>OY744482.1:238402624-239653682 GCA_963556165.1 Tipula helvola | reverse complement strand
AATCTGTAACATTTTAAAAATTAAATAAGTATTTATTGAAACCAAAAAAAAAGTCATATTTTCATAAAAAGTTTAATTTTACGTTTTCCTAAAAATTGGTTTAGTTGCTTTAACCTAATTTTGTGAACCGCTGGATTTTGTGGTTCTACATTGTAATAATTGGTTCAAATTTAATTAGCTAAAAATATTATTGAAACATGGCCGACAAGTACAATTCTTTTTAGTCAAAATTGGACGATTTTATGTTATTGTTATACTAGTTACTAGAGCATTCTATCTCTTAATATTTTGTTGTACAGCTTGGCGCTCTTAAAGATAATAATTGTATCCTTGTTCAAAGTTTGTGTAGAGCGAGTAGCGTTACCACGAATAAAACGGATTATTGAAGAAAATGTACTTTTTCTCAATTTAAAAGCTAATTTTCTTATTTCTTTCGAATTTTTCTTCATGTAAGATTTGTGTGGCTTGAAATGATAAAGAAAATGCAAACAGTAGATTGGTAAATGTTTACTCTACTCAAGAAAATATGTGTTTTCCAGCAAGAAAATATCTGATTATTTACAGAAAATGCTACTTAAATAAAAAACGAGATTTCTCATCATAAAAGTTTCTAGTTTTAAATCAAAAGAATCGGTTTCTTCAAACCAACCGATTTTGTTAAACTTAAGAAATAAGAATTAACCATGAACAAAAACCATATTCTCTATGTAATCACGATTTCTTGTATCAAGAAATTAGTTTTCTCATATCAAACAAATAAAGATTATTTTAATATTTTAGAAGAATTTCAAATTATGAAACGTAAAGTTTGTGGTGAGAAAAATTTCGTTTAGCTGAAAAATGATGTACAAATTTTCGTGAACTAATCCGTTTTTTCTTCATATTAGAAATTATTTTTTTTTGTGTATATTTTAAATATTTTTCGATAGTAGAGATATTAACTGGATTACATAGGAAATCGATTCTTTAATACACGAGTTAGTTTTGAGGATTTTTGACCACTGTAGTAGAGCAAATTAGCGGTAATAGTTTTGGTTTACTACTCCTTCTGCGTTATATGTACGTACAAATGTGACATATCTATTACAATTAAGAAAAAGCAAAAAGGAAGAAATCCTTTATAATGCACTAAACTAATTTTTCCTGCTCTAAAAGGATATAAGTTATATAAGCCAGCTGTATATTAGGAAATTGCAAGTATGTTTATCACCGATGAGCTCTAAAACAGTGTAAAGCTACATATGTTATAATATAGCAAACTAATAAATAAGCAATAAGCTCTAATTGTGCTTTAATGCAGCTTTTACACAGGTAAAATTAGGCTCTTAGAAACATTTTATTCTATGACATAACCGGCTCTATATGAGAATATGGTTGAGGTCTAATTGTGCTTGTACAGCTTACTATTAAAGCTAAATACTCTACAAACAAAAAGAGCTTAAACCATAAAGAAACAATGAATTAGAGCAGCATACATTTTGCCTAAAGCTACGAATTTAAAAAAATTATCTTGTAGAGCCAATATAGCTCGTTGTTGCTCGCATCTTTAAAACTTGTTACTTGGGATATGATCGATCATCTGATGGTCAGAGTATTGAAAATTCAAAATAGTTAATTTGATCAAAACTAATCAGTTATTGCATATAGTCAATGGTAGCTTAGTATTGGTAAATCTAGTTGAGAAAACTAGATTTTGTAATGGAGAATTCAAAATTAAAATATCGTCTGACACCACTACTGATTGAAGTTTAAGATTAATTTTACGAATATGACCAGTGAAGAAAATAGTATAATTGCTATTATAGGTGGTCGGTCCCGATAGTATTAATTTTAATTTAAAAAATAAACGGGTTAAACTACTGGTACGATAGTTTTTTATGAATTTCGTTAACATCCAAAAAATTACGTTCGAAAATACTCATGCTTTTATTGTTTCTAGTACGACGACGCGATTTTAAATCCCAAAATATTATAGAATTGTTCTTTCCTCCTAATGAATATAACTTTCAGAAACCACTAAAACATCTGGCCAATAACCAAGATTTGCTATCGATAATTCAACATCATCGGTTTTACCCCCTTGGGGTTTTATTTAAGGCCACTATTGGAAGTTTAAATTAAAAGCAAGAATATATGTGAGCATTTATTTAAATATTTGAAATTTTGTACCAGAACACTGTATTTCTATTAACGATAAAGACATAGTTATGTTTTTATAACAACCAAAGACAAACACCGACGTTTTTGCAACTCTACATATATTTTAGATATTTTGTCACAATTATATGAGAATTTTTTAAAAAATTTCTAAATGGAAGGCTAAATGCTTTATATTTATGTTAGGTACGTTACTGTTAAAGAACATGCACAATTCCTTCCACGGTTACCTCATTTTTTTATCCGATAACATTAATATTATTTTGTTATTTAAGGTAGTTTACCATTTAATGTTTACATAAAAAAAAACATCACATTTTTTTTTTCTAATCTACAAAAAATTCAAAATTAATTAATTTTATTTTTCATCAGCAACGAAAATACAAAAAAAAAATTAATTTCCGGAATTCGCTAGAATCTTGATTAATTCGAGAGAAAATGAAATATTTATATAATTTTTTGTGCACGATCTTTTTCTTATACCGAGTTTATATTACAATATATTTTATGGTCAAACTGAATCATGATAAACACAACAACAACTATAACAATGATGCTAAAATACAAATTAAAATTGATGATTTCTTCTCCGTAGCCTTTTAAAATAAATAAACATTTTCAGATCAGAAAAATAAATCAAAATTTCGTGTATTTAATTTCAACTGTCAAAGTTTTATAATCCAAAGCGGTATTTGAAATTCTTTTATATTTTATTGGTGATTATAGACAGCTTAGACATCACGTCACAAAAAAATCCAACAAAGTTTTCTTTTCACTTAAGGTAGTGATGAATCTATTTATTATGTACATCTTAGAAAACGTAAACAAATTTACTCATAAAAAAAAATTATTTTTCTTAAGATTTTCCTTCGCCTAAAAATAATAATACATATTTATGTATTATTGGCAATGTCAAAAGTCATCGGTTTCGTCTTCTTATTTTCAGAAAATTTATACACAACAACGTATACGTTAAATGTGTATTTATTTTGCTTCAAGATATTCGATTTGGTTTTATAATTTGTTTGTTTATTTGTTTGGTTTGATATGCGGTATGTTCTGGTTGTTATTGATTTGTTTTTTTTTTCGTTTTTCTCTATTGCTGATGTACTTGCACGACATTTTCTTGTTTTGTTTGCTTTATGTAAAGAAAGTGGTAGTTACAATATTTTATTTGATTTTTCATTCTGATTGACATGATAATTAAATTTTTATGTTTATTTATTATTATATAGGGGTGATTTTCAAGTACAAATTGGGAATTGGAATAAAAGGTTGCCAAAGATTTCATTTTTATTTAATTATTTAACTGATTTTTTTTTTTTTGAAAGGAGAAGATGGGAATATGGTTATTGGGAAATCATTAGAAATTCAAAAAATAATTATAAATTTGTCAAGTATTTTCCACTTCACAATCATTTTTATTGATTAATTCAATAAATTACAAATTGAAATGATTATTATCTTGTTTATATGTATATCATTACATTTGTAGATTAGGATAATTTTATTGAATTTATATTAGATGGTGGTTAGACTCGTAGTAACACCAAATCCAACCTCTATTACATTGATAAGTGATAATATATTTTTCATAATACGCAGTGTATGTTTGTAGTACAATAATTCACCACTAGACTGGTATGAAACAGTTTAAGTAACCACCAAAAAATTAAGTTTTGGTTTTTCTGACGGATCGTTGAGAAATGGAGCTTTGATTAATCCTAGTTACAAACATAGAGAGACAAGCAAGTATGAAATAGCTACTAATAGTCAAAAAATTAATGAATGTAAGAAAAATCATAAACATGTTTCCTTAACATAAAACTAAAACCATTGTACTTTTCCAACTATAATTTTAGAACCATTTTATTTTAATTCGTAAAATTTGTATTTGGTTTTGGTGTGGTTTATGAGTTGGATAACATTCACCGCCTCATGGTTCCCTGTTTAACAATTCACCGTGCACGGTTAACAGACAGCAGCTAACAGAAATTACACCGCAACATTTACATTAATGTTGAATTATTCTCTTTTTATTCTCAATAAAACTGTAAAATCATAGGAGTATTTTTTTTTATTTATATTTTTTTAATTAACTTCAGTTAAATTACAATTTGTAGCTAAACTAATTAAAATCTCAAATGTTGTATATTAATTTATTCTTTCCAAAATTCTTTTGATTCAACTTTCCTTTTTAATTTTTTCAGTCGAACATGGCGGTTTCTCACTATTTTTGGCCTTTTCCATACACACACATGTGAAAATACTCCTTCTGTACCACTTTTACGCGTTTTGTAACACTAGCATGCTTGTGGCTAATCACAACTTGGAAGCGACAATGCTTGATGGTTCAATGTAACTTTTCTTTATCCATTTTGCCAGTATCATAGAATCCTTGCATATGTATGGATTTTAATTCTTCGGGTATTTCATCTGGATGCATAATATACGCCACACATTTTAGTATTCTGACGCTGTTAGCAAACTCTATATCACAACCGTATCTGCATTGCAGTCTAAGTGACTGTACTTTCACAGAGTTTGTCCCAAATTAAAAATAGCAACCCTTAAATTTTGCGTTCTTGAAAAATTCTTTGCCGGCTAATGAAATTGTTTTTCCAAAATAGGTCATGATAATTTTGAGGTTCGGATCGATAATTATCGTCTGAATGAAACCTTTACCTTCAATATTTTTAATTACCTCAGTAGTAATACATTAGCCAAATTTCGTGGCTTATTAAACAAACCCTTACGCTGGTGCTCGATCTTCATTTTCTAAACAGCCTTGCTTAAGGTCTTTTTAAGGACATCAGTATTGCAATTTAGCTCGCTCGACCAAATAATTTTAGACGGAATCACTGCCAATGTTCGAACTTCTGTTATTTGTTTTTCTAGCCTTATAGATTTGGGCTTAAAATTGCATAAACGAAAATCGCATTTATCCACCGCACATTTGTTTGAAATGAAAAAAATCTACATTTACCGTATGATTTACCCGAGAATTCGACCGCAGCCTTAGTATTTTACTCATTAATGTGTGTGCACAACAGCAGACACAGCACTACTTTTTTATTGGGGAGGAAGGAAATTCATGATGCTTAATGCACTTCACAAAACATACACACACACACACACACACACACACACACACACACACACACACACACACACACACACACACACACACACACACACACACACACACACACACACACACACACACACACACACACACACACACACACACACACACACACACACACACACACACACACACACACACACACACACACACCGGGTTAAGCTGGAGGACGACCCTAAGTGTCCAGCGTGCCCAGGAGTGACCGAGGACGTGGAGCACGCGGCCTATGTTTGTCCACGTTTCAGAACAGAGAGATGAGCTATTCGGTGTACTCCACCAGCAGCTGACACCAGAGAACACGGTCCCTCTTATGGTGGCCACGACAGAGAATTGGGATGCGGTAAGCAGCTTCGCAGCCAAAATTCTGATAAATCTGAGGTCCTACGAGCGCGAAAGGCGAGGACTCGTTGAAGGTGACGGCTAGATGAAACTAGGGCAGGTGGAGGGCTAATATAGCCCTACCCCATTCTGTGAAGTAATGCTTGTTGGCGGTTCCACAGAACGGTAGTGGAGTTGGAAGTAGGGTTTTTAGTGGGTATTGGCTTGGCCGAGTCCCACATACACCGGTTCAGGACATGAGATGGTCTGGTACTGGTAATGCGTAAAAGCATTTTCCCCCTTCCTTAAAAATAAAAAAATAAAAATAAAAAAACACACACACACACCAACAAGACAACACCCAATAGTGACTCTACCACCGAGAGCGATAGATCAATGGCCCATTAAAGAAATAATTAGAAGAATTTTATTTCTGTTTCTAAAAAAACTCAGGTTACCTGGAAGCGTACTTGATTCTCAAAATCTTACTTTTATCAAAATCTTACTTTCTGATGAATCTTACTTTCTTTAAAACTTGAAAATTAAATCCCTATTTTCCAGGATTTTATTTGTTGATATTTTCATTTTAAAATTAAAGTCCCCATTTTCCAGAATTTATAATTTTCAGTTATTTTCCTTTTAAAATGGAAAATCTTCATTTTCCAGAATTTATACAAAATGAGACTTTGAAAAGTAAGATTTTGTAAAGTAAGATTTAGTACCCAACCGGATAAATTCTCTAGTTCGTCCTGGTTGTTTTTGCTCTTGTCGCTTTCAATACCACTGTATTTCTATAAATCATTAAAATTATTTTATTCTTCGAAGACAATACTTTATTGCCAAGGGGTTAGTAGAAGGGTGACTTTATTCTCTTTTGATAAGCATATAACATTTCAACATAATTCAAATTATGTAGTCGCAATAAAACAGCTCTTTTTGGTGTTTTTATCATCTTCAGTGGCTTTTTCCTGCTTTATAAAACACAGAATATAACGTTACTAAACCTGTGCCTTAAAAATATTAAAAGGGTTTACAAAAGATTTACCTTTTACAATTTTTTCTTAAAAGGTTCTAACATTTTGCTGTCAGTGTACAGGCGAATTTGTAAATTTAATTTACCAATATTTTTATTAAACAGTTGTCAGCTATGGATGTCAAAATTATTTAACTAAAATCGCAAAATATATGGCAAAAATATGTGATTAAAATGAAAAATGTGTGGTCAAACTTTAAAAAGAAAACCAAAACAAGAACTTATCATAACAAGATTTAAATTCAATTCTTATTAAAAAAAAAGTATCTAAGATGTTGGCTAAGATTCCCCTCTATTATAAAGGGCTGAAGGAGTAGTCCAAAAACAGCATGACGGTTGAAACGATTCACGCTATTAAAATGGGGTAGAATTGCATTTTTGCATGTTTTTACTGTTCGAACGCTGTTTACGCTAGTTTGATCCATTTAAATTTCGAAGAATTGCTTTAGATATATTTTTCAAATTTTAGACTAATCACATAAAAGTCTCACTGGGCGAGGGTTAGTGAATATTTTGTTAAAATAGTTTTATAACGGCTGAAAATTTGGTAAAAGGTAATTTTTTACATCTCGATACCATTCGACAACCTAATTTGGCAACTACGGGCCTGAGCCGCCCTAGGATTATTCAAAGTTAGATAAAGACATAGGCAGTTCAAATGAAGTGTACCGCTTGAATTTGTATTTTAGACCTATTAAATCCCAATATAATGTTGCATTGTTGAATGTTACATTTAAAATGTTTTATAGCATCTGTCATGTTTAGAGTATATTTCCAATGTGATTAAAATATGAAAATATTTAAATTCAGGTCGATCTACCGGGACTGGCTTTACTTTTTTTATCTTTTAGTAAAGCATTGAAAATAGTCTGTAAAAATGATAGGCAGACATTTTAAATGTAACACTCAATAATGAAACTTTACATTTGCTTTGCGACAGGACAATTGAAGCCAAATTTGCTGCTATTGATTTCTAAATAGTTCTAAAATTATGTTATGAGTTCAAGCGGTATACTTCAGTTTGAACAGTTAACGTTTTAATGCATCTTTCAACAATTCTATGGCGGCTCAGGCCGGAGTTGTTCCACGAGGTTGTCGATACCATCCTTGCTAAGCTAAGTAAGTCGAATTTCGTATTTCACGAAGAATCAGAAAACCCATAAAATATGTGCTGAAGCATAAAATAAGTGGAAATATATAAAAATATGTGATTATGCAAAAATATTTAAAGAGGTAACATATCGGGCTCATTCGCCTTTATTGTTTTAAATCGCATAAATATCCAACAAATTTTTGGTTTGGATTTCAGAAAAAAGAAACTTTTTTGCCAAAGATCCTAAATTCCTAAGCCTACCTAATTGGCACTATTAAGAAAACAGTACACCAATAATTGTGTTACTTGCAAAGTTGAGGCACAAGTATGCTCAACTGTTTATTGCTGTCGATTATAACTGAAAATTTAAAATAACATCCTGAAGTGTAATATTATGTGGTACAGAGAGAAACTCTACTTATTTAGATTTTTAAGAAATGTATTCTCATCCAAGTTTCTGAGAACCGAGGAAAAATACGCTTGGACATAATCGAAAACGCCACAGAACCCTCGTTTGTCAAATATCATTATGTTAATGATTAAGAAAAAAAATACAAAAGGGCCAGTAATTCAATTGCCCCAGAGAAACTAAGTTTAACTGGTTCGAGATAAAGTTTAACCTCAATTTAACTGGAAAATCCAGTCACTGTTATCAACGTACCTACGGGTATTCGAATATTATCGAGGCACCTCTGTATCCTGGTGTTTCGTACAAATACCAGGATATTTAAATATTACTTTTTACACTTTCTGCCGTAGGGACTTGGCGAAACACACTTAATACACACAGTTTTAAAATTTTTTAAAAAACGCTTGTTAAATATTTCGCAAAATTACAAAAGGTTTAAAAAATGCCTCGATCGATTTCGGCTTATTAGGCCATCATCAAGAGTATCTACTATCTAGATACTCCTGATACTCCTGATGATGGCCTAATAAGCCGAAATCGATCGAGTGATTTTTTAAACCTTTTGTAATTTTGCGAAATATTTAACAAGTGTTTTTTGAAAATTTTTAAAAATGTGTGTATTTAAATATTATTATAAAATTTTAAATGTTCCATTTCGAGTTAATATTTTATGAGAAGGAATTTGTATTTAGCTCAATTCACAAATCATTTACTTAGATTGTAGGTACCTCTAGGATAAGCCGCATGTCCTCCATATGTTGTGTGAAACAGGCAAATGTCACGAACATTTTCCAAATTTATTAGCTAAAGAAATCTAGATCTATATAAATAAAAATCAATTTTCCAAATGCCCACGAAGCTCAAAAAATAACGAAATTTTACTTCAGTAATCGCCAATAAAGTTTATTCTACGTTCGATATTTTAGCAGGTACACTATGGAAAATTATTTTACTAATTTGTCCAAAGAAAATGGGTACAGATAGACAAATTTTAGTGAAAACAGTTCTTACGAAATATATTCTGAATGCAATTGAAGAATTAGGAAAGGATTAAATAAGACGATTGATTGCAAAGTGATTATCAAACTCTGCTGTTTTAAAACGTGAGTCACGGTGGCATGTTTTCTCAAAGAGCCTTTTCAGTTGTTGGGAAATTTTCTTATAAATTAGGTGAAATCACTACATTTGCCTGAAGAAAAAAATCCGGAAATTTTAAAATCCAGAATAATTGAAAAGTAAAAATCCAAAAAAAAACCCGGAAAAATCTAGAAATTACCAAGAAAGCAATCCAGAAAAAATATTTTGTTTAAAATAAATGAACAAAATTTATTTTATAGACATTTTTAGACCTTTATCATCACTTGAAATATTTGTGGTACGTCTATCAGTAGAAGCGATACGAGCGATATAATTCCTTTGATCTGTGTCTAAAAGATTGGCGAAGCAATTTTAATTATCATAAATATTAAGATCTTTATGGAAAAGCTCAAAATAGGGATAGGGGATGTTTTTCCCGAGATTTTCAGTTTTTGTATTATTTTTTTCTAGAAAAAATAGCCAACTCAGAATAGGTTCCAAACTTACTCCAGTATTTTTTACTTTATTAATTTATTTTATTAGTTTTGAGATCTCTACAAAATCTCCAATCATATCCCTAAAACGTAAAATATCGAAATTAAAAAAGACTTGAAATCAGATTCCACTAAATTTCGACTCTACAAAATTCCGACTAAACAAAATTTCTACATACAATCCCAACCTGATAAAAATTCACTCTTTTAACTTTAAAAATAAGAAAATTTTATGTTTATTTATTTATTTATTTATTTGTTTATTTTATTTTATTTGGCTATTTACATACATTTTGTTTAGAGACCACCCCATACTTACACAATTTATTTTGAGCAGGAGCTCATTCATAACAGATTGTGTAAGATGAAGTGGTTTAACATGTTAAAAATTAAAAATAAGTCTGCCGTTCATGATCACCCATCCACCCAACTCCAGCCGGTGGTAACACTCTGCATTGTGAGGCTTCGGGGCCCTCTGAATAAATCTATGTAGCATTCTTTGTGTGTTATTCGATTTTTATGCATGCGGCTGTACAACTTTCGATATTGTTTTATGACCTTGATACATCAAAAAATTCTTTAAATGCAAACCTGCTTTTACTGGTCATGATACAATGAATCACAGGTATATTTTCATTGACTATTTTGCGATGTATAGTAAAAAGTTGTTGTCTAATTATTGTGGCAACTTCAAATGTCAATGAGCCAAATTGGTGGATTTGCTAGATATTTACGTACTGCGTATTATTTACGCTCTTAAATCTGTTAAGTAATCTACTTAATAAAAATCGAAAAAATTAAGACTTTTAAAAATTAAATATAGCGCTAAATTTTATTAGCGAAGTTAAGTCGGGATTTTGTGGAATAGGACCAACTACCATACCCATTAGTTTCCAATAAATTTTTCAGTGATTTGTAACTATTGGCTTAAAAATCGATGATTTCTCTATCTCATTCAACAAAGAAAATTTTGAATCTTTAAAGCTATCATTGAGCAAAATTTTCTGTTCAATGGAACTTGACTGCTCGGGTATGAAAATATCCGAGTCATTGGATTCTCTAAATAAAACCATCCATTAAATAAGCATTAGTGTTTCAATATTTTGTCTTTGGTTAAATAATTTTTATTTCCGCTGTGGTTAACAAGATTGTTATTATTTCATTAAACCGGTTAGTATATCTACGAATTATTTTTCGAAAACGTCATCTTTACTTTGTTAAATATTTAACCAGTGCAAAATAGCTGTTAAATTAATCTTAATTGATACAAACGTATTTTATTGAAAACCCGAAAACGAAAGTTGAACTTTAGCTAAATGTTTAATCTTGGATTAAAGAGCAATGAAATACCGGCCCTGAGTAATCAATAAAAAAAAATTAAGGCAAGGGTTATCTCTAATTTCTTGCTAGTTTTAAATATTCTTTCAAAACATATTAGTCCTGTAATTTTGATAGTTTCAATATATGAAAATGTTGGCACAATTTGAACTTTCTGAAACATTTTTTAATTGATTTTCTTAATGGCTAATCAGTTTTTTACATTTTTCGTCATCTACATCTTCAACGAAATTTTTCTGTTTTATGCTAATGTACTGAAATGAGAAAGTTAACTTACTATTTGAAAATTTAAAAAAAATGAGTGTCCAAAAAGTAATACCGTTATTACCGTTTACAGAATGTGTAAATATATGCTATTTAATTTCCAGCGGTGGGTTAAGACACAAACTCTAATCTGTTGTTGAAACAATGCAATTTAAAAGCTATTTTCTTGGCTAAGCTTAAACAAAATTTCTATCAATTCCTTCTAAAAACAGGTTGTTTTACCACAGGGAAAAGCAATAAAATTCCTTTTGTTTACAACAGTTGCAAGTTCAATTGTGTATAATAATTCATAAGATCTCTTCAATGGCAAACAACATTTCACTTCACATTCAACTTAACCATATAATTTGTCATTTTATTTTTGTTTTTACTTGTTGTATTCAATTTTTTAAAATATGATAAATGAAAACGTTGAAGTGTACGGTGGACGAATTATATTCGCGGTTCATTTAATCTCCAAAGTTTATTGATATAACGGTCTTGTTTGTGCAAATTATGTTAAGCCGTTCAAGAAAAACTTAACTGCTTTTAAGCCAAATACTACAACTCACTCACATGTGACAACTGTACTGTAACTACGATATTTATAATCTAACGGCAGGAGCTGATAAATTTTTATTTAGTCTAAAGTACTTTTTAAGTTTTACTTAATTAAAAAATTAAAATTAAGTAGTGAATATATAAATAGTTCCTCTAATGTAATATTTACGTACCTATTAGACAATGCGATTATATTGGTAAATTGTTTTGCTATTTTTGTAATTCAATTTATATATATATATTGAAATGTAGTTAATAACTATAATTATTACAACTCACTACAACAAATTTTTGTTTACACTTTTTAATATTCTTATACCATTCAATAGAAGGATTATTGATGTTTAAGAAGTTTCGTATCACACAAAAAACCAGTAGTAAATAGAAATTTATCTTCTTATACAAATTATGAATGCTTTCGAGATTGTATAGCAGTAGGTGTTAATAAAGAATAAAGATTACGCGATGGAATAAGTATTTCGTTTCATTTAAAAACATGAAACATAATTTTGCAGACATCATTATATTTCTATAATCATCGACTTTATTTTCTCTTCTTCAAACATGCCAACCACTGTCATTAACGCATACTATAGAATTTAATTAATTTTCTACAAAACAAAAACAAAAAATTGGATTATAATTATTTTCTATTATGAAATATAAAACCTAAATCTATATTTTTATTTCTTAACAACGAATAACAGTATGTTGCTTAATTTAGTGATAATTATATGGGTAATTGAAAATCTAAATGGTAATAAAGGTGTAAACACAAGAGCATATACATATTTAATCTCACGTTTCGTTACCTTCAATTTGACAATCAAATTCATTTTAATGTGAATTTGAAAAAAAAATTTGATGATCAATCAAAAAATTATTTGATTTCACTTTAAACGTTTTTAATTTTATCTTTAAAGTTTAATCGAAAACAATTTCTTGTTTCTAAATAAATACTTTGTTTTGAGCATTTTTCAAAATGTGTATGTCTATGTGCATGAAAGTGAAATATTGATTTAAAAAAAAATAAAAATAAACATTTTTGTGACTTTTCAATTAGCTATAGAAGTACTCACATATTATTTGCATTTTGAATACATGGTTGAAAGTTCATTATTTTGAACTTGAAATACTACATTTGTACATACAAACAGAATATATTGTAGTATGTACATACAAAATTTAAATGTTAATAAACTTTTATTGTTGAACATAAATACAAAAAAGATAAATAACTACATATGTATGTATGTGTAAATAGTCAATATTATGAATTGGGTTTGAATTATAAAGTGAGTGTTATAAAGTTACGGGTTGTTAGACATTTTATGAAAATGTTTTGTATTTTTTGCTGAAGTTATAACTAAACATTATGTAAAATACCGACACCTGACAAGATAATGTATAATCATCGAACTATCAGGTAAAATCGAAATGAGACTAATCTTGAATGAAACCGACCTGTTACTCAAACATAACAAAAACCATATAAAATAAAATATTCATTTGATATTCAAACTTTAACAAAATAGATTTTTAATTGCATACCACATATATTTATAAATATGTATGTACATATTTTACAAATGCTAAAACTATCTTGAAAAGTTTCTTCTTTAATATTATGCTTCCTAATAATACGTTAACAAAAAGTATAAAAATCGTATCATATCACTGTCGGCAAATTTTATATGGATAAAGAACTTTAACAAGTTTATCGCAGGGTTATATAATTGTCTAATATATGCTCGTTTTAATGAAACATTTGTTTTACTATATGATCATAAGCTGCGGTATATTTCGTTCGCTGAGATGGCTTATTATAGTATAATTAATTGCTTTATCTAACGATCGAACTCGCTGATTTCTGTCTTAATCGCCCAAATTAATAATATATCAGAACGGAGTTAGGTTTAGAATTACGATCCTCTTTAGAAATAATATTGTGGATAATTATTAAACATGACATGACGGTGAATATGATACAAGTCCTTGTGAAAAACTCTGGACCACCAATAATCTTTAAATTGCCAATATTAATGTTATTCTATTCAAAATTTATCCGATAGTAAAAAGGATCTTACAAGACCCAAACCAAATGGCCTAACTGTTGGTTCACAGACGAAATTCTCTTCCCTTACGTTCGTATACTACATAGTACACAGACAAATTGGCTGATTTATTCTCAAAATTTAAGCTGCTTGATAAGTTTTTATTAGTGTTGGTGTATTTAATATAACAAAATATTTCCCGAAATTATGTACGTAAGGAACGAAATTTGTTTTGTGAATGCATCGTTTGAGCAAAGCGTCTAATCATAGACTAAAGTAATATTACTTTAGTCTATGGTCTAATAATAAATACCTACACATATAAAATTTCGTACTAGTAATTTCGAATGAATAAAATATGCCTTATTTATTCAAAATTATACACGACTAATTAGTCCATTTTGTCTTCATGTTTTGCACAGTTGAAAAAAAGTTTCATGGTAAAAGTGTCTGTTAAGTTCAAGTAAACCACATCTTTGTACACTAGCTCAAAGGGTTTATTTGGTTCAAGTCTGCATACTAAATCTGTGATGTTTAAGAGACCAGTTACCTATTACTGGAGCCTCTAATCATGTGTCCGTGTATTTTCCTGAATTTCATTTAAAACGAGGTTCACTTAAAGGTTCTTAAGAAATTTATTGTTCCTGACATTGCAAGTTGGTCAAAATCAATTCTAGTAGTATTTTAATTCGCAAACGGGGCTCCTTGCATGCTTCTACCTAAATTCCTAATTGAAGGTATTGGAACCATGGTGGCTGAATATTTTGAAGGTCGCCTAAATACTTATTTTTTTCTCGCTGGCGCTACATCCCATAGAGTGATTTGGCCTCTTCATGATGAAGTTTCATAATAATTTTTTTTAACGAATAATGAGTGGTTAATTTATTGATCCTCCATTATACCAGCCGTGATTATTTCATCACTCGTCGGGAGTCGAACCCGGAACATCCGGAGCTTAAAGCAAGCATGCTAACTACTGTGCCACCGGGGCGGCCAGTAGGATTTTAATTCGCAAACGAGGCTTCCTGTATGCTTCTACCTAAATTCCTAGTTGAAGGTAATGGAACGATGGTGGCTGAAGATTTTGAAGGTCGTCTAAATATTTATTACTTGCCTAAATAGATTGGTAAATTTTTACTTTTTTATATGGATTATAAAGTAAACACATTTAGGAGTTGAAAGATTTAACAGGTGCTTATTGATTTTCAATTTATATAAAGAAACTCTTGCATAAGAAAATCGGATATTGGCATCAACTGAAAACCGCATATTTTTTTAATTAAATAAAATGATTTCTTTATCTTTTTACTTATTATGATTGAAGCAGTTGTCTGAAGAATTCCGGGCTTGAATGAAATCCACATCTGCATAAGTTAATGTAGGATTTGTTTTGTTCTTACTGTGTAGCACTTCATAATTGATATCTAATGGTAGCTCATTTTTCAGAGAAGATCAGAAGAGTCACCCGAACGAAATTTTTCAAACCAACTTTGGCAAGTTCCAGCTAATACGAAAACCCCACGAAGAGTTTTGTTCAAGTTTTCTTTTAACTTTGTAAAAAGTCCCTTTTAGTTATTAGCTCATTGTCAATATAAAAACCTTTGAGAATTTTTTGAAATTCCAATTAATCAATGTTCTTAATCCTACACAGTCATAATTTTTCAGTTATCGTAAGGTGATTTAGTGTGCACAATGCGGCGAATTGCTCATTCTGTAAAAACTAAACGGTCCCCTTTATATTTAAATCAATTGAATTTTTGGTGTAATTAAAAAGCTCCAGTGGAAGCGGCCACCGTAAAAATGAAAAGAGTATTTACAGAGATCGCCAATGACATAAGTTAAACCTGTTAATGTGCAGAGATTTCCGGTAATTGAAGTCAATTTACAAATTTAGCTGGATGCATTGAACTTATCGTTTTAAACTCGAACTATCTCCATAGGCTTTTTAATTAGGATAAACATCGAATATATTTTTAAAACATCTACCAGATACTTTAGTCTTATTATTATCATTGGATAGCTTTCTTTTGCCTGATTTATTCTTTGGTCCAGCATCGAATAAAACAATTCCACACCCACTTATAAATTATCATTATGACACTTTACGTGCGATTGAAAGAGACACATAGTGCTAAACATTCTGGAAGATATTTTGCTGCAATTCGATAGTATTTTAATAGTCGGAAAAGCCAAACTTTTCCAAATTGCAAAAGATTAGAGGAAATGCCTCAAGAAGCATTTGCAATATAAACGTTGTTTTGTGATCGAATTTTTCATATTATGCCACGACAATTAGCAACCTACCTATTGCCAAAACTATTGCTTCACAAGTCATAATATAGCTGAATGCATGTGAGTAAATTTGAACCTCTTTTGTACTCGTAATCAACAATAAACAAATAGCACTTCTTGTTATTTGGGAGCTCCTGTAACGTATCATTAAGGGTTTTCAAAAGCTCCATAATTTAATACTTAAGTATTCTAGATTCTGTGTTGTGTGTGTAACTACGCGGGTAATTTTTTTAAATGCATATTACAACGAAATACATAAAATATTCGGATAGTTCCAGTCTATCTTCACGACCACAACGATACTGAAAGGCCGCGTCTTATAAGACGAATTCCAACTGACTCTTCAATCGAGCATTGAAACTAAATCTCATAACAGTTTCAACTTTAGTTTAATTTTAATATCGAAATGAGCCCGATTACCAGCCACTGATTTTCTCTTTCGTCTACACAGTGAATTATAATTTAAAGCCTATTTAAATTGTTGGACATTAATACTAATGCTGTTTGCCTCAAGTCGGCTTCTTTAGCTAAATTTTCTACTTTTCTAAACGAGGGTTCATCCATTCTAATCATTCCTAGATAGCAATAGGTTCAATAAATAACAGTGTGCCTTCAAACGTCAATCGAATGTCACCAAATGTTATTGCTATGGGGAATGCAAAACGGATATAGTGGTTTTACCAGTCACCAGATGGCAGCATGTCAGTTTAAAGGATAGCTTTAAATTTGTATTTCATACTGAAAAGTATGGTGGCTTTCATTCATTTATTGCATTTAAAAATTAATTTTACAATAGTATAAGAAAAAAATACAAAAAATTAATCTCATATTTAATAAAAAAAAGTGGTTCTTTACTTTAATTTGAGTTGAAAAAAATTCTAAAAAAATGGTTACAACCTATTGTGTGTCGAAATGCAACAACCAGTTTTTAAAAAATTCGGGAATAAAATTTCATCGCTTTGCGAAACAACGCATTTTTAATAAAAAATTGAACCTTAAAGCGGTGACTAGGAAAATATCCGTCAAAATGGTACCAAATATGTAGTGCTCATTTTGAAGAAAATGATTATGAGACAAGTAATTTTTGTAAGTAAGTTTGAAGAAGGCAAGAGTGAAAGATGGTGATAATTTATCCTGTATACCTGTTTGATAATTTTTGCAACTATAAAATTTGATTTATTTCTAGGCGATAATAAAGTACTCAAACCTGGTTCGATACCATCAAAAAATATTCCACTCAGGAAATTTGAAAATAATATTAGACCCAGCAGCCTGATTCTCTAAAAAACAAGATAATGGGTAAACGTGTAAACTCGTGAAAAGCAAAGTTTTCTTTTATTAGTTTACAATTTTTCGTTTTATTTGAAGTAATAATCAAATCGAAAAATTGCGAATTAATTAAAGTAGGCTTAGCTTTTTGTAACTTTACACGTTTACCCATTATCTTATTTATTAGAGGATCAGGGTGCAGTACAAAGGAACGTGAGAAAAGGTACAGCCAGACGATGCCTGGTTTATCCACAAAAACAACAACAGTTGCATCGCATTTTCTTATAGAAGCGTGAATGGAATAGCATTCTGCCTTGTTGATCACTTTTTACTGCCCCCAATCCTTAAAATATAATTGAATAACTGTCGGATTCAACCATTCCACTTCTTTGTTGTTTAACAGTAAGAAGTCTTGAAACGGCTCCTTATCAACTGGGAATAGCTGCTGACAGGCTGCAGGTACAAATTTTATTGGACATCGGCTTCTACTTAGGTCAACACCTTGCCATAAGTTTAATCTAGAAAGTATTTGTTTATAATTTGATTTATGATTAGGTGATATCAGAATAAAAATCACCTGTTTAATAAATCTTTTTTATTCCCAGTGGTTTTCGCTCCTAAGAGATTAACTTTTTTTAATTTAACAACATTTGCCATTTTCATTGCTATATGTACTCAAATATTCTGCATTTGTTTTGAATGATGAACAACACTAAACTACATGTATAAAGAAGCTTAATACTAAGCAAGCATGTAACCAAAAACTCAACATGAAACAATTTTTAAATATTTATAAGTCGTGCGATGGAAACGGAGTAAACAAAACTTTTTGAGGTTAAACGTACATACATATGTCACTATATTAAATAGAATTGAATAAGAACCCGAATTGTTTTTCTGTTTAAAATAGTTAACCATATCATATTTCACTTATTTAAAACTATCGTTAATAGAATTTAATAGTGTCACTATGTACTTAGAAATATTTTAAAACATAAAAATTGTTTCATGTTATTTATTTATATTTATTCTATCCTGGAAACGAACGTGCTGCCATAAACATAGCGGCAGATATTTTTACTAAAAGCATGCCCCATTTGAATAAAATAACAAAGCATACTGCATAAAACTTCGTTTATGTCATGTCGTGGCTTTGGTGTCGTGTGCATATTTAACTATGTTCCGATTTAAAATCGGTTTATTTTTCGTAGAATTGAAATCATTGCGGAACTAATTCGTACCGTTTCCAGAGTTTGCAAATATCAAAAAATTAGAATCGGGGTATGGTCGACTTCAGAAAATGCCACAAATTTGCCCTATTGTAATGAAGTTAAAGAGCATTGAGAAACAGTGGTTCTCGAATTATAAAAAATTAAATTTAGATGTCGTCTCATGTTTATTGGGCAAAGCGAATTGAAATTATCCAAAATATGCTTTCGTTGTCCTGATTTCTTAAAATTTAAAAATTCAAATTTTAAAGACCAAAATTCAGAATATTTTAAAACTGTTATCAATTTAATAGGTTTAGTATTTCTATGGTTTTGATTTTCTTATTTATATTTCGCTCTATTACATCAAATACAAGTATGTTTCGTAAAAGTGCTAAATTGGAGTATCGTTCGAAAATTTTGCGCTCTTTCTGGAGTTAGCATATTGACTTTTTTTTCAATAAAGTACCAAGTCATACTTTGAAATGCATCTTATTTTGTTTCAACGGAGAGAATTATTTTGAACAACTAACAAAAATTTATTAAAATTTTATTAAAAAGGATGTTGGTTTTGTATTAAGCATAATATTTTCAGTTCAGTTGCGTCAAATATTATTATCAATATGGAGCAACTAAATTCATTACTCATTAATATTAACGAAATTAAAATTAACACTTGTTCTGCAAATTTAAATTTGAATGCAAAAAAAAAAAGCATTTCTATAAAATATCACTAAATTGAAAAGTAATTTCGCAAGGAACTTTTTGTTACCAGCCTGGTAATGAATAGCCTAATATTGTCTTGAAATGAAAATATGAAAATGTACCCAAAAAAAAACAACGAACGAGTTCACCCTCAACTCGCAAAAGATTTATGTGAAAACTTTTTTGTATAAATATCTATTAAATCATTTCAAACCATTTCGATAAGGCTCAGAAACCCCTCCATAAAGATGGATGTTGTTCGCTCAGTATTTAAACTAAGTTACATTTTTGGTTTAAAAAGTCAGAATTTATAATTTTGAATCTGGAGGATGAACATTACTGACGTTAATTGAGAATGAGCAAAGTACAGTTCTGTTAAGTTAATCACCTAAACCTGCCATGTACGCGTTAAAATGTACCATTACTCATGCACAATACATAGCAATCTTGCTCGAGGTTCCATAGGACTAAATGGTCATGGCAAACTCGCTGAAACAAGCAAAATTGCATCGCTTTATCACTGATCAGTTTAAAATAAATTAAATAGAGCGGTTCTATTTGGGCGCAATAAGCGTATTTCCTTGAAAATTTACAACAACAATTGCATAGGATAAACCCTCGCAAGAATAACATTAACCCAAAAAAATATTGGGTTAAATTAAACCCAATTCTAATTTTTGGTTATGATACCTGCCACCAGGTCATATTACATATTAAATTTATATTTTATTTCGAAAAGTTGGCTTTTGCCAATTAAATCAAATTGGCTATTTTCTTGGGAAACAAATAAACCCAAAATAGTTTGGAGTCAATTTTGGTCAACAAAATACGCTAAAAGTTGACCGTAAACTCATTGCAATTGGAAAGGCAGTAGCGCGAATCCCCAAAAACCAAACTCACCAACAGCATAAGCAATACTAATAAGAAAGCATACCGATTAAACAATTTTAAAATTATTTTATTCTATTATGTATCAATGTATATGTGCAATTTTCACAGCTCGCTATTCCCATTTAATTTGTTTACACTACACAAGCATAATTTGTGGTTCTTTTGCTCGGTATGTAATTTTCAATTTCAAAAATACTTTGCACATATAGCAGATATTTTCACAACAAAATAAATTAAAGTAGGCGGTTTTTTTTAGATTTTTTGTTGTATTCGGCGCACGATGTTTTTGAAATGCCGTCGATTTTGCATTGATTTTACGTTTTATTTGTTTTTTGTTCTTGTCGATATTCACACATCCGTGCAATATTTTTTGTTCGGCACTTTTGTTTCCGTAACCCGATTTCTATACAATTGTTTACTTACTCCTGCCGCTAAAGATGTTTTCACATCAAAAATCGACCTGAGGCACACACCACGCAGCACGAGTTCGTACAACAATAAAATAAACGGTACAGAAAACCCAAAACGACGTTGCGTTAGTTTTTTTTTTAAATAACCCATCAGCTCTTACTAATTGTACCAAAACTTTAAAGATAGGTTACCGATTTTGACGTAATATAATTTCAAACTTCGAGAGTCCAAACCCCGACTACTGGTGGCAATCATATTAAGATCGATTATTGATTCTCTTGTTAAGATAGAATTAATTTTAAATTATTTTATCGGCGATGGATTGGATATAAGAGAAAATTTAGTTGATTTGGCTAACTTTAAACACATCAAATGTGATGCGAGAATTAAGAGACGGTGTTTCGTGCCATAGTAAAAAACTCAGAGATTGAAATTCATTATCGCGGAAAATCCCCAAAGACGGAAAAAATTCATTATTTTAGCCCATTCAAACCAAATTCCATTATGATACAACTGCTTACGGCGAAAACCCCTGAAACGTGGACGGAAATTTCCTTGTAGAACAAAATTGAAGGCAAAAACTCCTGTAACATGGAAATTTTTTGAAATTTAAACTAACTTCATTTTAGTTAACACTTTGACTGTATATACCCGGGTATATATCTGAATTTTCACTTTTGAATATTTCTGTATTTGTTTTAATAAATAAATGGAAAAAAACACTAACATCGAAAATTAGTTCGCACCTATAACGTTTTCAATAAAAATATATTATATGATCTTCAGTTCTATACCGGGGTATTTGCTGTCAAGATTAAGGATTTTTTGTTATCGACAAAGTGAAGGTTAAAAAAAAGACAAAAATAAAGTTGGTAGAAAGTAGAAACGTTAAAATCAAAGTAACTTGCTAAAGGACAAATGTGTTTGCGGATTATTATTTGGTTAACAATTTGGTAAATTAAATAAAAAAACTGGTAATAATTATTTATTAGTTTTAAATATGTTTTCATAAATAAAAATTAATTTTATATTTTAGAACAATGGGCAAAATTATAAATTTTAACCTTAAAGAAAAATAAGAAGTTATCTAAATGAAAAGAAAACATAAAAGAACTGTTTCGGACATTTGTAATCATTTTAAATGTGGTAAAATCCAAATATACAACATTTTAAAAAACCAAGAAGAAATACATATGTAAAGCATACACCGGCGGTAAAGAAAACGATTTAATATTAAAAAAGAAAACAACTACCGATTACGAAAAAATGTATTCAGCATTATTTGAATGGTTTTGTGCTGCACGAGCCAAAAATATTCCGATTTCTGGCCCTATGCTTAAGGAAATGGCATTGAAAATTGCAGCTAAATTAGGGCTGAATGAATTTAACAGATATGCTATATCATTCTATATTTGTAGTGGCGAGGCAAGTGACGTAAACTCAAACACAGTTGTTCAATGGAAAGAAAAATTAAAATTTATTGTGGAGGGTTATGATATAAAAGGCATAGCAAACTGTGGCGAGACAGTCTTATTCTATAGGATGCTACCCAATCGATCGCTGCAGATGAAAGGCGGGAAATGTCTTCGGGGTAAATTTTCAAAAGAGAGGCATTTGGAGATGGAAATACGCATATGCCAGTTGCTATTGGAAAAAGTAACAACCCTAGATGTTTCAAAAATTTAAACAAGTCAAAACTACCCGTAAAATATTACTCAAATAACAAGGCATGGATGACGAGCAAAATCTTTGAGAATTATCTCGTTGATTTAAACTTGAACATGGAGAAGCAAAACCGTACCATATTGTTGTTTTTGGATAATGCAACATGCCATCCCCAGATATTTTTGTCCAACGTGAAATTAGTTTATTTCCCACCAAATACAACATCGGTGCTTCAGCCTTTGGATAATGGAGTAATACAGGCATTAAAACTGCATTATCGAAAATTAATTTTGAAAACAGTGTTACTTCAAATCGAATTTTGTGGCAAAGCGTCAGATGTCACAAAAGCAGTACATGTTCTGGATGCAATAATGTACATTAATGAGGCTTTAAAGTGCATTAAAAAAGAGACTATCCAAAAATGCTTCAAAAACTGTTTTTTTTTTAAGTTAGGGCCAGTGAGGAACATAATGATAGTAACGTCTCTCGTTAGATGGACTACAAACCCTCATAAGTCAAATTGACGAAACGGAACGTTGTAATGCTGAAAATTATGTAAGTGAGGACGAACAAATATCTACTGAGATGAAAGAGATTGATTTAGACAACTTAATTGACCAACCTAATTCAAATCCCCGAAATAGTTTCGACCCTATTGAAGAAGAAGAAAATTCTGACGAAGAAGAGCCTACAAGTGTCCCTACCATTGATACAGCTATTTCTAGCGTCCAGACGAAAAATTTTAATGGAACGAATTACAGCTGCTTTTGAAACATGAAAACAGAAATGCGATTTCGGACAACAACAGTTGAGATAAGTAAAAGGTGTCCTGCATGCATACGGAGTAGTAGAGAACAGTTTGAACAAATATTATAACTCATGTTTAACGAAAACTTAATAAACATAAAAATAATTTTCTTGACCCTGACAACTTGTTTCTCTTATTTTGGCCACATTATAAATGATTCCTCCAATATGTAGCATACCGTTGGAAAGGGTATAAACTAGACAACTTACTAAAATAAACCTAAGTTCAAAATAATGTTTATTTTTTTTTATATTGAATTTAGAAGTTGAAATTGTTCATATACATTTACACATTTTAAGCCTTTCGAAGCTCATAAGTCATTTTCTTGAAACCAGTTGTACCAAATAATGGTTTACTTAGACTCAAAATACATTGCAGAATACAATAAAAGTTATTTTGTGCTATTACAATGACAAACAAAAAAATATGACGATTTAAATTACCGTGACACATAGGACATAGGGTGTATGGGTGAAAAGTAGCTAATGATCCACCCAATCCCCCAACAAATTCTTTTGGTCCATGTGCCAAACACCCTGTATAATATGTACATACATAATTTTATTTATTTATTTTTTTTTTTGTGACCCTGAGACCCGGAACACGGTAAGTTTGTTTGGTCCCTTGGGATAACATCTTTGAGGATTTTCACTGTAATTACATTATAGAATATTGATTGTGGAAAATCCAGAAAAAGAAATATTTAAAAATTGTTAGCCTGTTTGAGCGAAGGCATTGCAGATATAGCTATTAAAATATTGATAGTTTCGAAAATCTAGGTCTTGGGAAGGAAAAAATATGTTCTGGCTAATGGGTTAAAAAGCAGAAATAATTTAGTTTAGTTCAATATATTGATGGGTTTACAATATTTGCTGTACGTGCTTGTGACGTCATGCGCAGTAGAATACAAAATTTAATCAAAAAATTTCGTAATCTTCAGTAGGTATATACTTTTACACTACGATACTTTTTTGGTACACAGTCCTTTTCTACTAATGTAATCGAGTATCGACATCGAGGTATTATTCTCTTTAATTCTTTTCTAACATTATTGCCACCTGCAGAAGAATATATCTAGTATATTCTAGAAGGCATTGATACTACTGACATAATATCGAATTCCGTAATCTTAGTTAACAAACCAGGATTTCTCAAGAGTATTCTTCATATAGGTCACAAACCCACAATCGCACACTAAAAAAATTAACTTATCACTGGGTGTGTTTAAAAATATTTTTTTTGTTTTGAATTTTTTAACTTTAAAACAGAATTGGAATTTTCGCTCTTTAATGCAAAGTATCTGGATGTAAAACAGCGCTCAAAAGTCTAATCTATTTTCGCACGGACAATGAATCGATCAATAGTATTTACTTAAAATAGTACAAACAATTAAATGTTGAGCACATTTACTAGTGGCAATCGTGCCGTGTATTGTAAATTATGATTTGAATGTCAACAAATGTGTTCTGACGGATAGGGCGAAGATTACGGGAAAAGTAACCAGCACTTGCGAACCCGCATAGTGATGCAACATCCCTAAAAATGGAGTTAAATTGTAAAAATCTTATCTTTCACGTATTTTGTTAATTTACTTCAAAAACTAAATGAACAAAGGAGTATTTTTATTTCTGGGAATTGTTGCTGATATCATGCTAATTATTCTGGATTTGACTGCACACATATCCTTGGGGAAGCCTCAAAGATGATTATTTTAAGTTAAACCACTTATATTTTATAACTCAAGTTCTGATCATATTAGAAAAACTTAGTTTGGCTTAAAATCTTCTCGAGCCCGAACTCTATAAGCATTTTTGTTGATTTGTTTCGTTATATAATTTCTCATTCTTAATTTCGTTTTAAGATTTTTTTTATAATCATACAGTACCGTGGTTAAAAAAGGTTCACGCAGTAAATATGTATTTGTATCAATTTAAAAGAAGTTGTTCAAAAAACACCTGCATATATCTGAATACCTTCAACAGAGCAACGTTCTCTACCTTGGATTGCTCGAACGATTACCGTATAAATTAAATTGATATATCCATCCATTCTCAAGTGGACGGTGGATACGGAGGGGCCCGGACAGACAGACAGACAGACGGACGGACGGGTTAGTGTACCAAATCGCGATTTTCTAGTAGAAATTGAAAATGTGAGCTTTTTCCCGAATAAAATCTTTCAGATTTTTAATGATACATCGATGCATAAATATATTAAAACAAAAGCACTCATAAAGTGCTTTAAAGAGATTAATGTTCGACAAAGAAGTCGGATTGACCTAGTTTTTTTTTATTAATTAGAAATACTTTAAAATGTATTATATATGTGCATTGAGTTTTAATAAAACTAGAAAATGTATAATGGCTAATTAAAATGATATTAAATTCTAATGTACCGTATTATCCATATCCACTCATATATTGTATTCAAAATGTTTTCTTGTGTGAAAAAATTGAAAAATTATTTGACCTTTCGCCCGAAAAAATGTCTTAACAAAATAAACAAATATGTACATTATAAAATCGTAGAAAATAAAAATGCAACATCTTGTGTATGTCTTATTTGCAATTATTAAGATTTAGATAAAAAAAAAACTATTAAGATAAACTATGTATGTATTCAAAATATACCGAATGAATAGAAACTCATAATTATATTTGTTGAATAATCTTTTGTAATTGCTTGGAAGAAAGTTTTAATTATAATTTTTTTTTAAGACAAATGAACTCGTCTGTAGTTCTAATGCGATGTTATTAAGTATTATTATGAAATATTTGCATCAATATTATAACGGTTTTTAGTGCACACAAAACTTAATGAAATTGACGCCCAATTATGATGTCATAACTCATGTATCCGATCTATCTTAGGTTTGTGTATTTTTCCTATTTTTCTTGGGATTTCAGCTATGAAAATTTTGCAGACGGAGTAAAAAAATCAAAATTGCAAACTAATAAAAAGTATTTGCTAATATTTAGTTTCAACAAATTGATGTTCAATTATATATAATTTTTAATGATGAAACATGAGCTTTTATTTAGTTATTGTTGATTTCATTTGTTAAAATAATAATTGATCTGATTTTTCACATAGAAAATCTATCTACCCGAAATGAATTTCTTGTTAGATATTATGTTTTACTTCTGGATTATCAAATATACAAAAACATAACACTATGAGTAGTAATATACATACATTCCATATACATTACACTTTCACTGATTTTGTCTTCTTTAAATCTTACTCGTACCGGTTACATCATATGAAGGCAAAATATACATTTTTTTTTTGTCACGTTAAACTAAATTAATTTTAGCATTGCCCATTTTTCTATTAATTAGAAATTCATATTTTTAGCATTTTCGTAATCGCGCGTCTATTATTATTGTAAATCCGAATTATAATACACCCAAATGACATTGAATGGCATTCTGTATTTGGTAATATTTTTTATTTCAAAATTTTTTTTTTCGAAAAATTTTCTCATACAAATAAATTTTAGAAAATATGTTTCTAACACGAAAATATGTCATAAATAATATTTGAAATTTTTTTTTAACGTATTACAAAATTTTTTCAAAATGTAAGAGATGTGAGTATAAGTATAATAAATACATATCTGATGTTATCCAGATACACAATTTATCTAACCTTTCTGTTAAATGCAATAATATGTTTTCCTTAAGAAAATCTAATTTTTTTTGTAATTGAACTTTAATCTAAAAATTATACTGCAATTTTAAATTTATCTGCCAAAAAAAAAATTAATTTTATTATTTTTTATTTTACTTATTTTGTGAGAGAATGGTTTAAGGTTATAATTTCTTAATAAAATAAGATTGTTTTCTTTTGGTGTCTAAGTTAATGATGCGAAGCCGATATTATTTTATAATTTTTTTTTGTGATGATTCACATAAAATTTGAATTAAATTAAAAAAAAATTAAAAAATTTTGCAATGTTCTTGGAAAAAATAAAGCGAAATAGATAATGATGAAGATTGTTTGCTTATATAATTGTAGGCTTTATTTGTGCGCTTGCAGAATTTGATTGAGTAAATTATAATTAAAGTGTAACTAACAAAGAACCTAAAGATATATAATTTTCACCGATAAGTTACTAAAATCTTTGGTATAAATAAATTATTTGCTCTGATTTAATATGGTGATTGGAAAGTAAATTCCACACCATACAAATGTTGTCTGCATGATGAAACTCCATGGATGTAAATTAATTCTAAATTATGTGAATAATTATTTATAACGATTGTTTATTTTATTATTTTCAAATTATATGCTTTTTAGCTGTAAGGGCAAATAGTAAATTTAGCAAATATTTATTTACATATTGTGTACATGCAAATACTTCTGAATTTGTAAGCGAAACAAATACATTAAATATTTTGCTTACACTGGTAGGGTGGAGTACAATGCTATTTGATTCAAAATTGCAAATAATGTGAATAAGCATTTTTTATTTTTTGTGTAAATGAACCATTATGGTTTAACATTATATTTCTTTGATCAATTAAACTCATTTCATGTACCAATGTGAAGCATGTAAAATAATGTTTTTCGTTTTTCGTCTACATTTCTGCGAAATTTTCAAATGATTTTTATGGGTTTTGGAATCTCAAACAGAGTGTCAAACAATAAATTAATTGAGTAAATGAAATGTATTTAATTTCGTTGACGAAGTTACTTAGATACAAGAATATTGTACCGTTCATCATTAGTTTTGGGGGCGTTTCAAATTTTAAACCACTCAAAAATACTTGTACCTACTTGTACCTTTTCTTGTATTCTGAAAATGTTCGTTCTATTGGGTATCTTCGTACTTGGATGTATCAAATTTGTCCCATTGGAAAACCGCTTTAGGTCATAAAATAATTTTGTCAAAAATTGCAAATGTGAGATTAAAAATTCGGTTGAACATTTTTTATGTGGCAATGCCTTAACTGGAAATGGTTTATGATCAACTTATCTAAATTAAGCCAATTATATTTTTCCTAGTTAAAGTTAGTGTTGATTTAAACATATTTAAATGCTACATTAATCCTAGTTTAACTCTCACTATATACAGATTCGAGTTATTTTCTAACCAACTCTTAGGTGTATATACCGTAGAGTTAAAAATATGTAGAGTGTAAATAGGATTGAAACCTAGTTAAAATAAACGTAAACAAAATGGAACAAAAAATCATTTCAAATTATTATCAAATTGATTATGACGTCGAAATAATCATGCGAAAAAATTAATTAATTAAGATCTTAATAAACAAGATATTTAAAACAAAACAATGAATATAATTAAATATATTTTTTGTATATAGCTTTTAAAAAACATAATCTAAAATAACAATGGCGAATTGGTGTACGAATTTTACTTTAATTTTGTTGTTGATTTTTTAATTCGACTCTAACCTGTGTATGTACAGTACATTTTTTAGAGAATAGTTTATCTCGACTCTACAAGTTATCTAGGTCGAGTCGAGTTTAACCCGACTCGGTATATTGTGAGAGTTAAACCGGGACTGAACTCGACTTGACTCGCAGTATACACAATATAATTGTCGATAATACAAAAATATATTTGCACGATCAGTCAAAAATATTATAAATATCAACGTAAGATTAACAATTATTAGTTTTTACAACATTGAAAAATTATTAAAATTGTTTGATTAATTTCCTAACCTAAATCCTTCGTAAATTAAATTTTCGAGTTTGTTTGTTAATTATTTCAATAAACTACGACATTTTAATTTACCGAAAAATTGTTATTATTTATATTTTGCTATACGAAATAATTTCGTAAAGTCAATTGACATACAACTTGTTAATTCAATTTCGATTATCGTGCCGTAAAAAATTAACTTTTATATAACTAGTTTGTCTTTGCCATAACTGACCCTAGACATACTTTTCAAATTAACATATTAGGAAATATATCTTCAACATCAGAAATTTAATGGAATACTGAAAAGTTGAAACTCTGACCGAAAGAAAATGTTTAAGAAATTGTGGTTAAAAATTACATTTTAAAATTACATTCAAGAAATGTAATTAATAAGTAACATTACGACTCGTCATTGTTTAATATTTTTTATTAATTACTATAAGGCGTTACAAATAACAATGTGATATATAATAAATTAAGTAGCATAATGTGTAGACACAATCAATTATTATCATGACGAAACGATTTTTAAATACTAATTTTTATGCAATAAAATTTCATTATTTATTAATAATTTGCGTATTTACTACTTACAATTCACTGTTTGTAAAGTTTAATTTCAGACTCGCTTCTGTAAATGAAAAAATAAAAAAATAAAATTACAATGCAACAACTGGTTATAAATGCAATTGATCTATTATTCATGATACGATTATCAGCACATTAAAATACGAATTTAATGAGATGCATAATGATAATCGATTGATAAAATTGCAATTGAAAATATAATACAATGCTAAAATTGTCGTTACAATCTCAATTCCGCATACATTTTATACTTTTATATTGTTATTGATATGGAATATTTTTTATGTTTTATAATTTTATTTTTTGTTTTAAATGATATTAATTTCTTTTATGTATTACCAAGCACAACGAACATTATAAAAAATCTCGATACATGCAACATATTACATTGCTCTTATTATTTAATGTTATTCACACATTATTTTATAATAAATCACTGTAATTTCATTTGTTATATTTTCATCTCAGTTTTCTCCATATACAATGTACACCCATACTGCACAATAGGTGTATTTGTTGATAGTAATAAATAATGATGTTTAAGGTTTATTGTTTAGTTGATTTCGCGTTTAAGTTACGGTATTACCTGATTATAATTTTGACTTGGTTTTGTGATTATCATTTGAAAATTTTAATGAAATGCTTAGACACAATGTTTAGGCCAGATGAATTTTGAAGAATGGCGTATTTTCTATGCAAACAACCTTGGTTCAATTGATGAACTTAAAATCACAGGTTTGTGACAAATGAAAAAAAGACATTGGATTTCGCTTACATTTACAGTTAAGATAAATAATGCTGATGAATAAAAAATTTATTTAAAAACAGCTCTAAAATGTTACTTTTATAATGACATTAACTAAAGCCGAATACCCAATCTGTGTTCAAAATGGCATCCTGGTTTGAACAACTTTATTTGTGGTATAGTCGCATTCCTTAAGGCATTAAGGCCCGTTAATCATCAGCTAAGCCAAGCGAGGGAACATTACTTCCCTTAGCTTAACGAGAGATTAAAACTCTTTATGTACAATTGGCCAAATTTCTGTCCTAGTCTCGTCCTAGTAAGATTAAGTAAAATTAAATGAGATTCGTAATTAAAACGTACACAATTGGACGACCCTTAAACTGTTTTTATATTTTAAATAATATAAATACAATGTCACAATTATATTGAATATTCCCATAGCAAAATTATTCATTTAGTCCTTGACAACTTATCAATACCATAAATTTAAAACTAAAAGCATTAAAAAATAAAACTGAAACAAAATAATTTTTTTAAGATAAAAACTAACAGCAAAAATATATAAAAAATAAATAACAAAATAATATTTCAAGATTCCCATCGGCGAAAAACGTGACGTTGGATTTATGCTTGATAATTCTTGTGTTAAGTTTCTATTTATTTTTTTTCTGCTACGTTAATCTTACATTTGTTTTTCTCTAACTATTTGGCCTATTTTCATGAAAAATTATATACTTTTCAGCTTAAAAAATAATAATAATCACATACTAAAAAAAATTGGATTTACTAGACCAGTGTTCGCAAGAAGATGTTTATTGGTGTACCAAAAAAATTTTTTTTTTTAAATATCTGCTCCTTTTGCCTGCCAAATGGACCTGATTCTGAAAGCCAAAATTCTGTACATTTCTGTACAGCACGTTATTTTATTTCCCCGCTTGCGGTCTGTGAATGGTTAGGAATACTTTTCCCCAAGCCCTCATTGATCCTAATGACTGAAATATAATGGCTTCGTTCCGTTTTGTTCGATTCTTATATCGTTTACTCAAAATTTAAAATTAAGATTCAATATTATATTCGTCTTTCACATAGTTCAAGTGTTCTAGAGACTTCAACTAAGCGGGGTTCCTATGTTTGAAACTTTAATGATTTATGGCCCTAATTCTGAGATTCTAATTTTTATGATACGCGGTTATTTCTATTTTTTAATGACATTTCAAATAGAAAGCGGGATAATAAAGTAACACGAATTTTATAGTTATAGAACCGGGTACAATATCTTCCCTTAAAACGTAATCAATAATAATGCGTTAATGTTCAAAATGTGCAATCATTCAGTATGCAGGAAACCATTTTCAAAATTTTCGAAATTCCACCGTCAAACTCTAAAATTTGTAATAAAACACATTTTGTCAGCATATCAATCTATTTTAAGGTTTTCGACTTGTTAACTAGGTCCAGAAAGTTTCATTAACAATTTGCCCTACAGCTTGAGGAGAAATATTGCCACAGAGTTTAAGATTTTCATAATAATTCCCAGCTTCCAAATATCTCAGTCTGAGATTTCACTTTTCTGCTTACGTCGGAAGCTGTAAATGTATTTGTCTAGCTCTTTAGATATTTGGATTATTTACCCGTAGTTTTTAATTATGCTTTGTGGCTACTTCTTTGGAATGATGAAATCTTTCCTTTTTCGAGAAGACACAAAATTGACAACATAGATTAAATAAAAAACCCTATGATTTTGAATATTTTGTTTACATTTACATCTGTAAAATAAACTAGTCCTAAAACTGTATCTGTGATAAATTATACTTTTATTTTTTTGACATTTACAGATACTGAGGATCATATCACACTGTGATCATAAAGTAGTAAGGGTTTTTAAATAAAACATAAACGGCTTATTATTCTATCAAATTTTTTTCTTCCCCTGCTAAGCAATCCTGTTCAGTTACGTTTTTTTCTGTTTTCGAAATAGTTGTTAAAGTCGATTTACAGAATGGCCTTCAAAACCTTCTTCGATTCGGCTTGTACCTTTCAATCTAGTCAAAGCAATGCTCCCGGAACAGTTTTTTGAGTTTAGAAAATAGCCATAAATCAGACGGGACTATGCATTATCGTTATGCAAAAATCAAGACTTATCTGCCTAGAATACAACCAAACGGTATTTGCGTGATGTCAACAAGAACTCTAATCGTCAATCGACGATTTTTGAACACCAAATTCATGACTTCCTTTGCGTAGTGTTCATCGGTAGACATCGAAGGACGGGAAGGCCGTTGATCATCTTTAACGCATTCTTTGCTTTCTTTGAATAATTTATACCAATCAAGAACACTCGCTATGGACAGTGCATTATCCAAAACCTTTTTCAACATCTCCAACGTTTTAGAAGCCGAAGTTCCATTTTTGAAGCAAAATTTGATGCAACTTCTTTGCTGAACTTTTTTAAAAATCGAAAATGTTGATTTAAGAATGAAATGATGATTTATATGAATGAAACAAGCGTATCTCATTAACTACTAAAGATATTGACACGTAATTTTACACAGATGTATGTATGTTAGGCTGCTAGCTGCTACCAACCTAAGAAATTACTTGTTTGGATAAACCCGCGCGATTTAAATGGAAAAGTATATCGTATAATCAGCTAGGTTTTCACAGCTACAGGAAATATTTATTGTATAATTGACTAATAACAAAGCCTATTCGAGTACAGAGCCATAGTCAAACGTCATAATTTTTAGTATTTTTTTTTGTGGTTTAAGTTTACACTGTTTCCCATAGGAATCCTTAGCAAAAATGATGTTTTTTAGCTGCAAGTTTTCAATGAAAAAAAACGAATGTAATGAAATTATATCCAAAAATTTGCTACATGCGAGTATCTTTAACAGTAGAATATATTGATATTAAATAAATATTAAGTGTATTGCTTTGGTAAAAAAGTATTAGATTTAAGTTTGGATTTAAAATTTCAGAAAGCAACCCGTAAAGATTTATTTTTGAATTTAATTTTGGTTTCATGTATTTCATATGAAGAAAATTCTAGTGGTAGGTATTGAAACTAAAAATCGGATTTGATTTAAGTAAATTCAAAAAATGATTGGGTTTAGCTGAATATTTTTTGGATTTATTTAATGCAATTGTTGTTGTATTGTTTTGTAAATTTACCAAATCAATACACTTACTGTGGGTTTCCACTTGGGATGCTTGCGAATAATCGCAATCTGTTTTAAATTTTTTCACACGGATAGTATACACTGAAAAAAAAAATACATATCGGTATATAAATTTATCTACGCAACCATAGACAAATTTACAATAATTTACAATCAAAAGTAGTCATGCCTACATCTTTTTCCATTGCAAATTTTGCATTTACAAAAAAAATAAAAATTTCCCTTATTTTGTTTAGGAACATTTTCAATCCTGCGATAAACAAAGCAAGCTGAAATATTTTTCCTATGCGAATTCTTTATTGTTTTTATTATGATATTTTATTGACGTCTAGAAATGTCTAAATTGACAAAATTATTTGGTAATACAAATACAAAATTTTTCTAACACAGTGACATGAAACAAAAAATTTCCCTTTGCGAATATTCGCAAAGCATCCAAGTGGAAATCATAGGTTAATGTTAGCTGAAACAAAGTTAAATTATGTCTAAAATATTTGTTTCTCACTTTCATTTGAAAAAATAAATCAAAGTTGGCTACGATGTAATAAAATATGTGGGTACCTTTTCTCTATTTTGTTATTCACAATTTGTAAAACATGATTTCATTGTCGTTGTCAGAATGTCAGTATAAGTTTTTTTCCCAAAAATGGAGGTAAAATAGCTAGAAAATTCGTTTACACGAAAAGCAAAAAAAGAACTTGCTCTGGTTATCTTCAGTTTTACTAATGTACGTCAGATGTCCATAGTCTCTATCTGCAATCAAAGACAGAAAAATCCGAAGAACAAAGAATTATTTAATCACAAAATTGTCACACGTTTTATAATGTAGAATTTGTTTAGTTTTATTATAATTTTCAATTTGAAATTTTTCCGGGTGATAATTTTCAATTTCAATTTCAATTCAATTCAAAACTTCATTTAGAAAACAGAAAAGTAAAAAAAAAAAACTAATTGACACCTACAAAACAATAAAAAACAATGAAATAAAACAAATGGTAATTGTACATAAAAAAAATGCACACATAAACAATTTATAAAGGACGCAAAACAATAGGAACAAATGAAAACAATTATTGAAAAAAAACATTAGTTCATGTTTATACACGTTTAGAGTAGACTTGTAAGAGACAACAGCTTTATCAGCCACAAATATTACAAAATTCAATTTTAGTTAAATTGATATTTTTGCCGTGTTACAATTATGGTTCCGACGACGTATAATTATTTTCAAAAATAATTATATTTGATTATAAAAATGGATTATCACAAAAAGGTTTGTAGGAAAAATATACAATCTCTAGATCGGTCATTTCGAGGTTTATAAATAAATATAAAACAATAGGAACCATCGAAACCCAACAAAAAGGTGGCCGACCTTGCAAGACATCAACTAACATAGGCCGAATCGTGAACCATTAAAAAAAAACATTTGATGATGCGAAAGAAATTATCCATGATACGATTCGTCATCGTCTCTCCGATGCAGGATTGAAATGTTTTTGGAAGTGCCAAGAAACTCTTCATTTTAAAGAAAAATAGAAAAGCCAGAAACAAATTTGCTAAGGAGCATAAAGACAACAATGAAACCGAGTTTTGTGAAAACTTCCAATAATATGTTAAATCATGAAAATCATCTAAACAAATTGATGTTATGACCGGGCCTGCACAAAGTTCGAATATAAACGCTGTTGAAAATTTGGGAAGCAGGTCGCCGATGAAGTAAGACTGCTTGGAAAATGGCTTCTAATCAGTAATAAATAGTTATGCCATTGGTTACTAATTTTCATATGTTACCATTTAGATGAATTCATTTTTTTGTTTCGATTTAGTATTTTAATATGTAGTAGGAACTTATTTGGTGTCTGCGTATTTGTAAATTTATTAGATATTTGATGAACATTTTTCTAAAACATTGTTTTTACTTTTCCCACTATAACGAAGTTATATTGGGTAAGTATTGTAATCGCGATAAAAATTGTGTGCAAGATTATTACATTTCTCGACGTATTAGGTTACCAGGACCCCGAAACATCGATTCGAAAAATGTCGTTCCGTCTGTCCATCCTTCCAGTCACACATTTTTATTATTTTTGTTTTGCCTCCCATTCTCACAAATATTGATAGTTTTGGTCGAAATTTTGTACAATAGATTTTAGTAATAAGCAGTTTGTGTTAACTTTTAGGTTCATTCGAGTAACGAATAGAGGGGGGTTGCAGTGGAAAAAAAAACTGCCAAACAGATTTTCTCAAAAACGGGACCGCCAATTTTTTGTTATGTTGATGATAAATTTGACAATTCATCATCTACTTGTTCATATTTTCTACAGTTAATACACCTTGCAAATTACAGAAATTCTTCCCTAGGTGTCTTTAAGAGAAAATTAATAGATTACCGTGTAATATGGAATTTAAATTTCTAAATTTACCTAAAATACTTTGCTTTTGGGAATAAATATCGTCAACATTTGAAAATAATTATATCTAGTGAGCTGTTAAATATAGCAAAATATTCCCGTTGCTATGATATTGACATTTCTGTGACGTTTTATTGACATTTTAATGATTGAAATTTCAACGACATGTTGATCGATGCATTATTTCTGAATTGCTTTAATAAAACCGCCTTTAAAAGTCTGAGTAATAAATTCTCTTGGTATTCAAAGTCGTATATAACTCTTAATAGCAAATTACTATGAGAGGCTTTAAAATAATATCACTCCATTTAGGTGGAGCAGATTTAGGAGAGCTGGGGGATACTATATAAAATGAAATGCTATGTGACAAGGAGGTGGGATTCGGTAACCAATGATAATTAACGTTAATTCTGATTTTGTATTGTTTGTGTTTAATTATTTTCTATTTTCTAATCGTTCACAGCGATGCCCCGTCCAGACTGAAGTACTGTGTAAAGAATTTTATCAGCCAATTCTCACGTTTCTCACATAATATTGTGATCTGAACAAAGGGCACAAATTTTCCGAAATTACATTTTTGAACATTGTGGATGCTCTCTGAATGGAGTAAATTAAATTCTTAAGGACTTTCAACGATATACTAGAGATGTATAACTGGATCTAATTGTTAAAGGTCGAAGATAAAAATAGCGATTGCGACTTTGATTGCTGCTCAACACGTGCCAGTTCTAAATAATCTAACATTATTTGTGAGTTTGTGATTTGGCGGTATGAGAGTAGAAGCTTTATATTGTCGTGACCAATTGTTATTTTGGGGAAGAGGTCTCCAAATTTAAGAAAAGCCGTTACATATATCCAAAATGTTTGTAAAATATAAATGGTTGGTTTGGTGATCTTTAACGGATGATTTCTGGAAAAAGTTTCGTCTGGGAGCCGGGTAGACCAATTTTTTTTTTTTTTGCAACTTGGTTGAATTTAAATAAAACTTATTTCAAAATATGTACTTTCTGGGAAAAAATACAGTTTAAAAAGTTTCGTTTTTTAAGTATTACTAAAAAGTTTCCAATGTTTTGCTGCCCAGATCATAATTAAGGATTTGTACTGTTTGTTTATGTTGAAACTAAATCGGACCACAGGCGCTACAATTTATCGTACTATCGGTGTACTGCAAATTTTACGTATAAACTAATTTGTCATTCATTATTTTGTACACACACCAAACCAATTATCAAGATTTACGCAAGCTTGCTGTTGGGTTTAGTTCCTCCTTCTATAGATCAAATTGACCCCAATTTTTTCTATAGGTTTCGAATCAAAATTAATTTTTATTTGGTCTAAATTAAGGGATTCATTTAATTATTTAATAGATTTTTAAAATACATCTACATTTTTTAGCAAAATTCAATCAACTATTTAATGAAAAAAACAACAACATAGAAATTATTCAATACAGTAGGTAAAATACAAACAAATTAAACATAAATCTTTATATGTAGTGGTAGGACTGAGTCGTATCGTCCATCCTGTATCAATATTTTCGATCAGGTTTTCATCATCTACTTAAACAGATATACAAGAATCATATATTTGCTTTGAATGAGTCTTGCAGACCGCTTTTTGACATTAGAAGCAGTAAATGCTTGATTTTGAATTCCTCTTCCTTGGGTATAAATGACACCGCCAACGTTGAGCCGCAGACATTTTTCTTGTTTGAAGAGTATCAGTTCGAATATTTACTGAATATCCGAGTTGTTTTTAAGCCATTTTTATTGATATAATCAGATTTTGTGGTGTTTGTAAGCGACTAAACATGTGTTTTTGTGCTAGTCCAGAGGCCAAGTTCAATAAAAAAAATGTCTAACCGATTTTTGTCGTTTGACATATAACGGAGCGTTAGCCGCTCCATAAGTTTTTACTAATTTATCCAATATATCAACACCACCTTTATTTTCATTATATTCTAGTAATATATTTGGTTTACTAGTCGCTTCATCGATACTCCTTTCGTGGTGGAGCGTTTACAGCAGTAGTACATTTCTACCAGACTTGGGAATATAGCTTACTAAAGTAATATTTCCATGAAAAACGAATTTCGATGAATTTGGCTTCCTCTCTTTGCTTTCTGCTTTTCCTACTAGTTGTCGTGGTAATTCGGGTTTGTTTGCTCTTATCGTGTCAATAATTGTAGTTGCTTGCTCTTGCGATGTAGTCATTATAATCGTCCGCCCTTTGTTGACGTATCCGACAGCCAATCTAAGAACTAATGTGAGCGCTAAATTTGTAGCTCGGGGCTCCTCTGAGGACCGGCCGATGTAGATTTCGCCTTTTAACGGAAATGAGTTCGAAGAGAAAATCCAAAATAATATTATGTTTATCCCGTATTTCCCGAATTTACTGGGACTATATTGTCGAAACGAACAACTTTCACGAGTGGCTACTAGTTGGTCATCAACGGTTAAGTTTATACCTGATTTGTAGGGCTCTTTTAAAAAATTAAGAAATGTACCCAAATATCTCAAAATGCGGCTAATGTATCTGATTTTAATCGTTCTTGCCTTGTGTTTTGATTAACAAATCGCATAAACCGTAAAATTTGTTCTGCTCTTTGTAACGACATTGCAGCTTTTAAAATGGGCGACTGTTGCCACAGCCCACCCAATCGCTCATCCAAATTTTTAGGTGGCCGGTATAAATTAGGATTCTGATAAGAGGATATATTTCGTCAGCATTTGTATCTTGCCAAATCCGCTTCCGTTTACAAGTGCCAGCAGTTGTTTTATAAAAATCAGTTGCTTTTCTGTTCGTCTTGTGTACAATGGTATTTAAAAGTACCTCCGGAAAAACACGTTTGAAACACTCTATGGTTGTAGTGAGCTGTTATATACCATGTTTTTCTCGAAAGATTGACATCTTGGGATTTCTGTATTTATAGGTCTGTTTGGTTCGCTAGTCGATTTCCACTTTTCTACATATTTTTTGTTTTGTGCATAATAAACCTTTTCGTTGACTACATGTTCGTTTGAAGCTTTTTCACCCTCATCGATTTCTAATTGTTTTTCCGCTGCTACCTCATTTTCAAATTCCGATATAATATCCTTTTCAATATTATTATCCGAAATTTCGCGGCCGTCGATATGATCGTCAGTTCCTGTACCGTCTGATTGCGTGGGCGATCCGATACACCACTTTCAAACAATTCCCGCAATTCAATGCTAGTTGGCGTTTTCGTGCCGTTTTTTACTATAAAAAAAATACGAAAAGTTACCACTCATATATCTAAATGCTTTGAGAATTAATTGGGGTCAGGCTGACACCACGTCTCGGTTAAGCGACTAATTGCATTTAGAAGCTGGAAATACCATTAAATCAACCGATTTGATGCGGTTTTTTGCAAAGTGTATGAAATTTGTAGTGACTGAGGCATGTCTAAAAGAATTTTGATAACACTTTAATAGACATTTTTTTATTTAGTATTTAATAGGTCTGGGGTCAGCGAGACCCCATGGCACGAACTAAAGGTTAATTAATTAATTTTTTATTACTTCAACTTGTATTGCTATATGTGCTAATTGGAAGGTCGTGGTATCTGTTGCCCGTTTAACAAATAAATTCAAATTTGAGCATGTAAAAAATACGAAATTTTGTTTAATCTTAACATATTCTGGATGAAGTCCAACTTTAAAAATTCGTAAATTCATTCGAATTACTTTATTTAATTCAGAATACATCGAGAAAGTTTGGTATGACTCTTGCTAGGAAATAAAAATTGATGTATTTGGGTGGTAGTTATTATATTTTATTATATTTGTTTCAATTAAATTTAGCATAAAATGCAAAAATTTGTGAGATTTCTATAATAACTTTAATCGATTTCGGGTAGTTATGAGGTCTTTAAGAATTTGTTACGGGCAAGGGCAACGCAATTTTAATCATAGTGGTGAAATGTGTCTGATTACATTTTAAGAGTTTCTCGACTAACTTAGAATACTAATTTCAAAAATAAAGAATTTTGTTTTTAACACGTGCTTTTCAACCAAAAATTCCAAATTGAACAAATATATCGACATCAATCCTATTGATTTACATAAAAAAAAACAACGTATTACTTATATTCCACCAAACTTATATTTATATAAAGTAATTTATTTATAAATTCAAAATGGTTAAGCCACATAAATAATTCAATAGAAAAAAAAATTCAAAAAGTAAAATTTTATTTGATGAGGTAATTAAAAATTCTTATCGATTACTTATCACACAAATAAACAACTTATGGTTTTTTTCTTCAAATTTTAAATATAGAAACAGATTATATCATTCTTAAACTTTTAAATAAATGAGCAGAAGGTATTACCATTATTAATTTGTTACATAGAATGGGTGTTTGTGGATGTGTGTGGTGTAGTTATTTGAAGGGGGTATTTGTTAAATAGTTTACTGCGGCACAAGTTTAAAAATACAAATGGGTGTATAGAATCGAAAAATTAATTAATTTTAATTGAATAACGTAAGGATACAGAAACCTTTATTTATTGACGCTGTAATTTTGTGTTATAAATTTTTATATTTGCGTCTGGCTGCCAAAATAGTTTTTTGTAGTAGAAATAAAGAGCGCACATAATACAACATAGGTATTATATAGTACCATATATTTTATTATTAATCTTAAGAAATGAATAAAACAATTAAAATTTTTGTTTTTAAATTAATTTTCGATATTTAAATAATAAAGTTATAAAGTCTTGGCTTTAGGGCAAAACAAATTTATTTTGATGAACCTGAAGTTAAAAGTTTTCAATTAATTTTTTTTTTTACTTTTAATTAAAACTATAAACATTATTGTTGGCATTCAAGTATATAATTCACAATCAAAATATTGAATGCATGAATTGATGGAGTGTAACAATTTTGAAAAAGATTTTACTTTAGTAAAATTTTTTTTTGGTTTGTTATTTTCATGATGAGACAAAATCATTAATTTGCTAGCAAATTTAATTAAATTAAAATAGAAATAATTATTTCGAGTTTCTATGGTAAATGATTTTTGTACAAAAAACAAAACATAATTCACATGGATAATAAATTTGTTTGCTAATTTATGTCCGCTTCTTTTCAGTTCTATTAAATAATTAATTAAACTTTTTTACGTTAACCTATTTTAACTTCTTTTACGAAGGAAGGTCAAGTCTATGTAAATTTGTCTGTATGTTGTTTACATTGCATGGATGATGATCATTTGCTTAAAATAAAAATAAAGTCTTATTTATGATATTCATCATAAAAATTTATTTGAAAACTGTAATTAAAAATAAGCTATAATTTGTTTGTTAATTATTCTTAAACTTTAATAATAAAATAAAGATTTTTATCAAGGAAAGATAAAGACTTGTTATTTTATTGTGTATGAAAAATTTTAATTTTTCCAAGCTTAAGCATTCGGAAGGTTATATTGATTCAATTAAATTGTATTATTATTTTGATTAACTTGGTTAAGGTTGAAGGTTGGAAAATTAGAATTACCACTTTATTATTCGTGAATTAATTAACCGTATAAAAACGTATAATTTTTTGTCATGCATTCCTATTTGTGTCAACGATTTTTCGTTCTAAAAAACATTTTTTTTTTTTTTTTTTTTCAATTCACATAATAATTAATTTTCAATTATTTTTCAGTATTTGCCTAGATTTGATTCACACAAAATTGGATTAAATGTCGGTATCTAAATTGCAAACCTTGAATTAGCGCTTAGAAATCTAAAAAGATTTTTTTTTGTTATCTTCTAATCTATTTGAAGGGGGTCAAAATAGATGATGAAAATTCAAAAATTCATTATAGCTATCAAATGTTTCCCGCTAAATCCTCGTTAAGGTGGGTTAGACATGTTCTTCCTTCTCCAAATCAATACACAAAACGGGTCTTGGGGTCGGCACCAATACAAGTAGAGGGCTTCACAGGGTGGATAGATGACGTTGAAAGGGACCTAAACACATTCGGTCACTATGCCTGGCGCACTATTTGGAGGACCATCGTTGTAATGAAGGAATATTTTCCGGCGTGGCCTCACTTGTTTTTAACGAAACATAAAATTTTTGGGACACCACGTACATAAGCTATTATATTTTGGGTTACATTTTAAAATGTTCTTAGAAAATTTATTTTTAATGTCACCAGAAGAAAAATTACATGATTTTGTTGTACATGCGAAACATAAATGTCACTTTATTTATAAAATGTTGCCATAAAGTTTGTGTTTATGAACGTATTTTTAATTTCACAAGACTTGAATTTGGCGTATTATCTAATTATATAAATGTGTAAAGCAGCAGCTAGAAATGATTAGCCCTAATTAAATAAATTTTAGTGTGAAGAATACGTTAACTATTAAGAAACAGTAAGATTAAAATGCTTTCAATTTTTAAATATTTGAATTAAACTATTTTATTGCCAATTGCGTTTATCTTATTCATCTCTAAATATAAGGATTTTATTGAAAAAAAAAAAAAAAAAAAATAACTGACCCATTGAATTTATAGGCGTCCAATAATGTCTTCATTACCACTTTTAACCTTAAGTGAGACTGATAAGTGGATTATTTTTTTTATAAATTCAATGAACTGTAAAAGAATTGGGTTGGCATTATAATTGTTATTACACTAGTTATTCGTAAACTAGAAATGTGAATATATGCACTAATGAAACCGCCAAGAAAGAAATTCCAACCACTTAATGAAATCATCACGACCTAGATTTCTAATTTATCTGAAATCAAACTTTTGTGACAAATGATTACCGTCACAACCTATAGGTCAACACAATATGTACAAGCTATTGTTAAAAAAATAAAACATTTCCAGATCATCATCCCGGTAATCGTGCTAAACTACGACAAACCTTATTTGTATAATAAATTACTACCGATCCAATGAACTTTATAATAAATGATTCAATCATCATTGCAACATGACGAATATTTAACATTTTTCTCCTACAATGAGTGTAACTTTCTTATTTACCAACAAGTCATCATCAAATTAAAATCTATCACCGTAAGTACTATGATCTATTTTTCAGAGCGATGATGTATTACATTTGATCGTATGTATTGTATTTCACTTTTAAAACAACAAACCAAGAAAAGAAGACGAAGAATAAAAAAACGCTAAACATTAAAATAAACAAACAAAAACAAAATTATCTCACACACTCACTTTCCGTTCGCAGATTTAATTACACTTTTATTTTATTTTTAAATTGTACATTATAAAATAAGAATAACAGAAACTACCGAAACTAAAAAAGTGCTACTAACTAAACATAAATAATAAGAATCACTTTCTGATGATGGTTATGAGATTATGATATCCATCCGCCCTAATTTAAAATATTTCATAAAAATTAAAAAAACAAAAATTAAAATTATTTAAGAAATATCTAGACATAATTCGTTTTTTTTAGGGAGCATAGATTTTTAATTTATAATCAATTATTATGTTTTTATGAAATCTTAAGTGAAAGACGAAAATTATAACAATACAGTATTTATACCAAAGAGAATGTTCGAGATAATTTTATTTTAAGTACAGTAAAAATTAAGTAATCCTATTTTTTATATCTATAATTTTTAATAAAAATATAATTATTATAAATTTAAATTCAATGAAATACAAGAATAACTATAACATACAGTATTTTTTTTTTTCAATTACAATAACATTATTTCATATGCAATAACCGATGGACAGTTGAATTACATCATTATACAGTGGTAAAGAAATTTGCAAATTAAATAAAATACATTAAGTGTGTTAATATACCTTTTATATATGTATACTTATTACAGACACTGTCAGAATAATATAAATATAAACAGACTAGTGCCATTTTTTGACAGAATGAATCATTTCACTAAAATCAACTGGTTGAAATGATGGAACTTCCGAGCATTGTAACAAGTCAAATTTCAATTTGGTTTATTTTACTAATGACACAATTTAAAATTTGAGAAAAATTAAAATTTGCTATTAATTTGATATTACATAGATTGTTTATCGTTAGAATAATTTGAAATGGCTACAATTAAAATTTTACATTACTTCACTTCAAACTTTCCAATAATTGTATGTTAATTTAAGCTGTAATTAACCTAAATAATTATAATTAGAATTTATCCCTAATTGAGCCATCTGTCATATTTCATATTTCGAATCAGTTGGTTATAAACAGACGACTATCCCCTGGGCCTGGACCCACCGGTTCCCACATTTGAACTGATGATTTTCTCCACCAACCACTGACACGCTACCATAGGCTATACTTGTAGAAAGCCGACAGTTCTAGAGAATATGTAGAACAGATTTGAAATTATTATTAATCGTCGCACGAGTTAAACAAACGGGGAATTTGTTTCGACTTATCCTAATATTGTATTGTATAATTTGTATGCCTGCGTAATGGGATCAAACAGAATATTCTACCGGATAAAATGTAGAACTGGCAATATTTAGTTGCAAATCTGAGTCCTGCGGTGCCGGAATATACGTTCAGTTATATTTTTCTCTAATAGCTCTAATTTTGGCGGGACAGCAATTTCTATATTTTTGGCGTCATTTCTCCATTTCAAACTACTTTTGAATAGATTGGGCTTTCCAAGTTCCAGCCCACTCAATATTAGCTCAGCCACTCATGCGATCGACTAATGTTCACTTAGCACAGGTTTATAATGATAATACATATACTAATACGTAAATATTCTTAGCAAATCTTGCTTTTCACTAAATGCTTTTCGCTAAATACTTAATGCAAATAATACATAGGGGCATATTCTCCATCCCATCGCAAAAAAACTACTTACTATTTATAGAAAATATGACTATTCGATTGATTTTACTATGAGTCTTTTAATTGAAAATAATTTGTTTCGAGTTATTTTTGCTTTTGCGACTGGCAAGGAAAAACATCATGAGCAAATTACTCCTGACTTTTTGATGACACAAATAAAATCAAGTAAGTCAATACAATTAATAGTAAGGATGGAGTCAAATCCCCGACTTACTTTGTCTACTAATCAGTCTCAGACTGACTTATTAGAAAGTCTACAATAAATCACCAAGCTACCTAGACTTATAATTGTACACTTTCTTGACATGTTAGGGAGAGTTTCCACAAAAATGATGATGACACTTTCACAAATATTTTCTGATTTAAATTACGTTTGCTACTGTTACTTGCACATTTAAAAAATCGAATATTTTGGTGAAGTTTATTGTAATATTAGCCCAAACCACCCTTTCTTACAATACATTTTAATTTTTTTTACTTTAGTTAAAAATTGATTTCAACTTGTGCCTAGTAATGATTAAACGCTCTAGAATTTGATAAATTCTTTACAAAATTTAATTAAGTGTTATTTGACTTACAACTTTGATTTAAAACCAACATTTATTGCCCATCAATTTAATTCTGCAGCAAAATGTACCAGAATAACGTAAAATATCCCAAAATAAATAAACTTCAATGACATTCTTGTACAGTTTTCGGTTTTAAGTTTTTTTTTTTGAATGAAAAGTGCTGCATCATTCGGTCCTCATGTAGTGTGAGAAAATAATAATTAAATGCACGTAATAATTACGTTTTATATAATTTAGTTCTCATTCATCAAGAAGAAAAACAAAACGATGACATCGCATATATGTTTTATGACTGTAAAAATAACAGCAGCTATACAGTTGAGGTCAATTTTACCAACGCCGCGGTACGTTTTTAAATTGGTTATGATTGAGATTGGTGTTTCACAAGAATAATTTTACTAATCTATACATTTTATCAATCTGCTAGTTGGTAGTGGTGTTAGCCGGTTAACCTGATGGATTAAAAATTCACAAATGCAATTTAAAACACATTTTATTATTATTACATCAGAATATCTAAACCTATAATGCATTAGTTTACAAATTTAGTTGATAGAATAAAAAATAAAATAAAAAACTGTTAAACTGTAATACAATATAAGAATTCAAATTTAAAAATTAAGTTATAAATTAACAAAAATAATTTAGAGACTTTAATTTAGACAAATTTGATAAATGTTTAAAAATGTATGGTAAAAAAATGTAAGATTAATTGCAAGGGAGAGCAGGGAATGTCTGTTCCGAGGGAAATGGTAATAAGCAGTAAAAAAGTATTCTATTCTAAACCATTGTGGATGTGTTTTTTTTTAATATTTTGGTTTATGGCCGATATTTGTTATAACGTGATTACTGATACATATCTTCTAGAATTTTCGCTTCTAACTTTATCCTTTAAGTATTCGAGACAATTACCATCAACAATTTTGAAAAAAAAAAATCTGTGTTTTAGATAGATGTCGATAGTACACCTCAATAAGCACTTAAGAGTAGGGGGGTAATATGATCGTATTTAGAAATATTGTATACATACATACCATTTAATAGAATTAAAAGCAACTACTAGTCGTCTGTTTGATTCATAACCTAATTTGCAAATCGAGTTAATAAAAAAATGATTCTTTCGGTGGCTGCTAATTGAAGAGAGACGCTAAGGTTATGGAGACTGCGCCATATCTAGTTTGGTGGTAATATTGCATTAAGTTAAGATCTTATGATAAATATTATAGCAATGCGCCTAGATTGAATAAACATCGCCCTATTTTCATTAGTTTTATAGCGAACTTAATATCCGAGTCAAACAGGCCGGTTTTGCATTATAACATTGAACGAAAATTCTAATTTATATGTACATGTTTATCGAATAAATAATGTAAGTATGTACTATGTGTGCAGTTTAATTTATTTTCGAACAACACGTTCTTATTTAGGCTTAAGCAGTCAGCAAACAATACATCATATTTGATATCTGTTTAAACGACCTATACTGAAGTGGAGATGGCATATGAAAATATTAAAATGGTGATCAAAAAAAGAAAGGCCGATGAATTAAAATAATATTTGCATCGTCGTAAATAACCGAGGCATCCAGCTGCACACAACGCTGTCTTAATTATTTTATTGGTTCAAGAAATCGTATTAGATAGAGCATTTATCAACAGATTCGGAGTTGCTCACACTAGAATCACCAATCTCGAAAGATGTAGAATCGTAACGAGACCATGCTTAATTCGAGCGCTCATAGCAACCCTCGCTATAAGAACGTTGTTTCGCAATGAAGTAGAAGATGGAAAAGAAAAAGAGAAGGAAATTGAACTGTCGTCAACATAAGAATGAATCCGATTGAGAGTCGTGAATAAAAGATCATTAATGGATATAGGAAAAAGTGTAGAGGACTGCCTCGGTGTCCCAAAATTTACAGTTTGAGGAACAGAAATCCACTACCACTTAAATTCTTTAACAGAAAAAAAAATTCTCAATCCAAGAAACCAGCTTTCAGGAAAGTCCAGTCGTTTGCAACTTGCACAGTAAACTCCTGTGCCACACACGATCGAACGCCTTCGTGATGTCGAGCGCAGTGATTGGAGATTCGCTGGATTGGTGAATGAATCTGCTCCATTGTTCGACGACGTAATTTATTAAATTTTCACTCGATCGGCAGATGATGGGTTTCTAGGTATTTGATCATATGAAAATTGACTGTTGTTTCACTCTCATGAAGTTTATCCTAAGTTATATAAAAATACATACTTATAAAATAAATTATTTCAAAAAGTATGTAGGTATCTGTTAAACCATTTCAAAATCGAATTACTAAACTTCTATAAACATACAGTTTAGGATTTTATTAAGAAAGTACATATCTTAAGATTTTAAATATTTATCAACAAAACCATTATGATTATTTTGTAATCGATGACACTTAGGCGCAATTATCTCAAAACATTACTCTTAATATTTTTAATTTATTACATATATGAATAGTTTAATATTTTATACGATATATAATACTTATATATCGTCATCATCATTTATTCAGTTAATTTGCAGGGGTAAAGGCCAAATTTACTTACCATGGTGCATAAACAACCATTGGGTCTTTATTTATAATTGATATAACAGATAAAAAAATTATAACTTATGAATCCATAACACCGGAGAAGAATATTGATCATTTAAACAAAAAAGGACAGCAAATTTTAAACCAGCTAAAGCAAGCTTGGAAAGAGCCAATAGAATTTTTTAAAACGGAAGCAGCATATTTGTTACCATTACAACGAGATAGCTATAATTGTGGAGTATTAATCATATATGCCATGGACTTTTTATTTAACAACAAGCACAGGCCAAAACTTCACCTAGATAATGAGAACGAATACTTAAGGGATCTTCAAACGTATAGAAAAGTTTTACAAAATAAAATTACAGAAACATCACTATGTATGAAGCAACATTGTCTGGTTTGCTTTGAAAACTTAACTAATAATTCCTTAAGTGAGAAATGCAAAGATTGTGAAAGGTGAGTTCATCAAAACTGCAATATTCATATTGTAATCAGCAAAGAAATTTGTATATTTTGTAAAAAATAAAATATTAAGTAACATATTGTGAAAAGTTTTATTTATTTTTCTAGACATTTTGGGATTAACATGATTTAATTCGACAACTTTCTAAAGAAAATTCTAATATGTCTACAGTGATATTTGTAATTTTAAATGTGAAAGCCATTAGCCATAATACACTACCTTTTGACTAATACATTTACAAATATTTAGGTTTAGTATAAACTTCACAAAACATATATTACGAGTGAAATTTGTGCTAAGTTGGCCCTAAATTTTTAATTTTGTGTTTTAGTTCTAATTTAGTTCCAACTTCACACGCATAATGTTTCTAGAACCTTAGAGAGCACTGAGAGAATAGCGACTGGCCAGTAATTCGAAGGATCAGTTTTACTCCCCTCCTTTGGCACTGGGTGAACATTGGGTACTTTTCAGATACAAGGAAAAATTCCAAGAGTCAAAGATCGGAGGAACAGAACAGATAAGGGTTTAGCCAAAGATGTGTAGCAGTTTATCAGAACAATTTGGAGAATACCGACAGGATCGGTTGATTTGCTGGCATCAATGTCTGCAAGAAGTTTTGCAATTACTCCAGGTCTGAATTTTAAAAGCCACATTGATGAATTATAGCATACTAGGCTATTGTCTATGTCATTCAATAAGGAACTAATTCGTTAAAGGTATTTTATTGTTTCATATGTTGGATGGTATCCGAACAATGATAAATCCACAAAGTGCTATTAAATTTAGGCTTGGACTTTTGAGAACTGAGTAAATTTGAGTAAATTTGGACACCTTATAGTTTTTTAACTATAACTCAACAACTATGAATTTTTAGTAGGTACACATTATACGAGTTTTTGTAGAGAATTAAATTTCCTACCGAAATGACACTTTAAAATGTCAAAAAACTTTTGTTTTAAACAAAATAAGTCAAAAAAACTAAAACCAAATAAAACAAAAAACCGAAAAATTTCAATTTTTTGTTTTTTTTTTAAGTTTTTGTGTAGAACTTTTTTCTGAGTGGGTTTAGGTATAGGCAGTTGTTCACAAAAAAGAAATCTGACGTAATTCCCGTCAAAACGGTGTCCGTCAAAAGTATTTCTGATTAACGTTGGCTGAGATACAGTCATTCAAAGTTACCAACAACCACCTTTATACCATGTGATTTTAATTTTTTCATGCAAACATTTTTTTTATTCAATAGAAAAATTATTTCCGGTTTATCAATGAAATACCTTTATCATTATCATAAATGTACCGAAAATAATTTTTGTGTTGAATAAAAAAAAATCTGCATAGAATATAGAACATGTTAAATTAATTATGAACCTAAAAATTTGCTGGAAATTTTTTCCTCGGAGCAACTCTCTGAAAAAGTTATTTATTTATTTACAAAAATATTAGCTTAGAGAGAGTCCATTAGAGAAATACCTAAACAATCTATTTTGAGCTAGTGATCATTCTTAAGACATTGTTTAAGTATGAAGAGGTGGATTAGGTAAAATGACAAATTTATTACTTGAAACATTGTATTTTCCGTGTGATTGACGTACGCATATGCCTTCGTTATACGCGTTAGCCTCCTTGAACTATTGCTAAATCGTTTCAAATGATATTTGCATTTCGAATTCGGATTACTTAAAAATATTAAAAAAACAAATTAAGACGCCTTTCACTAGGCCCTCAGGAATTTTCAAAATAAAATAATTTTACTGATCCGCTTGCATCGTCCAATTGTTTGTATCACTTTACATAGATTTCGTGATTTATTAGTATAAATTATTTTCAAGTTAGAGGTACGAAATTATTATAATTTAGTGATTTGAAAAAATACATTTATAAAGTTTTGACCTAGATATATTCCAAACTTTTGCTAGATATTTCTAAGGCGTACCGTTTACGGATGTACTTAAAGCAGTTTTACTAAGGTGTACACTGTACATACAAATAGCAACAAATCTTCTTTATCGCATAATACGGCAAAATTTATCTAAATACATACTCACATAAATACGTTTGTAAATAGAATTTATCGCATTATTTTAAATGGGAACTTATTCAAAAAATGAAGAAAAGTGTTTGAAATTAATTGTATTATTTTTTTAATTAGAGCAATTTTTTTGTTTTCATTAATTTTCATTTTCTTAATATTTACTTAGGAAAAACAACAAAATGATCATGATTAATATAAATATTTTTCTTCTTATTTCATTTACTTAGTTTGTTATGTTTTTTTGTTCACAAGCAGCAGCATGTAATTCTAAATGATTTCGTAATTTTTCAGACAAGGTTTGTATAACTTATGCAGAATATTATTATATACGAAACCTTTTTTCTTTTATAAATATAAAATATATATATGTGTATATATATAAATCATTATTTTTAGTAAAAATACAAATTTATACAAATTAGTGTAATATATCACAGACAAATTTATCACTCGCAAGTTATTATTTATACAAACACAAAAATCCGAGTAATTAAGAAATTTTACCAAAATTAAAAAAAAAAAAAATTGCCTTAAAATTGTAATAATTTTTCGTGTTTCTTCTGTTTTAATCTTATTTTACATTTCATTTTAATTAAAATGCTGTAGAAAATATTATTTCTTAAAGCTATTTCCCATAACAATAAAATTACAAGCTTTGGAGAAAAATACAAAACTATTTCGGAAAGTATTACAGTCAGGGAACTTTTTTTTTTTTTGTTGCTTAAAATTATTATAATTGGGTGTAATTAATTTTGAAAATATTTTTTTTTAGTAATTTGGTGTACAGTATGATGTGAATATGTTAATTAGATTTGCAGAAAAAAAGGTCGAACGACTAGAGACTAGCTTCTTAATCGGTACACACGTACACATAAATAAAATAATTAAAAATTTAATTGATAAAGTATATAGTTCAATAAAAATTTGATAATTTAATTTATAATTAATAAATACAAAAAGTTTCGAGTGTGAACTGATGATCTAAAATTTAATATTTGTATAAATAAGTTATCGAATCCGTATTTGGTTTGTATAAGTTGTGATGAAATGTATTTACACAAATAAAATGACTAATTTTAATTGTGTGAACACGACCTAAAATCTGAATGTTGAAATTGCAAATATAATTTTTACAATGAGGTTGATTAACACAAATCCCCCACCCCTACCTATAAATTAAATAAGGAAATGGATTAATTCTCTTCATTAGCAGTTAAATTAGCTCCAACAAATTTCAAATTTGTGCACTGAAATTAATTCAATACTTTTGTTGTGGTAATTAGAAAATTATCTAGCTCAAAATAAAAAGTGAAAGAAAGTTTCTTTTGTTATCTTGTTACTATTAGTGGTATTCATTGCACTCTTCAATTTTTGGTAAAATTTTTATTTAGCAGATGTTTGGTAAATACAAATAAATATAATTTAAAATGTATGCTACTTGAGTTTTCTTTATTGTTGTAATTATTATTCATCTTAAATAGCCCGGTGCTTTTTAAATTATTTAAAATTTTGAAGATCTACATCATTAATTTCATATTGCTTCTAGGTACAGCTATGTTTCTATGTAGTTAAAAAAGCAAAATAACCGGTTTATAAATAGATACCAATTTGTTTATTTTTATAGCTTACTACAATATTTTTTGGTAGCTGACAGAGCATTCAAGCCGCATACTACAAAAAAAAAATTCAATATTTTCTTCTTGTTGAAGACAATCAATTGATGCATATCAGACGCAAAAATACTTCAAAAGATATGTGGAATGCGTTGCGACTTGCGAGAAAATCATGAACAATCGAGTTTATCAAATAAGGTCCGGTTATTAAGACGCTTGTGTCGGCTGACTTTGAAAGAAGGTGGAGATATGGAAGCCCATCTAAACACCATGGATGAAATAATGGATGAATTGACAACGTAAGGCGAAACGATGGCCAAAACAATGTCTGTGGCACTGTAGTTGAGCAGTCTACCAGAAATCTATTCGACGATGATCACGGTGTTGGAAACAAGGCCCGAATGTGATTTAAATGGAAGTATGGTTAAGGGAAAACTTCTTGACGAAAGCTGCCGTCGCAGAGAATCAAGAAAAAGTATTTCATCGCATAGATAGTGCATAGGTTCAGGCGCATCATATTCATCACATGCGTAATAATAGCAAATATTTCGCCGAAGTGCACAAATCAAATGGCAGTTTGGTCACATGGGCAGATGGAAGATGTCTCTCAATCGCAGGAATCGGAATTGTCAAATTGAAAACAAATACAGGCTGTATACAGTTGAACGATGTAATTTTCGTGCCGCAATTAAATTGCAATTTATTATCAGTTGGAAAGCTAGCCAGAAGTGGGTGTGATATAGTTTTTAAAAATGAGATGTGCCAAATAAATCTCAAAGGAAAAAAATACTGATAGTAAAAGTAAATGGAGATGTTTATAAACCTACTCCCGTAACTCAAACACTAAAAGTGAATCAGACCAAAGATGCAAAGTGCGTACATGAGTATGGCACAGAATCTTGGGACACCGAAATTTAAATGATATAAAGAATATGACAAAGCTGGTTAGAAGCATGCACATCAGAGAATGTGAACATAGCGATATGTGTGAAACGTGTTTGAAGATCAAATTAACACGCGATTCATTTCCTAAATAATCGGCAACGAAAATCCACAATATCTTGGACTTGGTACATACAGATGTATGTGGGCCAATACAACTGCCAACACCGCGGGAGAATCGATATATAATCACACTGATCGATGATTTTAGTAGATATACCCATTACCCACATCTATCTACTAAAGGTATGAAATCAGAAGTAAAATCGAAAATAATGGATTTTGTAAGTAGACAAATACTCAATATAACAGAATCCCTAAAGTGTTTCGATCGGACCGAGGAAGTGAATATATGGATGCGGAATTGCAAAATGTCTTCAAAGAGAAAGGGATATGTACCCAACTAACTATACCGAAAAAGCCACAACAAAATGGCGTGGCTGAACGTAAAAATAGGTCTTTGATGGAAGTGGTGAGATTTATGTTGGCGAGTTCGCAGCTACATAAACAATATTGGGGCGAGACAGTAACAACGGCAAATTTTCTAGCAAACCGTTTGCCTGCGTATGAACTACAGCATGGACGAAAACCGGACGTTATGTTTCTACATGAGTTTGGTATGCCAATTTATGCATATATTCCGAAGGATCAACGAAAGAAGCTCGACAACACTGCTGAAAAATTAATCTTTTTTGGTTATGAAATTGAAACAAAAGGCTATCGTCTATTAAATGTTAACACACACAAAATAAGATTCAGTAGAGATGTAAAATTTGATCCTGAATGTAAAGTGGAAGCGAAAAATGGTACACAAGTTGAAATCTCATTAGATCAAATACAATCGGTAACCTTCATTGATTCAACCAAAAATGAAAATGAAACAAATGAGACAGAAATTCAAAGCGAATCTCAGAGGACACCGATGATGAACCAGTGCAGCAATTGAGACGTTCATCTAGATCAACTAAAGGCAATCCACCGTCCAGACTGATTGAGACGATACAAAACGTGTCAGCTCAAAATGTAAGCAAAGATCCAACTACATTCGAAGAAGGTATATGAATGGTCCTGAAGCAAAAGAGTGGAAACGTGCCATGGATAGCGAAATAAATTCGTTACACATTTATGGTACAAGGGAAATCGAAAATCTAGCACCAGGAAGTACAGCTATAGGAAGTAAACCAAAGAATTAGAAATGGAGAACTAAATTATTATTTAGGTATTTAGTTTGAAAGAGATGAAAAAGGTATATTTTATATGTACCAAGAGAAATATATTCTGAACAAAAATTCAAGAATATTGTCTAGCCGATTCAATGGAATCTAAGATCCCTATGAATCCGGGATATATTGGTCAATCAGGGAGAGGAAAAGAATTTTGATAGCAACGAAACATATAGAAGTGCCTTAGGACTTTTGTTATATTTGTCAACAAATACCAGACCAGATATATTTAGCTATTTCAACTCAATAGTGGCTAAAAAAGTGAGTCAACTTAACAACGCAGACTGGAACGAGGTAAACCGTATCTTGCGATATTTTAAACTAACATCAAGATTAAAATTAAAATTGGGAAGTAATATAGTCAATGACCAACTTGTATGTTATGTGGATGCTGATTGGGCAGGCGCGATACAATCGAATACCGGTTTCTGTTTGATGTTTAATAGAACACTAATAGGATGGTGCAGCTGGAAGCTGGATTTATAGCTTTCTCAAAAGCAGTAAAAGAGGCCATATGGGTTTCCCGTATTTTACAAGATTTCAATCAAGAAATAAAAACCAAAATTAAAATGTTTGAAGACTATCAGTGATTATGGTAAACAGATGGCAGCCAACGTGGCTACGAGGCTCTTGGCTGTCTCTCAATGGAAGTGTCTTCAGGTGGGACACTCGACGATAGGTAGATTCGCTGGCGAAGAACTGGCGAATCTGGATTATATTACACCAACGTTGTGCTTCGATAAGGGTTTCCGTACCATCTTTCCCTCAAGGGAATCCTGGAGAAACGGATCAATCTTGGAAAACGAGGCAGTGCAATTTTTCACGGACGGCTCGAGGCTAGACGATCAGGTAGGAGCCGGAGTCTTCTGTGATAAACTTAATGTTAATATTTCTGTTCGTCTCCCTGACTACTGCAGCGTGTACCAGGCTGAAGTGGTGGCGATCGGGCAAGTCATGACATGGTTGAAGCATAATGTGGTATCCGGGAGGGATATCGCAATTTATGTGGACAGTCAGGCAGCGATCAAGTCACTTGGGGCAGTTTGTCTGAAGTCGCGGGTGGCGCTGGATTGCCGATCATCTCTTAACGAGATGAGCGAGTATTTCAGCATCCAGATAATCTGGGTCCCGGGTCACTCGGACGTCACGGGGAACTGCAGGGCGGACGAACTAGCTAGGTACGGTACGACTCTCCAGATGCAGCCGGAAATGGTAGGTCTGGGGAGGCCTATGGCAGTGCTAAAATGGGCGCTCAGTAAAAAGGCAATCGCCTTGACAAATGAGAGGTGGATCAACACTCTCACGTGCAGGGTAGCAAAGCAAGTTTGGCCAAAACTGGACTTGCGGCGCTCCAAGGTACTAATATCCCTGGGAAGACAAGAAATAGGATTGGTCGTAGGGATAATGACAGGTCACTGCCTTTTTGGGGAGCATGCGAGAAGGCTGGGGATACAGACGAATGACTTTTGTAGAAGTTGCATGGACGAAGAGGAGGAGGAGACTTTGGAACACTTCCTATGCTCATGTCCGGCGCTATCATACAGAAGGCATAAGTATTTGGGTGTGTACGGTATGGACAGCCTTTCGGAACTCGCGGACTGTGGAGTGCGAGATTTATTACGCTATATAAATAGCTCTGGTTGGTTTCAACGGGAGTAATGGGGAGATGGGATCCTGTGGTATCACAACGGGCCATTGCTGGCCTAAGTGTGCGATAGCAGCCACTTCAACCTAACCTAACCTAACCATCAGTGAAGCATAAAAATGTTACATGACAGTAAAGGGAACCAAAGAACCAAATATATAGACGTAAAATATATGTACGTGAAAGATCTTATAAGCAGTGGATCAATCAAAGTCGAATATTGCTCAACTAAAGAAATGATCGCAGATCTCCTCACAATTATAAAATTCATTCAACCAACATTTAGTGCTACGAAACCCAGTTCGTGGTGTAAGAATTAAAGAATTATTATAGACACGTACATTTGTAGTACAGCAAATTATTTTAACTGATGGAATCAGTTATAAAAAGAAAAATTATTGTCGTAAATCATGCGAGTAGAATACGATACTATGTCCACGGCCGACAAATATCATTATGTTTTATAATCAAATCCTTTAAATACTCTTCAAATAATTTTCGTCGACATTTTGACGTCACGTTTAATAATAATGAGAATGGCAAGAGACTACGAGATAAAATTTCAAAAATATAAAAAATTACTTGGAAGTATTGAATAATGAAAGAAGAGACTAGACAAAATAAGATAGCTAGATAAACTAGCAGTGAATAATGGATATCATTATAAGTGATTAAACAAACGTATAATAAACATATTATACGTTAGTCGTGGACAAATCCATTTTATGGTATTAAGTAGTACTTTTCGCCTAGGATTAAAAGTGTAGCCTAGCAACACGTACATTTGTATAATCATAACAAAAAATCCAACATTAGTTGTATTGATTTCGCCAAAAAAAAAAATAAAAAATTACAACTACAATCGTAGACCAAAAAATAGCTTAGCTAACCCAAAAAAAATTAGTGGTTAAACAAATCTTAACCAAATTTTTAGTTTTAATACTTGGCACAAGAGTCGAATTGCCAAGAAAGTACACGAAAAAAAATAGACCAAAATTTGGGTAATTGCTGTTGCTTAGACCAGCCGTTAACCAAAAAAAAAAAAAAATCTAACTCATTTTGGTTGAAAGCAATTCACTTTTTAATACCCAATAATAGTATTAAAACGAGCTACTTTTAAGACATTTGGAGAAAAACAGTATTTACGCATATATGATTAGAAATGTAGCCTAGCAGCTAACAAAAAAGCCAACTTTAATACCAAATAATTGTATTAAATCAAGCGACTTATGATGAGTTTGGAGAAATAATCTATAATAATACGGAAGTAATGCTTCTGAGTTTTGATGTGAAGACACCCGAAACGGAGCGCCGGAATAATTTCATCATCATCCGATTATACGCATAAACATGAAAAACTGGTACTACTATACGTAATAATTATATTCGAAAAGTTACTCTTAATAAATAAGTTTCGGGTCTTTCAGTCAGAGCAATTACGTATTGTGCTTGACAGGTACTCGTCTCTCGAACTGTTTTTGTTGCTTTTACCAAAGTAAACGAATGTTTGCAATCTCTATCGTTTCAGAACTGTTCAAAAATATTTTCTTCCTTATTGACGGAACATACTAAATTTAAACTAGTGAAGACATTAAAAAAAAATGATGAAAAGTTTCAGAATTTTCAAAATACAACTAGTCTCTTTCTAACCTAATTAAAAACAGTAGTTCGTTAGCCTATATACATATTACATATGTAGATGAAATTAGAGATCTATCAAACAGGAAGCAACCACATGTTATATTATATGTGCTAGTGAAACATGTGTTACATGTAATATAAGCGATTTTGAAATTACATGTCAGGGCTACTCATGTGTTCGATGCGATTCATATTCACGGCTTACTGGCAGTTATTTTTATATCCAAGAATTTAAATTTTTAAGTAAAAAAATGGCTCGATTGAGAATAATTATTTATGCATTAGTAAAGTATTGATAAGAAAGTCAGATCAATTGAATAAAAATGTAGCATTATCGGTGTTGTATCGATCCCCAAGTTCAAGTATAAAATCATTCATCAACTATTTCCATCAATGGAGTTAAATTTAATATGCGATGATTTTAATATTGACTACCTACGCCAAACGATGAATAAACTAAAGGTGGATAGAACAATGACAAGATTGCATCTGAAACAACTAATGGAGAAATGTACCAGAATACCAGCAGACACGAATACCTTAATTGATTGGGTTATTGGTACTACAACAACTGCAAATATACGTATCGACACATTAGAGCAAGAGAAAATTAGTGATCATGAGACGATTCAAGTAAATTTGATGGAAATTAGTAAAAGTAGTCGAACACCAAAAAAATATATTGAAAGGATATTTAATTGTAATCATGATATATTCAATAAGCTGTTACAAGATTCAAAGTGGTACAACGACTGGTGATATTGAAGTATGCGAAAATATGTATGAAAATATTTATAAGGCCCTAAATTTATTTTACAAGAAAGTAGAGATGAAACCAAAGTCAAATGAATGGTTTCACAAAAATTATAATCTGCGGCCAATTCATATGCTGGACTGCTGTGAGAAAATCTTAGAAGCTATCGTAAAGGGAAAACTAATCGAATTTTTAAACATGGAAGGGATATTAATAGAGCAACAATCGGGATATCGTAAGGAATATTCATGGAATCCATCAATGGAAGGAATCGATAGACAGGGGTGAATATACAATTGAATTGAATTGTATATTCACAATTATAGTATTTTTGGATTTTCATAGGGCATTCGAAATAATTGATCGAACAATATTGTTGAAAAAGTTAACAAAGATAGGAATTACAAATAACGAATGGAATTGGTTAAAAAGTTATTTGAGGCAGAGGAGTCAAAGAACGTAGGTAGTGCATGAAATATCTGATAGATCTACTAATGAGTGTTCCTCAAGGATTCGTTTTGGGTGCCATACTATTTATAGTTTTTATCAATGATGTAGTAAAAAGTCTAAAAAATTGTCATATACATTTATTTGCGGATGACACCTTGATTTATTATAGTAGAAATACCACTGAATAGTTGCTAATAATGTTAACGGTGATTTGAAACAGTACAAAAATGGCTAAATGGAAACAAATTAAAGTTAAATGTTAACAAAACTAAGTGTATGGTTATTGGTAAAGCAGATCATAATTGTGACATCAGAATTAATCAGAGTAACATTGAGCAAGTAGACACTATCAAATATTTATGGATAATAATTGATAAGAGGTTGAAATTCAGTGATCATGTGTCTTATATAGGAAGCAAAATAAATCAGTAGATTGGTTTACTGAGGAGATGTCATTGAAATTTGAGCTATTTAAGCAAAAATAGTATATGTAAGACAATAATTGCTCTTCATTTTGAGTATTGTCTATCAGTGCTACTTACATGCAGTAGAGAAGATAAGGAGTACCTCCAAAAGCTTCAGAATAAAGCGATGCGACTGCTAAACGTTCCAAAAGCAACAAGTATTCGAAATATGTTGAATTTATTATAATTATGTAAAGCAAATATTGAAAACTAAATATTTAGCTTCAAGCTAAATAAAATAAAAATAAATAAAAAATATCTTCGATTGAATTTGTCAAAATCGTTTTATTGGTTAATTGGGAAGAATAATAGAGTTTGCTAGATCTTAAATTAAATTGGAGATAACAAAACGTTCAGAAGTGAAGAACTGATCAATTTTGGTTGTTTATTTTAGTGTACCTACACCATGGCAAATTCGCTCGTTTTTCTTATTTCCTGAAAAAATTGCAAATATGTAGAGTAGATACTCACTTTTGCATCGTCACCGACGATATGGACAACCTATTTCTTGCTTATCAAGAATAAATGGGGGGTTTTATGATCAACAACATATCCTTCGAATCTCTCGAGCTTAGATGCTAAAAACACAAAATATTTTTTCTTGTTTTAGCATCAGACAAAATATGTGATTTGATAAAAAATTGATAAAACACTCAATCAGTTCTTAGGGAATTTATGCCCAAAATAAGATAGGTGTGACTGCAACTATTTGTTTTAATATCAATTAATTTCATCAGCTTGATTTTTTTAATAAGTTAATATCAGTCATGAATTAAAAGTTAACAGCAGAATATATAGAATTTCAACTATAATAGATATTCATAGCAATTTATTTATTAAGTCAAATTACCTCAACAATTATTATTAACCACAGTAATTTAATGCAAATACCACTTTTATTTAACCATAAAAAAAATTAATTTACACTTTAATTAATTTTGTTTGCTATCCAATTTTCTTTAAATGTTAACAATTTTTTTATTAATCTTAATGAACCATTTCGAATTAATATTTGATATTAATTTTTTTTTTTTTTAATGTTTTTGTTAACCAAAAGTGCGAATAATAAAATTAAGTTTTGAGCCTCAATCGAGAATTACCTAATCAAATCCTCAATTGTCAATTTGCCAGTCTAATTTAATTACTCTCTTGAAATCAATTAATTGTCTACATACAAGGTTACTTAACGTTTTAGAACATTAACTTTAACGTCAATTACACTTTACCCGAAACGATATTTCAACACACTTTTTTTGTGCAATGTAACATTATCATTGACTTATTGACATAGAATTCAATTTAAAAGAATATAACTTATTTTCGTGGTTAGTGATTTTAAACAGTACTAAATTTTAGTAAGTATACACATGTATGTGTGTAGCATTTAATTGCAAAATAACAAATTTTCTTGTATGGCTGACAATCCATTTGGCGGTTTTATTTAGCGTTTTTTTGTGCAGTAGAAATGCGCGGTTGCATCATAATATCCAGGAATTTAATACCATATGTTACAATGCAAACATTTCCACTTCCCAACGATTAAAATTATTACATTTTTTTTTTCTAAACAATTAAAATAACGTGAAAGATGAAAACAAATAAAAAATAATAATATTCCGGCTACATGAATAATAATATGTGATGAGAGTTTGTAAAAAAACAATTTTAATATCTTCTTACATAGTTTTAGAAATAAATAAGAAATGTTTCCATCTTTCTCCTTAAATAGTTAAAAAAAAAAAATTAAATTTATAAAATCTGTTTTATGTATTCACGAAAACAACGGTTTTTCAAAGCTAAATTTCTCATACTTGTACTTCCAACATGTACACACATTTTTTATTTTTTTGTCTTAATGATTTGTGTTGATGATTATAAAAAAGGCATTAGGTATACAGCAACACAAATAATAATGAATGAATGCTAAAAAAAAAGCGAAAACGATGAGCGATGATATTAAATTCACTTTTATTTTCAGTGAAAATTACGTAATTTTTAAGGTAATTGTTTTAATATTATTACGAATCAAATGAATAAATATATTTTAGAAACAATTACTTATTATTTTAATTCAAACTTGATTTGTATTTGATTTAATGATTTTTCAATGTTGAATTATTATTTTGCATCAATACGCTTATGTGGGGCTTTAATAATTTTGGTTTTCCATATAATTTTTAAACGTTTGCAAATTTTTGTTTATATTATTAATTGAAACGTGCTTAAGATTTAACTAAACCAGAGTAGTATGATAACCTTCAACGTGCGGAAAAGGTTTTTAGAAATCAAACAATTTTCTTATTGTTTTTTGGTTAGAATATTAGATAAGCGAAATATTAAACGGTTCGTTTGATTAAGAAAGGGCAACGAATTAAAAAATTAATTGTGTTTTTTTTTGTTAAGAACTAACAAAAGTTAGTTGAGATTAATTTTCAATGCTACTGTATTATAGTCAATAATCGCAGCAATTTGAATAGACATAAAACAAACAAATCACAAAAGTGAAACGTTGTCTTTCCTATCAAAACTGTTATTTTGTATGTAAAGGTGTTTTGCACCTACTACAGACTTTGGAATTAATTATCTTTGAAGTTAATATATAAATATAAATTATTGTGCATACAAAACGATTAATTTAATATTCAACATAGCATTTAAAAAAAAGACTACAGTTGTACAATAAACGGGAAACCCGAACATAAAATATTTGAAAAATATTTTACTCACCAATTTATTAAAACATGAACTTATAATATCCCGGTAAATAATATCCTTAATATCCAGAAGAATATTTATCCAATTTAGAAAAATCAAAAAAAAAAAATCACTTTTTTGTTATTTAAAAACACACCAAAAAACACTATTTCATTAAATATTATAATTTATTTTTTGTTTACCACGAAATGTTTTTTAATTAATTTATTTTATTTTATTAGAAAAATAAATAATTAAAAATCCAAAATTATTTTTTTTAAAAAATCCTAATCTAAAAACCAAACTAATGAATTTAAACTTTTTTCTACAACAAATTTTAAATATTTAAACGAATTAACGTCTTTCCACAACTAAAATCAATAACTGAATGTCTTAAGGAAAAAATTGCATTCAAAAAGTAAACCAAAAATGTTGTATTCTTCTTTAAAAAAAAAGCAACAAAAAAATATTGTTTCTATTTAACTCGCTAGTACCTATTCAATGATGGATGAAAAATACAAGAATAATACGAGCACACATATCAAAAATTACATGAGCACACACAAGCACAACAAAAAACTCTAAAAAGTAAAAAAAAACTATCTTTAAATTGAATTCAAGAGAAATAAAAAAAAAAAACTATCTAGACACAACGCGAATATATTTCGCGGATTATTGTTGTTGTTGTTTCCTCTTTCTACCGACCGCTTAAAACGAAAATATCTATACAATAAAAGAAAACAAAAGTTAAGAAGATTCAAAATCAAAACAAAAAGCAAAGCACGATTTCAATTGAAAGCGAAGGTGATGATTCCCAAAGAATTATAATAGTGGTATACAATATACCGAATAGTAATATTTGAAAGAGGAGAATGTAATAAGAAAATAACGTAAGAAACTTGGTTACTTTATGTTTGTATATGTATGAACAAAAATACTGTTTCGTCTTTTCTACAATACTCATCTAAAGACTTTTTAAAAAAAAAGAATTTATAAACGACTAAGTTTGTTCTCAACAAAATTTATAGTGGGGTATTTGTTGCGGCAACATTTTCGATTTCAATGCAACATGCTGCATAAAACTTATGTTGTATTTGTAAATTTTTTATTATAATTGTGAATAAATTTCATTTCATTTTTATTTTTTTTATTTTTGCTGTATTATGTATGAATGTATACAATTTATATATTTTATTGTCTTGAGAATAAGATCGATATACTTATTATTGTTTAATTTTGTTTAAATGATAGTTCAAGTTTAAGAACAAACTAGGTTATATAATAGTAGCCAAAAAAAAATATATTTATGTATTGTAATTATGCTTGAGTTATGTAATAATAATTTATTTGGATGAAATATAGTGACCTCATTTTTTGCTTGCAAAAAATTCGCTATGTACATACATTGAATTAATTAGAAATATTTAGACAAATAATTTTAAAAGACAATTTTATATCTTAAATTTATGTAGGTTATTCATTATATTGATTCCAAATGTCTTAACTATCAACATTAGTGGCGAAAGAGACAGAGGCGGCGCTGTCTTATCTTTTTATTATATTTATCTGAAATAATTTATCTTTAAGCGAATTTTTATTTGATTTAACTATTGATTAAAATTTAAAACTGTATTCTGGTAACACGCTTCAACACCTTTGCAAATATATTAATCATAATTCTGTGATAGTTAAACAACGAAACACATTTTTTAACATAACTCAAAGCACTATTAAAATGAGGTTCGAGAGTTGTCTGTCTGTGATATTTACTAAAAATAAATGAGTTTCTGTGTAGTACACAGTGTAGCTAGTGAATATGCTTCATTTATTTATTTATTAAACTAATGGTGCGCAAGAATACAAGTTTGATTTCAAATTTAAGCGATAACTAAAAAATGATCTAACATTAAATAAAAGATTAAAACTAGAAAGCTTCAAAATTAAAAAAGTAATGATTATACTATGTTGAAAAATAGTTGCTTCACTTTTTAATTGATTTGTTGTTTGGTTAGTTCGAAATCACAAAGATTATCAACATTAGAGAAAAATCTTGTAGTTATATTTATTGGTTCATTCTCATCTCAAAACTGTCTAGGAAGGGTAAGAAAAGAAAAACTGAATCGTCACCTGAGGTTGAACAACTAAATGGTACTGGAACTACAAGTACCAAACCGAAAATTTTCCAACCCGAGGTCAATCAACCAAAAGGTAGTATATCTACCAAGAACATTGCACCAAAGCTGGTGCAACCGAAAGAAAAACCACCCCCACCAATAAATATTGTGGGTGTAACTAGTTACCCAATAATTCGGTCACTGATGAAATCGGAGTATAAGGTAACAGCGCTAAACAATCACGTTTGGAAAATCAATACTCTCTACTCAGATTCCTATAGAACTTTATCTATGAAGCTGAATGCTCAAAGGTATCAGTAGTTTACCTATGAGAACAAACAGGCTCGACCTATAAAAGTTATAGCAAGAGGTACAGAAATAATGGAAGACTTACAAAACAAAGGACTTAAAATTCATGATGCTGTGAATATAGTTAAAAAAGCAAAAACAGAAAACCAGGTAGGAAACCAAACTTTCAGTAAACGGGGACTCCCTTTTTTTATGCTGGTACTTGATAACAAAGAGAATGTTCAAAACAATTATGGTATAAAACGAATTCTTCACATGAAGGTAAAAATTGAACCAATGAAGAGAACCACTACACGCATACCCCAATGCAGGAAATGTCAGGAATTTAATCACACCCAAAGATATTGCAGCCGGGATCCAAGATGTGTAAAAAGCTCAGGTAAACCTATTACCAAAATGTATTCCTTATCAATTCATTCATAAAATAAGTATGGAAGAACAAACGTCAAAACTGCTGTAATTGGGAATAATTTATAGCCCTTAATGGCACTATGAGGCTATAACAAGCGATATATATGTATGTATGTATACAGTACACGGTATCCACTGATCAAATATGCAAAATAATTTTGTACACCAATTTTATATTAATCCTCAACCACTGTTATGATTTTTATTTCATGTAATTTTAGAAAATCCGACAAACAAATCTCGTTTATTTCAATTATTTCAAATATAAATCAGAAAATCTACAGTGGAAGAGTTTAAAATCTTCGAGTGTTAATATTTAGAATAAAAGAAATATTTAATATTTACATTCGAAATAGCCGCATCGGCGCATAAAAGTGGTTAAGGGTTAAGCGACCACACAAGAATTATGTGCCGCTTTTATTCATATAGAAAAATCCCAATTGTTGGCTTACAAAAATTTGTGGATAAAATTCACCACCACTTTATAACAATTCACTTAACTGCAGGAACCAAATTTGTGGTTATAAATTAGTAAACTCACTAATGATATTATGCGTTGCACGAAATTTAATTAAACTTTTAATTTGTTTTATTAATCACTTTTTTGACTGGATTCTTATCGCACGAGAAGTAAAACTGAAGTGTCAAATTTTTATTTTTTTATTCTTGTCCAGGTTTTTGAGACTTTTTAAGCAAGCAGTTTTGTGTTTCAGCAAACTTTGTATTTGCTGAATGAGTTAGTTTGGGGATGACGATAATAGATGGTGGTAATTTCGGTGTTGCATTAAATGTATCCAAGATATTAATTTAATACAAAATAGTGAACTGTAGTTACTCAAATATAGGGAAATATATTTATTGATTTGAGCACAGAAAAAAACACTAGAATATTAGTAAATTAAATATTCTGGAGGTGTCACTATAAGCCGAAAAGAGCTGTTCAATTACAATTATATTTGAAAATTGAAATGCGTTACATTTCAAATAATTGTGGCGATAAATGAATTAAAATTAACGATTTAAATGAGTGAATCGCTACAAATTGTTTTCCAATAATTTTTTTCCCATACACCAGAATACACTTTGCGGATAAGAGAATAATACAGCAACAAAATTTAAAATTTTTATTCCCCGGGAATTACCAGAATAGGGCCACAGGTAGTGAAAGGCTCGGGTTCAACCAAATATATGGGCCCTGAAAATAACCGAATTATGGAAAACATTATAAACAGCATCGATGCTATTACAAAGCGACTAGATGACCAAAGTAATCTGAACAACATGATATTTGATCAACTGAAGAAAATGCGACTCCCACAACGCAATCCGATAAAAAATGTTAAATAAGAACACAACTTTCAGAATAGCAATCTGGAATGCGAATGGGCTTATGCAACATATTCCAGAAATAGAAATATTTTTAAATACAGAAAAAAATCAACATTTTCCTAATATCCGAAGGCTATTTTGTTAAATCGTCGTTTGTTAAAATCCGAGGTTATAACTTATATCATTCCATTCATCTAGCGGAAAGAGAAAGAGGTGGTTCGGCATTACTAATAAAAGAAAATATAAAACACCATGTAGAAACAAAAATCGAAGAAGAAACAATGCAAGTCGCTACTGTAAGGATTCACATTAAACACAAACAGCTTACTGTCTCTACAATATACTGCGGACGTGATTTTATTATTGAAGGTGACTTTAATGTGAAGAACACCTAAGGACTGTATCGAAAAGAAAGTAGCCACAAAAAAAAGCAATTTTAAACACAAAAAACCAATTTTAAGTATTATAAAATGATGTTTTATCATAAAGCAGACTTCTAATTAGCAGATTTTATGTTTAAAACATTTGAGAAATTATTTTCTAAATACATAGCGAATTTTTAATTTGATGCCTTTACTTAGATTATGCACAGTAGTTTTATTAATTTGTCTGGTTGCTTTGGACTAACTTTTTGAACTTTGTTAAATTTTCTGCTAGTTTACCTTTACTTTTCAACGCTTCGCAATTGCCCAATATCTTTCAATTGGTCAAAGTTCTGGTGAATTTGGCGGAGTTTATTGTTTTTCCACAAAAGTGATGCAGTGGATTTTTAACAGCTCCAAATTTATTAATGGGCAGTTGCACGGTTTTAACATGCAATTTTTGTTTTCACTTCGTTTCAGAACTTTATGTTTCTTATATGTCTTCAAGTCACGCCTTATTTTACCCGCTAGATCATTCCTATGCTAGTACCACCCTCATAAATCTCTGACAGACATTGATTTGTTTTTGCGAATTTCACTCACAATTTTGGCTCTAATTTTGGATTGCTGGGACCTTGTTTTCGACCGTTTTTTCGGAAATCCTTTACCGTACCATGTTCCCCAGACTTATTAATTATTTTTCTCACTGCATTTTTACTTATATTTTCGCGCTTAGCTAAATTTCTAAACGAAACACCGTTTTAAATGCAAAATTTGTGCAAAATAAATTTAAGCACTTCTTCTTTAATTCGTGACAATATTACAACTGGGTAACAAATTATAAAAATCACACGCAATATTTACCTACAAAAAGCTATTCTATCTAACGGCACTTTTCCGTTACAATAGAATTAGAGCAAGGCGAAGAAAACTAAATTTTTTTGTGGATACTTTCTTTTCGATACAGTCCTTATTAAGGATCTAGACTTACGACGTCAAAGGTTAAAAAATTGTTTCAAGCAGGGCAGACATCAAAATGTTAATTTTACTCTGATGGTTCCCCAACATACTGGCACAATGACGAAGCTAAGATATCGGACCTAATAGACTTTTTTGTAGCAAGAGGTATATCTCAGAACTAGATTCACATTGAAAACAGCAATTTTCTAGTATCGGATCACTCACCGGTTATCATGACAGTCAGTGAAAAAAAATCCAAAGGGAAAATTCACCTAGATTAACAAATTCAAAAACAAACTGGGCTATATTTCGTGAATTAATGGAGGAAAAAATCAATATCCAGGTTTCGATATGAAATTCTCTACAGTTGGAAGACGAATTGGAACAACTCAATGAAATAACTCACTGTGCTGCGTTGGCAAGCACCCCCATTTTACCAAATAAGAAGGCGCCTAACATATCCTACCCAATAGAAGTTAGAGAGTTGGTGAGAGAAAAATGACGGGCTCGTAAAACCTGGCAAATTACCGAACTCCGGAAAACATAACAATTCTTAACAATTTATGTAACAGTCTCAAATCCCTTCTTAAAGAAGTTAAAAATTAATCAATCACAGATATCTAGTTAGCCTAACTGATGACAAAAATTCTGATTACTCACTGTGGAAGGCGGGGAAGGGACTCAAAAGATCCAAAATGCAAGAGCCCCACTTAAAAGAATGATTGGACCTGGGCAAGAGGGCACAAAGAGAAGGCTGATCTGTTTGCGGAGTTTCTTCAGGAAACCTTCCAACCACTGCCAAGACAAACGGCCAATAAAAATGTAATATCAGTTCACAAGCTGGATGAGTTTGACATACGACCAGTAACTCAAACAATTAAATGAATTGGTACACTAAATGACCTGATCCACTAATCAACATTGTACGCTACATCCATGGCAGGGCTTTGCATTTTTGAATATTTAACTTTAGCCGGAATATTTTCTGGTAGTTATTTGGCATTCATAATGCTATTAATTCGAGGAAAATTTTGAGGTCATCTGCAAAAAGAAGTACAGAAGCATGTTTCATTATTGTTCAGGATCATTCTAATCCAAATTAGAAACTAGAAAAATTGGAAATTTGATTGAAATTTAATTTGAAATATTATGTATGTAATGATTTTAAATATTATAGTTATTTATCTAAAATTGAACTGACATTTAATTAGTTTATAATGGATTTAATTTAAATAATAATTTTTGTTAAAATTAGTCTATCTGGTATTCATCACTTTATTGACAGCCAGTATGTTTATATAAATTTGACATTCAATCGATAAACTGGTCAACCGTAAATTTATTGATATTATGTATATTGGACATGTAGTTGTTAGGTGTCTCCTTTTTAATACATATAACATTTTGAATTCTTAATAATATGATTTTGCTACTTTTTTATGTATGGCTTTCTATGATGTAAATCACTGTGATTGCAAATAAAGAGCTGTGTGTGTATCAAAAAATATAATTTTTATTGTTAACAAAAAAAAAATGGAGGTGTGGCCAACACACGACTTTCTTTTACGAAAAGCGAATTTTGAGAAACTTTTATAATGCAAATTTCTCGCAAACTTAATTAAGATTGTTTTTATTATTTCATGTTTTCTGTAAATTGTATATTTTTGAAATACATACATATTTGCAAAATAAATTTTCTGTTTCACGGAATCTGGGAGCTGGGACCCCAAAATTTATGTAAAAAGTTTAAACATGAAGTTGCAGTTTGATTGGTGAAACCATCTGGACTACAAACTGATAGACATATATACCAATAGATACCACTTCGAAACCCAATATTTCGGACTCATTATTACACACTTAAAAGAAAATAAAAGTTGATATTTATGAATTTAAATTTTTTCTTTTAATTTTTTGCAATTTGTATTAGTGATTTTTTTGTAAATCTTATACTTTTTAGGATATGTGCAAAACATATTTTCTGGCCCAAGAGAGTGGCCACTTCCGGTTGACCGATTTGGAAATTTAACATACATTTATGCTAAATATTTTTATAACATACATTTAGCGTATTTACTCGAGACATTTACAACAACAATTGCACTAAATAATCCCTGATTATTTAATCCCATAATCCCAAATTTTGTTTGGGATTATTTAAATCTTATCCCATTTTTTAGTTTTCGTTCTTAGCGATAGAAGCTGCCAGATGTCATAATACATGTTAAATTTATATTTTATTTCGAAAGGTTGGCTTTTGAAAATTAAATCAAATTGGCTATTATCTTGGGAACAAAATAAAACCAAAATAATTCGAATTACATTTTTGGTCAACAAAATACGCTTAATTATGCTAAAAAATCGGAAGTACGTAGTGTGCAAATTAATTATAATTAGCATAATTGGGCTAATACACACAATAATTAAAATGACAAATGCAAGAACTGCTGTAACTCCCTGTAAAAAAGTGGGGGGAGGGGAGTTGCGAAATATTTTTGCAATTATTAAACGATTTACATTATTGCGGATGAAATTTTTAAGTGGTCTGGAGACTCCATTTTTCTGAAAATTCATTTAGTTTTAAGCTAAAAAGTCCACAACACGATATGGCTAGGATGAATTTCGAGCCTGCATAATTTCATTTGAAGATTTTTCTTTATCAGAGTGAGTTTTTAAAAAATGCAAGGCGCTTCAAAAACTCACTCTATATAAACAAAAATCTTCAAATGAAATTATGCAGGCTCGAAATTCATCCTAGCCATATGGTGTAGTGGACATTTTTGCTTCAAATACAATGAATTTTCAGAAAAGTGGAGTCTCCAGACTAAAATTTTTTTCTCCATACAATTTAATCCGCTCTAATATACATACTAAAGGACCACAAACCCTAATAAGTCGTTAAAAAAATTAAGAAACATGAAAAAATGATGTACATTCAATTATGTAATATTTGCATTAAAAACCGGAAGTACGTCACTGTAGTGTGCAAATTAATTATAATTAGCATAATTAGGCTATAATACACATATTATATTTTTGTGTTGGCAAAACAACAATTTTTTTTTTTTTTTATAAAATTTTTTAATTTTTTTTAAATTTTTTTTTTCTAATTTTTAATTTTTAATTATTTTTTTTTTTTATTTTTTTTTAGTTTTTGGAAAAATTTTGTATTAGTAATTTTTTGTAAACCTTATACTTTTTCAGATATTTGCAAAACAAATTTTCTGCCCCACGGGAGTGGCTACTTCCGGTTGACCGATTTGGAGCTAAATTCACTGGGACCTTCCAATTTATCAAAAAAGCTTAAATCTAAAGTTTCAGTACGATTGGTTAAGCCATCTGGGCTGTAGAGAGGACACAGACTGACAGACAGACAGACAGACTGACAGACAGACATCATTTCGAAACTCACTTTTTCGGACTCAGGGGACCTCAAAACAGATAAATCTTCAATAATCTCAAGGTCGAAAATTTTCATGATTACTATACTTTAGTTTACTTACGTAAAAGAAAGTAAAATTATTATTCAAAAATTAAATTAAAATTTAATCGTTGTTTTTAATACGGTCTATTGATTCACCAACAAAAAGGAAAGTTGCGAAGAATTATCCCACATTAATCATATAAAAGATCGATTTTTTTTCTGGAAAGTAGATTTCAAGGGCAACTGTGGATCGGGAATCATCAGGAAAAATGCAAACTGAAAAACAGCATTAAGTATACAATTGTGTAATACATTTGTAAAAACATATAAAAGTCTGCAGAGTCGGTAAAACAATTTTTCGACTCCGACTCCGACTCCTATGTATACAAATTTACTACCCGACTCCAACTCCAACTCCAATTTCTACATGTAACCAAAATATAAAATTCTACTACTGCAGATAATTACAAATTTCTTAAAATAAGTATGGCCTCGTATTTCTGTGGATTTTTTCCACTTTCTCCGAGGCATCAAAAAAATAAATCGTGAATTTTTGTAATCCGAAGTCGTTTCGATTTCTCATGGTCATCTAGAAATTTTTAGAATTCATGTTTCGCTTCTACTTTTTCAACAGGATTTTCTTGGTAGTTAATAGATGAAGATTACGGCTGGTCACTATAACATAAATTCCCGAAAGTAATATCTCGTTATCAAGCAGAACAATTTATCTATATATGTTAACGATGTTTTATTTGTGTTGCGAGGATTTTTGAGAAGTATATTTTGATGTTTCTAAGTGAAACATTAAAATATACTGACTGGAGTATTTTCCTAACTAGAGGTAAGGTGTAAGGTGCATTTTAGGAGAAGAAAACATAAAATGCGGACTCGGAGGAGGTCAGAAATTTCCCGACCCCAACTCCGACTCCGCTAAAATAGTCCGACTCCTCGACTCCGACTCCCGACTCCGACGCCGACTCCGCAGCCCTGGGTACAAATCCACACACGTTGATCGATTTGAACCAAACTGTACGCAATTATTGTTTAAGATCTAAGAACCTTCACTCTAAATATCTCATGCTTCAACCCTCTTATGATTGAACTGATTTTTTAATATTTAACGATGATGGTGGTGGTGATGGGGATGGTTTTGAAGATGTTGATGATGATGATGAAAACCAAAATGGAGATGGTGATTGGGATGGTGATGATGCACGATGGTGTGATGGTAAGATGCTATGGTGGAACATTGTATAATTGTATGTTGGTACAATTGTATAATGGTATGATAGTATGGTAGTTTGATGATATAGTAGTATATGATGGTAAGATGGTATGATGATACGGTGGTACGATGTTACGATAATATGATGGTTTGATAGAATATTAGTATGAATCATTCCATCATAATAATAATGGTATCTGTAATTGTATGACGGTATGATGATTTAATAGTATGTTGGTATGAAGGTATGATAGTATGATGACATAATTGAGTGATGGTTTGAAGAGATGGTGGTTTGACTTTATGATAGTATGAAGGTACAGCGCGTGGTATAATGTACGACTCTACTATGGTATGATAGTCTGATGGTGTTATGGTACGATGGAGTCAATGGCGGAATGTAGCTTATTGTTGATAACGGTATCATTAGTAAAATCCGCCTTCAAAGCATCTGGAAATGTACGCCTCATCGAGAGTTTTAACGCCAACTTCTTCCAGAGTGTAGAGCAAGAAGGTAAAGACAATAAAGAACTTGAGAGAAACATTTTTAAAAACATAGAACAAAATTACCTAAATCATGAGGGTCTCATCTCGTGGCAATTCTTTCTCACAAGCACACAATCAATATTTACTTCTTGGAGCCCCAACCTCATATAAATAAATTAGCAATTAACACTGCGAGAACGAAGCATTACGCAATATTAACAATTGCAATACAAAGCATTACGCAGTACTCTATCGAATAGATTGGCAGTACTCTATCCTGCTCATTGGGTCTTCTAAGCATATGGCTACGTAAAAGAGAACGCAGTTTCATTTGCAACAATGTAATTGTGTTTGTAATTTCATACGAACGACAAGAGTAGCCATTGGAAGTATAGTTGGCAATAATTTGAAGAAAAGGTTGCATATTTAAGGGTTGATAATCTCTTTGCTTTAAATTTAATAAAACGAAGTCTATATTTCGGGATTACAAATTTTATATTACATATGTTATGTTATCTTTGTGTTTCAAGACGAATTGAAATAGGAAGCGGGAAAATAAAATAATACAATATGAATTTTATTGTACTGGAAACGGAGCAATTCTATTCATAATGGCATCATAAATCCATGTTATATTTGTTATTTCCCCGCTTCCTATTAATATTTGCATTGAAAAATCAAAAATACCATAACATACAATTTTAAATCCCGGAATACGACCTGAAATATATTTGCCATTCCTCAAATAGCTAATAATATTCTCTCGAGTAACACCGGGTTTACCGGCTAGTTTATAATAAAATTAAATTTTTCAATATAATTTGTTTCGATTGTGTAGATCGTGATTGATATTTTACTTCCTTCCTTCTTCCCGCGTTTTTTATAAATACACATTTATAGTGCTATTTGTTTAGAAATTGTAAGTGGTTCCTTTATTGTTCAAGTCCTAGAAGGAAAACCATCCACCATCCAACATTAAATGTCAGATTAGGAGAATCGAGAATTTTGTTCGCACAATTAAAACGGTACTAATGTAGACGATTTAGTATTAAGATTGAACAAAATACAGCAATTGTACGGGGATTCTGTATATGTGGAGTATCATTTGATACTCCACAATTGATACTCGCTCGAATTTTCAGGTACCGTACAAACCGACATAGAAGCCAGTGATACGTAATGTTATTCGTCGATTGTTCCTAAATTGCAAGCCGCTATGCGGAAAAGTACCGCCAATAATTCACCTGCTGTGAATCTCCCTCAAATTCTGAATAATACTCAAACGTCTTCAAGCGATTCTCGATTACCCCAAATTACCATTTCCCCTTTTCATGGGAACTACAAGGAATGGCAATCTGTTTTTGACTTGTTTCGACGGTGCACGAAAACGGTAATACTTCTCTAGCACAAAACTTCCAATATTTCACTTTTAAGAGGCGAGATATTAACACTAGTGTGACATTTTCTAAATGACGACGCAAATTACTTAAAAGCGTATCAAAAATAGTACAAAAAGGTATGACAAAATAAACTATACATGATTGGTTCGTACAAACTTATTTCGAATAACCAACGGGAAAGCAAGCACCATCACAATCTATTGCGCAATTACATGATACATTATATGTGATGAAGTGGCTAATTTATATAGTCACATAAAGGATGCTGGGACACGTAATTGTGAAAACATGAAACTTTCGAAACCAAATAACGTTTGGCTCTTTTAAATAAGCGAATGGCGATAAATCAAAAAACTCAAAGTTTGTGCAAAGTATTTAAACAGAATATACAGCGAATAATGTTTATGCACACTGCTCAGCAGTAACTCATGAGTTTTGTGGCAAAGACCATAAAATATTCAATGTGACAGTTTCCAAGGCTTAGAAACGCGAAAGTGAAGAGTTTACGTAAGTAAGCAGTGTAAATGCTATATTTGCTTGAACAATACTCACATAGTTTACCATTGTAAATCAAAACGAAAGCATAATTTATGTCAAAAGAAAGATCATGACATACTGCAACTTCACTTGAAACAACTAATTGCGATCATGCTAGTTCAAACTGCTCAGATAGCCGGCTAATTAATACCGGCGATTGATAATTTTGTCCAGCTCTGCTTGAAACCGGATCGGAAACGACTTTCGCTACAGAAAGGGAAGAATATCGGTGCAAGGTCTTAGCGAAGTCGACTCAGGAATAATTAGGGCATGGCTACCCTACGAAACAAATCCAGAGTTGCTGATGACTATTACGAGGCAAACGTTAAGGTGTTGATAGTTCCAAAAATCTCGTCGTACCAACTCTCAATTAGTAAATGGGGCCGCCTTCAAGAATTGGTCAAAGTACAGCTAGGAGATTCTAAATTTCATAAGAATAACAAAACTGCGACGTTCTTCTTGGTGAATTGTTCTTCGATGTAATTAATTTTGGAAAAAAATATCTTCCGAAATCAAAATGCATTATTTCAGTTTTACCAAAGCATTTTGTGACACTAGTTAACGAGCAATTGTGGTTTCTTGTTAAGAAATTCATTTCTCCCAGACAGCATGGATTTTTTCCTGTGCATGGATTTTGTTCAAAAAATGAGACTTGAGAGTTGTAATTTTTATCGGCGTACTAGAAGTACGATAATAATAAAATTAAACCAAATAAACATAATATTTACCGTTGTATATCTAGTACGTACACGAAAATTGCAACTCTCAAGTCTCATTTTTTGAACAAAATCCTTGCACTGGTCGGCCATCTATTACTAACTTAGTTTTGTTTACAAATTGTATTTCAAGTGCTCTATCAAATGGTAGTATGATACATGTTGTGTACACTCATTTCTGTAAGGCCTTTGACTAGGTCGATCATGAATTGCTGCTGCGGAAGCTTGACTCCTCGTGTTGTAATTGTTTGCCAGTTGATTGAATTAGATCTCAAATTGTGAAAATTGGTAGTTTTAATTCAAGGGTGATTGATGTTTCTTCAGAAGTCATTTGGGTCCCATGCTCTTTATTCTTTCGGTAAATTGTCTGAGTCACTCCGAAATTCTAATTTACGCGGACGACTTTAACATTTCTTGTGCCTATGATGAAATTGACTTTCAATCAGATGTGATATTTATGGGCTAAACATCACCAAATTAAAAACAATGTGTTTTACTCGATTACGCTCACCCATTAGTTACGATTATTTTGTTTGATGGTTGTTGTTTTGAAAGTGCCGAATTTATCGTTTCATAAGCACATTGAAAGCTGAATTTTTAAAGAGAATTCTATACATGGTATTGTTAAAGGATTTTCTTGATTTTATTTGATTAAAACTATATACGCCTGGAAAGTGCTGTTTAGTGTATGCCCTACGAAGGCTACATATGCAAGCATGTTTGCTTTCATACTACCATCGTATCGCGATAGATGTAAATTAATAAATATTGAGCCGACCTCTTTTGCTGCTATGGAGCCTCTCGAGAACGAAATCAAACGATTGCAGTTCTTGAATGTGAATAGCTCCGATCGATATTCAGCTTCTTGCTCAGCTGTCTCCATTCAAACTCTTCAGAAAAATCGACCTCTCAGGCTCGTTTATTCAATCGAGCTTGACGACGACTCAGCTGAAGACAATCAACACTTTTCTGCGGAACGACTCGTGAGCAGCATGATGAACGGAGCAAAAGGTGCTTTTTCGCTCATCAACGCCTTCATTGTGGGAGAAACAGAGCAAAACAACCCCGACAAGAACGTGTGCGAAGTTTTACGACGCATTCAGAAGAACGGTTTCCACCTCAAGATCGACAATAGTGTTTTCCACCAGAAAGAACTCAGATTTGGTCACATAATCAACACTAACGGCATTAAACCGAGCCCAAATAACATCAAGAACATTACGCCTTCGACAGACATCCAGCAGCTTCAGGCATTTCTCGGAGCAGTCACCTGAATCGGAAAGTTCATTCCTGGTATTAAGAAACATCGCGGCCCATTAGACGAGCTTCTTCAATTAACACGTATTTTCAATTTATTTAAATTGTTTTATTATTTTACAATGGTTTTAAATATTGAGTTCAATAAAATAAGTGAAGGAAAATTTTATGAAAATTCGGCCCTTCCATACAATCGACAGTCGAACCTTTGTTCATCAATTATTTTTCCGACGTTAGGATGGATGCAACTATGACAGGTTGAGAAAATTTGGTGTATCCCGAAACATGGCCTTTTCTTTTTTCAAATTCTTTAGTTAATACCCCATTCGGTCAAAGGGGGGGGGGGGGATTTGATACCCCCTCGAAATCACTAATCCTAAAAGAAGAGTGGAACATGGTAAACCGTTTCGAGGTTTAGGTGTGAATTTGATACAGAAAGCGGATGGTAATTTGAATGTTTTCGTTAAATAATTTCGTATAGTTTCCTCAGGCGTCGATTGAAGTTATCTGCTCCAAAAAGAAGAAACGCTATTGATGTCATCTTATAGGAAATACTGCCAGAAACCGTTGAAAGATTGATAAAGCAGCCTCAACAATACGGGATTTAGCTGATGGTTGAATACCAGCCACAGGAGATTGGGAATTAAGTGATGTCCTTGGTAACTTTATGGGTTTTCTCAGCTGTCGATACTACCGTTTATGAAGATAAGGAGAAGGTCATTGCGTTTTTGCCTGTGGAGTGAATTGCATTGTTCATAGTCTCATGAAAGAAAAACTAGGGCTAGGCAATCCATCGAATACAAATTTCATAGCCTTCTTGAAGTCATTAAGAAATACTTGTGCCCGTTGCACATTTCAGCTAAGCTAATCGAGTGAACCTACTAGCTTCGGTTAGCTTAGTTTAGCTTACGAGGCTCAACTCATTGCATATTTTAGCAAATAATTTCGTTCACACAAATATTGATGTTCTTGTATAATTTATTTATTATGATTTATGACACAATCCAATAATATTAATTACCATCGTTTGTATATTTGTCGAAACTTAACGCCATGTCATATTTTTTTCAGGTTTAAAGTTCATATTATTACAAGGTTCATAAAAAGTATATTTCAATAGGTAACCTGAAACATTCAAACCAACGCTAGATACACATTATGTAAATGTTGATAATTTGATTTTTATGCTTTACATGATTTATTGGTTTCCATTCCGTCATTGTTGACGGGTTTTAACTAGTACTCCTAATATAACTAATTAATCTACGAGTTAAGAATAAAATATAGAAAAATACCAATATATATATTAGCGATGTTAGCTGACATAAGAAGGCGAAGGCCACTTGGGCTAAGATAGTTTGCATCGCTCAATGTAAAAACTATAGCACCAATAGGTTAGCTCAAGTGTGCAACGAGCCATTGAAATTGTTTGAGACAACATTAGAGAGCTATAAACATAGCGCCCATGGTACAGTTAGCTTATCTGAAACATACACTGGGCTTTATTGTCAAACATTTTCAGCTTATCAGCAACTTTAGCTAATATATTTGTCACATATGAAGCCTTCACATGAGAGCAACAATGATGACAGAGCACTCAATACACTTATTTTTGTAAGATATTTTAAAGATGAATATTTCCACATTGAATTTAATAAGTGGTGCGACATGCTAATAGTTGCTAATCCTGGCGAGCATCCGTATCGAATAATCAGAAACAGCTTTATTAAAAAGCAATGGCAAAAAACGTCATGTCCGGGTCTCTTTAGTCAACCAACAAGTTTATAGGCTACTGTCATTTCTGAAATTTTAAAGGGTACGCTTATGGCTATACCGTATATTCCGATCTGAAAATAAACCGATTTCAAAGTTATATCTGCTCTGAATATGAATCGGTATTATGTAAACTTTTCAGTTCGGATCAAAATACTATTATCATATTTCTATCTGAATGGTAATGTTAAACTGATTTTGTGCAAAAATACATAACGATACGTTTACAGGTTATCAAAACTATTTCGTCTATCATAGAAGATTTCTATGTACTAGAAAGAATAAAAGATGAGTTGAGGCTAATGCATGGGTCAACTGACATTCCACAAACTATAAAGGTGGCCGGGAGTGTAGAGAGGACCTTTTGAATGGGCTTTCCCAACAGAGTATATCGGAGGTACTAAACCAACTAAACGTAACTTATCGTAAATGGATAAAATCAGAGATGTCTCAATAAAAGGAAGCGAAAAAATATTTCTATCTTAAGTATAGAATTTCCAATGTAGCAGGTGCTATACATGGGACCCCTATACAATTAATTCCTTAACAAGGTACCAACGCTATGACGGTAATATATTTTGTAAAAATAAAAAGGAAAGTGACTGCGTACTTTTAAAAATTATACTTTGTTTTAGAGTTTTAGATATGTGATCATAAAATTGCCATTAAATCTGTGGATGGTCGTTTTGGAGGATCGTCTCATGATCCTTTCATGTGATCTCTAAGTCAAAAAAGGATTTATTTTGAAGGTTGCCACTCAAAAGGAGAAGGAAACTGAATGTTAGGTAATACAATTAAAATATGTTAGTCTAGAAATCTTATTTTTGTTTTAATTTATTAGGCGATCGAGATACTCGGCTGAGCCGCAGCTGTTAACACCATATAAGTTGGTTTAGGTGCCTATTAGCATCTAGAGAGCTACACTATTGTTGTGCAGCCAGAGAGCTGCGATTTGAAGACATTGTCCATGTGATAATGTAACGCATGGAGAAATTAAATAAGTTAATCTTGATCTTTCAAATAACTCTCAGTCTGACTATGAAAAACAAATTCTTAATCAAATACAGGACACTTTGTGATTTTTAAATAGTTTGTACGTCAGTTTTGTATTTAATATAACTTCATAAATTCCATTTTGTATCTCTGTATAAGATTTATAACTAAAACAATAATAAAATTAATAAAAATTAACCTTATGAAATTTCCTACAGTATTGTATTTTATATCACATGTATATTAACTAATTATTTGGATTTTTGTGGTTTTAACGCTAATTTCATTTTAATTTCTTCTATTTCGATGGCACGTTTTTTAATTTTTAATTTCTCATATTGTAGTCTAATTTCGTTCATCATTTTGTTGTTTTATAATTTTAAGGCAACCTTTTTGAATTGTATTTCATGCTGCTTGAAGCTCAATTTTATTTAATTCTGCTTTGTGAAGATTTTTTAAACTCCTCTTAATATTGCCCAATGTGTCATTAACTGAAATATGAAATTCCTTTTGCTGCGCCATTTGCTTTTCTAATATGTTAGTCTTATTTTCTTTCACTGTAGATTTTTTATTTTATTCATCTTTGGCGTTGCATTAGCATGTGGTTAATTAATTAAATTGACTTTTCTTGTTATGTTCAGTTAAATATTGAATATCGATATATAAATTATCATCAATAGTCTAGAACGTCAAATTTGATTTTTAGTTCGAAATTGTTACATTTGATATGATTTAGCATGATGTACGCCTCAAAAGCTTGAGAGGGGAACCTCCTCCAGACGACAGGTTTCTCAATAATTGTTTACAAAAAATTGAGAGCATTTATTGCAATCAATAAAATTATGATTGAAAAAAAAAAATGGCGGCGGTAGAGATTTGGGTAAAGAAAATTGTAACTTATTTAATAATAATATATTTTTAGATGAAAGTCATTTTAAATGGTCCAACGATAACATATTGGTTTTTATTAGCTTGTATAAAGGACAATTATGTAGCATTAGAAAAGGACGTTAAAAAAAAAGTTTACATAAAAATTCGAGACCATTTCAATGATAAAGGCGTTAATGTGACATAGGAACAAATTGAATCAAAATGGAAAGCGATGATAAAACAATATAAACAAATAAAAGACCACAACAATGGTACGGGCAGGAACAGGAAATACTGGCAGTATTTCGATGAAGTGGATAATATTTTAAAGCACAATTCTATCATCAAGCCTCTATCAACTGTATCGAACTTTAGCGGTACTCTAAGTGGCAACAGAAGCAAACCATAGGGAGGAAGTGGAAACGTCGGCATATGTAAGTACTCCGTTGGTAGAGCATAGAAAGCGGAAACAACAGCAATCAAATATAGAATATTATGAATAAATTTGTGGACCATTATATAAAAAAAATCCAGTAGTGCCAAAAGATGATGTGATTTTTTTAGAAAAATATTTATTTAATGTACTTTTTATTGTTAAATTTGAAAAGAATTTTAGGTGGAGGAAAACAAATGAATTATAAGACTGAATTTTTAAAATATGAAGTAAATAATTAATATTTATTTCAAAATTATTGTATTTATTTTGGTTCTGAAAATGTTAACGTTAAAAAAGAGAATTTGTTATTTGGTCACGCTTTGTTTGCGCTTGAGTTCCTCCAGTCCCTTGATAAATTTCATGATCACCACCATCATCATTAAAATCTGTCCTTATTTCGGTGTGGTTATCACTATTTTCAATTGTTATCGCATCATTCACGCACATGCAGAAATTATGCAGCATGCAACAGGCCCCTATGTATAATGGAATCAGTTCGGTTTTCTTTGTTTCGATGTACTTCAACCGTCGAAATTTCCCTTTTAACATTCCAAATGCCCTTTCAATAACTACTCGGCATTTAGAATGGACAGTGTTGTAAATGGTTTCAGCATCTGTTAAGTGGCCGTTGTTTTTATATGGAGTCAAAAGCCATGTTTTCAGTGGATATGCAGAATCTCCTAGAATATGTTCTGATTCTGTTATACCACATTCTCCTGTAAATATAGATAACCCCTAATTATTTTTCATATAACTAATTTCAAATAACAAACCTGATTGAATACTGCTCTCAAGTTTTGAGCGCTGTAACACTCTTGCGTCATGAACGGAACCAACTTCCCCAGCATAAAAGCTAATAAACTTCATGCGATGATCACATATTGCTTGAAGCTTTAATGAATGGAAACCCTTTCGGTTTATATAACAGTTCGGATGGTCATGTGGAGCTATTATCGGGATTTCAGTTCCGTCGATTGCCCCAATAATTCCTGGTAATATAGAAATGTTATACTTAAAATAAAATAATCTAAAAACATAATAATAACCACAAAAGCGATGTTTTTCTAAATATAATGCAATTTAGTAGCAGCTTTCTCGTCATTCGTTGGCCATTTTGCTAATCCCTTTTCGATATTTAATGCCAAAAGTTTTTTAGAAATAGTGTTAATTGTTTGCCATGCCGTAGATTTTGCACACCCGAATCGATTACTAATAGTTCTGTGAATGAGAAATGAAGATTATTAAAACATATGTATGTATTTAAAGTAGCATACACATTATCATTTTAAATGATAATTTTTTCGTAAATGACATTTTAAATTATAGTATGTCGGTTTAAATGATGGAGTATCATTTAAATGGTGTAATAAATGCAGAATATCAAAAAAATTTGTAATTTTCCGTCATTTTAAATGATAATGTGTATGCTACTTAACCCTCGTCAGGCGGCATAGGTACAATTGTACCTTTTCACATTTTTTAAATTGCAATAACTTTTCTTGTGGAAACCATAGAGGATGGAACTTTCGTAGGATTTCTACATTTTTAGTCTAGATCATAAAGGAACGCATATAGAGAGGAATGCTTATAGAAAGGAATGTACCTATACAGTGAGAACTGTTAATGTTGTAAAATTATGCCGTCTGACGAGGGTTAAGGTGGAATTTCGAACTAAATACCTAAATGTTTCTCGATTGCCGAAAAACCATAATGCAATAAGAACTTGCTTCTAAAAAAAAAACAGAAAAAAAAAAAAATTTCCTTTCTGACAGATAAATCAGAGAAAAAATTATCGGATTTATTGGATAGGTTTACTTTCTGTTGTCTCTGATCACTCCGACATAAAAAAAAAAGCACGCCCAATATGTTTAAATTAAAATGTCTCAAGATGAAAACGAGCCTTTTGGGCATATAAATTTGGTAGGGCACCAGGTACCGTTTAGCTATGAAGGAAACGCGAAGATGGATGGAAATTTTGTGATTCTTAAGAGTATCAGAAGTATGTTTTCTCATTATTAACTTATTATAATTAATATTTTTAATAAAGTTTATGTTATTGCCGCTGGACAAGAAGTACATACATATTAAAGAAACAAGAACATTTAGATATTCTGGAAGCGATAACTTTGATTGAAAAAACCTTATGAAGTATTTCAATTATTTCTATAATAACTATGTATTAATTTATGGTAAATTACAATTTTAAATACTGTTGCTAATATTATTGCAGTTGGGGAAGAAGGTTAAGAAATTGCAGAATTTTACCAACCGAGAAAGGAGAGTGAAGTAATGCCTGAAGATATATCTACAATTGAGGAACTTTCATTTGAAGGAATCTTTCAAGGTACTTAAATTATTTTTATAATACGTAAAAATCGTTTATACCGAATTAACCGAATTATACCGTAAAATTCGTTTATACCGTTTAAACGAATCGGATCGTAATTGAAATTCAGGAGGAAAGCAGGTATAAAACTGTGGAAATGCGAGTTAAATCCTGCGCTTAACGTAACAAATCAGTGGATATCCATGGGAGTGGAACGAAACCCCGGTTTTTAAAATTCCGATTTGTCAAAATCCTGCGTTTTTTGTTAACCCCAATTTTTAAAATCCCTATTTTCAAAACCCCGGTTCTGTAAAAAAAAAAATCCCGGGTTTTAGAAAATCCCAGTTTTAATTTTGATTTTACTTTATAATATTTTTTATTATATATTCCGATTTCTTTATATTCCGATTGATATCGTTCAGAAATCAGAACCAGTAATGAACGACATGAAACAAAAATTTGATTTTTTTATTTTTTTAATTAAATAAAATTAAGAATTATAATTATGTATTAAATTTATTTATTTAACGCAATATTATAAGCAATATTTTTTAGATAAGCTATTTTATCATAATCATTCCTTTTTTTATTGTATTAAATATCATTTTATTTCGTTCTTGCCATTTTTTTATTATTTGGGATGATGCATTGGACGAGCTTTAATTTTTTGGACTCGTGCTGTGGCGATTATACTTTCTTTCCTTAACTCGGATATTAGCTTATAAACACCAATATGGGGCTTACCAACTAAAGATTTCAACCGCCGGTGCCAACCTTCAACTGAGTTTTGGGTTATTGGAAAGTGCTCATTGCGGGAGCATCAAAAACAGTATAAAAATTGGGTGCATATATTGCGGTGTGGGAACCATTTTTTTTTTTGCGGATATCCCAAGTCAAATATTTTTTTTAAACCCACGAATTTGCAAGCTAAAATTTTCTGAGTTGCCCGGCGCCAGATTATTTGTCCGAAATGGAGCAAAGAACCTTTACACACTGCTTCTGGGGAAAACATTTTAAGAGCTGATACATTTGCCTTCTCGAAATTAACAATAATCCTTTGGAGTTTTAAACTTATGTTCCATTTACAAGCCCATTTTAATAATTCATTAAACACCTCAAAGTATGCCGCTTGGCTTTTCGAGCTCATTAGGCAATCAAAATTAACTGTGCGGTCTCTCGTCGAATTTTGCCGTGGATTGTAAATAGTAAGCGTATATTTCATGGGACTACTTCAAAAGTACCATCAATCAACCAGCATTCAGCCCCATCAAGTTGTTTCAAGTTGGTATGTGTTCCAAGCAAAATAATTACCGGATCATTAAAAAGTTTCTTTGACAAAACAAATTATTCGCCATCAACAAATCTTAGCGGCTCAGGTATATTTATATTCAAGATGCTATCTGGCTCCTTTACACCACTACGCCATGCTTGCGTTACTATTTTTTTTAGCCTGCATAGTAGGTAAATACTCCGTTATAAAAGGTAGTCACCACTCTTCCTTTACATAAGAGGGATTTCCTTTCGGCACAGCACCAATGACAAGTTTAACTTTTTTTTTTTTCTATATGGTAAACATACATGTTAATAATGAGTTTTTTTTTCCTTTATTGGTTTTTACTGTACTCAGATTCATGATGTAAAATAATTAATACTAAATTGAACAAACACTGCACAAGTGCATAGGTAAAATACACTATAGTTTCAAAATTAAATTATTTTTGTAGTAGTCTAATATCTAAATTCATAGAAGCACGCCAATGAACCTTATTGAACACAAATGTCAATCAATCAATCAATAGAATTCATAAAGTGAGACTCAGGAAAAGGTACTCTGTTGATCAATAAAAATGGTTATCCTAAAAGCGTAAGGGACTATTCACACCAAGCGCGAATTGCGAATGCGAGTAAACAATTTTTATAAATTTATGATACAAAAAACACTTATATTCAAAATGTTTGTCTATTTATAAGATAAGTACGATGTTTTCAATTAAATTTAATTTAATTAAACCCAAAAATTATTTCAAAATTAGAGAAAAACGAAATTCGCGTGAAAAATGACAACCTTTACACGAATTTCATTTTTCTCTAATTTTGAAATAATTTTCGGGGTTAATTGAATTTAATTTGATTGGTAACATTATAGTAGTCTTATAAGTAGACAAACATTTTGGGTTTATCTGTTATTTAATAAGAAAATTTTATAAAAATTGGTTACTCGCATTCGCAATTCGCGCTTGGTGTGAATAGTCCCTAAGCAAAAAAATCGCGCACATAAATTTTGTTCAAAAAACCTAAAAGTTTCAGAAATTACGTGAATGTCCCACTTGAATTAACATAATTCTCATTAAAAAACTGTCTGTACGAAAAAAGGATAAACTGCCCAGTTTATCATTTTATTACTCTAAAAAATTGATTGAGAATCGGGATTTCGTACTATAACCTTTCAAAATGAATTAGTATTTTATTAATCCTGGTTTTCAAAATCTTGGTTTTGACATAGTATATTGTATAACAAGTGAAGAAAACGAGTCATTGCAATACGAAAGTGAAATTTGCAGCCTGAGCGATAGCGAGGGCTGCAATCACTTGAGTATTGCAATGACTCATTTTCACACGAGTTATACACGCTATTTTTTCTACGATACAATAGTCCTATAACATTTATAAATAAGAAGAAACATAAAAAATTACAAACTTGTACGGATCAACAAAAATTTACTAAAACATTAAAACATTTGGGTTTTCACAAATCGTGTAGCAATATTAAGAAATCGTTGTGTAATGAGAATATTTCCACACGATTTTAGTATACGACGCAAAGGCTCCTTTTCTTATATAATTTAAATTCAAAAATCATCATCGAAAGTATAGGTTACTGCACTATCGTAGAAAAAACATATTTTTTCTCCCAACGTCTTAAAAGCCTCTTGTTTTAATACTGTTTTTGGGTATTAAAGTTGGCCTTTTTCTTACTATTTTAAAATAAGCGTCTTCCATTGGCGAAAGCAAACTACTCGCAAGTACTTGTATCTACTCACAACTACCCATGCTCATACGATGGTGTAGAAAACAGAAGTAGTTACGCATAAAATTTGCGCTAGTGGATTTTAGTTGGAAAATTCCAATAGATGGCTTTTAGACCTTTTTCGATATTTTTCGAGAGTTTTTTATTACGTTCGAGTTTTTTTATTTTTTGATGATGTAAAATGTCAAAATTAATACAAAATTATTTTATTGTTGATGATACATTTTTAGGAAAATTGTGTTTAAATATCAATGCGATAAATATCAATGCTTTCCTTTTATTACATGTCCATTTTTTTTTTGTCATATTTTGAATCTAATTTTAAATATCGCCATTACTATAATAAACAACTTTACAAAAGACAATAAAAACAACTAAACAGAAGGCTGTGTTTTACTTGTGTTACTCAATTTCTCGTTCCATTGGGTATCTACTCGCAAGTACTTCGAAGTAGCAAATTTTGCCCATTGGAAGACGGCTAATATGTGTGTGTTGCTAAGCTACACTTTTAATCCTTGGTGTAAAAGTAGGTGCTTTTAATACTAGGAGAAAAATATTACAGTTTAGACCCAATAATATGTATAATGAAATAATTATTTTATTGTTTGTGTTTTTAAGTATGCCAATAGAACACTTTCTGAATATAATCCAGATTGTACATTTTTTCAGTACACCACTGCAAAAACCGCTTATATGCGCACTCATGAATCTTACGTGATTTTGATGGCAATAGGTTTAACACAATTTCTTTTGTTGTTCGAACCACATCCGGTGGTAAATTTGATAAATCTTCTAATTCAAATATTTTGTTAGCAAGAAAGAAAATATTGTAATTATAGCTTTGCAGTTTGACGCGTAAAATAGTCAAACCAAACAAAAGTCATGATCTCCTTAGTTTCACAAAATATTCCAACAAATCAATTTTGAAAGTCATGATCTCCTTAGTTTCACAAAATATTTCAAAAAAAATTAGTTTCAATTTTGAAGTTTTAATTACATAATTTGTCCTTACTCGTATAATTAGTAATATACAACCGACACGACATGAACTCTTCGTTGGAGAACAAATAGAATGTATTATTCGGATTAAAAGTGACTTTGTTTGACTCGCAATCTTTGTTTTTGCTCGGCTACGCTGCGCTTCGCCTCGCATGCAAATATTATTGCTCGTCAAAAAAAATATCACTTTTAATCCTAATGACACAATGTTTTCCACTACTAGTCGTAGAAGGCATCATTATTATGTGTTTTAGTAGCCTGAGAAACAAAATTTCTCGGCTAGTGGTTAATAATATTTTATTACTGACCACTAGTTAATAATGAAAAATGAACACTAGATGATTATGATTATTCCCCATATTGATAAAGTAGATTTTGATAAAAATAAACAAATCCAAATAAATACATAAACGTATAAATTAGTGTAATAATATAAAGACAAATATATTTTTAACCTAAAACGAACACACTTTATTCAATAATAATAGATGGCACTAAAAACGCATCTTGCTAATTTATTTATGGAAATAATTGTTTATAGTGCAATTATAACAAGTTAAATTTACGCCTTGTCTATCGGTATTTATTGATATTGGTACATGCTGATGCATCTGATTGCTATTAACGACCATTTGTTGATCTTCAATTTGAATTATAGCTTCTTGAGATTTTGACGCACTTTGACTTTGATCCATGCGAGCTATATTTTTTTTCTTGATATAGAATCTTCTATATATCCTTCGGCAACATTAGAAGATTTCCATCCACCATGTTGCTTAAGTTGAAGTAGATTACCCCCACTCGCAGCTAGTAAAGTGGCAGAAGTTCTTCGAAAACTAGGTCCTATATAAGAAAGGAAATTTTCTAAATTTAGGCACCTTGCAATTTTTTGTGGCATTTGCGATATAGTATTATGGCCTTTATTTTGTCTAATAGGTTTGCCATTTTTTATACAAATGAAAACTTCTGGAATGTCCGGAATCGGTCTCAATTTTAAATATCTACAAACAACTTCCATCCAAAGTGCTTCAATAATAACAAACATTCTTGATGTACCATTTTTAGTATTAGGAATCTTAATAAAAATCATTTCATCCTTGATTGTTAGTCGACCACAAGCATATTGCAAAGTTCGTCAATTCTGCAAGCACCTGCAACATCAATTACAAGAGCTGCCTGCAATGATATTTATTTGATTATTAAAGGCGCTTTTAGATACATATCTTGGTTGCAATGCAACCTTCATCACGCGCTTCAATTAAAAATTTAAAAATATTCTCATAAGTAAAAACCAATGATTTTGCTGATTTTTCGTTGTAAAAATGCGACTAGTTTGTAAAATTTCGAAATATCAATATTTTCGTTTAGAGATATTGTTAATTTTAACATTGAATAATAGGCCCATAAAGAGGAGGCCTTTTTATTAACTGAATACTCTTGAAAATATGCCAAAAGTATATTTTCCGAAATTTTATTAACACTTTTATTATTACACCAAATTTTAAATTTTTCATATTTTTTTATATAAATATCCCTCGATTTTTGGGGCAGCAGCTGGTCTGTTATATTTTCGACTATCTCACATATTTCACCTGCGTGCCGATTAAATCATCATTCTCCATTTTTTTTTAGTTGAATACCAATTTGACTCAACCAAATTAAAACTTCAAATAACAAAACAAAATGCAGTGTCATTTTAAATTTACGCTTACTACAAGTAAAAAATTCGGGCTACTTCGACATAGTCAATATTATTAAAGAGCAAGTGTTTCCCTTATCAAATTAATTTTCTTATCAACAAAAAACCTTAATGGTTGGTGTGCATTCTACGACTAGTACTGGAAAAAATAGTATATACACCACGCTTCAGAAGTGCTATTACAGCCCTCGCTTACTATAACCCTCGACGCTCAGCGTTGTGTTTAAAAATTGTTTATTTTTTTTTTTAGTTTTTCTTACTTTGTTTCACCTTGTCAACCTGCTGTATTTATTTAAATAATGTGATACATTTCTCAAGATTATTTGTAGACATTTTGAACGCGTAAGTTTCAGAAATTAAGTATAATTATTTTCTTTGACTGCTTCATGCTGGCTGGTTTCAGGTATCATAAAACACGCCCGACTTTCGAACTGATATATATTATATATATATATATATATATATATATATATATATATATATATATACTTATAATGAACACATTTGTCAATCTGAAAATTCCAAATTTTCGGACTAATACAAATACAATTTAGGATACAATTTAGGGCTGCTCACATTCCATTTTATTTTCAGACAGATTTGAATTAATTAGTCAACCAAATATTGTATACAACTTGTTAGTTGTTACACTTTTATATCTCTTTTGTATTGCGATAAATTCTGGTGTTGTCAATCATCCAATTATAGTATGTCTTTCTAAAGACCTTTTTCATTTTGATCGTAATGGTCGTTATTATTTAACAATAGAACATAAAACATTTTAGATGATATGCAAATTGCAAATCTTTTATTGGTTACAATTTACAAATTAAAAGCTTTCATAAGTTACTAGTATTGACATTTTAATTGACTGAAAATTAGATGGTAGCCATGTACATAACTAACACATCACTTGGAGACAATAGTTTTTATTATTTTATTCCATATAAAATCTTAATGGTTTTATTATTATGTATAGTACAATTCCAATTAAACACTTTCTCAAAAAGTACCGTTTAAATCTGTACAACTGTGTGTACAATAATACTGCAGAAATAGTTTTATAATTTTGTAAACGGAATGTGGATTTCATTTTTTTCCTGTTTCAAATTAATGTATTCTCTTATTTTATCATTATTTTTTAGGACATTAATATTTCAAATTACTTATTTATGTTCATTACAGTTATTACAGTTTACAGTATACAGTTTTTCATCCCATCCCAGCTTTTTCTTTATAGTGCATTTACAATACAAAACATTCGATATAAAATGACGATAATTTGAAAACTTTATTGGATATCTAATAAGAACCTATAGTTGGCTGGAAATGATTCTTTATGTTTTGAGTTGGTAATAGTAAGGATTAACTTTGATCAAGATCTAAGATCAGCCGTACGGATGCAATTTTCACAGTCAGCTAACTTCCAAATTACTTTTATTTATCTGATAATTTTAAACATGAAGAATCATTTCCGGTTCACGCAGTTGTCCAATAAAGAATTTAAAATTATGATCATTTTATACTGAATGTTCTTTGTATTGCAAATACACTAAAAACAAAAGAAAAAGCTGGGATGGGAGAACAAATGTATGCATCATTTTATTTTTAAAGCTGCGATAACTTCTCATGCTTGCCAAAATGCTCAACCAAATTGTCTCTTTATAAGATGAACACTTAAGAAAAAACACGACAACGCACAATGCTGCCAGTTTGCATTACTGATGAATAAAAATGGCATTGGTGAACCGAATATATGCGAGTCAGCCGAGAGAACAGCCTAAAGGGGTAACCAGCGTTAAAGAATCGTTACAGAATTTAACGAAATTATTTTATCGAATCCGTAACAACTGACAAATACATTATTAAAATTTTGCAAAAGGTATTATTTTTAAGAAAAGTATGCTGTGAAAATTTTGATGTATTCTGACAATTGAACTGAACGAAAAGTTTTTAAAAATTCACTAGTCAGTAACATGCAGTTTCTCTTTGTCGCATTTTTACTTAAAGTGATTACTAACTCGCTGGTTCCCCCAATAGACCTAAACGTCGACGAACGAATGTTTTATGTTTTTCCCTGAAAATAAAAATAAAAACTATGAAAGCAAAAACGCGAGAAAAACAAAACCCGATGCTCCCGGAGCGGTTTATGAAAAGAACCTACACAAGAAAACGAAAAAGAAGCGAAAGAGAATTGTCGAAACAGAAAAGACAAATAACAAATACCTTAGTGTGTGTGCGCGAGCGTCCGAAGGGATGCGCGGCGCAAAAATGCCTAAACCAGCCAAAGCTAAACTAAACTAAAAAAAATTTTAACAAGTTAAATAAAGCCCCTTTGCTGGTGGAGAATGGAAATGTATAGATATAATCGATAATATCGTCATCTCAAATGAAGACGGAGGGTTATGTAGTTCACTAAAAGCTGGTGAGACAGGGGACAGAGGAAAAAACACAAGATATGAAATGGAGAAAGCTCTAAAAATATCAGCACGGATAGGCGGAAAGCCCATCCAATTATCCTCAAAAAATTGGCGGTAAATAAAATTCTAAATATAGCATCAAACATTGCCAAACATACCGGAGTAATGCTCACATTCACCACAAACAACGGGGAACAGATAAATGTTCCTGTTTACGTCAGCAACGTCACCCAACAAACTGATCGACGAATTGAAGAAAGAAAATATAAAGGGCTGAAACCTCACGAGGTGATCAGAACTTCGGTCTTTGGTATCTTCAATAATATCATAAAGTTGGTGTGACTGTTTTGACATTATTGATTTCTATTTTAACCAATATATATTTACTTATACAACAACAGCCAAACAGGTCAAAAGCTTCAACATGGGTACAGGCATCCAATTTAAAACGAAAAATCGTATTCTAGAACTTTATACCGAAAGTAGTATAACAAATTATACTGATACTTCTAACCGTTTAACTGACCATATTCCAGAAATTTATCCGAAAACTCATTTTAGAATCCCATTTACAACGCACATGTCTAAAACAATGATACCCGCGGTTAAGGCATAGTCAAGTTCCATCCTACTTGGCCATATTCCACACATATCAAATATTGCCATTTCCAACGCACATATCAAATTTCATTATAATCGGTTAAGAAATAGCCAAGTTCCATCATACTTGGCCATATTCCTGAACTTCGCCCAAACCTCATTTCAGACTCCCATTTCCAATACACATGTCGAATTTCATTATAATCGGTTGAGAAATGAGCAAGTTCCATCATACTTAGCCATATTCCAGAACCTCATCCAAAACTCATTTTAGAATCCCATTTCTAACACACAAATCAAATTTCATAATAATCGGTTGAGAAATAGACAAGTTCCATCATACTTGGCTATATTCCAGAACTTCATCCAGAAATCGTTTTAAAATCCCAGAACTTCATCCAAAACTCATTTTAGAATCCCATTTCTAATACAAATGTCGAATTTCATCGTAATCGGTTGAGAAATGGGCAAGTTCCATCATACTTTGCCATATTCCAGAACCTCATCCAAAACTCATTTTAGAATCCCATCTCTAACACACAAATCAAATTTCATAATAATCGGTTGATAAATAGACAAGTTCAATCATACTTAGTCATATTCCAGAACTTCATCCAGAAATCGTTTTAAAATCCCAGAACTTCATCCATAAATCATTTTAGAATCCCATTTCCAATAAAAATGTCGAATTTCATCGTAATCGGTTGAGAAATGGGCAAGTTCCATCCTACTTGGCCATATTCCATAACTTCATCCAAAACTCATTTTAGAATCCCATTTCTAACACACATATTAAATTTCATAATAATCGGTTGATAAATAGACAAGTTCCATCATACTTGGCCATATTCCAGAACTTCATCCAGAAATCGTTTTAAAATCCCAGAACTTCATCCATAAATCATTTTAGAATCCCATTTCCAACACAAATGTCGAATTTCATCGTAATCGGTTGAGAAATGGGCAAGTTCCATCATACTTCGCCATACCAGAACTTCATCCAGAAATCGTTTTAAAATCCCAGAACTTCATCCATAAATCATTTTAGAATCCCATTTCCAATACAAATATCGAATTTCATCGTAATCGGTTGATAAATAGGCAAGTTCCATCATATAAAAAATTTGTTAACTATTCACCACATCCAAATCCAACCCCAACTCAACTCCAACTCAACTTCAACTCAACGCGCAAATTGATCCCTAATTTAATCTTCAAATCAATTCCCAATTCAATGCCAAATTCAATGCCCAATTCAATAATCAAATAAGCATATATAAAAAAGTCGTAAATATTTATAAAAGCAGTTATTTTGGGTCAATTCGTATGGCAGGTACCCCACCCCCTTGATGTACAGTCTCCAAAAGCTTTTCAAATCTCCGCCTTGACCATAGAAACAGATTGGCGACAAAAAAATCCAAATCGGACAATCCGTTCTCGAGATACCATGGGTCCAGACATCCAGACAGACGGACGGACATTTTTTTTTTTTTTGCTTTTTCAGACTCAGGGACTTTCAAAACGTCGAGAAAAGTGGTTTTGGACCAACCAAATTTTTCGTCATTTTTGACAGGATTTCAATACTTTGGTCTTTTTAGACCGAAGTAAATCTGGAATTGTATACGAATACAAGAAAAAACCAGAAACCAAAAATAATAATCCTTCAGGGAATCTACCAAGACACCGCAGCAGAAGCAATAAAAGAGGACCTACTAACAAAAGGTCCAGCCATAATAAGGGTCCACCTAATGAACAGAACAGAAACTTAGGCAAAAGCGAAGAAAAACAAATTAAGCTACCGTGTTTTACGATGAATTTCGAACCCACCACAAAAACGGCAGACATTAAAATGGTTCAGGGATGCTGCAATCACAAAATAAGTTCGGAGCTAAAAAATAAACCATCTGTCTCGTAGTGCAGGAAATGCCAGGCGTTTGGCCCTGCAACATGAAGTACACTTGTGTGAAATGCTCATCAAACAGACACGAACCGGGCAACTGTCCCAGGAATACAGATAAACAAGTTCCAGTATTATGTGCCAACTGTGGAGAGGACCATGTGGCCAGCTACACGAAGTGCCCGGAGAGAATAAAATTTGAAGGTAAGGAAAGTAGCAGAGCGAGTCGTAGAGTCTTCAACTCAAACTATATCAGAACCGGTGTTTATTTTGCTGACTCTCTGCGGCCAAAGCCTCCTGAGCCTCAGCTTATTCACAGTGGCCCTGGCCTAGCAGGGCACGGAAATAGGGTACCAACGAGCTCAAAGCTTAACGAAACAATAGACTTTTTTTTCAAAATCCAGGCTCTGTTTGGTATGGAGTTTGCGTCACTAACAACAAACATTTTTCGAGGTTCATGAGTAAGCTAAATTCCTTTCAGAACATATCCGTTCAAAGGACTATATAGGTATACCTAAATTTCTTATGACACTTCATAAAATGAATATTATATATCTAAACTGTAATGAGACTGTCATTAGTCTGGCAAGACATCCAAAATTTATTCAAAAAACAAGCCACACATTATGTGCTTGAGTGAAACCAAGCTCAGAAACAAACAATCGCTTCATATCGAAGGATACGCAATTTATGGAACAACGGATTGTAGAAGTGATCAAAGCAAGGAATTATTATTGTGGCATCCATCGTAAGATACCCTCGCTTTCTACCTCAATACTGATAAATATAATGACCAGAGAAATACAGGACCAGAATACCAGATACGATTACACTATCAGGCCCTGTTCAGGAAAAAATTAGCCAATATCGAGCAAGACAGAGCAAATTTATTTAAATGTATAAACACCCTAAAACCGGTTAGGAAGACAAACCTAGTATTGGAGGACCAAGCGGACTCAATTATTGACCCACAGGCGATTTCAGATATGTTGGCAGACCATTACGAAAAAGTTTCACCTCAAGAAATCGGCCGTTACATCATAGCTGCGAGGATAAATTGAGAGACTCCATGATTGAGACTCCTGCGAGGTTGGCGCCAGCGGTTGATGGGTGTCAAATAGAACCATAAAGAATCTGCCGCTCTCAGGCAACTAGTGGTAACAATAAGTGCCATGTTTGAGTTCGCTCACTTCTCAATCACCTGGAAACTATGAAAAACCTGGAAAGCCAGGAAACTAGGGCTCGTATTACCCGGGTATCGGGTACCCGGGTATTTCACCAACAATATGTAGAAACTGTATTATAAGAATGATAAACGATAAAAAGACAGAACATTTTTAATAATTTTATCTATTACCCGGGTATTCGAGGTCTACAGGAAACCCGGAAAACACCAGACCTATAAGTTTACTATGTGATATGAGCAAGCTAGCAGAACGAGTAATTTATCGAAGACTGTTCGACTCAATTCGGCATGTGGTTCCCGACAAGTAGTTCGGATTTGTACAAAACAGGTCCACAACTGATGCCCTGATGACAATTTAAATTATGCAAAAAATATCAAAAATGCACCATAAAATCGTGGCTGCCGTTTATTTTGGACGTAAAAAAGGCATTCGACTCGGTGTGGCATGAGGGCCTAATATATAAACTGGTGTACTGCGCAGTACCTCTAGTAATAACATCCTTAATCAAAGCCTATCTGATCAAAAGAAAATTTTTTGCCAGTATCAATAACACAAACAGGTCGACTAAACGAAGCGCAACGGCGGTCTTAAAATCACTGCCGTATAACTTTTTCATACACGATATCCTGACCCATAACACCTGAGGCGAGACTCTAAATTTTCGTGGATGACACCACAATTTTTACATACAACCGAAGCGAATTCCAATACACAGCTAGAATACAGACATATCTAGACACCCTCAGTTCCTATTATAGTCGTTGGAACATCGACATAAATGCTGCAAAGGCACAGCTAATGTTCTTCTACCCAAAAAAAAGGATGGAAGATCGTGATAGACAGGCAAATAGTGACAGCCACTTATTCAGTCATATATCTGGGTGTGACTTTCAGTCTAGCGACTTGAACTTCAAAATCCACACAAATAATATAAAAAATTTGTCTGATGTTGTGTTCAGGATTCTGTTTCCGGTCCTAAACCGAGATGGCGGATTGGACTATTTAAACAAACTCATCATTTCCAAACTTTATATTATGTGGCCCTGCCTGGTACGACTTGGCAAATAAAATCCAAAAAACAACCTACAAAAAATCCCCACCCCCAGAGTTTAGGCAGACATCAATTATAAAGTTACATGAGTCGGCGAAGATAGAGACTATTAGCAACAGACTGCTGGAGAGAAGGCTTGACGGCCTTAACACATTAAAATATGATCCTAACGAAATAGTGCACCTGTTGCTGGTAAAGGCATTGTTGATTTTGCTTGGCTAAATCAAAGGTATGATGAAAATCATGATTCTACTTATTATTTTGTACATATTAATTGTCTTATTATTATTATTAACATTTTTTTCTTTTATAATTTTATTAAATCCTAGTTTTAAGCATGGTTTTAAGTTAGTTTTTAAGTAATCGAGCAAAACTTTAAATCACATAAAACATTATGCTTACTCAATGTAATAAAAAATCAAATTAAAAAATCTAACATAAAATCCACAGGGTTACTGTAGATACAAATAATATCAATCTGTATAAAAGTGTATGTTTTGAATCCGAATCCGAAAATATGCAACGTATAATCATAGATAAGTAGACCACACCGCACTATTTTATGATTAAAAGTAAACAATTCAAGCAGTTTCGAAATTATTTAAAATAGTTTGGATAAATTGTTGTAAATTATTGACAGTCACACGTTGTCCAACCACCCTGAAACATACACCTATAGGATTTGATTTTACTAAAATTTCATTTATCTTTTAATTGCTTGAAGATTATTATTTTAGATTCAATTTTAATATGTCATTTACTTTTTGCATGATTTCCTTCGTTCAGATAATATTTTATTACTTACCTATATTCAATATTATAATGGTATTTAATTCACATAATACTATAAAAAACATTAAATAATTATACAAATTAAAATATTCAGATTGTTCTTGGAATAGAGCAAACTGGTAGATAAAGGCAAACTTAGCACATAATAAAATTCTGTTGAACATAAAAACAATTCTAATAATTTAAAAAATGGACAAAACATCAAAATTAGCATCACAACCTTCTTGGCATAAGGTATAATTTTGAACAATCAATCAAGAGGTTGAACGCTTCTATTACGGAGATCAACAAGGAAACCCTAAAGCGGAAAAGAAACAAACACATGTTGGATTAGTGTTTAATTTTTTTAAAAAAGACATTTTATTTTCATAAAAGTAAGTAAGACTTAACTAATGATGATGACATAACGTTATATCGAAGTCGATCTTTAATCGAAAATTAATAAATAAAATTTCACTAGAAGGAAGTAAACTCAAAGTAATAACAATAAAAATTTGTTCTTTTTAATTAAAAAATACCAGGTGAAATAAAAACATAACAATAAAGAAATTTTATTGAAATGTGAACTTTAATCTGGTGTCAGGCTGTATGTACTTAACTATAAACTTTTCATTTTGCCTCCTCGTATGCTAAAATTCCGTCCGAAAAATAAAAATTATTTTACAAAGTTATGCTAAACAATAAAACAAATTGTTGGTATATAAAAAATTTCGTAGTTTGCTTCTTAAGTTTTTTATAAAAAGTGTTTGGGGCTCGAAACATTAACACCTCTTTCACAGTTTGCTTTTAACGTTCTACTTTATGCAGTGCATAAATCGAGGCGGGCTTTACGTCTGCTTTACGTAGACCATCTATACATCACGTAGCTCCATGCCAACCAATAGTGCCAGTTTCAAAGGTAGTCATGTATTCTGCACTACAACAGGGGTTGATATAATCAGAGGATTAAAAATTCTTTTTTCATCCCTTCTCTATTGGGATTCAAATCCATTAATCTCCCGATTCAAAGTAACTGTGCCGTTTGGTTTAACACGTCATAGTTTGGATCTGATTTAATTGAAAAAATTAACAAACAAATAGGACAGTTACAATAAAATTTTATATAAAGGGTGATTAATAACTCGAGGCGAAACGTGAATTTACGTACTTAAAACAATTATTATACCATCTGATCAAGTTTGACCCGGACTGGTCCATTTAAATCGCACGCGTAAACCGAATCGATAATTTTTTTTCTAGGTTGGTACAATCTTCTTTGACATTCGTGTGGCGTTTGAGTAGAATACGTCCATAAGTGTGAGTTTGGCAGCCATTTATTTACGACGCGATAAGTTTGTCTGGCGATTTTTACTATGGGAAAAAAAATGAAACAACGAGTTTGCTTGCAATTTTTCTGTTTTGAATGGAATTACGGTTACGGATTCATTGAAAATGCTACAGAAGTATTTTGGGGAGTCCACTCTATAGAAAACGCAAGTATTTGAGTGGCATAAAGCATTCAGTGAGGGTCATGAGGTCGTAGAAAACTTGCCTCATGCGAATCGTCCATCCACCTTTGTTAATGACGATAACATCGATAAAGTGAAGAAAATTGTGCTCGAAAATCGTAGTGTTGGCATTAGAGAGATATCAGAGGCTGTTAACATATCTTATGGATCGACTCAACACATTTTGGTTGATGTTATAGGTACGAAACACGTTGCCGTTCGACTAGTGCCGAAAGACGAGTAGAGGTCACAAAGAGATGCTTGCCAACGTAGCTGATGACCCTACATTCATCAAACGAATTATTACGGGTGGCGAGACGTGGGTTTATTAAAATGACGTTGAAACTGCCCAACAATCTAGCAAACGGCGTGGTGTGGTTCACCATGTATTCGTTCCAGAGGGTCAAACGATCAATAAAGCATACTACTGTATAATTCTAATTCGTCGTAAACGGCCGGCTTTGTGGGCAAACAATTAATGAATTTTTCACCACGATAAAACGCCGCCACATCCCAGCCTGATTGTGACTGAATTTTGGCCAAACACGAAACAAAAGTCATCGCTCAGCCACTGTACTCGCCAGATTTAGCTCCCTATGAATCTTTCGTGTTTCTGAAATTCAAATATCCGCTCCGGGGAACGCACCGTGAGTCGATTGAAGCCATAAAAATAAATACACTGAATCAACTAAAGCTCATCCCGGCCGAGGCCTATAAGATGTGTATGGAAAATGGATTAACCGTTGGCTTCCTTGTATTGGCTCAAAAGGAGCCTATTTTGAAGGCGATATTAAAGATTTGTATTAAAATACATAAAAATTTTGTTCTTTTTACCAGTCCGGGTCAAATTTGATCAGATGGTGTATCAATCAGATGGTGTAACCAATTTTCTTAAACCGAAACTGGTATTCCAAACACTCTTTTAAAATAGATCTAATCCTTTTTGAATAAACACTTATTGAAGGTTAAGTTTATTGGACAGCTTCCTTATGCGATTAGTGTTACATTCGGTGCACCTCAAGTATTTCCTTAGGTCCTTTATTGTTTATAATTTTTATCCATGATGTATCTTCAATAGAATTCAGAAATCTGTAAACGTTTTAAATTTTGTAGTTTTCGTTAGTTGGCACTATCCTTGAATATGTGTGCTAGTCAAATTTAGAATGCTTTTATGATAAATATTCTTCCGATTTTGGAATGGTTCAAGAAATGGAATGCAAAGAAACTCGTTTTATGTCGTTTAAAAGTTTTTCTATGCCTGTTAAATTGGATTATACCAGAGCCTTCTAGAATATAGAGCCATAATCATTATGACATATTTTTTTGAAGCTTTTTTAGTGGTATAATTTTTCACTGATTTCCATAGGAATCCATAGTAAAAATAGTGTTTTTTAGCTTCTAGTTTTTCAATGAAAAAAGCAAAAATGTTACAAAATGTTTATACAAAAGTGTTCTACGTAACTTTAGCAGCAATATACAAGAAGGGTATATTGGTATTAAGTAAATATTAATTGCAGAAATATTAAAATTAAATTATTTGTAAAATATATTTTTCCAACTTTCATTTTGAAAAATATATCAAAGTTGGCTCTGACAAATTAAAAAAATACTTGCTAAATTTATCTTTAGTTTTACTAGTGTACGTTAGATGTCTCAGATTTATACAGAAAAATACGAAAAAAAAATTGTTTAATCACAAAATTATCACACGTTCTTAATATTTTGAGAATTTGTTTTGCTTTTCAAACAATTTTTGAACTTAAAATTTCCCCAGGTGGCAATTTTTGGTACGATTTTTAAAAAATTTGTACTGCCATCTATGTAATGTATATTGACTTAATGCACACAATTTGTAGTAAGCTTTTCTTTTTAATTTGACCAGAATGCTGTTGTTATGAACTTTTTTTTATATTTTGGTTTAAATAAATCAATTATTACAAGAAAATGAAAACAACTTACTTAAACGACATTTATATATGTTGAAATTGAAACATTTATGAAAATATTTCAGAAATCATAATTAAGAATTTGTAACGTTTTCATTGACAAATTTGTCTTAAGAAAAAAAGTGATTTCCCATATGTTTTATGTGTTTTACTATGGAAATTTTGATTTTTTCGTCGTTTCTAATTCCCTTAAAAAAGCTTCGTTTTTTTAGATTATGGCTTGAATAATCAAGGTTGCTTTGATTATACTTCTTACGAATTTTAGGTCGAGGAGGCATATATTTGATGAACTATTACTTTAGAAAATTATCAATGTAAACTTGATATTGAAACTTTATCAGTAATCAATTTCTATGCACTAGCCTATACCACCAGATTAAACCAGCTTTTTTTGCCATCGCATCCCAGCATTAATTTGGACATGGCCAGACCACTTACATACATTTTCAGTAAGTTTAAATATGTACAGGTTGCGTGTTACTGGCTTCATAGACAGACATCGGTTTTCAAGTTTAGCGAATTATTATTAAATTAAGAAATTTTGTACAAACTTTTGTAGGAAGTATGTTCAATATTCTAATGTTGAATTACTTCGGTCTAAAAAGACCAAAGTATTGAAATTCTGTTAAAAACGACGAAAAATTTGGTTGGTCCAAAACCACTTTTCTCGACATTTTGAAAGTCCCTGAGTCTGAAAAAGCAAAAAAAAAACGAAATGTCCGTCCGTCTGTCTGAATATCTGTACACATTGTATCTCGAAAACGGCTTGTCCGATTTGGAATTTTTTTCGCCAATCAGTTTCTCTTCAGGGCCAAGATTTAAAAACCTTTTGGAGACTGTACATCATGAGGGTGGAGTATCTGCTATACGAATTGACCCAAAGTACCTGGTTTTATAAATACTCACGATTTTTTTATACAGGGTGTAAAATATGTGGTCGAATATTTTGAATAGTAGCAAAGCAACCTTGATTATACAAGCCATAATCTAAATAACGAAGCTTTTATAAGGGAATTAGAAACGACGAAAAAATCAAAATTTCCATAGTAAAACACATAAAACATATGGAAAATCACTGTTTTTCCTAAGACAAATTTGTAAATGAAAACGTTGCAAATTCTTAATTATGATTTCTGAAATATTTTCATAAATGTTTGAATTTCAACATATATAAATCTCGTTTAAGTAAATCGTTTTCATTTTCTTGTAATAATTGATTTATTTAAACCAAAATATAAAAAAAAGCTCATAACAACAGCATTCTGGTTAAATTAGAAAGAAAAGCTTACTATAAATCGTGTGCATTAAGTCAATATACATAGATGGCAGTGGGCAGTAAACATTTTGCAAAATCGTACCAAAAATTGCCACCTGGAGAAATTTCAAGTGCAAAAATTGTTTGAAAAGCAAAACAAATTCTTAAAATATTAAGAACGTGTCATAATTATCTGATTAAACAATTTTTTCATATTTTTCTTTATAAATCTGAGACATCTAACAGACACTAGTCAAACTAAAGATAAATTTAGCAAGTATTATTTTAATTCGTCAAAGCCAACTTTGATGTATTTTTCAAAATGAAAGTTCGAAAAATATATTTTAGAAATAATTTAATTTTAATATTTCTGCAACTAATATTTACTTACTACCAATACATATACCCTTCTTGTATATTTCTGCTAAAGATATGTAGAACACTTTTGTATAAACATTTTGTAACATTTTTGCTTTTTTCATTGAAAAACTTGAAGCTAAAAAACACCATTTTTACTATGGATTCCTATGGAAATCAGTGAAAAGTTATACCACTAAAAAAGCTTCTAAAAAATACGTCATAATGATTATGGCTCTATACTCTAGAAGGCTCTGATAGTAGCCACCGCATCGAAAAACAAAATAATACGTGTTTAATATTTTTGAAAAAGCTATTCAACTTCACTAAACGCGACCCCCCACCCGCGCCCCCACCCGCGCCCCCACCCGCGCCCCCACCCGCGCCCCCACCCGCGCCCCCCACCCGCGCGGGTAAATTCTAAAATTTTACGGAATTTCAATATAAATTGCCACATAACTTTTTCGGCTGGAAATCCACTTAGAATTATTTTTAGTCAACTAAAAGATAGAACTCCGGACTTATTGCGATCCAATTTGGTATATTTAATACCATGTAATAGCTGTAACTTGAAATACATTGGTACTACTAAACAGCTACTAAAAAATCGCATAAGTCAACACAAATCGGAAACTAAGGTACCTATTAGAAATCCGCAAGCTACTACATTGTGTCAACACACACATGATACGGGTGATATATTTTAGTTTAATGAAGTAAAAATTATAGAAAGTGAGAGATTATAAAGAATCGTCTTTTCTTAGAAATGGTTCATATTCTGGGCAAACGAGAAACTTTGGTTAATAAAAAAAGTGATACAGACGATCTCAGCAAAATTTATTCCGGTATCATTGACACAATTTTTAAATTATAAAATGGAATTCTTTAATATGTACTTAAATTTTAAAATTGTATATAATATTTGGATTATTATGTAGTGACCTTGAAATGTTTTGAAAAATCCTGGAATGTCTTGACTTTTGACATAAGAAGAATAATATTGTTGTTTTTTCTTTTTGAAGACTATAGAGAAAAATTTTAACACAAGACCACAATTTCTATTTTTATTGTATTATAATAGTTTGTGTATATCATACACGATTATATGGAAGAGATTTTTATTTAAATTATTTTCATTTAACGGTAGGTTCAAAAATTACACGTTGCAAATAATTTTCTATGACTTTTTCTGAAACTTTCTTGTATTTTGTATCTGTAAATAGACCTGAAGAAGGTAATAAAATTACCGAAACGTCGTCGTAATTGAAGTTGTTTTATTTATTGGCTGAACACCCGAAGGAAAGAAGATTGATATTATATTTATCATGACATTTATTTATTAAAGGAGAATGTCACACACCGTTTGTCGAAACATTTTAAAATGTACCTGCTTTCAAAATATATTAAATTTGCACGTTACTCTTTTGATTTTGAACTTCTTTACAATACAATCAAACAATATAAACGAACATTTGAAAATTGAAGTCTGAAATCATCATTTTGTAAATTTAATGTGGGTGTATTTCAGCTTTATAAACGTTAATAAAAATCTGCCTAGATTGATTAAAACAAGGCATTCATGTGTGAATGTATTCAAAATTTCAGAAGCATTTTCTTCCAAATTATGAAGCCCAAGTGAAGCCACAAGCTGCAATTAATATTTTTTTTAACGCATTAAAGAAATCATTACAAACGTAAACTTATTGGATACGCAGTTTTATTTTTCAATCCTTTTTTTTTGGTTTTGTTTTTGATTTGTTTATAAAAAGAAAAATTGTATTGAACAATTTTTAAAACGCCTTTGAAAACTCAAGTTAATTTAAAAAAAATAAAAACAGTAGAGCTCTAAACCATTAAATAATTTTAATTATATAAAATTGTGGATCAATAAGATTTAAATATTAAATTTCATTATAAAAGTTCGATTTTTGAATAACTGCCGGTACACTTTGAGAACGAGCGGCGTGAACGATTTTCCCTTTTCAGCAAATTATTTATGCAAATTGTTATAATAATAAAAACAATTTGTCCTTAATTAACGATAGCTCAGTATCTTAGCTTTTACTAAAAATATAATTTAAAACTTTAACAGTTTTAATACAAAATTTCAATTTATCGTTGATAATTTTTAATTTAATACGATAAATTGAAATTTTGTATTGAAAGTGTTAATAAAATTTGACTTTTTAGTTGTAGTAAATACACGATATTTTAGCTATCGTTAATTAAAAACAAACAGTTTTTATAATTTTAACAATTTGCTGAAAAACGTTACTTTTACGAATTTTTTAGAACATTTAGGTAATATTAAATAAATATTTTCTCAAATTCAATTGAATTTGATGCTACGAATGTAAGTTCGTTTCGCAGAAATTCCTTAATACATTAATTTCTTCTATTCACTGTTTTCCAAATTCGTAAGAAATACAATTTTTCCAACATAAATATGAGTATATGTTTAGCTAGCGAGGCTGTAGAACGCTTTGAAAAGTGGTTAAACACTGGACTAGAGCGGCAAAGGTCTTCGGTTCGATTCCCATCAAATTTTATTTTTATTTTTATTTTTTTAGTATTCATGTAATGTCCAAATATTTTACTTTAAATTAATTATTCCGCTTTATAGTTATTACAGTAATTCACAAGAAAATACATAATGCGCCTAAAGGCATTGCCCCATACAAAATGGAAAACCGGCATTTAAAACCGTCACGTTAATTTTATGTTTTACCGGCCGTCAAGCAAAAATCCGTCCGTCAAAATATAAAATTTGAGTTTTTTGAATGAAATTAAATGAATTTTAATAAATTTTTTTACGTATAAAGGGAAACTTTAAGTTTCAAACGATTTTTTAATAATTTTTATATTGAAAAACAAATAATTTTGTCAATAATTGGATTTGACGGTTTGAAATGCATTTTCTGTAAAAATTTTTTAGAGTGTGTTCATAAACTCTACATCGTAACAATATTGTTACAACTGTCATTGTACGAATGACGTGGATCTTAACAACGATAATGTTACAAATGTCAAAACAATATTTAAGCGGAATATTGGTACAGAGAGCATAAATTACAGAATTAAAAAATATTATAAAAAACAAATTATAAAACTGAAAAGATTAAATTACAGTTACAAAATGGAAAAAGGAAATAATGAATTATAGTTCTGGCTTCTTTATTAAATTATGTGTTTTTTTAAAAACTAGTTAACTGCTTTTTTGTCGATTTGGAGTTAAGAATGAACATAACTGGACAATATTGTCTAAAGTTTCTAAAATAAATTTCAGTTTTCCAAAAATGTTCCTTCGGTTTCCTGGATTCACTTCTGTTTGCTGGTTATTCATTTTCGTACTTGGTTTTTATTCGCTTTATTGTTGAGTTCTGACAGATAGAAAGGCACTATTAAGTAGAGTTGTAAATGACGTTTATAACAATAAGGGGAAATTTTGGTTTAGGTTTATGAACAACAAAAAGCACGTTGCTGTGGTTACAACCGAGGTTTATGAACGGTTTAGAACTGTCATTGTTAACAATATTGTTACAATGTAGAGTTTATGAACACACCATAAATTCATAGCATGCTATGTTTGAAACAATATAACAATAAAATTAAATACATTTTCTCAAGTTGGATCGTGGCTTAGTAGTACCGTATTGGACTAGAGCAGCTGAGGTATGTTTTCAGTTTTGTTTTTCCAATTTATATTTTTTGGACGTGATCACGTCTTGCACCGCATATTCAGCAAATTGACACGAAATTTTGCCCTTGGTCGTGGGCAATTACTTATCAACTGTAATCATTATCTTTAACTAAAATGTATGATTTCTTAGGTTGGTCCTTAGACTTCATGCCTAAATTTCAATTGAAATTAAAATCTGCAAATCGCAATTTACAATAGTTGAGGACACTGTAGGGAGAGAATCCCTCATTTATTTGTGCGTAAAAAAACTGTAGCAGATAATTTATATTAAATTAAAATAATTAATCTCAACACCTTATAAACGTTATCAAGCAAAACACCTACGGCAGGGTAGATGGCACAGCCCACCCCGAATTTTGTTTTTTGAAGAAAAGCACAGCTCTCGCTATTTATCGTTCTGTAAGGTTTCTTGTGTGATGCCCCAACACATTTAAAATCATTCATAATAGCCCAAACTCTTTGGTTTAAGGTATATCTAAGGTACACTACTCCTTAAAAGCCTTTAATTTCGAGTTACTCCTACTCAGCTAAATAATAACGGCTAATCAAATAGCAAATGGTCAAATGGTGATTGTAGCAACGGCCGCTGGATATCCCCATTCTATATCAATTGTATCTATCCTAGGACGGGCTATACCCCCTAATACTGACAAAAAAAGTTAAGAAAATGGTTGTATTAATATCAACTTACAAAAATAAATGATTCATTTTTAGTATTATAGTTATGATTATGAAGTTCAAAAACCTATAAAAATTTTAAATTTTTTTAAATTTATATACTCAAAAATTGTTAGATAATAATAAATTGAACTTTAACGAGTGTTTACTGTATTTGACTTTTATGCTAAAAATAATACGTCACGGATTAGTAAAAGATAAAAGTTTTTACTTTATAAAACGAAAGATTAATTTATATCAAGATATATGTATAGAAAGGCATTGTCGAAGCCAAGTACAAATTAATTAGTTGTGTAGGAAATTATAATTTATATAATTTTAATATACATTACATAAAGATTTATAGAATTTTGCAGTTGTTGGTATACCTACCTATAGATGCTTATACGAGTTTTAGAGTGTGATTGTTACCTGATTGTATATATATATGTATATATATATATAATATATATATGGGGCATTCTCTGTTAAATCGGCCACCCCCGTGCACATTTCATTTTTTGAGATAAATAAACTTTTTTGGGCTTAAAGTTTTGCTTAGAATGACTACGTTTTAATGCCGTATGGCGTTTTTATGGCCACCTTGAGTTTTCAAAATGGCGGACCATATCTGCTAAAGAAGTCTTTAATTTTTAATAAAATTGATATAAAAACGTAATTTTAACTTTGTTAATTTACTCCAAAGTGTTTTTGGTGTCATAGGTTACACATTTTTTATTACTTTTTTACAATTCCAAGATGGCAGATCCAAGGTGACCACCAACATTGGTAAATTTTTCGACGTTTATAAAGATCGTTAGAAACATGTCCTAGGAGGTTCTCGGGGTCGCTGATCACGAATTTGAGGTTCGAATTTTAATATTCAAGATGACGGACATGCTGGTCGAAAATGGCCGAAAGAAGGCTAATTTTTCAACGGTTAAAGAAATCAATAAAAATTAGGTGTAGGGGTTTTCGGGGTCGGTGATCATTAATTTAGGGTCAGAATTTGAAAATTCAAGACGGCGGATCCAAGATGGCCGCCGTAAATGTCAATTTTTCAACAAATGTCAATTTTTTTTGCTTATTCATTTTGTATGCAATTAAAAAAATAAAAACGCGAGTGATACCTTTCATTTTTAAAATATGATTTTTTGAATACAGTCGTTGGCCAAAAAACTTGCGCGCCTATTGAAACCACATAAATATTTGTTTTAAAAATCGAATACACTGTTTAAAATTAAAAAAAAATATGTGCAGTTTTCTGGCTAGAGTAGTATAAGATTGTTGGCCAGTTTCAATGACAGCGGTTGCGGCAGATTTTACTTTGTCGCTGATGTCCTTTTCACCCATTTTTTCAAAAACATAGAATTTGGTAATGTTATACACAATTTCAATTTGACACCAATGTACGTAAGATAAAAATTTTAAACTTACCTCAAAATATTGCAAACTATCAAGTAAACAAAACACAAAAAAAAACGAATTTTTTTATATAAACAGATTTTTAATGGTTCACATTTACTCTCTACACTTTTAAATAACAACGAGTCATACACCGATCTCTGTAAATAAAATCACGTGTAGACACGCTCAAGCGATCGGGCATTTAACACACGTATAAACAAGAGCACGAAGATAGCATAAATAAAAGTTGAACCAAACTTAAAGAAGAAGGGAAAAGAAAATGTAATTTTATTTAAAAATGTTGAAATGATGGAGTCGCGCAAAATTTTTGGCTCACGATTGTAAGTGTGTGGTCAACAATAAAAATTCGTTTTCTTTATGTTTTGTTTACGTGATATTTCGTCATATTTTGAGGTCAATTTAAAATTTTTATCTTACGTACAGTGGTGTTAAAGTGAAATTTTGTATAACATTACCAAATTCTATGTTTTTGAAAAAACGGGTGGAAAGGACATCAGCGACAAAGTAAAATCTGCCGCAACCGCTGTCATTGAAACTGGGCAACAATCTTATACTACTCGAGCCAGAAAACTGCACATATTTTTTTTTAATTTTAAACAGTGTACTCGATTTTTAAAACAAATATTTATGTGGTTTCAATAGGCGCGCAAGTTTTTTGGCCAACGACTGTATGTCAAGATCTGAATATTTTAAACCAAAATTCAAGAAAATCTATTCAAACTGCACCTTCGATAATTTTATTATGATTTTAATTAATTCTTATTTTTTAATTCTTCAATTCAACCACTTTTTGCAATGCAATAAAACCATAAATTAATTGTTAATATAATCTTAATTATTCTCCTAATGCATTACAAGGTCTTTTTCCATGGCAAGTTGCAAAAAAATGTCATTTTGCTTCCATATCGAAGTCCTCCTTGAAATAGCATAGATTGTAGAAATTCATTTTGTTTTTGTACTGAGCCCCGGATCCATCGGAAATGAAGCAAATTTTCTTAACGTGCCGTAATTTTTCCTTTATAAAATTATCTAGGCCGGTAATAAACAATCTCACAGCTACACGATTATATATTTAGTTGCCTCAGATATAGCTATCAAGCTTGTGAATTCCAAACTACTATCGTTTTTCATCGAATGGCTGCTTTCCCTGTTTTTATAATACACTGCAAATGGACGTATTATACATTGAGCATTGCACTAATGAAATCCTTCAACTGTGTCCTGAACTACAAATGAATAGTTCTTAGAAATGTCACATATAACAATACATTCATCGGTTGCTGCATTTGATTTTCTATATTTTAGGTAATCTGCTTGTTATTTTGCAATAAACGAATAGGGTACTATATCATGTAGTTGTTCACCCAGTTTATCTGTGAAAGCCAATGATGATATGGTTATAGTTTCCATGGTGCATCGATCTACTTTCTATCACTGCTTGAATGTTATTTCATCTATATAATTTTGTAGAAATTTTGCAGATAATTCCTCACGAATATTATCGATTTCCGGGCAGGTTGTACATTCATTTAAATATCATAATGTGCTTGGAATAGCGCATATAATCTGCGAAATAAGATCTTGATAACTTCCTTCCTCGTGTGATATTTATTTATTGTACTTTATTGTACTTTAACAATAATTTAGTATTAAAAGGAAAAGCACAGATGAAAACAGAGTACACGGAACAAAAGAACAAAAAAAAAAAAAAATGAAGCTGCTTCCATTAGGCAGAAAAACCTTTTAAATTTTTTCAAACAATTTCCACCACATGCATACAGCAAGAGGTGAAATAATACTAAAAATTAACAATAATATTAAAAATAAATTTAAAAACTACGTATTGCCCATCAATCACGCCACTCCAAAAATTTTGACTTAAATAATTTGGCTGATCCTAATCCCTTAATTTCCAATGGAATTCAATTCCAAAGGGAAACTCCCCTAACGTAAAAAGAGTTATTTAGCGACCTACAACAATTTTTGGCCGGAATCAAGCGAAAGTTTGAGCAATGAAACCTACTAAACAGTAACTTCCTATAAAAATAACAAGGCTTCTTAGCTTTGAGGAGTTTAAAAATAAAAAGACAAACGCGAAATTCGTAAAAGGTAGATAAACTACATCCTAAAGCAAGGCTAGAGTAGGCAGAAATATGATCGAATTTCCTAATACCAAAAATAAACCTAGTACATGCATTGAAACATCTTTGGAGAACGTTCATATTTTCCTGAAGCATACCGAATAAAACTATGTCACCATAAATAAAATGAGGAAGAAGATAAGACAAAAACATTTTTTTCCTAAACTGACTATCAGAAAATCCTACTACTTTATACAAACAACTAAGCATACCAAAGACCCTCTTACTAATACTAACTAAATGGGCACCCCAAGAAAGAGTTTTATTAATAACTAAGCCTAAATCTCTAACAGTATTTGAATACCTAATTAGCGAACCCTGCAGAAAAATACCAGGAAAGGACGAGGTGTCTAACGATTTTTTATAAATTATAATCGACTGAGATTTATTCGCATTTAAAACGAGCCTATTAGAGACCGACCAACTAACGGTATTACTTAAGTCTTCATTTATCAGAGAAATATTCCTATCAATAGAATCCTGATCTAAACGACTATTTCTATAAATTTTGACGTCATCAGCGAAAATGTGAAATGAACAACGGTGAATAGAGGATTCTATGTCATTAATATACATAGAAAACAATAGGGGACCCAGCACTGAACCCTGAGGAACGCCGGAAATTACAGGAAGGAAATCAGACAAAGAATTGTCGAAAAAAACTGCCTGAGAACGATTAGAAAGATAATTAAAAATTAGTCTGGGAGCGGAAACCGAAAATCTAAACTGAGATAAGAGTTTGTTAAAAAGAATTCTGTGATTAATAGAATCAAAGGCCTTAGAAAAATCTAACAAAGTTAAAGAAGTCAATTCCCTATTATTCATATTACGCCTAATATCATCACATACATTTAATAACGCAGTAGAAGTGCTATGAAATTTTCTAAACCCAGATTGGAAGAAACTAATTAAACTATTGCTATTTAGATGCGATTGAATTTCAGTTTTAACAACTATCTCGAAAGCTTTAGAGAGAGAACTTAAAATGCTAATTGGCCTCAAATGGGATAGCTCTGAAGGATTACTAATCTTTGGGATGGGTATGATTTTACTTAGCTTCCACTGATCTGGATAGGAAGAGGATGTGAGAATAAAATTAAAAATATGTAACAAATATTTTGAGACGAAAGGGAAAACTCGTTTAACGAATTTTAAATTGACGTTATCCAGACCAGAAGATTCCGATTTAACATTCCAAATGGCAGACTGTAAATCCTCGGGAGAAATATTTGAAAACGAAAAAGAATTAGAGGACGCATTAGAGAACAAATCGACGGTACTACTACCCGAGTTCAAACTAGAGCAAAAATAACTATTAATATCATTGGGCTTAAACACCCCACTAGAACTACTCTTGCATCTGCCTAGGCCTAAATTACGAACATTACGCCAAAAAACCTTGGGCGGAAGGGAGGGGTCTAACTTGTCCTTGAAATAATTACGTTTAGCAATCCGAATTAACCCTACAACTCTATTACGAGCCTGCTTATAATCTAAATGAGACTGACTATTAGGATACCTTTTCCATAAGCGATATTTACTAACTCTAATACTTATGGCATTCGAAACTTCCTGAGACAACCAAGGCGGAGATTTCGCTTTGAAAGTAACCTTTTTAAGCGGAACGCAACTATCAAAGACCAAACTAATATACGAGTTGAAAAATTCTACTTGGGTAGTTGCCGAACTAAGGCAAAAAATATCCTCCCACGGAACCGAGTTACAAACTAAGTAAAGGCGGGAATTATCTATACTACCAAAATCTCTAAAGCTAAAACTGTTAGGCTTAGGTGGAGAGTAATAATTCACAGAATAAACTAGAAGATCATGATGAGATCCCATACCGAGAGACAACTGATTGAAAAAAAATAGAGTTATCAGTAAAAGAGATGATATAGTCAATAAGGGAATAAGAGGCACCGCTAGCGGTTGGACAACAAAACGTCGGCGCCACAGTGTTGTGGACGGATAAATTAAGACTATTTAAAAGATTCAAATAATCACGAGGGAAGCCGGAATTTTGGAGTATATCGAAATTGAAGTCACCTGCTATATATATTTCATCGAATCTACAAGAGAAATAACTAAACAAACTTTCTAAGTCTACAAGGGATTTTTTAAATTGGGCATACGACCTCTTACTAGTTTTTGGAGGGTTATAGACGGTACCGAATAAGATTTTACGATAAAAAAAGCTTAATATTTTGATGATATATGCAGACGCAAGTACTATGTGCACCGCTAGAGTTCGTTAACACGTAGTACCCTGGACAAAGTGCAGCAAAACTAGAAAATCCAATTTTTGTATTTGGATAGTTTTTTTTTTAAATATTTGATAAACCTCCTTCAAATTACAAAGAACCAGCCTACGCTTTGTTTCAACTACTGTTATGTTTCAATAACCTCATCTGATGATATGGTCTTGAAATCTCGCTTCCCAGCACATACCCGACTTATATCGTCATCCTCATAAAATTTCTGCGCCAATAATGCGATTTCCTGATTAAGAATTGTTGATCCAAATTTGATGTTCGGTGTTGGCATGATACCTTTTTCTTTTTGAATCTGTTTTGCTCTATTTGCCATATAATAAGACACACCGAATTCATCTTGCATTTTAAGAACGGGCCAGCTTTTTGGTACCGATGTTAAAATCATATACTTTTCATTAGTTTGTTACGTGTCTTTACGGTCGGCCAACACGCTTGATAGGGATAAACTTCAGTGGCCTCTAGGGGTTCTTTGCCGCCATATTAATTAAGACACCACAAAAAAAATCGTGGTGAGAAGAAAACTAACATCTGAAATAAATTTTAAATGCCATATATGATTCACCACAAAACTTCAATCATCACCAACAACAAAAGAAAACGACTATTCCATAATTTTTTTTTTTCAAATCATATCCTAATTATATTTTAAATAAAAGCTTTGAATACATAAAGAATCTTATTATTTTCAATCGTAATCAACCATGTAACTATGATACTTATTTTAGATTTAAATTCTTTATTGTTATGATTTTTTTTTTATTTATCGTGAAGTGTTTCGTAGTGAAAATAGCAACGCAATTGTAAAAGTTAAAGAAAAAAAACTCACCCCTAAGCATCCATTGAGTACTCGATGGCTCCTTACGGTTGGTACCCTCTGAAAAAAAATGTTACTTGTTGCACACAAACACTCACTTTACAACAAAATATGATTACGTTAAAATAAAAAAACTTAAGTATTGATTTGAAAATATAAACAAAATTAATGATTGAAACAAAAGATTTAAGAAAAACAAAAATTTAAATAAATAATAAGATTAACTCTAGATTATTAAATCACTGATCAAGGTCACACAATTTAGGATCCGTTGTTACTGGATACGTTATTTGTTATCTTAGTTATCCAACATGTATATTTTACAGTATGTAACTGATTGAGAATCAACGATTTAAAGGTGATTAATGAGGCCCCGCAAAACTATAGCACTATGTATATATGTATATATCCTATGAAGTTTCGATTTGACTTCTTTGAATTTTACCGTTGATTGGTCACACGGATCTTATTTAAAAAAAAAGTAATAATAATTTCACCAAACTATTACAATCACTAAATTTGTACAGCGATCCTTACCCGTTTAGGTAATAAAGAGAATTTTGCTCTTTTGGGTGTAAATTTAACACCTTATTTGCACGTAAGTATTATACACCTCAAAAATTACTTTAAGTTTTTTTTTTTCAGGCACAATTCCAAAAAATATATTGTAATTACCAGACAAAAATATTCCAGAAGAATATAAAAAAAAATGTCCAGTTTTATTTTTAATACATAACACTATAGCTGCAGTGGCCTCTCAGACTTAACTAATTATTATGTTTGGTAAATATTTTTGTTATGTCTGTTTATTGCTATGTGCAAGTAAAAGTGTTTTAATCAGTATATAATACTAATATTCATATACTCAGTAAGACTCAAGTATATATGTATGATGAGCAATACTCTCACGTTCATAGAAATTCGGAATAAGCTATTCGATAAAAAAAAATTGTGACCAAAATAATTTCTATAGAGATAATATGCAATACAATCAACTGGTATAAATCAATATCATAAAAACATGACAGATCCACATCTACACACTATATTGGTAAGGAACTCCCGCTTAAAATAAACAAATGCAAAAAAAATGTAACTTGCTTATGTACTATACAATACAATTACATTAAAGCTACAGAAATACATAAAGTACAGACTGCCACACAATATGAGTCCACACACCGTGACGCCTCTTGAATCACCACAATTCAAATTATTTACTGACTGGGATATGGACAGTCGTAACAAGTTGCTGTAGAAATATAATATTTCTCTCGTAACTGTTGAATTATTTCAATACTATCGCCTGATATGTCAGTGGCAGCATGCTCAGAACTGCATGGAAGCCTAAATATTTCCGAAAAATATCTAGGCCTGTGCGATATCTGTCATAATAAGCGATAGATAATGAACTATAAATTATTCACTACGAAATAATTAATAATTAGCTGACCAAAGCCAATAAAATATCTGGTCCGCCTTTATTTTGTAAAATTCAAAAATTTATAGTTGTTTAAGTTAGTTAACTTGTTTGATGAGACATTATTATTATTGTTCCTTTCGTTTTTTAGATAATGAGTATTCCTCATTTTAGAAAGGATATTTCTTTTTCAAAATGAACTGAAGAACAGAAAAAAATGCAAAATAAATTAACATCATAATAAAATTATCAGAGGAGTAGTTTGTCAAATTTTTCCTAAATTCTCGTTTAAAATATTCAGATCTTGACATATTCAAAAAATCATATTTTAAAAATGAAAGGTATCACTAGCGTTTTCATTTTTTAATTGCTTACAAAATGAATAAGCTTTAAAAAAAATTAAAAATTCCATAACTCGTTTAAGTCCAACATAATGGTAAATTACATTTTCCAAAAAAAACACGTTTTTTCTTTAAGATCGAGTTTTTAAAAAAATAAAATTGTACCGCTATTTATAAGATCCATTCATTCCCTTTCATTTGAGATATAAATTATTAAAATGAGTTAAGTGGTTCTCGCGACAAATGCCTCCAAAAATTGGAATTTTTCAGAAAAATCATAAAACATAAGTTTCATAAAAATCTAAAGAGGTCACGACAACTAGTGATCGTTTTCGTATGGAATCGCTGTATACTTAATTAAAATTTTCAGAAATGTTTGAAACTCTGAAAAATGTTAATTATTCAAAAATTACCCTAAAAATCTGAAAAAGCATAATATATGAGCACGACACTAAGTATTAACTGAATTACAAAAGTACAAACATATTTTTCTCCCATGTATGAATAGGAACGCGCCCGTGCACCTTCATACGTGTAAAATTAATACAAGAAGCAATTCAATTTATTATTTATTCTATATTTACGCTTTAAATTTTTTTTTATCATATACATAGCTACATTCAATTTATAAAAGCGTAATCACAAAATAAAACAAGAAATTCAAAGGGAATTGCCCCTCGGAAGTACATAATTGATTGAAGTGGCATTAAACAATTATTTCATAAATTCCAAACAAAACGGAAACATACAAAGCACGTGACTTTTTATCAGAATGATATAAAATATGTGTACGTATTATATTTCACAGAATTATAAAAATTAATTTTTCAAATAAAAGTATTGTGTCAACTTTTTTTATACGTACATACTACATACATACATTCGGAATTCGTTTGATATTAAAATAAAAATAAAAACAGCGCAAAAGACGCGCAATAATAAATAAGAAATAACGATAAAATTAAATTTTAATAAGAAAAATGTCAAATAATAAAGTCAAAAAAATTACGTTGACAACATGAATATACAGAAATCTAATTACATACATATTATTTTGGATCTAAACTTCAGCGTAAAATGTCAAAAATACAAAAGATGGAACTAAAGCAAAACATTTGTATGTACAACAATTTCGATCGGGATCCAAATGGATTTATTTTATTGTATTTTAAAAGAAAGTATTACAGAAATTCGCTGTTAATCCCACGGGTATGAGTTTCAATAATTTGAGTGAATGATATGGATTATGTTAATAATTTTTTTTTTTTTTACAAATTATATTTACAATGTAGCACTTGTTATGTGGATGACGAATAACAATCAAAATAATTGTTCAGCTAAAGAAACATATCCGTGTCACTGCAAAATAATTTTGAATCAAATTTAATTATATCATGACATAATCCCGAAAAAGTATATGATATACCATACCAAGAAGAGAATCCAATAAGAATGATACATTTTAAAAAGTCATCAAAATCTAAAAGATATTATAAATTGAATAAAAAATTATAGATCATTATCAAGAAAAAAACATAAATGTTTCGCCGACATTTCGAAAAAAAAAGAAAATAATTAAATTTGTCCAATCTAAATAGCGAAAATTCTCAATGACCCGAGACGGAATACAAAGTGTACCTAACAAAAAAGTTGATTGGTGTAACAAAATATGACTGGTATTGTAAATTAATTTTTTCCAATTTTTACTTTTAATTATTACGGTAGAGTTGTATTCAACTAACAATTATGGTTCCTCTTTGAAAGGTAAGTTGTCAAACGTGGTAAAATGAACGAATAAAAGACGGTGAAAATTCCAAGAATTTGTTTATACATTTTTTTTAGTTAGTAACAGCAAGCTACGACAGACATGTAGAAATATATAATATAAAATCTTTCGTTAGGCTAACCATACCTACAACGTGCAAAAAAATTATGTATAATTATTATTCAAGTTGTCTCAGTTAAATTAAGCCCCCATAGTAAATTCAGAAGCTGGTTCCTGACCCAAAAAAAAAAAAATTAAAAAACTTTTTTCTGTCTGAGGGGAATAGACAAAATTGTTTTTGGGCATCGAAATAAAAATTTTGAGAGACAATCATTAGAAACAAGTTTGATAAATTGGCAACAATCGAGTGAATTTTTGTTTCCTGCCTAATTATTGTGGGCAAAAATCAAAATGGTTGCGACATATAATTTGTGATCTACCAATATTACCAAAGGAAAGTTTCCCGGGATTAAATGTGCAGGTTTCGCGGAAATCTTGCAAACATCAGGTGGGCCTGCATTTTATTTGGCCTTTCACAATGCTTTAAAAATCGTTCTACGAATTGGCTATGTGGAAAGCTGTAGAGCTACATAGAACTAGAACCAATCAATAAATTGACGATGATAACGATATACATATTGTATTCAAGCAATAGCATCTTAAGTTTATCTGCTATGATCAAAATACGATCTTTTCAGTACATTCACAGCAAGTCTCAATACTCAACCTGTTTTGAATTTTCTTTCATGGGTTCATTCTAAATCTAATGAAATTACGGAATATAGCTTGCCTACTTATAAGTTTGAAGCATTCTGAAATGACAATTACCGTATTTATTCGCAATGATTTTGGTATTATTTCGGTTCAATATTGCAATTGGGATTCAGCTGATGTTCTTATTCTTTATATTCATAGATAAGCAAATATTTAATAGAGCAAAGATTTAATAGAAAATGAATATTTGTGAATTTGATATTATTAATTACCGAAACTTAGAATAATGAGGGCCTGCAAATGTCTGTTATGATTTCAACACGATATGATGTGCCCTTATAGTGGTAATCATTTGCAGATCAACCCTATGTTGCACTATAGGCCCATATCATAAGTGTATTGCCCAAAATTAATATTTGCCTGTAAGGGCCCGATTGTATGAACGAGGATGAATGATTAATCCTCTGATTTAGCGTAGTTTGCATTGTATGAACGATGGTAAATCAGAAAATGAATCGATGCTTTTTTTACCATCCGTCTTATCCTCTTTTTGGTAACTGAATGAGACTAAAAAAATTTGTTTTTTTTTTTTTTTTTTTTCGACATTTCAAATGTGGTGTATCATACAAACGTGGTGTATCATTTTTATAAAAGAACGTTAATTATTAAAAATGGACTCAAGTAGGAAGAAAATGTCAATTTCTCCTGTAGAAAAATATAAAAAAATATTTCTGTGTAAAAAAAACATGGAAAAAAATTACAATAGCTTATAATTCACAAAATATTAATAAAAAAAGTGAAACTCAGCTACTAAATACTTTCAGAAACAAATTAGGTGAATTTAGAAAGGAAATAGCGGAAGAAAACGGTGAACGGTTCAAAACTGGCGCTGGCCCTTACAAAGTCAAATTGAGTGAATTAAATCCTCAATATTTTTTTGTGCAAGCTTCCATTTGCCCACTTCAAAACATCCATTCCTCAGACGTATTATTTGAAGTATTAATTTATAATATGTATATTAATTCACTTCATCACAGCAGCACCTTCTCACAGGTTTAGAACCTGAAATAACGATTCAGAGCAATCCGGAGTTTACTAACTTATTAAATGAACAACGTCACCAATTCCAACCACAACACCCCAGCCATCATCATCTGGGAATTCCAGATCGAACGTATTAAAATCGCGTGCTTCGCGGATTTCCAAGTCTGAAAATTTGAGAAATAAAGTGATATCTTAAATTATTAAGACTAAAAAATTAAACCAAGAATACCATAACACAAAAATTAAATATTATAACAACAAAAAAGAAAATAATTTTACATATCTTTATTTTATATGTCTAACATGCAATCTTAAAAATATAATTATTATTAAATATAATAAAAATGTTTTGTTACAAAACAAAGTAATTTATAAATTTTAAATTATGAGGTTGTTTGTTCTGTCTTCGGAAGCACTGTCCTCTTGATTTCGGTGATAGGTACCGGTTGAATATAAATTGTTGGGACTTCTACCTCTGGTTCACTCGGTGCTGGCTCTATTCTTGCCACCGTAATTTTATGCAACACCGCCGTAGCAACAATCATTTTCAGTGTGTTGGATGTATGTAGTCGGCTTTTATTTGCGATTGATAGAAACCGCCGCTTCCATATACCGATACAACTTTCCACTAAAATCCGTGTGTTTATTTGCTTGATATTGTAAGCATATTCCCTTTCTGTATGTGGATTCCGTAGTGGAGTAAGCAAATAATTCTTATTGGAGTATCCCTTATCCCCCAATAAAAATCGATTGCCAAATTGCCCATTTTCCAATTTTATTTTAATTCACGAGAAATTGAAAATGGTCTGATCGTGGGGTGATCCGTGCCACCTACATATAAATGATATAAAAATAAATGATTTTATATTTTGTATTCAATACAATTCCGAGCAGTCAAGTCAATAATCTTGTGGTGTGCCACACCACTTGACAATTTATTGAAAACCATCCCTTCCTATTCCTGAATAATTCTGCGTTGTGCCGCCGGGTGAAATTATAGGAATTTGGGTCCCATCGATTATTCTAAGTATCCTGGGAATTCCATTCACCATAAAAAATTTGATACTTGAATTTCGCTGTTCTTTTTCTGATTGGTGAAATTTGGAAGCCAACATGAGGTTCACTTTCCTGACAGTGCGACATACCGTTGCTGTGTCAATACCGCACAAATTTCCTAGAACAGTTTGAAAACTGTTTGTGGTGTAGTATCTTAATGTCATAAACAATTGATCCTCGTCGCACAGTGGAAGCCCTCTCATATTACTATATTGTAAATCTTCTTTTAAGATATTTACAATGTAATAAAATGTTGGCTTCACGAACCTATATCCGCATTGAAATTCCTCGTCCGAGTAAAAATCGAGCGGATTATTGTACTTTTTATAAAGTTTAGGTCGGTAGATCCCATGCAATAAATCCAAATCTTTCACCTCCACGACAATTTCAGAATCCGACGATGATGATGATGATGATTCTTCCATCTTCTAATACGCAAAATCATATTAAATTTAATATATCATATGTACATTAAAAATGATGTTAACATTTACCTTGTCAAAGTACTCGTATATGCGATTATTAAATAGACTTTAATTTATTATTATTTTGTTAGCGATAAATAATACTCCTCTAAATAACCAAAAATATAATTTTAATAAACATGAACAAAGTAAACGTCATAGAAAAGTATTGCCAGTCATACATAAAACTGCAATAAAAGAGAGGCTAATGCTGTGTGCCTGACACCGATTTTTTTGACTAAATTGTTGACTTTTGTAAATTGTCGACTAGTTCGTACCAGTCGTTCATAGATGGCATAAGGATCAATAAGGCAGCCTGTGCCTGACTTTTCATTATTCTAAATTACGACTTTTGGAACGTCAACCGAATGTTATTACTGTTTGACTGAAATAACTAGGAATACTGCTTGAATGTTCGTTCCTTTTCATTTTGGCTCGCGCGCAAGTTGATTTACCAAGATAATTTGTTTTTTTTTGGAATTTTTCAATATTTCGTACACAAAATTATTTACAAAATATTAAATTAGTTTATTGGAGCTATAAGAAAATCTAAAGACTAGCAAAGTCGTTGATGAGTTCGATAAAACCGGACAGAATACTTTAGCGTTGGTAAACTAAAGATGATCTCTTTTTTGACCCAAAGGTTTCTCCAATCCGTGTTGCCTACAGACGATCTGACACCATATAATTCCTAACAGAAAGTTGAAATTAGAATCTTATGAACAAAAATATATAAACTTTAATTAAATATGACAACAATTTTAATTTTCTTGAATAATTTGATTAATTTTGATAATTTTTGAAAAATCTCGGAATGTACGAAACCTTCTCTAATTTAAGTGAAACTATTTCTAAAATGAATGAAAATTATTCCGAGTTGAATAAACCCTTTTACGAAAAGAAGGAAACTAATTTCGAGTGGAATGAAACTTTTTCCAAATTAAATGAAACCAAATTAAATAAATTTAAAATCAAACATTGTATCACTAAAACTTATAAATTATAACAGTAGTTAAATAAAAAAACGTACTGGTTATCTTGTAACAGCAAGGAGTGTCATCTTCGTGTCTAAGATGAAATTGGCCCAATCTGATGCTGTGCCTGTTTCAATTCTGTATTTGATTACGCCTTCTAGATTCGGATTCTTTTAGTTCTTAATAAGTTTCTTGCATGTCCTTCGACATTTGTGAAGGCCGCGTCCTATCGGACGGACATTTGCAGGTTAAAACCACCCTTTTCCAATTAAAGGTTAAATAATTAAAATGATTTTAAATTGGGAAAACATTAATTGAACCTGCTGAACTGAACATAAACTGAGAGAATCGGATTTGTCCCTTAAAACTGACGTTCAGTTGCTACCTGAACCGTATTTTAATTTTCTTTAGTATCCAAAAATGAATCGATTAAAAATTAAATATTTTGATTCAAAATATAGTTAAAAACAAAATAATCAACCAAAATACACTCGAACCAAAACTAACTTTAAAGTAACGTCACTCATACACAGCTCGGGTATGGTTCGTCATAAAATCATTTATGAGCTCCAGACTGAATTGAATAAGCAGAATTTGTAGGTGCTTCACGTGACATTCAATATTATTTTATGGTAACTATTTATCGATTTATTTTGTCATAAAATTATCCAGGTAAAGGATTTTACCTAAGCAGCACAAGCCCGTTTAAATATTTCTTCCTCCGTTTTACCCGATCCTAAGGGTTGAAAGAATCACAGCTACACACACAGACTACTCAAATCTCATCTCAGTTTTAATAAATTCTTAATGAATGAGTGTTTTCAGGGAAAGGTTTCAATTAATTCAAAATCTTTTATTTTACTTCGGAACAAGTTTCATTTATTTGAGGAATAGTTTCGCTGATAGATTAACCGTCGTAAGGTTTCTTGATTCAGAACGCAATCACAGAGAGCTCAATGGAATATTATTTGCATAAATCTAGTAAGTCCCTTCATCCTAAATTGTTCATTTGCTGGCCGTTTTACTAATCGTTATACCATTTCAAGCCACGATCACGGCACTGACAGTAAGACAATATTAATCAAATCAATATTTTAAAATAAAAATTGAATAAAAACCGTCAAATTCAAATACATATATACAATAAAAACTCGTATCGTACGTATAACCATTAATCGGTACCAACTTGTGGCACTAATTAAATTCGTTGATAATGAAAAGTACTTAATCCAAGCACTCTCTCAATAAAAATGACAACTAAATTGAAAAGCAACCTCGCGAGGAGGCTTTTCGTTAGCCGTCTGGTGGTTAATAGCATAATGTAGCATAATTAGTTTAGTCAGAAATTTAGTCGAAAAAATCGGTGTCAGGCACACAGCATAAGTCCTGGTTTCGACCCCAAATCTCGTTGTAATTTTAACAACGGGAAATATTTTTTTGTATGGTTGTGTGGGTATTTCGTTTGGATATGTATTTGTACTTTTTGATGTTTGTGCTACAATTTTGAACCTGGTTGTAAATGAATGACACAAGTTTGAGGTTGAGTAGAATTGCTGCTTGAAAATTCTTGAGATTCGCACGAAGAAAGAGAGTTGTGTCAAGCACGTGATTTCCGACTGTATTCTGTATTTATTAATTCAAAATTGATTAGAATACTTTAAAAATATCAGCTATAAAATTATTTTATTTATAAATTTGAGCCGCCATTTTGGCATATCTGCATTTGCATCATCAGCCGCCGCCATGTTGGCATATTGTAATATTTTCGATCATTTGGATAATCACCACAAATTTTGCGCGCCGATCGCCAAAATTCGATTTAATTATCACGAATCACATTTTATCTGTTACAGATGGTCACGCTCAATCCTAAAATTCCTTAAACCTATTCAAAATGGACAAATAATATTCTACATGTCGTATTAATTAGAACATTCAATAAACGTTAAAATAAAAATGTGTTTACATTATAGGGTGGTTCAATAATTTCGCAGGGGAAATTTTGAATTTTAGTACTAATGTAAAAATAACAACAAAAAAACATCTAGGCATTAGTACTTTTTGGTTGTTATTTAGTATGTTTTTTTATTTGTGTGGGTTACAAATTTTGTGTCGATACACATTTTTTTTTTTATATGTATACTATCCGTGTGAGAAACGTTGCAAAAATAACAACGATCTTTGCTGTCGAACGTACACTAAAAATAAAATCCGTGAGTAATGATTAACCATTACTCTCGGATTTTTTGTCATTTAGCGGTGTTCATACAATCGGCCCCATGTTTCTTATGATTTCGACTCGACTTGATGTTGAAGACCAGTCGAAGATTGAGATTTGCGCATATGTATACTGCTACTGCTGAAAATGAATATTAGTTAATTTATATTTTAACTAATGGCACTTAGGAACAATGAGTGCCTCTAAATATATCTCTTATGATTTCGACTCGACATACTGTGCCCTTATTGTGGTTCTCAATTTAATGAGAGCCATATTAACTATGTTGAATATAAAAATAAAATTTTATAATAATTTTAGTTTTATGTGTTGAATTTTAAATATGTGGTTACTAATGCAAAATTATTGTTTATTAGCTTATATTATCAATATTTTGAATTGAAAAATTTGCAAATTGCCTTTTATTTAAAATTTAAGGTTTATTAGCATATACTATCGCAATTTCAGGTTGATAATATGTATTCCGAAATTGCAAAATGATTGTTTATTATTTAATATTATTGAAATTTTGAGTTGGAAAAATTGCGAAAAAATGGCTACAATTTTCATTTTTGAAAATAATTTCTGTTATTGCAAAATTTTATTTTTAAATTTAATCCAGTTGCAACTTTATTGTTGTTTTGTTTAAATTTGACAATTCAAACCTTAGTATGCAAATTGACTTTTATTTAAAATTTACTGTTTATTAGCATATTTTCGAAATTATACTTATAATATTTGAAAAAAGCTGTTATTTTATAATTTTAAGTTTTCACTTCTGTCGGCAATGACTTCATATTTTATATTTTTTTTTTTTTTTTCTGTACTTTTTAGTTTTTATGCGATTTTAGAACTTTCCACTTGTAATTGCGAAAATTTCTGAAATAAAAATCGGGCTTTATCAATTTCACATTAAACGCTACGCAAATCGCTTCCACCCAACTCTTGAGAAACCTCCAAAACCACAAAACCGATCTGGAAAATTAGTCAATTTAGATTTATCTGTTGTATCACGCAATTCATGATGAAGCAAAATTCCACAAACTCCAAGCATAACTTTCAATAAGTTGAATAATAGTATATTATTCAACGAGCATTATGATAGCTGTTATTCACGAAGATGAAGTTTGCCGAGACGAGCCGATAGGGGAGTGTCGTAAATCATCTGAGTGAATAACAGCCATTATATGCGAATAGAATACGATACTTTGTCCACGACCGACAATATCATTGTTTTATAATCAAATCCTTTAAATACTCTTCAAATAATTTTCGTCGACATTTTGACGTCACAGTTTAATAATAATGAAACTGGCAAGAGACTACTAGATAAAATTTCAAAAATCAAATAATTTACTTAGAAGTATTGAATAATGAAAGGAAAGACTACTATAGATAAACTAGCAGTGAATAATGGATATCATTATAATTGATGAAACAAACGTATAATAAGCATATTATACGTTAGTCGTGGACAATAGTACATTGTGTCATTAGGATTAAAAGTGATACTTTTTTTGACGAGTAATTATATTTGCATGCGAGGCGAAGCGCAGCATAGCCGAGCAAAAGCAAAGATTGCGAGTCAAACAAAGTCACTTTTAATCTGAATAACACATACTATTTTTTCTTCAACGAAGATTTCATGTCGTTTCGGTTGTATATTACTAATTATACGAGTAAGTACAAATTATGTAATTCAAAATTGAAACTAATTTTGTTAAAATATTTTTTGAAACTAAGGAGACCATGACTTTTGTTTGGTTTGACTATTGCATTGTATTTGACGCGTACAATTAGTTTCAATTTTGAAGTTTTAATTACATAATTTGTACTTACTCGTATAATTAGTAATATACAACCGACACGACATGAACTCTTCGTTGAAGAAAAAATAGATTGTGTTATTCGAATTAAAAGTGACTTTGTTTGACTCGCCATCCTTGCTTTTGCTCGGCTACGCATAACATTTTTCTCCTAGTATTAAAAGTACATACCTACTTTTACACCAAGGATTAAAAATGTAGCTTAGCAATAACACACATATTTTTAAAATAGTAAGAAAAAAGGTCAACTTTAATACCCAAAAACAGTATTAAAACCAGAGGCTTTTAAGACGTTGGGAGAAAAACAATTTGAAACAAACAACGAATGAAAACAAGTGATCTCCAATTTCAAAACATTGGGCGCATTCAGGTCTCCCAACATGTTGTCATCAAAAAATCTACCGATGGAAAAAATGACATTTAAAGAATCACATTGCCATGCAATTTTGAATATATCATGTGCGTTTAGGGACGTTTGAATGTTTCATGTGCGATTGGGAACTTGGTAGTAAAAATATTATCAGAAAACTACCGACTTTTTGAAAAGACAAATAAAATTAAGTAGAGTTGCAAATTATTTATTAATTTTTTCATATTAAAATCACTTCCTTGAGGCGATCGGATCGAGGGCATGCCCCCTTATTTCCCAATAAATGTTTTAGTTGACTAGAAAATGAAGTGCTTGTAACAATGATTTTTTTTTTTAGATATATCTATTCTTACTTGCGTCAATCAAAACTTGTTAGCAAACCGGATATTATTACTAACACCATTCCATAGTGAAAAAAAAAATTAAACTCATCAAAATTGTGAAGAGGATACTTAAAATTTTCATCGTAACTACTCAGTATTATGTTACTCGACAGACGAGAGAGAGACTATAATATTAAACAGCCAAAATTATCAATAATGTATCAACATAATTACGCGCAATTGCGGTATAATTATAATTTACGTAATTCTTTTGAGGTATATGATGAAAACGTGTCATACGAGTATTTAATAATATAATTCGCACAATATTTTAGCGACCACATACTGTAGTAAGCAATTAGCATAACATCTTGAAATTGTACAACCGGCAAATTTTAATTTCCCCTATTATAAAATTAATTATATCAAATTTTAACAAAAGTAATATGCTAGATTTAATATTTTTGTCAATTCTAAATTTTTGCATCAATAATTTATTAAAGTCAAATTGGTTTTAATTGTGCGGTTTCCTTTTGTAACAAGAAAGTGTGTGTGTGCGTAACAACATTTTTTGATGTGAGTTCTTTTAATAATTTATAACAATAAATCTGTGTGTTGTCTGATAATTGATTTATGTGGAAAGGTTTATTAACCCTAAGATATTTCGTATTGATGGTACGTTATTTGTATTCTCTATATGGCTAAACGAAATGCAAAATTATGATTGATAGTTTTGTATACCAGTTTTGGCAGTATAATATTTACTGTACATACAAATTTTTTAAAATCCAAAAATTTCAAAATATTCATGCTGATTATATTTGTTTGGTTATTATACCAACACACATTTATCGTTAGACGTCGGTAATTATTATAATAATTCAATTTTTTGTTTTGCTTTAAATAATGATTATAATTCCGATGAAAAATGTCATTTTTATTTTGTACATACATAGTTTAGCAGTAGGGAAGTTAAAATTTAGTAATTACCCGAAAAAAACTACAATTAAAATGTAATCAAATAGTAATAATTTATTTCAATTTTTGATTGCATTTAGAAAGGTTGTTCAATTGTTTTTATGCAGTATTATTTAGGTTTTGTTTTAAAACTGAAGGACAAGTTAATAAATTAATTTCAAAATTACATTACAATAAAAATTTCATCAATGTCAGGCCGGCATCAATGATCATGTCTCAGCCGAATGCAAAGTAGAAACTATTTGGATGTTTCCGTGATTGGTCTACGGATTTTTCATGGCTGGTTAAAATTTCTGCAATACGAACTCGCTCATCATTTTGCCCAGTGTCCATTGGTTGACTAGTGGACTAGAGCATTTTATCTATCATAGGTCTATACATCGCTGATCTGTAGAATTTCTTATGTGGCATTCCATTTCACATAAGCTTCCATGGAAGAGTACATATTCCAAGTATAGTTCCAGAATAGTTGGGTCATTTTTTGGATGACATTCCAAGGGGAATCTAATATACGGCAAACGGGACATATGTACATGATATCTGGTTGTGTTAAGGGATCACATTCTTCGTCGGATATCGCACATAACGGTCTGAATTTAAGCAGCTCTTCCATTTGGACTAGCAATGTATTCACCACTTCTTTCATTAACGTATGGTAATACTTCCAGGTACTCTCTCTAAATAGGTTTTCGCTTATTTAACCGTCGGCGCTCGCTCTGTAATTTCGATGCTTCTGCGGTCGCACTGGTTCGAAAGCGTCCACAGTTTACAACGTGTTAAATTGCTTTGAAAAATCAAAAACTTCATGAATGCTCTTCAACCCTTCTAGAATGAGAATCTACAATTATTTAGGTATAACAGTTATTATATTTTTTTACAATAAATCAGTATCTAAGCGAAAACGCTAGGAAAATGTATCTTGGCTAAAATTCAACAATTAAAAAATGCGCCATAATAAAAAAATAAATAACCGATGATTCCCTAATATTCATTTATTGGCCGTTTCTGCCTCAAAAAGTATAATTATTCGACCACTTGAAAATGAATAATTTTAATGAGAGGGTAATCGAAGATTTTTACGAAAAATACACCGAAGATAAGGTTCACTGCAAAAATGTCATTACGAAAAATAAAAAACTTATGTTTGACATTTTATATAAATAAAGAATGGAGAGTGAAAATGCTCAAATATCAATCGGCGTTAGTGGAGTTTGTCGATCATCGACTAAATGTAAATTTTTTTATATGGTTTTCGTAGGGACTAATACATGTAAAGGTTGACATTATAAGTATCTGCATATCAGCGAAACAAGCAGGCTTTCTAGAGAGAATTTTAGCAGGTTTTGACAAAAAATCACCCCACTCTTGAATTTGAACTTAAACTGTTACACCGGTTGCACTGGCACATTTTTATCCGGTCGACCACTTTGTGTCGCTGTTGTTCATGAATTAACTGGCGGATAGGAAAGCTAGGCCTTGCCCCTTTTCCGTTTTTCGGAAATTTCCAAGTGAAGTTTTGCTTAGAACGAAATCTTCCCAGTACGACCGAGGTGTGTTAACGCCTGCTTCCCAAATTCCTCCGAAATGCTTGAAGAGGGAAAAAATACCAGGTAATCATCAAGGTAATCTCTTTTAAAAATAGAAACAGATATTAATTCAAAATTGTTTTAATAAATAAGTTCAATTCGTTGAATTTATGGCTTTCGCCTTGAAAATTTGTTAAATTATCCGAAATTATACATGTGGAGTCATGATAGCTCCTCCAACCCGTTATCGACTTGGTACTTAAGCAGATAATCAAACATACATAAGGTTGTTAACCTTGTTGCCCTCATCTGCCTTTCAAACACGTTTTTATGAGACCCGCAAAATCCAAACTAATTTTTTGAAAATGACCGGATTAATTCTACTCTCTCCTTCAGCAAGTTGCCATTATTTGGTTCTCGGTCAACGGTGGTTGTTTAATGTAGGACACACAATTCCGGATAATTTATAACGTAATCGGATAATAAATAACGTATATTTCCCATGATAGTGATTCAGAATTTTCTTCGGATAATGCTTAATTATAACGATGTACCACAATGAAGAAAGCTTCTGTGATATTTAAAAACTAATTTTGTTGTAATTGCAGATTTTGAAAGCACGAGTATCGGGTGAAGAGTGTGATTCAAGAAGAAGACTCTTTTTATCGTGTGTGGTGCTTCGGTGGTACAGCGTTGCTCTTGTTCATGGCATAAATTTCGTCTTTAAAATATTGCTCCTGGGTGAATCTTAAACTTCTGTTTCGGCGTAGTTTTTAAGTTTACAGTCGTTGGCCAAAAATCTTGCGCAGCTATTGAAACCACACCAATATGTTTTTTTAAAAGTCGATTACAGTGTTTAAATTTAGAAAAAATATGCCCAGCTTTCTGGCTATGGCGCTATAAGATTATTACCCAGTTTAAATGACAACTGTTGCACCAGACTATTATTTGTCGCTGATGTCCTTTCCACCCATTTTTTAGAAAACATAGAATTTGATAATCTTACATAAAATTTCACTTTAACATCACTGTACGTGAGATAACAATTTTAAACATACATACCTCAAAATATGAGGAAATACCCCGTTAACAAAAGAACAAAAAAATGGAATTTTTATTGTTGAGTACACACTTACAGTATTTGTCTAAAACCTTAATTTGTATCTCACGTGCAATGGTGTTAAAGTGTAATTTTATGTAAGATTATCAAATTCTACGTTTTCGAAAAATGGGTAGAAAGGACATCAGCGACAAAAACAAATCTGGTGCAACCGCTGTCTTTGAAACTGGGCCACAATCTTATAGTGCCATAGCCAGAAAACTAAGCAAATTTTTTCTAAATTTAAACAGTGTAAGCGATTTTTAAAAGTAATATTTATGTTGCTTCATTAGGTGCGCAAGTTTTTTGGCCAAGGACTGTAATCAATAAATGACCCAAGGTTTTGTTTGAGCAGGCCATGCTGCGAATTCGGCCTGTGAACCGTGGCAGAGTGCATATGTTCTGATAGTGTCGCTATGTATCTGCCTATATTCGGCTACGAGCAGTAACGTTTTTGTAGTTGCCTCATTCGCACTGTACCCCAGTAGCATTCATGCATGATATTCATAACCATTGATCGAGGTTGTGCTGGAATAACCCCACAGAAGTAATCTGTATGCAGCAACAACGTAGCCTTACGGACTGTGAGACTACACCTTCTCCAAAAATATGGTTTAACATCTTGTTCAAACTCAGAATCCTTTGGCCAACCACATTGTACGTAGTGTTACAACTCTGCTTAGGATCGAACCTTGTACGGTGGCTTCTCGAATAACTACCGTGTCTACTGAAAAACGTTTAATTTTTCGTCTACTTGATCATCAAGCGGGAGGGATCCATCTTCCGCTCTATCGAAGACTTGATGTATAATGATTGGTGGTCAGTGCAAAGCTCGAAATGCCTGTCATAAAGGTATTGGTTAAATTTTGTACAGTCGAAAATAATCGACAAAGCTTCGTTTTCAAGTTGGCTGTATGCCTTTTAGTAACCTGTTAACGTCTTTGAAGTGGACATGTGAAAGCACGGCACCAATCCCATAACTCAAAGCTTCTGTTGCGAGCAAAACCTCGTCGTTTTGAAAATAAAGCAATTCAGCAGCACCTATTATTTGACCATTACTTGTTTGAAAAGCTGCTTATAGAGCTGTGAAAAATTCATAAAAAATTTGATATAATATTTACCCAATGCTTTCAATTAATTGAGATCACATGAACGGGGTAAATATTGAATCATGCTCAATCCAGAATCGGCTGGACTGATTCCTTGATACTCGATGGCATGAAATATGTGTCCAAGATATTCGACTTCTGATTGGATAAATATACTTTTTTGTAAATTGCACCTTAGACTAAATTTATATAGACGTTTAAAAAGTGATTTTGATTATATACATAAATGTTCTTCATTTGTACCAGTAAAGATGATGCCATCTAGGTGATTGCTCCGCTCTTTGGGTCTACACATGGAAGCTATGTGACCTACCTTCCAGCAATTATGGCATTTCGTAAGAAAAATTTACAATCACTTCGTTGATGCTGGTCAAAATATCTAGGGCATGATAGATTCATCTTAGAGTTGGACCGGTTCGTTTGATGTCCACGATCGCGACTTCTTGGACGCCCTCGAGTATGGTAACTGGATCCGTTACCGGTGTTTACCGTATTTGTATTTAGGTCGTGCTTTATTTCTTCTCTTACAATAATTGAGTTTTGTGTGGATTCAGAAGTTTCCGCAAAAGCTAAAACTATGGCTAAAATGTGATCTTCTGATGATGATGATCCTGGAAGTCAATATAATATGGGAAAAAATATGAATTACAATACAAACAATATAACATGGTAAAAATTATGGAATACAATCCAAATTGGATTTCAATATGAGTTAAGTATAGTATACAAATTATTCTTAATATTCCTATAAGGTTAATAATTGGAATACAAATTTATGCTACAGCGGCTTGAAAAATGGATATTTGAAAAAGTAGTTTTTTAGATATAATAGATATAATAACTACTGACTTGGAAAAATAGCAAAAAGAGGAGGACTTATTATATATAGTGAAACAATACAATGATAAAAATAAGAACTACCGGTTATTGTATACAATGGTATTTGAATTGTACATCATATCACAAGTATGTATAACGAAATTGAACTCATTCATAAGTACCAAGTTTTTTTTTTTTCATTTATCAAAATTATTGTTGGAACTTAGGTAACCCACACCTATCAAGTTCCTTAGGTTTCGAACTTAATAGATAAAATGGAACTTATAAAATGGGACGCTGAAGATGAAGGTTATATGATTGTACAATATTAAATTAAATAAACTAAATAATGCACACACTTATTGGTAGTCCTTCGGAAAGGCGATATTAAAAACCGAATATAAAATATATAGTTGAAATATGCTCAGTTTGAAATAAGCATACATTAATTCAAATTATATTTACCGTATTCGATCTCAATCGGGGAGGAAACTTCTCTGCTCTTTTCTTTCCAATCTGGGTCGGACGAAGAGATAATCCTTGTTATAATAGCATTCCTTATCTGTATTTCTAGATAATACATGGTGTTTACGCCGTACATCTAAAATTAAAAACAAGTTTCAAAATAAATTATATTATTGTTATTTGCTTATAATGTAAACAAAACCAAACTTAGCTGATTAACACAATTGACAATAGTACACTGAACGTAGCAGCATTAAATTGTCGAGACTTACTATAATGAGAGATGAGTAAAATAATTAGTAAGTTCATTATGATTTTTAATTCCGAAATTTTTAAGCTGCGCGCTTTTTAACCCTCAGGGTACAGACTATAAAAAAGTCACGTTCAGTATACTGACATGGGTTAGCCTAACCCAGCAACTTTGATTGGCTGTATCTTGGGCTGTAGTTGACCAATTGAAACGTTTTTTTTTTAATCGATAGTCTATTTTGTCACAAATACGAGGGTGCTAATAGATTTATCCAATAATTTGTTTAAACAAAGATACATTCAAAAGTTTAAACATTTTGAAAAATTATTTTGTGAAAAATCACTTTTTTTTTTTTAAATTGCATAACTTTGTGAACAAAAAAGATATCGAAATTTTTCTTGTTGCATTTTAAAGCTAAAAAGTTGTTCTTTAAAATGGCCGAATCAGTTTTTTGATCCATTCCAAAAACTATATTTTTTTTAAACTTTGACACAACCCGTTCCATGATTGATTTATCGTAACAAGGCACAACTGTAATATAAATAAATAAAAAAATTGATTGTCGAATGAAAGTTGTATTGTTCAAAATATAAAAAAAAACAAAATCAGACTGTATTTCCCATTCGCAGCATATTTTGGCTACAGGGTCTCTGCACATAGCCTTATTACATTTGAGGCACTTGTAAAATGTTTTGCGGTCGAGAGAACTCGGACACAAGTTGCAACGCTTTTGTTTAGCCATTTTGTTATCAACAAATTCATGTCTTATGTCCATGTCCTCTGGTAAATCTTTCGTCTTCAAAAAATCTTCAATCATACCGCGCAATTTTATTCGCAACGTAGGGGTAGCTAGTCTAGCAGCTAGCGCAGGTTTAACAAGTTGCATCGCAAGTTCCATTCCATAATCAACTCTTTTCATTTGAGTGTTATTTTGATTTAAATTGTAAAGGATAAAAGAATTTAACAAACATTTGGTTATAATGAACACCGTTCCTTATATAAGCATAGAGCATAATTTTGAGGGTAGGATACACAATAATAAATTTTTAATTAATAATAAATATTTAATTAATAATAAAAATATAAAAAATAGTAAATTGTACAAACCAAAACACTTTACTCCAGCCAAAACTCGAAAAAAAAAATATTTCTGTCTCCCGAAAATACGGATTTTGTAACGTTTAGTACTGACTGGGTGAAAAATACCCGAGGTCAACTTTCTAACTCGTACCACTCGAGCACCAAGTGCAGACTGAGGCTGCCACTCACGGCTTACACAGACACTACCACAAAGATTTTTTACCCCCCACTCCGGACCCCCACCTTTCACTTCCTTTCAAATGGCGCGACTTTCAAAATCTGTCTGGGTTACGGTAACCCAGTCAGTACCCTGAGGGTTAAATTAAGAACCAAACAAAAACTAATTTTAACTTTCACTTTGCGATCGAATCCCAAACTGTATATTTTGCGATTATATTAAATAACATAAAATAAATTATAATAAATAAATTCTAATTCTAATAAATTCCATCATTTATAATAAATCATTAAATACAATTTAATTACGTTTATAAATTGTCAACTATCATATTTTTTGTGTTCTATCAATTTCTCGCGAAAACACACGGTATTAAAAAATGTCCGTACAGCATTCAGTTAAGGAAACATTGATAAAAAAATTTTAGATTATTTTTTCACTAGTCTGTTAATAGTATATTGTATAATAAGTGAAGAAAACGAGTCATTGCAATACGAAAGCGAAATTTGCAGCCTGAGCGATAGCGAGGGCTGCAATCACTTGAGTATTGCAATGACTCATTTTCATACGAGTTATACACGCTATTTTTTCTACGATACAATAGCCCTGTAACATTTATAAATAAGTAGAATCATAAAAATTACAAACTTGTACACAATCAACACAAATTTATTAAACCATTAAAACATTTGGGTTTTCACAAATCGTGTAGCAATATTAAGAAATCGTTGTGTAATGAGAATATTTCCACACGATTTTAGTATACGACGCAAAGGCTCCTTTTCTTATATAATTTAAATTCAAAACTCATCATCGAAAGTATAGGTTACTGCACTATCGTAGAAAAAGTTTTTTTATGTATTGCTGGCTGAAATATAGACTATTTTTTCTTTTAATTAATTTTATTATTTATAAAATTCTAATTAATTTTATTTTATATATAAGCCAAATTTTCGGTGTTTCGTACCATTGTCAAGGCTTTTAAAAACAACAATAACAAATTTTATAGGAAAATCAAAAACATTTTCTCCTTAAAAATTTTTGAAAGTAAGGAAAAAACAAACAACTTATTTGTGTTCCCTTCCTGACCAGGCGTAACATAAACGTACAGTTTACGAAGACTTTGTTATACTAAGGTATTCGTAAACGGTACGCTAAAACTGAACGGAAATGTAACGTAAACGATCATTTCGTCACATGAGAAGTGAAACAAATTTACGGAGACCTTTAGTATGTATAAAAGTGTTCATAATGTGTACGCTTATACGTAACGTTTTCGAATTGCTTATATGTAACGTTTCCGAATTGCTTATACGTAACTTTTCCGAACTGCTTAAACGGAACGTTTCCAAACTGCTTAGACGTAACACTTACGAAAGGTGCGAATTGCCCCATTTAATATTAAAGAATAAAACAATTTTTTATAATTCGGATTTTTAATAAATAGGTACATTTTAATAAAAAATAATCAAAAAATTAATAAAATATAATTTTAGAAACACACTTTTGTTTGTTTTTGTACATGCATATAAATTAAATTAATTAATACTAAGTACTTTATATTCTGCCTTATTAAAAATATTAAAGTTAAAAATCACAATTGTAAGGAAAGATTTTCTTTAAGTCTGCCTTATGAAAATATCACGTTTTTGGGGATTTTAAATTCTTCCTTATTACAAATATTAAATTTTAAAATCATAAGTTTATTTTAAAAACTTATATACTTTATATATTAAGGAATTTATATACTAAGTAAAAAAAGAACTTTAAATTCTGCCTTATTAGAATAAGTATAATATACGAATTAAATAAAAAATAATAGGGGTCTAAAAGTTATTCAGTCCGTTTGAGTTGTTGACGACAGCGACGGTCTTTGGCATACTGGAACCATTTTTTTATGATGTGTTCCAAATCACAAGACCGAATCGTTTGAAATTTCTTCAGTGATTCTTCTAAAATGAAATAAAATTATTCAATCATTTATTAAATAATACTAATAATAACTCGAAATACCTTTTAAAATAAGCATCGTCGTAAATGACTTTACGGGAATCTTATCGTGCTGCCCATGCCAAGAAAAACCACAAGCTGGCTTCATCAGTTATCATTATTTTTAGGCAAGCTCGAATGTATTTCTCGCGTGTTAAATCCGACACAGTCCTCAGATATTGTAACTACGAATTTTTTTATTTGAATTTAAATAAAATTGGGAATAAAGTTGTATAAATAACTTACAAATATTTTTTCTTTCGAGGTTTCATTTTTAACATATTTTTCCAAATTTAAAAATTCTTCTACTGAAGCAGCCGATATATTTAAAGTATTTGACCTTTTTCTGGGCTACAAGAAGACATCGTGCACTTGCATCTGTTATCTTGCACCTCTCTTCGCAATAACTTCATTTCTCGTAGCACATATTTCATTAACAGTTCTAAATTTACTTGTGATTCTGATTCAATGGAAGATTGTGCTCTTGTTGTATTAGTTGAATGTGAGGTGGATGAACTTTGTATTGATGTTGAAATTGTACCAATATTTTGTGAATCTATTGTTGTTTCAATAACCGAAGGTGAGTGAGATTGATTTTGTTGTAATATTGTTGCAGTTGTCGATTTTGCAGAACGGATCAACATCCTTGGTTTATTTATTGGTTCACTGTTAGAGATTTTACTGTAGCGCCCAGAACTTATTGAAGGAATAGTTGACGAAATAATGGATCTCGATGAGATTGCTGAATTGATACCGACTGTCACACTAGGAATTGTAGATAACTTTTTATAAGCGAATTTTTGTGGAATGATTTGTTGAGTGGAAACCGCTGGATGCATGTTGCTGTTAATATTTAAAAATGGTTTATAATTTTTCTCGGAATCCGGTCCAAAATCTTCCGTATCTTGGTAAATTTCATTGTACTCCCGATCTTCCTCTGAACAAGTGAAAATGTCTTGTGATTCTGCCATATCTGCTAAGGTAATAAAAATTGAATTATAAATGCTGCAAAGGTACATATATATATATAAGTTGTATCTGAATTTAGTCTAATTTTTTTGGTCGAAATATTTTGTATTTGAAATGTGTACGTTTCTACTGTGTACTCCTCAATATTACTGCAATAAATTCCTAAGTCAGAAGATGGTATTGGATAGGCGAAAATTTTTTTGAGATTAATTATAAATTTTCTTTTCAACTCGTTATTATTCAGATAATTGATTTTAAAAATTTTTTCGTTTACACAACAGTAGTTGTTACTTTGTTAGGATAGGAAGTGCTTAATGAAAAAACTGGACGAAAATTATACTCTTCAATTCTTTCACTCTTTTTGTTGTACTCTTTCAAATAGTTTTTCTCGCTCAACCTATTATTTATTTGTTCCGATTGTTGTGAGGCTTTTCGCACTAATTTTTTTACTTGTTGCATATAATTTTCAAACTTAAATGCGCTATAGTTATCAAGATGACCAAAGCTTTTTACATCTACTGCCAAATGCAATAAATTATACACATTATAAGAAACATTTTCGTTTCCAAATAATTCACTAAATAATACGCAAAATGTGCTCAACATTTTCGCGGCACATCCATTATTTCTCCAGCAATCATCTGGTTGAGCCAAAATTCTGATAGAGCAAATTAATATCAGAAAATGATCATAATAACTTTTCTCTAAAATATTATGAAGAGCTACCATTCCAGCATAGCACAAGAACGTTCTGTATTCTGATGCTTTCCAATTTTGAAGATCATCGAAAGTTCGTTGTCTGCGTTGAAACTCGATAGGAAGGCATTTTTGAATTATTTCCAACTTATAATTTATAGCTTCTATTGCATTTTGTTTTAACGAGAACTTCTTTTTCCTATCGTTTAAAAAAAGATTAAGAATTTGTCGCATAGCACCTAAACATAAGCAATGCATATAGTCGATAGGGAATTGCGTAACGTAACCAATGGGTAAATTATTTAAAGTCATATTTAATTTTAAATGATGGTTGGTATCTTTCTTATTACGAAAGTCTTCGTCTGTTCTTAATGGTAAGTTAATTCCCGGAAAACAGATCCTATGTTCCAAGTAGCATCCTTTCCAATAACCGGAATGACTTTTCACACCTAAAACATAGGAAACCAATAAAAAATAAAACAACAATTACAATTTCTCTTACCCAACAGAAAAGCCCGGGCTGGTGCATCGCATATAAATGCCCTGATTTTTAAAACCAAAATCAGGCTATTATACACAATATTATTTTGTAAAAGATATAAAAACTCTTCAACAAACGCTCCCAAATCACCAGCGAAATTTGGTTTTCTGTAGCCATGATATATTCCAACAATAAACACTTCTCCGTGGGAGACAACATTAGCAAGAATATAGGCCACAGCTGGCTTTTGGAACTTTTTGATAACGGAATACCGTCTACTCCAACATCGATCAACAGTTCACTACCTTTGAATCCTGTTCTATCTAAAAATAATCTTATTTGATATTCTATCTATGCCGATATGTAAATACGACCCAGTGCCCATTGTTCTACCATCCTTGGGTAAAGTTGGATGATATTTACGCAGAATGCGCAACAAAAAATTTAAACTGGCTCTTTTAATGTTATGTATTACACTCCATTCGCGAATATCATACTCCATATTGTCTATAACCAAATTTCCATTTTCACTATCACAATCGTTATCCTGATCCATGGTATGATTTTCGCTGTAATCACTGTCATTTGGGTCTAATAAAATTCTTTCTTGGTCACATTCACTATCACTTTCAACATTATCATAATCAATACTATCTGATAACACATCGTCTGAATCAATATTATCTTCTCGGTGGGAAGAAACAATAGAAGTACTGTTCATAGACGCACTTCCCCGAATCACTTTTGCGCTATCGCAAATATTAATAATTTCATTCCTAATTGATCTATATTGCTTTTATTTCGACATATCGATATTTTATTTCAAAAACAAAATGTTATACGAACTTAAACACAATTTAGACACAGAAAATAATTATTATTTAAATAAATTCACACAAAATACGCACCAATTTTCGCTTTCAAATTGTCAACTTTGAATGCCAACTTTGAAGGTGGATTCACGAGGTCGGTTTTTTACCCTAGGGTATTTTTGTCCGAGCTCCTCTACCAATCAAACAGATTCACGGGGCTGTTTTTTTACGTTTGGTAGTTATTTATTTCCGTTCTGCTCCATCTAGTGATTGAAATAACCAAAAAAAATGTGTTTTGATTGATTTAGGAGCTCGGACAAAAATACCCTAGGGTAAAAAACCGACCTCGTGAATCCACCTTGATTGCCAACTTTACTCATGGAGTATGAAACACTATAATTCTGTAATTGATAATTTGACAGCGCTGTGTATGGAATGTGCGTGTAGTAGTATGTTATAAAAAAAATCGTTCATAAACGGTTCGTAAGCGGTACATTTTTGCTGTATACATTTTTGCGCCGGGAGGGTCTGGCTCCAGTCTACGCAATTTTCATAATATTTTATGTACAGCTTACTGGTGTCCGCTGTACATAAAATATGGGACAATTTAAACGGGCATACAAGAAAAATTTTTTGGCGACAAACATTAGCATCAAAAATAATAAATTGGCATCACAAATAATATTTTGGCACCACATATGAAAAAACAAACAAATATTTTTGAAGGACATTATTAAATACTGTGGCGACAAACATTGACATCAAAATTAATAAATTGGCAACAAATATAATATTTTGGAACAGAAAAAAATAATTTTTAGTAGTAAAAAAAAAAAAGGCACGCAGTGCTACATGTTTGCTTATCCTGGCTCCTAAGTTAAATTAGGGATCTCCATTTTCCAGAATATTTTAAAACTAATTTAATTTTTTTATTTATAAATTTGTTGCCAGTTAATTATTTTTGTCGCCCAAAATGTTTATTTCGATGCCAAAAAATAATTTTTGTGTACCCTTCCAATACTACCAAAAAATTATAAATGTTGCCAAATTATTATTGTGATGCCAAGAAATTTTTGTTTGTTGCTCATTAATTTGTGCCGTTTTATTATTTTTTTGTATCTCAAATATTAATTGTTTGTGTGCCGGTTTATTGCCAGCCATAAAATATTATGAAAACTGAGTAGAATGGAGCAAGAACACAAATAAGTTGTTTGTTTTTTCCTTACTTTCAAAAATTTTTAAGGAGAAAATGTTTTTGAATTTCCTATAAAATTTGTTATTGTTGCTTTTAAAAGCCTTGACAATGGTGCGAAACACCGAAAATTTGGCTTATATATAAAATAAAATTAATCAGAATTTTATAAATAATAAAATTAATTTAAAGAAAAAATAGTCTACAATTCAGCCAGCAATACATAAAAATGATAAAAAAATGTATTACAAATCAAACAAAAAATTCAATTTTTATTTTTTTAAAACTCAAATTATATTTCCTGCCCGCTGGCGCTACATCCCATAGAGGAATTTGGTCGCGTCATTCTGAAGTTTCGTAATCATTTTTTTTTATCGGATAATTAATGATTAAATTCATTGATCCTACCCTTAACCAGCCGTGATTTTTTCATCACCCGCCGGAAATCGAACCCGGGACCTCCGGAGCTTAAGCAAGCATGCTAACCACTGTGCCACCGGGGTTGCAAATTATATTTAAGAACCTGAAAATAATAGTAATCATGATATAAATTAATTTATTTTCATGTTTTCATGCTTAATTCTACGTACGTACATACAAAGAAGTTGAGGGGATTTTGTAAAAAAAATTAGGTATAATGTTTGGTTTTGTAACCTATTCATGCAATGACAATTTGCAGCCTTCTTTCCATTGAGAAAACCAACTTTCGAATAAATTCGGGGCTACTTTTGGCCAATTCCTCCACAATGACCCGTTTTAATTGTTCCTTACCGCTAATTTGGTGTATATGGATCTTTTGCTCTAAATAGTGCCTTGAATTATCAATGCGGTTGAGATCTGGTGACTTGGGACGATGCGGGAATGCTGATTTAACGTTGTACAATAACCATTCGTTGATCGGCTTTGGGAAATGCTTCGGGTCGTTGTCTTGTACGGAGCGAACATTTTGCCCATGTCCTATTTTTCAGCACTGGTTAACAAAGTATTCTTCAAAATATTCAAATAATCAAACCAGTTCACAATGGTTCCAATGAAGGTCAAATGTCCTACACCCCTTCAGCTATACCCTAAGCAATTATATTTCCCCCACCATTACTCAAGATTAGTGTTGGATTTCCGCCACCGCATAACTCGCCCATCTGCATCAAATAAACAAATTTACTTTCGTCCGATGGGAAAATATTTTCCCAGAACTCTTCAGGCTCACTCACATAATCCCACTGCATATTCCAAGCGCTTTTTATTTTTTTCGGCAAATACATTTCTTGTGGGCCGCAACATCTACAATACTCTTGTTTATGCAAAATATTTTATATTGTCTCAGGTTCTATCACTACTTTTTGACGTTGATAAACTTTGGCAGCGATCGTTGGAGCACTAAGCTTTCGATTCTGTTTTATTTTGCTCTCTATTAGATGTATTTAACATTCGTTCAGCTTTCGGTTGCGACCTTGCCCAGGAACTATCTCTAGGGATTTGGTTTTTTGGCAGTTTTGGATGACGTATTGAATCGAAGATCGCGGACTAATTTTGGAAATTTCCTATACACTTTTACCTTCACTCTACAATTTAATGATCATTTTTTTAATTTCTACACTAATTTTGGTACAAGAATCACACATTTTTAATTAATTGAATAATATTTCATTCACCATGCAAAAACTACGACTAATAAACTTTTACGCAAAAAACTATTTCGTAATTTATCTTAAGCTGAAAATAGGAGTACAACAAATAATAATTTGTTAATGTAGTAGTGTTAATTTTGATAAAAGTGCGAGTGTACGGACAATTACTTAACATCGTTTTAGGCTGTTCAAATAGTATATCACATCAATATTATTTTTAGGTTGTTAAATGTAATTTGAGTTTAAAAAAAGTAAAAACTGAATTTTTTGTTTGATTTGTATTTTTTTAGTAGACCAACTCCTTTAGTAGAATTTTTATTTTATTTCTTGCTAAAATGAAAAATGAATTGATCGAAAGTTATACCACGTTTACATTATACGTACCTAATAAGTATACACTGTTTTGCTATTTAATTATTTTTCCGCTGCAGTTCACACTTAACTTTGCGATTTATAGTGTGAACGCGTACTACAAAAGTTAGTTGTTTTGACAGATAGATTTCTGTATTCAATTCTGTTTAATTTATGTGTTGTGAATTTCTTCTCAAACTCCATTAAATTTGTGGGTAAATAAAATTAAAATAATAATTAAAATTAAAAGTGGATGAATAAAATTAAAAATTATTCCAAAAAGCAAAATGAATGCGGAGCATTTTAGCCGTCTGGCTTTGGTAGCCGGGAAATGTTTCAAATTATTGATAGAAGACGATGTGCAAAGGGGGAATAGATGAGTTATCGGAAATAGAACAATTATTAACAACAACGGATTTTATTTTAAAATAATTAAGAAAAATATTAGTGCAAGAAGAAAACTACGAATTTGGTCGAAACTCGTGTTGGTGGACCGATGTGGTTTTAAAGAAATTCGACGATCGCGATTGGCTAAACAATTTCAAGGTGGACAGGGAATTGTTTAACCAAATTTGCGATTATTTTTTTTGTTTTTTTTTGTTTTTTGTTAAAATAAATTTTATTTATTTATTTAATGTTATTACAATCTAGTCTCCTGGACTAATGAGCAATTTGTTTCTGACTTAATTTACTAACTTAATATTAATCTATGGCTTCTTCCCATTGGCGTTCCATAGAGTCTGGTAAATTGAATTAAACCACATCTTTGTAGTGGGCTTTACACAGCACAATGCTGTTTAAGCTAACAATTACACCAACTCAAAAGGTTTGGTTCTTTTAAGTCTACGTATTAAATTCGTGTTGCTTAGAAGCTGAGTTGCCTCAATGTTTACATGATGCCGGAGCCTCTCTTCATGTCTCCGTGCTTTCTCCTGAATTTCATTTACGATGAGGTTCACTTTAAGGTCCCTATGGAGATCATTGTTCCTGACATACCAAGGTGCATCAACGATGTTCCTTAATACCATATTCTGAAATCTTTGGATGATATTTACGTTGCTCTGTTTGGTACAACCCCAAAGTTGAATACCATACGTCCAAACGGGTTTCAATATTTGCTTATAAAGTAGCAGCTTGTTGTATGTTGATAAAGAAGAGTTCCTTCCCATCAGCCAATACATCTTTCTGTATTTAATTCTTAGTTCTTCACTTTTCTTCTTGACATGTGCTTTCCATCGCAGTTTAGCATCCAGGGTCATGCCGAGATACTTAGCTGTGTTCGCATACGGTACTATTTCTTGATTTATGGTAATCGGGATATGTTCGAATCGCCTGTTTGGAAAGTTGATGTGAACTGATTTAGTTTCATTTAGTTTTATTCGCCAACTTTTTGTCCATTTATAAATTTTAGTTATTGCTGTTTGTAACTTTTGTGTTGACTCTTCGTTGCTTGTGCCAACAGCTAAGATCGCCGTGTCATCTGCAAAAGTCGCCACTGTATTGTTTTCTAATACAGGAAGATCATAAGTGTATATTAGGTACAAAACCGGCCCTAATACACTGCCCTGTGGAACTCCTGCGTTGATTTCTTTCAATTCAGAGAAAGTGTCATCTAACTTAATCCTGAAGAATCTATCTTTTAAGTAAGATTCCAGTATATTAGCAAATTGGATTGGTAGAAGATTTCTTAATTTATGGTTAAGTCCTTCATGCCACACTCTATCAAATGCTTGGGCAACGTCTAGAAATATTGCTGAACAGATTTTTTTCTCCTCTAGTGCTTTCTCAATTATACTGGTTATTCGGTGAACTTGATCAATTGTTGAGTGTTGGTTACGAAAACCGAACTGATGATTTGGGATTAAGTTTTTACTCTCGATTATCGGATTTAACCTTTTTACCAGAAGCTTCTTAAAGAGTTTGGACATGACTGGCAATAGCGAAATTGGCCTATAAGATGAGGTTATGTGTGGTGGTTTCCCAGGTTTTGGGATCATGATTACTTCTGCAATTTTCCACAAGCTTGGTACATATTTGATTCTAAATGCTGCATTTATAAGATTGGTGAGCTTTACCAGAGCTTTCCTTGGCAGTTCTTTTAAGATTTCTGTTGTAATAAGATCGTAGCCAGGAGCTTTTTTCATATTCATATTAGTTTTTATCTCACACGCGACTTCTTTTGGTGTTGTCGGTAGGATTTCTTTACTTTCTTGCACAGCTTGTTCAGATATTATCTCGGCTTCTAATGTTTCATCTTGATGTGGCTGGAATATTTTTTCAAGATGTTCAGCAAATTCTCGAGCTTTGTCTTCATTATTCCTAGCCCATTTATCACCTGCTACTCTTATTGGAGGGTTCTGTATTATTGGTCTTTTAATTCTTTTGGTTGCTTTCCAAAGAGAATAATCAGTACTGCTATCATTAGTTAATTTTCTTAAATAGTTGCTGACTGATTCATTTTTCAATTCTTTGATTTCTCTTCTTAATTGTTGAGTGAGATTGTTCAAATTAGTTTTATCTTGAGGGGCCCTTGTTTGTTGCCATACTCTTCTCGCTCTTCTTTTTTCTGCTAGGAGTTCCCTAATTTCCAAAGGGTAGTTGTTTCCCTTGATTTTCTTTTTAACCTCAGGGGTATTTTCCCAAGCTGATTGCTGTATATCGTCTACAAATTTGTGAACTTCTTTGTCTAATTGCTCCTCGGTCTTTAATGGAACCATTAAGTTAATTTTTTCTTCTAGCGATAGTCTAAAGCATTCCCAATTAGTGTGATTATTTACTAGAAAAGGGTTCCTTTCTTTCTGAATAATTTTTTCACTTAACGTTAAAAGTATCGGTGAATGATCAGAGTTTAGGTTGTGGCTTTCATCTACTTGTATATAATTTACAGATATCTTCTTTATTATAAAGAAATCAATCAGATCTGGTACTTTATTTGGATCAGTAGGCGAGTAAGTTGGTTTTCCAGTTGAGAGAGCTTCACAACTGCATTTCCTAATGGCTTTTAGGAGTTCTTTACCCTTAGTTGTTGTTAATCTGGAGCCCCAGTGGACATTTTTGGCATTAAAGTCTCCTCCAAGTATAAACCGTTTTCCTAATTTACTGAGGAACTCGAGATAATCCTTTTCTTTCAACGAGTGCTTCGGTGGGCAGTACACACCAGCAATACAAATAGAACCATTTTTGGTTTTGACGTTAACAGCAGTTGCTTGTATTTCTTCTGTTTCATATTTTAACTCTTCATAGTGGTGGATACTATTTCTGATTATAACCGCACTACCTCCTTTAGCAGTGTTTTCCGGATGAATGGTATGATATATATGATAATTTTTAAATTTAATGATTGTTTGTCTAGTGAAATGTGTTTCCGTGATGAGACATACATCGATTTTTTCTGTGTCCAGGACCACTTGCAATTCTTCTTGATGTTGCATAAGTGCATTGGCATTCCAACATAAGATTCTAAGATCACCTGCCATTTTTCTGTTTAGGGATGGCTCCCTTAGTGCTGTATTCTAATTTCTATAATCGCTCATCAAATGTATTGAGCCTGCTTAAAATTAATTTAAGTGTTTGACTTATTTCGTCATTTTGACCAGTTTTCCCTGGATTTCCGTTACTCATCGTTACTTGAGCATAAGTCATTTTACCCAATTGTCCATGAGTAGTTCCCAACTCTCTACGATTTACTTCGGGTTGGGTCATCTTAACTGCCTGCTGCCTGAATAATCTTGGATTTTTAGCAATCACATTCCTATTTTTGATGTTTTGCAGTTCAATGGCAACGCTGCATCCTCTATAGTTAGCCGGATGGTTTTCTCCACAGTGAACACATTTAGGCTGAACATTTCTATCTTTTACACAATCTTTGGTATGATGTTTACCTAAACATTTGACACACCTGGGTTCCCTGCTGCAATATTTTTGTGTATGTCCATAGGCTTGACATTGTTTACATTGTGGTATAAGTTTAGACCGTCTTAGAGGCTGAATAACTACTTAGCACCCTAAGATGTACTTAATTTGATAAATTTTTTCGATATCTTCATCATTATCGAAGGTCAACATAAACATGTTGAGAGGTACTTTGCCTCTCCGTTTTAGCTTAATTGATGCTTCACTAGCCTTAAATCCTTTTGCTTTCAGATCATCAATTATTTTTTCTGGTTTACACGTAGAGTGTAGATTTTTAGCCATAACCCTTATTGGTCTGGTTTGTTTATCTTCAAACGTGTGCCAAGCACGGTTTTCTTCATTTAACATACTTGTCATTTTTCTGTAAGTTTCACCATCTTCCAAGTTTATTTTGATGGTGTTTCCATTCATCACCTTTGCATTAAACTTATCAGTTGTAGTAATTTTTTTTAATTTCTCATAGAGTAGATCGTAGTCTTTGACTTCATCTATTACTATTGGTGGTGGTGGAGGTATTTTTTTTTATGGTTTCTGGATAATATTAGGAACATCATCCTTTAATTGAGGTGGGGAGGGCGTATTATTCAATTTTCTTTTTTTTCTTCTAACTCCTTTAACTCTTATTCAATTTTCTTTTTTTTCTTCTAACTCCTTATCCACTCAGTTTCTCGAGCTAGTTCGTCTTCATCCGTATGGTACTCTTGTTCAATTGTAGTCTGGCTAGGAGTAGGATGGATTGCCTCCTTTGGCTTAAGAGCTTTAACTTCGTTTTCAAGCATTTTCATACGCTCCTGCATCAATGCAATTGTATCATTCAATTGCTTGTTAATATTGTTGGCTTCAACTAGTGCATTATTAGCTCTACACAATTCATTGTGAAGCTTTTCTTCGTTTGTAGAACGAATGTTCTTGCTACTGGCCCCAATGGAAGGACTACCGCCTCTTATCGGAGAATACGATACTTTATTACTCCTATCGAAGGGATTTATAATATTATTTTCTGATTCGCTCAGTTGAGCTTGTTTATTCACCAACATATCTTGTGATTTGTTAAAATATTTGTAGTTTAGCAATGGCTGGTCTCCCCAGAATCCACGAGACCGACCTCCGAAGATGGTGGATTTACCTGATTAACAGGTGTACCACCTGGGGTATTATTTTCCATATTCGTTCCGCTCATTGCTCATTTATAGTGTACTGCACTCGCATCTAGTATTTAGCCGACGTATTCACATCGTTGCCCGGGTGTTACCACTTGGAGGTATACTAGACACATTTGGTGGTTTCTACATAGTTGCAGCGTTGGAATATAGACCACGAGATACATGGCTATAGACGGTCAACCCCTATTGACGGTTCCCTATTGAGACGCACCCAACACCCATTGATTGATTATAGCATACTGTTTTTCTGTCTAGGTAAGCAAAGGTTCAGTGCATAAGAGCATCCATTTATTTTCAAATGCTATGTTGAAGCACGTGCGAGACGTCATTAAAATGCCAGCCGAGGAGGAGGCTAAACAAATTTCTAAAAAATTTTAAAGCATTTGCCATATTCCGCAAATTATATTAATTATAGACGGTACGCACATACCAATTTTGGCCCCACATGAAAGCCATAGCGATTTTATAAATAGAAAAGGCTGGAAGTCCTATAATGTGCAGATAGTGGCGGATGTTAACTATATGTAAGTGCAAAATCTGAAGTATTTCCCTTTTTTATTATGTAAGACAAATTGTATTTTGTTTTCGTTCATTAGAATAAGGGATGTAAGCTGCAGATATCCCGGAGCATCCCATGACGCCCACGTCTTCAAAAATTCCGGGTTTTTCCAGCATATTAACGATTTACCTACTCCCAAAATTAAGTATTACTTGGCTTAACCGCTGCTATAATTGTAATGTATTTTAATCGAAGGTATTATTTTTCATTATATTTCAGAAAACACAATTTATTAATGGCGTGAACCGGCGTATGCTCTGCTCGACTGGCTCCTAAAGGGTTATACGGGAAACCTAAATCTCCTTCAGGAGTCATTCAATGCGTATAATATGAATTCTGCTCGTATGTATTATAACTGAGCAGACGATTGGAAAACTTAAGGCAAGATGGCGCATCTTAAAAAAACTAAATGAGATGGATTCCAAATTCATACCAAAGGTAAAATATAAATTTGTTCAAAAATAACATCATAACAAAATAATAATTAATTGCATGTGGTAATTATATGCTGCATGCTACATAACATCATTCACACCAAAAAAAAATCCACTTTCGGATGTTATTAATGCGGCAGATGACTTAACGTATGATTTAGAACAACCGATTATCCAAGATATGACAAGAAATTTCACGGGCACTAAATCTCAAGGCGAAGCAGTACGGGACACGGTTCGTTCGGTTACAGATGCGCTTCCAATTCGAAAACAAATCTTTATAAATCGAATATAATTTTAAAAAGAATTTATTATGTAAATTATGTACTTATAACTTTATTTATTGAGGTCAGTCAAATTTCTTGTTTGTGTTTGTGACTAAATTTTCCTCGAGGTATGTATATTGGCTGATATTTCATTTGAACTAATAAATTACTTCTTATTGCATGAGAGATACTCAAATTCCTTTTTTCTAATAAATATTTCCCTCATCTTCGAGATATATTGGTTCACACATCCATTTCGTATGTAAAGTCTTGCGAATCATCGTAATCTGAAGACGATGGAGTAGGTGCCGATTCAATCACAGGAGATTGGTACTGTTCCTTCTCTTGAGGCGAGATAGTGGATGTCGTCTAGCCCTAGCGGATGGCTTTTAGTTCCTTTAAAAATACCTTACACCGCCGATTCGATTCATCTTCTGCTTCTCGATTCATCATCTCAAGCTCCGCCATTATTTTTCGCTGTTTAATCCTAAATTCTTCAATTGCATTGTTGCTGTTATTCTTCCGTTTTTTTCGGGGGAGGCTGTATCGATTTCGATGGTCCCGTGATTGACGCTTCAATATCTTCATTCAGTGCATTATAAGTCTCTAGACAGAAAATGGTTAATTTAATGTTAAAAAGATTTTATTTTGTATTTTACCGTCATCATTTATCACGTCATTGATTATTTGGGAGTTTACATGCATGAAACTGACATCCAGTCCACGGTCCTGGGGTACGGTAAACTTTTTGCGATTAGCCCATAATAGCCCCGTTTCTACATCGTAAATCGTGGGTTTTTAACCAGATTCTCCATTTTTTCCTTTTGTAAATTTGTCGGCGGTAAAATTTCGCCTCAAAGCTTCATATTTAAGCTTTATTTGACTAGCATCTTTCGATGGAAATCGTGCAGCAATTTTTTTAAAAATGTCCGTGGAACTGTGCTGATGGGAATCGAATAGTTGATTCACCTGTAATGAAGTCATAAGGAAAAATTAAATACTGCTAAATGGACAACTTTCGTAATTACAAATAAGTAATTTTGTTGGAACTTACAGTTAAATCAACTACCACTTTCAGCATTTCCTTTGATAAAGTAAATTTGAGTTCACATGATGATACTTTTTTTCTACATACTTTTATTCTACTAATACTATAACGAAGTTATATTGGGTAAGTATTGTAATCGCGAAAAAAATTTTGTTCCAGATTTCCACATTTCTTGACGAATTAGGTTACCAGTACCCCGAAACACCGATCAGAAAAATGTCGTGTCCGTCCTTCTCTCCGTCCGTCCTTCCAGTCGCACATTTTTATTATTTTTGTTTTGCCTCCCATTTTCACAAATATTGATGGTTTTGGTTGGAATTTTGTACAAAGATGTATTTTAGTAATAAGCAGTATGTGTTAAATTTTAGATCCATTCGAGTATAGAATAGAGGGGTTGCAGTGGAAGAGAAAACTTCCAATCAGATTTTCTCAAAAACGGGACCGACGATTTTTTTGTTATGTTGGTGATAAATTTGACAATTCATCATCTACTTATTCACAAAATTTGAAGTCGATTGAAGCATTGCGTGGGGGTCATTTTAACAAAAAGGAGTAATATAAATTGGTTTATCTGTTTACCGAGATAATGTCAAACTTTTCGAAGAAATACTATTCTACAGTTAATACACCTTGCAAATTCCAACAATTGTTCCCTAGGTGGCTTTTAGATAAAATGAATAGATTACCGTGTAATAGGAAATTTAAATTTCTAAATTTACCTAAAATACTTTGCTGGTTACAATTAATAATATCGTCAATATTTTAAAATAATTATATCTAGTGAGCTTTTAAATATAGCAAGATATTTCCGTTATTGCTGCGTTTATACCGCAGCTAAATTAGCAATGCTAAACCGAAATGACAACTATAGCAACGGTATAAACACGACATATACCTAGCTCAGCCAGCTAAAATAGCATTGCTAAATATCATTGCTATGAAACTGACATTTGGAGCACGGCTAGTTTAGCAGTGGTATAAACCCAGACGTTAATATTTCTGACGTTAACATTTCTGTGACGTTTTATTGACATTTTAATAATTTAAATTTCAACGACATGTTGATCGATAAATTATTTGTGAATTGCTTTAATAAAATCGCCTTTAAAGGTATTATTTCTGAATAATAAATTCTCTTGGTATTCAAAGTCGTATATAAATCCTAATAGCAAATTACTATGATAGGCTTTAAAATAATATCACGCCACTAGAGTGGGGCAGGTTTAGGAGAGCTGGGAGATATATGTATAAAATGAAAGCTATATGGCAAAGGGGTGGGATTCGGTAACAAATGATAGTTAACGTTAATTCTGATTTTGTATTGTTGACATGTCAATAAAAAAAAAAATTGCCGCCAAAATTTTACTCAAAAATATTTCGCAGAATTGCAATGCCAGCGATAAAATAAAAATGAATTCTAACCTGATTCCTTAATACAAACATTTGTTATCTGAGCATCCTCTTGTTGGCGTATATTCTAGTTTGGCAGGCACTGTAGCTCCCTCTCACCTTAACTTTATTATCAAACATTTATTAGAGCAGGAAATCGTGAGTTTGAAAGATGATATCATAACCCATATATTTCATATTTAAAAAACTGAAGATACCCCAACTTTTATGGTAGACTAAAATTGACTAAAATACCAATTAATTAAAATAATAGCATGGCATAGCACCTACCTAACAACTCGTAACTATCATGTAATCACTTTCTAGTCCACCATGATTCTGTTTTAGCAACAAAAAAAAAAAAAAGTGTTTTACTAAAATTTAGCTAAACGAAATTCATTGTTATTTTTAATTAACAATATATTCTTCTTCTGTATAATTTTCATTTCATGTTGTCGTTTTTATTTTTCCGTTTACAAAAAAAAAATTAAATTATTCTACTTTTATTATTTATTTACAATTTTAAATGAAAAAAATAAAAATTACTGACATATTTATTCGATCCGTATAATTATTATAGAAAAGAAAATTATCTGTTGAAATTAATCTACCTTTGAATCTAAAATGATGCTCAAAACTCATTATATTTAGGTGGTGGGTGATGTTATGTTTGTGTAAGTGGTACGAGCAAAATATGTATTATAAAAAGATTTCGATAGTATGATAAATGTATACTCAGAATAAATGTTGATATTTATTTAGAGTTTTAATCAATAATGAGAATTTTAATGTGTATCAATCAATATTTTTATCATTATATTATGCATCTATCCATACTCTCTTATTGAACAAACATCAAAAATTAATTTGGGTTTTGTGTGATTTTATCATATTTTGCTTAAATAATATATAAATACGTAATTAAATACACATCGTTGCGTGTAATTTGATTTTAATAACCTTAATTGAAAAAATGTGGGTGAGACAACAGACAATACATGTTAAAAAAAATACTTTCCCATTTGTATAAAAACAATTATTGATTTGATGACACCGATGATTTTTTAAGATATTTCTCGATTTTGTAATTTTTCTTTTTTTTTTTAATTAATTTTATCTTGTAGATTAAAGATAAAGTGTTAATTTCCTATTTTTAATAATATATTCGCATAACTTAAAATAATTTTTTCCCGTCTTAAAACATCAAAAATTTTGAATTCATCATCGTCATAAATCTTTCATATCTTTTATGCATGATGAATTTTGTAATTTGGGTGTAAACTAATCACGAAACGTTTAATGTTTCTTTGCCAATTAATTTTTGATTTTTTTTTTAAATATTAGCTATGTAGAAAATGGTTTTAGAGTTTTATGCTAATAGTTGTTTTATATCTGACTGATACATACATAGTTCATCTGTCGTTATCAGGTAAGGTGATTTCTTACATGTTTAACATTTCGATAATGTTATCTAGTTTGAAACCCAAACAACAATTCATTAAGAACATAAATGAACTTCATTAATCACTCCTTATCGAATGTACTGCTTTTGTTTTTGGCTACTTGAAAGCTTTGGCTACTTAACAATTGCCGGTAAAATGTACAAATTTACATCCTGTATTTAGCCATATTTTAATAATTAGGAAACTAAGATATTTGCCGCATTTCTTGACGCATCCGGATCAGATCAAAGATAACATTGTAGCCAATAACAAAAATTGGACAAATTTTTGTTTTTAATTAAAATGTTCATCCTCGGCAGCCAGATTGGGCAGCCAATCTAGCACGTTCGTTGAATCTGACCAAGCTATTATCGCTGTTATTTCGGTTGCGTTTAGGTCATCTTTCGCAATATTCCACAATTTGGTTAGTACTACGGCTGCACACAGTTCTAATTTTGGGATAGTCAGAGGCTTTACGCGTAGTATCTTTGGAAAACATTATATGGAAAACTTCATATTGAAAAACATCCTTGGCGTTAATCATACGAACATATACATCTGCCTCATACGCATGTTCATTCGCGTCGCAAAATTCGTGTATTTCCACTCGGTTGTTTGTCACACTCATCCACCTTGGAATCACTAGTTCTTCTAATTTTACTAAACTATTCCGTTAAGACGTCCACTAATCCTTCACGTTCATGGGCAACTCATCATTCCAGGCGAATTAGTTTTTCACAATTCCTGCAACAATATTTTAATGGATACGATGAATATTAAACCCAGCGGAACAAATACGTGGCTAGCTTTGCTCAACACCGTTCGTTTTGTATAATTTAACTTGCCTAATATATTTCGAACATCTCGTGACCTCACCTATCGAATTTCCGCCAGTCATCAAGTCATCCACATACATAATGGATACTCAGTTCGAATTTCGTTCGTGATTACCTTTATGGTTCTTGTTGCTAAGAATGAAGCGGTTTTTGTACCATATTATGTAACCGTGACCAGGTCAAAATGTTTTAATGGGTTAATGCTGTTTCTCCGCCAAACGATTCTTTGCCACCTTCAGTCGTCTTCTGCTACCAGAATTTGGCGGTACATTTTTTGAATGTCTGTGGTAAATACATACTTACATGCATTCTGAATCTGACAAAAACTGAATTCAACTTTCATTGCACCGTTGGTCCATTTCTCAGAATTTCGGTTAACAATTTGCCTCTGGAATCCTTCGCTGATGCATCAGATACCACTCTAATTTTCTTATGATAGTTCATGGCGTTCAAGATATCATGATGTGCAATATAATACCTGCGTTCTACAGTTTCACAAAACGATAGAAGACGCATGTGATTTAATTCTAGATACTGTTTCATGAATTGTTGATATAACACCTTAAATTCTGGATGCTTCACAAAACGTTTTTCTGTAGCATAGAACTTTGAGATCGCATGATTGGATGAGTTTCCTAATACCGATTCCTTAAAGAGTAGTTGCACTACAATTGTTCCGTCTGAAGTTTTCGTCCTCGTTTCCTTATACAATGATTTGCACACTCCTTCTTCTTGTGTTCATTTTAATCGCTCAGGTTCCCAGATGGCCTTCATATATGTTTCAATTTGGTGGTTTGGCGTCTATTGGAGGGGGCTCCGTAACCTTCCAGTAGGCGCAAGTGTACGTACTGCCTCCTCGCGGCACCACTGGTAACTGTAACCATTAGGCAGAATGCGGCCTTTTGTGAGAGGCTAAAGTACGGCGCTAAAGGAGAAAACCTTAACAAAAAATCCCTAATCTGAGGTGGAACAGCATATGCCGATGGGTGAATGGCTCATAGGTTAATCAGTCTATATATATGCGGACTCTGGATACCCGGCATCCTCCAGTTTTATTTAACCTTCCTGTAGTAAACCTGGGTGACCTACAGGTGACTTTTTATTCCCAGTAACTCGCAAGAGTCAAATCAAAACGGTAGACGAGGCACGGGAAGGAATACACGGGAGTGGATCTCCCCTCTCGAAGTCCTTGAGTCCCAATGTTACCGCTTTTCTAGCAGAAGTACATGTTATTACATCTAGGAGGGAGAGCAATGAGCCCAGATAGTATGTAACGCGTTTAGAAGTAGTTCCTACAGTAAACATCTAGGAGGGAGAGCACTCATCCCAGATAGTATGTATCGCGTGTAGAAGTACTACCAACAGTAAACATCTAGGAGGGAGAGCAATGAGCCCAGATAGTATGTCCCAGCAAGTCGCAAGTGTAAAATCAAAACGGTAGACGAGGCACGGATAGGAATATACGGGAGTGGGTCTGCCCTCTCGAAGTCCTTGAGTCCCAATGCTACCGCTCTTCTAGCAGAAGTAAATGTTATTACATCTAGGAGGGAGAGCAATGAGCCCAGATAGTATGTAACGCGTGTAGAAGTATTTCCTACAGTAGACTTCTAGGAGGGAGAGCAATGAGCCCAGATAGTATGTATCACGTACCGGTCGGCAGTATTATCAGGTTCATTAAGAGCCTGAATATTGACTTGACGGATAATTAAGTAGGGCTTGATGCACAAAAGATCTTTTAGGTCGCAGTACGAGGTGGCTTAACGCCCACATGGGCCTCAACTAATAATAATAATAATATGTTTCAATTTTCGCTAGAGATGTCAGACTAGTTACATGATAGTTATTTGAGTTCAGAGATAAGTTTCCAGCAACCACCCATCCAAATTTGGTGTTTTGGATCACTACCTCGTTTTGATTATTTTTTATGTTTCCTTCTTCGAGCACGTTGAAAAACTGATCAGCGCCTAACAGCACATCAATCTCCCCCGGTATTTTAAATGATAGATCTGCTAATCGGATATTTGTTAACAATTTATGATCATTGATGTCCCTTTTGGCAACTTAAAGGCTTCAACCGTAAGTATTGGTTCTAAGGCTTCATTCTAAAACCTTACAAGACCTGTCACCGGCAAATAACTTTATGGTATAGGTACCTGATGACGTCGTTCGAGCGATTCCGATACAAAGTACACTTGTAAGCCGCTGTCTAATAGTACTCTGTCCATCAATTGTTTGAAATTTTACAATTGCTGTTGAAAGAATTGTATGACCTTCAAAACTAACGTGGTGCTAGACTGGCGATGATTGATAGGGCGGGTGGTACTGTTAGATTTTTGGAATCAATGGATGCCACAGGCGGGTCTGTGTGTAATAATGGGTGATGCTTTTTTCACACAGGGTGTATCTACTCCTCGTTAAGCACTCAACACAGGATCATTGATGTTTGAACAATTAAAACACCTAAATTTCATTTTTGAATTAATATCTAATTGTTTAAATATGCTACACTCCGCTAATTTCTGATTGTCCTAGTTACAACCGGGACACTTTCCGAAACTTTTGTTTAGATTTACCTTGCAGTGATTTTAATTTATCTAGAGCTTCGCTTCTTCCTTATAGAAAATCAAACAGTTGTTTTATTGATTTAAAATCCTCCCTTGCATCTTCAACCCATTTCTCTCGAGTATCGTTATCCAATTTGTCCATAAGCAGCCTGATTATCCACGGATCCCGCGATTCTGCTTCGTTTCCAAGTGCACTAAGCCCTCTCAAAATTTCATCCATATGTGTCTAATATTTTAAGGACTACAAACTACATTTGAGGTGTGTACAAGTTCTTGCTCGAAAAATGCTGTAACGTACGAATTAATAATCTGTTTTTTACGATTATATCGACTTTGCAATTTTTCCAGGACCTCTAAATAATTTGCATTCATAATTTTCAAATGCTTAGAAATTGGAATTTTTGACTTGGCGTTAAATAAGGGCGGTCGTGTTTATTTAAACAAAATAGATCCTAGAAAGTCTGTTACTCCTTGTACATAGTTTCCGTCAATATTTGATACCACTGCCTTGGGTAATCGGTGTTGTATTTAAGATTTCGTTAATCCATGACCTTAATTTTGCTTCTGTGTTGTAATATATTGTTTCGTATTTCACTACATCTGATAATTCTTCCTCAGGATGTGTGCTGATAATTTCCATAACAAGTGACATCATTTGCTGTACAGTTTCACGGAGATCCGTTAGCCGAACGGACTGCCATTTTAACATACGACTCCCTACTGCACGAAATGGTTAATTATTTTTGTACGTATTTAACATCACTATCACGGTACGTTTAGAATTTTATTGAGTATTATATTGTTCTAGGTTGTTTATTACACTCTCCGACAAATCACACTTCACTTTAGTAAACTTTTGTAATTATTGAATATAAATTAGCTTATGGGCCGATCCAAGTTGTAATAAATCGAAACTGTCGATCCATATTATGTGCCTTATTTAAGTAAAAAACTGCGCTCTGCTACCATGAATACGGGAATTATCAAACGAAAACAAAACACCGTATACAATTTCCAACGACAAATTTAATTAAATTTATAATTTATTAACAAACAATTAAGTTTGTGATGCTGCTGATTTCCATACGATTTGGCTTTCATCACACACAATGACAATATTTCAATTTTCTACCTGCTTTATATGCTATTTGACGTGCACAATGAAATACTCACGGCTCACCAAGACGTTTTCTGCCACCTGCTCCGTAAACTAATTTATTAAGTTTCAGTGGCTAAAATTGTTTCTGTTTTGACAAAATTTGACAATTAATTAATTAATGACAACTCAAGATTATACTACATACGATACAAGATAAATTATACAGGTTTAAGATAGAATTTATTAAATTTAAATTAGATAATTAACATTATTTATTATCAGGAATCAACCACATATTGGAACATCATCAGCTCAACTCAAGAACATAAAAATTTCACCAATGTGCGTGTTACGTAATTACTCGCAGTGATGTACCAATAAATAAATGTGTAGTGAGAATGTGTGTTTTATTATCTCATAGTGCTGGACTCTTAAATTGCCTAATGCATTAAAAGGGACACCTGTACGTTTTCGAAATTGTAGTATGCACTACCGTTCAAAATGTTTATATGATTTGTATGCAACGGAATAATAAAAATGTCAAAGATGACATATTTGATTGCCAAACGGTTCTTCTAAAGAAATCATTCAAGTGTTACATCTTTTAGTCGCCCCGCGAACTTATTCACTGCAGATGGTTTCAGACCTATGGGTCAAAAAATATCTTTATAACCGAAAATTTCAAGATATACACCCCCGTTCAAAAGTTTAAGACCACATTGCACAATGCACATTGCATTTGCTGACAACAAATGTAAAAACTTTTTTTTGTAATAGGTTGATAAATTAAAATGAATGTTTTTGTCAACAATATAAAACCCAATTTTAGAATAAGATTGTTGAAAAGTCATTATTCATTAAACGGCATATCTTGCAGTGGTCTTAAACTTTTGAACGGGGGTGTATGTACGTCTTAGTCGCATATCACAAAATGTTTAAAAGCTCCAGAAAAATTATTTTTTTGTACGGAGTTCCGTAACCCTCAAAATGTATGTCTTGTATTTTTTTCGTTATCAGAAAGGCAGCTTTAAAATTTATGTTTGTACCGTATCTGAAAAACGACCTCAAACCATGTAACGAGGCCAGATAATAATTGTGGTTACAAGAAGTATAAATCATAAACGGCCATTGGATTGTTTGTTATTAAATTATTGGCGATTTAATCAATGCATGATAATTACAATCTCTAATAATTCAGGATTCTTTTACTGACGAAAATTCTAAGTTTGTTTTATTCGAGATAATCAAATTGTGTCAGTTATTTTACATTATATTGTATTACCTTGATTATTGAAGCCTCCTCCTTAATGGTAGTTGATAAAGCCACCAGAGAAAAGGATTTGAACAGCAAACCAATAAAAGTATTGGTCATAAAAGAATTGTTTACGCAACCGCAGATCAACTTTAAATAACCACAAGTACTAGTACTTGCAAATTTAATTTGAATTGAGTTAGACAGGCAATACTGATTGCCTTCATGTAAAAAAAAATTATTGTACATATTTGTAAGTGAAGTATTGTTAGCATAGACGCATAATTAAAATTCACAAACAATTTTTTTTCAAGATTCACTTGAATGTACGCCAGTGTATTTTCCAATTATTATTTTATTTCATTTTGTTTTGTCATACATATGTATGTTCATACATTTATGTCTTTCTTGCCTTGTGTATAAATTAAGGGCTTTTTATATTTGTGTTATTTATTTATATTCTACTTCAAAGCTTAAACCCATATAAACATCAAAGGATTCCGAAATTTAATATTGTCTCATATTTGATACATTAAACAAAAAATAAAATAAAACATAAGTACCTATATAGTACATATCTATACGCGAATACAAACATCAAACCACTAGGATATTTAAAAGGTAAAAAATATTTGCAACATGAAAAATTAATTTGCAATATTTTTTATGTTTGTTTGTAACGCACGTTCAATAATAAAATAGCACCGACAAAATATAAAACAATGCAAACCTTAAACCAAGCAAAAAAAGCAAAAAAGAAAGATCAAAAAGATATGCAGCTAAGTAAATTTGCCAACGAGAAGAATAAAAGCAACAAAACCTATGTTGTGTCTTCTAATTCGATAAACAAGTTATTCTGATTAAAAACAAAAATAACCGAAGGCTGCTTTACACTTATTTTGCCGTTCGATTGATAAACTGCCTCATCTTAATCATTATTTAAATTATTCCATGTATCGCCTCATTTAGAGATATTTTATAATTAAATTAAATTAGACTCAGGTCTGTATGTGTTTGTGTTCTGTGGCAATTAACTAAAAATGTATACACATATCCGTACTGACAAATCCTTTGAAGATGCGACGTCCCAGTTATATTGAAATATAATGAAAATATTCGAAAAAAGCTAAGGAACTGTAATATTGCCAGACATCGATATTTGTTTGAGAGCAATTAAATTGTATCTCCATGTACAAACATCTGTTGCATGAATGTAGCAAATTCGCAAAAATGGCATAAAGATAAGTCGAGAATCTTGCTTCATGGATATACACGAATCAATGCGAACAGCCACGATAAGAGAAGCTATGGTCAGCAGTTACCAAACAAATATGCTTTTTGCTAAGCACGTGGGTACACTGAACCAAATTTGAGTCAATGCGCCAAATTTTACAGCGACAATTATTGATAAGATTGTTTCAGTATTGTTGTTGTTGTTTTAGAATTAAAATATTAAACATTTCCAAAAATGCCGATTTTTAAATACATTTTTATTAATGTGAATAATTTTTTTAGGTTAGCTATAAACCGGCACACAAACAATTAATAGAATAGCACATGAACATGAGCAACAATCAAAAATTTGTTGAAATCAAAAAAAAATAATTCTGTGGTACAAACAATAATAAATTGGCAACAAATTTATAAATAAATAGATAAATTAAAACATTGGATTTAGTTTTAAAATATTCTAGAAACTGGAGATTTATTTTTAAAATTGCCTAAACAACCTTGCAGACACAGATCAAATATTAAATAATTTGTATCGATTAAATTTGATGGTTTATCTCGATTTTTTTCTTGTTGCTAAAAATTATTGTTTTCTGTTCCAAAATATTATATTTGTTGCCAGTTTATTATTTTTGATACTAATGTTTGTCGCCATAAAATTATTCTTGTATGCTCATTTAAATTGTCCCATCAATCAATTTAGAAATCGTATTCTCAAAATCGTCACTAAATCTAATACATCAATGGGTAAATAAAAATTTTCAAATAATGCAAATTCTTATTAGATCATTTAGATTATCACCGAAGAGTTAACAGATTAATCATCGAAATTAACGAAAGAACAACTAACAATATATGGTAACGAGAAAGAGTTTTCGTACAGTTAAAGCAAACATACATCAAAACCAGCATAAATAAAGAAAAATATTCGGTTTTCTGTTGATGCCAACACACGAATTTCTTATACAAGAGTATCTTCATATACGTAGATTGAAAGCCAATAACCACCTGTTGAAGCTTTCAACTCCTGATCTGTTTCCTTTTATAAACCATATAAAGAAGCAAAAATTCTTAAAGACTTCTTATGATCTTATGCACGAAAAATTTGTCACTTTATGATCTATGACACCAAACTATTGTGTGTAAAATATGCAACTTTGTTTTGCTATGAATGGCTAAATTTCAGAAATTTTTTATTTATTTATATAGAATAACATATTTTCAAATCATTAAAAATATTTGTATGAAAGCTCACTGATTTAAAGGTCCACCACTTTGAAATCTAAAGAAATACCATTGTCGTCAAATGTATAATATTTTAAAACTCTTACTAGCATTAGGCAATTAGGAATTTTCAAGTCACTTTCCATAATTTTTGTATGGGAGCCCCTTGGCCCCGGAACCCACCCACTTTCAAACTTTCGTTAAAGTGTTGCTGCCGAAGCTACGAAAATGTATACATTTACAGATTACTTAATTTTATCTTAGAGGCGTGACGTCATGTTTCACGTAAGTTTTGGTAACATGGTAAATGTTCTGCAGAACTATCGGAGAAAATACCACCATTCGTTACAACAACAAGAGTAACAAGATGAACAACTAATGCACATAGGTTTACGATGTAGCTCCCGAAACCTCGAACTGAAGAAATCAAGCGTGAATTTTTATACCGAATATCAAAAAAGTGGAATTCGCTAATACACTTCAAATTTCCGAAGGAATATAAAATGAATAAATTTAAGGTAGCTATTAACCTTTACTTGCAGGAGCGCATTGGGTGCAGAAGCTCTGACAATTACAAGGAGCTAGGACCGTTAATAAGTCCGCTCTGCACCCAATTACAAAATGTATAAAAAAATTAAAAAAAAGTTTTAAAAGAGTTATTATGGGAACTCCAAGATTCCCACATAACATAACATCTGAACACATCTCCACAAAACATAACATCTAAATTGAAAATTTCGTAATTGTAGAGGTTTTAGTTTTTGAGTTAGGGAACACATATGTACATACATACGTACAGACATTTACCAGAAATTCTTAATTTGTTTTAGAAACGTAATAATTAAACTAACGGATATTCATATTCAGGAGGATTGCATTTATATTAGATAGTAATCCTAAATACAATAATAAATAATGATCAAAATTTATTATATTTCAGTTTTAATACATAAAACATTTAAAATGATTATTATTTTAGGTTATTACCCTTGTGATATACTCGACGCGACCGACGTGACTAAGTAAAAAAAAAAGTTAAAGTTTATGAATTTGCACTAAAGCGATTATACTCGACGCTACTCAGAAGTCACAAAAAAAAGTTGATTTAACTTTGACTTTTTGTTGTTGTTTAGTGCTAAAGTGACATCTTACAGAAATTTTAAAAAATATGATAATATTCCATTTTTATTTTATTTTTGTTAAAATTTTGACGTTTAATTTTTTTCGTCGAGTATATCGCCACTATTACAATCATATTTCATGTGAAAATTAATAGGTACACTGCGCACCTACGGAAACCACGTCCATAGATATTCATAATAGATTTCTTATTTGACTAAAAACACATAAAAAAAAAATTCCATTCAAATGTTATCACCGGTGTCAAGTTTTTGGACACTTTGTTTTTGGACACAAATTTATGCAAGTGTACTGTGAAGTTTTTGGACAAAATTGAGATTTTAGATAAATTAGGTGTTTGGACATATATTTATACACATGTATATCTTTAAAAGTGTATTTAACAAAAATAAAGTTATTAGAAAATTAACAAATCGATGAATTTCGCTTGGAACAGAGACGTTGTTCTTTATTATATCAAATAACACGAATCTTAGAGATTGGCTAATATAGTGATTATATAGGTTGCAAAGCACAAAACACTTATAATAGATTACGCCTTCGTGGATTTCGTTTTCGTAGTTTACTGCGCATTACGTCAACTGAGAGTTGCTAGAATGATATTGCAAAGGAAATGTATGAAAATTAAGGAATTTGTCCAATACATGTATAATATATGGATGTATTATGGATTAATATGGATGTATTATGGTTGAATATTTGTCTCCTCTTAGAAAATAGGATCCAACCTTTTAACAATCTCTTATTTGTTGGAAAAGAATGAACCCTATATGGACAATTATTTATATTGTTATTACAACAATTAAATACGGCGCACCGCATTATTTATTTAATTTAATTTAATTTTTGAATTCAATTACACACAACAATATTGTGAAACAAAACTGTTCACTCTCATTTGACGTCATTATTTTATGCCGTTTATTTTATGATCCAAATAGGCAAAGTGCGCAAGGCGTAATCTATTATAAGTGATTTGTGGTTGCAAAGAGTATACATTGCAAAATTCAAATAACTCAGTGCATTTTGATATGAGCCGTAGGGCTCTTGAAAAAAAAAAATTGAAAATTTACAAATCGATGAATTTCGCTTGGAACAAAGACGTTGTTCTTTATTATATCAAATAACACCAATCTCAGAGATTGGCTCATATAGTAACTATAGAGGTTGTCAAGGGTTAACATTTCAGGAATTAAATCACTCAGTGCCATTTTGATATGAGCCGTCAGGCTCTTGAATTTTTTTTTGAAAATTAACTAATCGACGAATTTCGCTTGGAACAAAGACGTTATTCTTTATTATATCAAATAACACGAATCTCAGAGATTGGCTCATATAGTGACTATATAGGTTGTCAAGGGTTAACATTTCAGGAATTAAATCACTCAGTGCCATTTTGATATGAGCCATAGGGTTCTTGCAAAAAATTTTGAAACTTAACTAATCGACGAATTTCGCTTGGAATAAGGAAGTTGTTCTATATTATATCAAAAACCACGAATCTCATAGATTGGCTCATAAATTGTCTGTATAGGTTGTCAAGGGTATACATTGCTGAATTCAAATCACATAATCACAAAAATTACCAAAAAATAACCAAAAATGACAAACAAATTAGGTACTAAAAAATAACCAAAAATTAACCAAAATTTATCAAAAATTACAAAAAAATTACCAACAATTTCCAAAAATTAACCGAAAATAACCAAAAATTACCAAAAAATAATTAAAAATAACCAAAAATTACCAAAAAATAACCAAAAAAATACCAAAAAATTACCAAAAATTATCAAAAAATGACCAAAATTACCAAAAATTACTAAAAAAAACGAAAATGACCAAAAATTAGAAAAAATCAACCAAACGAATACCAACAAATTACCAAAAATTACCAAAAGATTATCAAAAATGACCAAAAAATTACCAAAGAATATTTGAAAATGACCAAAAATTACAAAAAATTACCAAAAAATAACCAAAAAATACTAAAAAATTACAAAAAATTACAAAAAATTTACCAAAAATTACCAAAAAATAACCAAATATAACCAAAAAATAACCGAAAATGAGCAAAAATGACCAAATATATAACCAAAAATGACCAACAAATTACCAAAAAATACCTAAAAATTACCAAAAAAAAACCAAATATAACCAAAAAATAACCGAAAATGACCAAAAATTACCAAAAATATAACCAAAAATGAGCAAAAAATTATCAACAAATAACCAGAAATTACCAAGAAATAACCAAAAATTACCAAATATTTCCCTAAAATAACCGAAAATGACCACAAATAACCAAAAATGACCAAAAAGTTACCAAAAAATAACCAAAAATTACCAAAAAAATACCAAAAAATAACCAAAAATGGTCAAAAAATTACCAAAACATAACCGAAAATGACCAAAAATTACCAAAAAATAACCGAAAATGACCAAAAAATAACATAAAATTACCAGAAATTACCAAAAAATAACCAAAAATTATCCAAAAATTACCAAAAAATAACCAAAAACGACCAAAAATTACCAAAAAAATAACCAAAAATGACCACAAAATAATCGAAAAAGACCAAAAATTACCAAAAAATAATCGACGAATTTCGCTTGGAACTTTTTGGTTGTTCAAATGAATTTCCAATTTTCTTAAGAAACTCCTGGTATTGAAAGTTGGCATCAGGTTTTGAAAATAATAAGGGACAATGGGTTGGTTTGATACATCTCATACGATGTATTACAAATATTTATTAAAAATAAATCTGTGGCCACAAAGAATAACGGCACATTCGATTTCATATCATATCAATTTTTGTAATAATCCAGCAACTACAAACAACCGTAATATTCATTTAAAAAAGCAAGAATTCAAAACATTCATACGATTTTGAGTAACTTTTAATTGTTAAAACGTTTTCCTGAAAATGTCAGGAAAATGTGTTATTAAGCTTTGCCTTGTTACCACAGAAATAATTTTTCCAATTTTCTTGGGGAAATCCTGGGTGGCTTAGACCAAAATGGCCTACCTACACAGTTGGCACCTGGTATAGGGTATCCGAAACAATTTTCTGTTTTGAAGAAATTGGGAGATCAGAGTATGAAGGACAGCAAACGATCTTTTACAATATACACCAAATATTATGAATAAATGTTTTTTTTTTGCCGATTTTCTTGAGAACTTTCTAGGAAGCTTTTGCCGAAGTGGTCTATTTACACAGTTGGCATGGGGGTTTGGCGTCTATTGGAGGGGGGGGGGGCAAAGTTGGTAGATTAATCTAGCAGCTCCGTAACCTTTCAGTAGGCGCAAGTGTACGTACCACTTATGCCGAACAGCATATGCCGAAGGTTGAATGGCTGATAGGTTAATCAGTTCATATATGCGGACTCTGGATACCAGGCACCCTCTCGTTTTATTTAGCCTTCCTGTAGTAAAGCTGGGTGACCTACAGGCGACTTTCGATTCCCAGCAACTCACAAAAATAAAATCCAAACAGTAGGCGAGGCACGGGGAGGAATACACGGGAGCAGGACTGCCCTCTCGAAGTCCGTGAGTCCCAATGCTACCGCTTTTCCCGTAGAAGCACATCCTACAGTAAACATCTAGGAGGGAGAGCAATGAGCCCAGATAGTATGTATCGCGTGTATAAGTACTTCCAGCAGTAAATATCTAGAAGGGAGAGCAATGATCCCAGATAGTATGTATTACGTACCGGTCGGCAGTATTATCAGGTTCATTAAGAGCCTGAATATTGACTAGGCGGATAATTAAGCAGGGCTTGGAGCACAAAAGATCTTTTAGGTCACAGTGCGAGGTGGCTTAACGCCCACATGGCTCTCAAGTAATAATAATCGCAGGTGGGCTAAATGCCCACATGTCCCTACAACACTAACTCTACACAGTTGGCATAAGGCTTAGGCTATCCGAATAATCGTAATGACTAAGCTAGGCTGTTCCTCCATTAGAAGATTTGTAGGTGTGGATACACCGCAAGTTGAAGTTTTGTCCTCCTTTTTTGGAACTTGGCCATAAATCCTGCCACTTGTTACTGAATCGGAGAATGAATTATAAGTTATTCACTTTTATAAAGCGAAAATCTTAGATTGTCCTGGGAATCTCCATTTTCTAGAATATTTTTTAAGTTAAATCTTCCAATTCCAGAAATTCTGGAAAACCAAATTGTATAATATTAAAACATTCCGGAACATGAAGATTTCTATATTAATTTTAAAATTGAATCACCCTTCTCCAGAATATTTGAAAATTCATTTTAAAATTCGTATGAAAACTGATTCTAATAATTAGGTGTCATTTCTAAAAAACGTCGGCTTTTATTTCTCGTAAAAGAGAAAAAACATAGAAAAATATCGGCCACCGATGCATTTTAATTGCGAGTTAAAGGTACACATTTTATCCATTCCTTTTATGCCTGGCCTTACTTCACGGCATTATTTGTTACATATTCAGGTGGTGGCAATTGGTAAGAGTTTAAGAAGTTGAATAGTTTTCTCCATACGATGGCAATTTTTACTACTTCAACAAGTTTTAGTGGAGAACGGTCTTACAAAAAGGTCATGTGTCAACCAAACAATTTATATTGTCATCACTGTTAGCTTCGGAGAAATAATGTTTGGTTGGGCGATTAAAGAATGTTTACTGAAACAAAGGATTAAAATGAAGTGAGTTATTTCAATGTAACAATGTTGGATAACTAACCATACGTTGCAAAGCAAACTAATCGATGGTAAGAATTTAATTATGCTGTGCTGCAGAGCGGTGCCTTAAAGCAAGACGGGACCGTTTAAAAAGTAAAAAATCCAGAATTCAAATAGCAGTACATCAAAACTATGATTAAACATGAGCAATTACATTATATATATCAAATACGTTAGAATATCAACCTTCAGCAAGAATGAATAAATTTTACAACATAACGGAAAGAAAATCTGATATGAAATACCACTTAGTGATTAACTAATGGAAAATCTGACCTAATGAAAAGGCCGACCATTTTACCAATACGTGACGTTTAGTGATAAATTCTATTGTCTTGCAGAAGAACCTAATGAGCCCAATCGTAGGTATATGTTTTAAATACCCTACACACTGACGATCGTGGAGGCACCGCTCCACCAATATTTATAGTTACCAGATTTGAATTTACTAATCAAAATAACAGTCTTGAAATGCTTAACTAAAGATAAAACAGTAAGGTCAGCTAAAGTGGAACCGGAATTAAGAAGGATTTTGCTTCTCTGTTTATTTAGAAGATCGAATTAGCTGCAACACGGAATATTGCACCGTGGAATTTAGATAGTTATCGCTACTAACCATTTGAATTAAAATGACTACAAGAATTGTTAAACAGAGTATCAATTATTTTCAGCCACCACATTGTAATTCACAGTGAATATCAAATTGAAACAAGAATCTACCGATTCATGCTGCGATCCATTAATATTCTCAAGTAAAGAAGGGAACGAGTGACTGCCGCTAATTGATATAATGAGTAGGTCGAAACCAACAATCATAAAATTACTAAGCCTTACAGTTTACGTGATAACCAAGAAGCCCCAAGGGACAGTGTATAAAGAATGCTGAATCAATTTCCGGATTTATGTGATTTTATCAAAGGACGAATACGTAGCTGCATTGTAAATTAAAATTCTAAATATTATGTTCTTCCAATTGGAGTTGTACAAATTTGTTCAAAAGTTTAATCGGTTAGGGATTTTTAATGTTCCTTAAAATCAACGTCGGGGAACCTTCGCTAATAAAAGATCCTCGACTAGTTGGCCCAGAGAAAATAAGCCTATTTCGGTGCTGATTATTTATTTTCCTTGGTTTGATTCGATGCATTTGAGAGCCGTTAACGTTTTTTTAAATTTTTAAAACTGCCTTGGTATTTAAAAAAATACGTTTTTTTTTAACCCTTGTGTCTAAAACCAGAAAAATTTACTTTGTTCTATAACCGGCTATCCGGGTAGCCATACATACATTTTTCTATTTTTAATGAAAATGTTTGCATTTTTTGTATAATTCCTTTAAATTTATTGTTGTCTAGAGTAAAAATAATAAAAATGGTTGCATTTTGCTTCCTTCTTCACCGTTACTTACATTGGGTCGCACCGTACAAGATTAAGTATTACAGCAAAATCTCATACTCGGGTAGTAAAACTCACAACCTGCGAAATTTTTGACATTTTTACCATACTTGAAAGTTCGAGCATCAGACCCCAATAACTATACATTTAAAGTCATTTCGACTTACGTTCAGGTATTAAATGCGTGCTCGGCAACACACTAACAATATATCAATTTCATTCCATCATCAGCGTCCGACGAGATTTGCGATAGAATCTTACAAGTTTTTGGAAACAAAGAAACGGCCCACAGCAAGGAAAACATGTTGTACTTGTAAATAGAAAATGTGCGCGAACACACAACCACTATTGTAATTGTAAGATGCCTAATGTGCACATAGTAAATTTGTTTGTAAAGTGTGTAGGTAGTTTTCCTTTTCTATAGTTTTTTAATAAATTTTTGGCAATACAATGTTTACAAAACCAATACATCAAGTGTTTCCTTGGTTGGCTACCCGGGTAGCCAGTCATAGAACAACAAAGTAAAAATAGTCAAACAAAAAACTTTCACCTAGAACAAATTTATTATTTAGCATCTATTCGAAAATCGATCAAAAAAAATTAATTTTGATGATGTCGAGGAGTTAGAATCACATAACTCAAAAATTAAAGGCTTAAATAACGCTTTATGTATTTATATTAGTTCATTGGCGAAATTAACTGGCAAACAAAATAAAAAAAATCATTACAAATTCATTTAACAAGTTAAATTGGAATTACTAAATATAATACATATCTTCTACTAATTTTGTATACTAAAATTGTCTTGTCCTAATTAATTATTCAAATCACATCTACATAGATTTGGCTACTTCGCTCAGGTTCATTTATATTGATTAACCTTAATAGTTTAATCTTCGAAAACACTAATTTAAAAAATACCTCCGTCATTTGATGGAAAGAACATTGTTTTTGCTGTTTTATGCAAAATTAAGATACTTTCTGTTTTTATTGTGCAGGGATAAAAAAAAATATATCATTTTGACCCTTCAATTCTGATGATGCGTAAAACCGATTTTAATTTAGCTAAAAGCATTTTTGTACTTTACAGTCTCGAAGTTAATTCACCGGAAAATTTTAGCAAATATTCAAATGTTTTATTTCTCTCTTTCATATGGGAATAGAAATTTCATGAAAAATATTTTCTTTTAATTTAAACTTTGTAATTGCTTCCGGTTTTTCTTTTAAAAATAAATACAAACAAAAATGTATTTAAATCTATTTGCTAAACCAAAATATGAAAATATATTTTTTTTTTTGTTATTTAGAATAAATAAGACGAATTTCTTCTCATAAATAATAAATTATTTTATGTTGCTCTCTTCTAATCTTTTTTTCGATATACATAAATGCGAAAACAAAAAAAAAATATTTTAATAAATTTGAACCTTTTTATGGTTCAAAACTTTTTGATATTTTTTTTTTTTTTTGAATTAAAGTGAAAAGGCTAAAAACGTGGTAAATTAAAATTTTGTTTATTAGGTGCCTTTTCTCTAAATAACCGGAAGCCCACTTTATTTTTATCCACATTGAATACTCTTTTAACAGCGAAAAGTTTTTATTTTGTTTTATTTTTTCAACCGTACACGATATGTTAATTTAAATTAACAAGATCGTGAGAAATTCTATTGGTTACATAAAAAAATAAAATGATCGTACCCTGAATCATTATCAAAATGTTAATGATAAATTTATTATATATCCATTCATTATTGATATTTTTGACCTATGCTATAATTTTCGAGTTAAATGAAATAAATTCACAATTATTGTACGCTTTTGTGTTGAATCATCAATCATGGAAATTAACAAAAAAAAAAAAAAAAAACGAATATTCTAACACTAATTAGTTTCAATTTCATCGTGTGTTAAAGTTTATTGTAAAATAAATTTTCGTTTTAACGTAATTTATGAATTACTAAATGTTTGTGATATTTGGAATTTTGGTACATATTTGGAATACATACAGAAAAAATATTGTCTTAGCCAAGAGTCGTATTTCATTTTATTGTATTTTCATATGTAGGTAATATGAATAATAAATTATTTTAATTGAACGAGCGTACAAATATATCAATCAATAATTGTGGTTTTGTGCAAAAATTAAATGTCAAAGTCGTGTGAATAATTACTAATAACAATTGAAGATAAATAAAATATTTATTTTTCTAAGAATTAGTTGCTTTCATACCAACGCGTGTAGATCATTTCTCGTGGTCATTAGACTCAACTATTTTATTATCGATAAATGCTAACGACCTTTATACCATCCAAAAATACCATGAATTTACAAAAAAATGGAACAACTCCAAATAATAATTCAATAATAGATTTATCGATATTTTATTTACTTGTAAACGACAATTATTTTATGTTATTTGGAATGTTGTCACGATGAACATAATAAATAAACAACCAGACTTTTAGACCTTTTAGCAATAAATTGTTGTAATTCATTAAGGGTCAAATATTACCAAATTTTTCAAGATTATTTTTGCTTAGTCGCTAAAATTCGTAAGTATGAAACAATTTGAATAAGTCAACCAGGGTCGTATCATTAATAAATTAAATAGTTTTATAAAGTAAGAAAGAAGTGTCTGGAAATACAAAGCACATATTGGAAAATGCACTGTATACTATAAAAGGTGTTCTTAAAATAACTCACACATTGCTAAACCTGACGACACTGAAAATTAAAAATTTTATAAAGAAAGCACTGGTCTCAATCACCTTAAATACACTGGTCTCAATCAACTTAAATACACTTAGCTCAATCAACAAAAGTATGCTAATGTTTTGCGCGATGCATCAATCCAACTGTGTGTCGTAGAGGCAGTATTTCTTAGTTTTATTACGTCTTCTTGTTTTTTTTAACGAATCGCATCTCTATTATGTATATTCGTGGCGTCGATACGAAAAAAAAAATATTTTTAACAAAATTGTATTTTTAAATATTTTTCAACTTAAGCATTATCCCATCTTCCTAATAATTGAATTAAACTCCCATCTAATCCAGACAATCAATCAACAAAATTTCTTAAATATCCATAAAGGGTGCTGCCTTATAATCTTCCCTGCTGATCCTCATTATAAATCCATGATTTACCTTCCGTTTTCCACTTTCTTTTCATAGATCAGCAGACATCAGCATGTTCAGATTAAATTGCAAATAGACTTCCAGCAAATAAAGTTTGAGTCTCCCAACTTTAATACTCCAATACTCTAGATGACGATTAAAATAAAAATTTTATTAAAATTGTTTTTTGAATTTTTTCAAATTTTTGGTTAAGATGTGCTAATTATGGCGATTCACTAATGCATTTCATCATCTGATGTTTTACACATTTTAGCGCTAAAACTGTAATTACATTACGAATATAAGTATAGCACTGTAGTTTATAAAACATGTTTCATTTAAAAATAATAGTGATTTATAGTACTGGTAAGTAAAGTAAGATATCATCCAAGTAGAATAAGTTTGATCCAAGGAGGGAGAACAGATTAATTCTGATTTTGTATTATTATTTTTTTTTTTTTTGGAATTGACCACAACGGTGCTCCTATAGTAGTAGACTCATGCAATTTACCTCCTTGATTACAAAATAACCTACATAAGATGTTATAACTTTTAAGTCAATAAATAACCAAGGAGTAGTAAATTTATAACTGCACAAAATTCCTAGTAATTAACTTACTAAGCAGTAGCCAACAAGTTAGAACATAAAAACATCTAAAGTTAAAATGTGACTGCAAAGCAACGTAAAATTTCAAAATATTTTAAATATTTCGATACTGTCACTTAAATTTATTTTAAGGTGTAAGATAAACCATTCTTTTTGTGTATATTTTGCAGTGAAATAGTACTATTTGTTTTACATAATCTTAGATAATATATTCTGAAATATTAAAAGTGTTGTGTTATTAGGATTTCTTATTATTCGGCATCTTGTGATTCGTCAGATACGAATACTTTAATCTCTTTATTTAATTATTTAGTGGGTCCGATGTTACGATCAATTGTTCCGTTTAAGTAAGGAATGGGGATATTAAAAACATGTCTAGAATTTCGGTTTTCGAAAAAAATTCTACGCAATAACAATTATTCGAAAAACCCTTAATCGAAAAATATTTTATATTGCCGACATTAAAGAAATTCAAGTTATGTTGATCAATATTTTTTTTTATAAATAAAATAATTTGTTAATAACAAATTATTGCTGAATAAACAATTGAATATGCAATTTCGAAAAGGGCACATGTCTGAAAAATTAAATTTTTCAGGAATTAAAGAAAACTATCTATTTTCTAAAGTAGTATATAAATGTATACAATTTATTTCCAGGTTAAGTGCAGGGTCAAAAAGTAATTGGAAATTATAGAAATATTTAATGTTAGTCTTTATTTTATATATTTTTGTATGTATTAAATGCATACGAGATGTGCCGTTTTCGAAATTTATAAAATATAAAGTATATCTAATTAAAAACACAACGTATAAACTTTATGAAACTGTTATCATAAGTATCAAGATCACTTCAGCGACAGATAGAGATATGTCCCCGTCACCGATTAATAAAATGCATTAAATTCGAAAAGGGCACATCTCCAAGAGTTGCGACCTTTTCGAAATTATCGTTATACAAACCGACCCTGGTGGCCGTATTAACACAAGAAATGTGCCTATTCCAAACCACATAGGTGCGGGGATATATTTCCATTACATTAACGTGAAAAAACGGTTTTGTCAAAATTTTCGAGATGTGCCCTTTTCGAAATTGCATAATATTCAATTGTATTTTGAACAAAACCAATAAGATTCTTTCGGCTTTTTATAGACACAATATATTAATAATAATGGCATTCACAACATTTTTCGACTTGTCAATCAGAAAAAATGAAGAGGCCAGTCATTTATAATATATCTACCAAAAAAGTAGAAATATCAAAATCCCCCCAGTACTTTAACCCGAGAGTCAATACAAAATGTATTAAATATGAAAACTTTTCCTTGAGCTTTATGTGTGGTAGTTTGGTTTCGTACTGATAATCTCAAAACAAAAATTTCCATCTACTACATAGATACATTAAGTATGAGGCAAGAACGTAGTGACTTAGCGAATTATAAATTCACTAAATCAAAACAAAAACACTCAAGGAAAACTTTTCATAGGCGTGTTTTAGTATTCATGTCTGTTCTAGATCGCGATAGCAATTATTCGAATTTAGTTGATTTGGAACGAAATATTATCAAATTTTTGAATTATATAATGTAGGTATAAACGTGTTCTACAGTTAACAAAAAAGTTGGACTCGAAAACTTATTTAGTTTTTATGCAATATGCCAGTTCTGTATAATCTCAGAACAAGAGTATAACAAGCAATCTAACTAATATTTTGCGTCGATTTTTTTTTTGTTGAATATAGCAATGATTTCTACTTTTTTGGTAGATACATTATAAATGACTGACCTCTTCATTTTTTCTGATTGACAAGTCGAAAAATGTTGTGAATACCATTACTACTAATATATTGTGTCTATAAAAAGCCGAAAGAATTTTATTGATTTAATACAGACAACAAACTTCTCTTTCAATTGTATTTTGATATTAATAAATACAATTGAATCACTTGAAATTAATGTTGCTATAAATAAAGAATTTGTTATTACAGTTATAATAAAAATTGTATTTAATTTTTGCTAAGAAATCTTTATGTTGGGGTTGGTTACCACCTTATCTAGAACAAAATAATACAGAAACTGAATATCCAGAAATAAAAAAATCTAGAAATGAAAAAATTCAGGAAAAAAAAATTCAGATAAGGTTTTAATATTTATAATAATGGAAATTGCTTCTTCAACCTTTCAGGCACAGATCAATGGAATTTTATCTGTCATATCACTTCTACTGATAATTCTACCACAAATGTTTCAAGTTATTGTAAGGTGGCCTAATTCGTTGGGTTGTTATGGTATCGTCAACCTTACAGTCACAGATCAAAGGAACTGTTTCGCTTCTATCGGTTCTACTGATAGATGTATCCCAAATGTTTCAAGTGATGACAAATGTCAAACAATGCATATAAAATTAAATTTTGTTTATTTTTTTAAATAAATATTTTATCTGAATTCAAGATTTTTTTTTGGTATTTTTTTTTCTGGATTTTTACTTTTCAATTATTCTGGATTTTAATATTTCTGGATTTTTTTTAGGCAAATGCAACGATCCCTTTATATTGTTACAAATTAGTTTGTTAACACGTTCGCCACTCAACGTCACAAATACATATGTGACATGCTAGTTAAAAAAAACGCATGTTTTACGCAAAATTTTACGAAATAAAAGAATAATTTTGTAATAATTTTTGTTACGATTATTTGCGATGCGGCTGTGTTTCTAGAAATATCTAACACATACTTGTGCCAAGTAGTTTCACTAGGAGCCCAGTCGTCGCCCATATTCGTGGCATTTTATTTTAACGCGTGAGTTGTTTTGTATACCAAAAAAAAAACAGATGAGTGGCGAACGTTTTAATAATAAATTTAACGCGTTGACGACCATAGGGCGCATATATATATATATATATATATATATATGTATCATAGTGTTCTCCATAGACAAGGGACGCATATACATATGCGTCGTACTTTTTATGTAAGTAATATATTATAGTTTCTATATTAGTTTATAGATTCTCTTGATTTTTTTTCGGTTTGGGGGAAGGCTTGTATATGCTTCATATTATTAATAACGTCACAATCTCCGCAAAACACCTAAATGAAACATTTATTCTGCCATTAGGCTTCAATTAGCTCATTTCGTGCAAATTTATCATCTGGTTTATGAGCACATCGATCGTGAACGTGTTCAAAAATGAGTGTTATCTCTAATAATTAATATGTGCTGCATAATAAAGTTGCCTCAAAAATTTGTTGTGTTGATCAATATGCATTCAATTTCCTTTGGTGTTCACAATATCAAATATTACGAAGAATTGTTTTTTCGTAAAATTTTGATTCTATGAAGTATTGTTACATGAATTATTTTCAATGAATTGTTGTTTTATGAATTGTGGTTTCATAGAATTGTGTTACATAGAATTGTACCGTTCCAGCATCAAGGTGAATAACTCTTAAATATGTATTTCTACAAATAAATTTAGTGAAACACCAAAGTTTAGTTCATTAAAACACATTTTCTTAATAAATTATTTTTTATAAATTAATCATACTATATATTATATAAGGTTATCAACCCAAATCATACCTCCAAGGACCTCTAATAATTCGATTTATTTCCGCGGGCCGGAGATTTTTATAAAATCCTATATTATTTCCATTTTTCAGTCATTAGACTTAATGAAGGGCCTGGAACTAGAAGGCGCTAGATTTAATTACCAAACGGTTTTGCTGCTTTTATTTTACAATTGAAGATTGCATGAATATTGTTTCACAAAAGAATAATGTTGAAAAAATTTTAAAAACATACACTAAAGAGATACATTTGTGGCTTCAAATAACGAGCATTCCATCAACCCTAAGTATAAGCTCATTTCAAGCAGTTGCGAGGCTCTATCTCCGTTAATTCTATAAACAGAAAAAGAAAACAATTGGATAGCTGCGATTCATTTTTGTGGTTATAGGAAAGTAAAAGCCTTCTTCTCTTAATTCAAGCAACCATTTTAAACCTTTGACTCTACCGCAATCGATTTTTTGCTTGAATTAAGAAATACCCATATACAGACCGCATTTCTGCACATAAAATTAAAAACAGCATAGAGTTACATTTAAAAAATTTAATTTTTTATAACCTGCTACAGTACATACAAGGGGAAATTGGAAATTTAGAGAAACTTGGAATAATACCCCACAAATCGAGTTCAGTATGCAACGTGCTAAATTAAGTTTAAACAGCTCTGAAATAGCACTACTCAAAATCGCTAATTGGATAAAACCGTTGATATTTTGTTGGTTCAAATAAAGTTGTCTAAATTAAGATTAATGGACGGTATTAACAATGCAAAAACAATTGCAAAGTACCTGTTTACAGAAGAGATTTTATAATTCATTACTGTTTCTTTACGGCTTATGATAATGCCAATTTTTAAAGTCTACAAAAATGAAACTACATAGGCAGATCTATAAGATAAGCTTCCAAATAGGAATTGTTTAAACGGAAACTACAATTCATGTTTCGGTATATTTCGAGATTCGAGATTGATATAATTTTAAAAATATTAGAATTTATCTTCATTACAGTTTTGATAGGTTATTTGCTTATCAATTGACAATTTTAGAATGAATTCGGAAATCAAGGTGAGATTAATTTAATTTAGTTTTAATGAAAATTGCGACTAATAAAATAATTCTTTTTGGTTATAAACATTAAAGATAAATGTTATTGGATTTGGATTACACTGAGAGAGTATTGAATATAACATAGAATATAATAGGTACATAACTATAATGATACAATTGTTTATTGTTTTCTTTCAGGTCAGCTGACGTGATGATCCATCATGTGGGAAATTTATGAAGTTTTTGTTTTGTTTAGGTTTTTAGTGTGATGTCTTAACATAAATCCCGGATAGTTTCATCTGAGATTTAGTCTTTCGCTATAGTAAACATCTAGGAGGAAGAGCAATGAGCCCAGATAGTATGTATGTATTATTTGTAAAAGTACTTCCAACAGTAAACATCCAGGAGGGAGAGTAATGAGCCAAGATAGTATGTATTACGTACTGGCCGGCAGTATTTTCAGGTTCATTAAGTGCCTGAATATTGACTGGACGGGTAATTAAGCAAGGCTTGGAGCCCAAAAGGTATTTAGGTCGCAGGGCGAGGTAGCTAAACATCTGCATGGCCCTACAACAACACTATTTCTATTCTATTTTCTAGTCATTCGCTTCCCTCAAAAACGTTAGTGCATCCAAAATTCGAATATGCTTTGTTAAATCAGAATTATTTTCACATTCCGTTAATTTGACGAATAAACTTCTCAACATTAACTTTCTGTAATTTAATTTCATGCAATGTATTGTGTGATTGTCCAATGGCCGAAGAATCGATGTGGTATTTGGTGGCAAGAAAGCAAGCTGTATATTTCTTAACAATATGGCTTGGTTTAGAAACACTAAGTAAGGATAAAAATGTTACTTGTCATTCAACTCTTCTTATTAATATAATACTACACTTTCCGCTTTCATGTATAAAATCTTATTCGGTAATATTCCCAAAATAAATTGAGATGTGGAATTTTGAATAACTTATTATGCAAATTTCTTGCAAACTTAAGATGTTTGTGATTTTTTAATGGAATAATGATTTGCTATGAAAATTTAAAAAAAAAATTTAAAAAACTCATAAATACAGAACATTGTAATAATGCTTGTGTTGCTATGAAAATTATAAAAAACAAAAAAATTAAATTTTAAAATGAAGAAGTAATTGTTTTAATTTTAATTTTTTTTAAATTTTAAAGCAAATCATTATTCCTTCAGGTGACCTTGGGAGGTCATGGAGAATACATATTCGGAAGTACAATGATTGCTCTTCTCGAATCCGATGTCAAAAACAGGGCTCTATAAAAAAAAGACCTTGACATCAAGATGACCTTGAATATGACGGCCAAGGTCACAACCAAGCTCACCATTAAATTCCTTGTTAAAATTATTTAAGAATAAAAGTTGCTTATTTTTTTTTGACATACTCCGCGAGATTTTTAGGGGTTTCCATTCTTTTTCCTCGCAATGTAAATTCCTTCAGATGACCTTAGGAGATCATGGAAAATACATGATTCTGTCATCAAAAATAGGGGTTCTAATTTAAAAAAATGATCTTGACCTACAAATGACCTTGAAGATGAAGGTCAAGGTCACAACCAAAATCACCATTAAATTCCTTGTTGCAAATTACCTAATAAGAATAACCCTTGCTCATTGCTTTTTTGACCGAGATCCGCGAGATTTTTAGGGGTTTCCATACTTTTCCCTCACCCTGTATATTGCTAACAATTACATTTTGAAAGCAACAAAATTATTTTATTTACAAATTTTAATATTTTACATCTTTCATCCAAATATTGTGATTGGAGCAAGCGAATTTAGGACTGGTGTACAGGTAAGTTGACTCCAACCATCATAATTGGAGGAAGCTGTATGCACAGGTAAGTTCATTAATTGACATCTATCTAGTTAATTCCGAATATTCCTCAACACCATGATTGGAGAAAGCTGTAGCGGCAGGTAAGTCGTTGGACGAATTTAATTTTATTTGTTAACTCAAGACTGCTTTTATACATGTTCTGCAAAGTATAAAAATAATTATTGTTATAAAAAATAGAATTATTAGTTTAAATAAAATAATATAAAATGAGCTGGAAAATCAAACTGTAAAATACAAGAAATGCGGAAAGTGATCGTTGAGACAAATCAAAAACCAAAAAAAATAAATATTGAAATCCAGTTAGTTCTATGTAGGTTACTCTTATACGTGATGTACAAGAAATGTATTAAATCAAAAAATAAAAGTAAAAAATGGTATTTCAAATGTTCCTAAATGAACTAATTTGAAGTAATGAAGTAAACTTATTAATTGGAAAAAATCTAGATATGTATAATGTAATAAATACATACATACCAAATATTGCTCAACATCAGGATCGGATGAAATTCTCTGTTCAAATTTGCAAATTCATCATCGGTTTATACATGGTAAGTCTATTAATATTGCATCTTTAATTGATTTTGATTTTCCATTAGTACTTTCTCTAAATTCTCGCCGAAGATATTTAACTTATTTCATTACAGCAATTAACATATTTTTTATTTCTTAGGAACAATTACAATTGCTACTAGATTCGTTGAAAGCGGTGTCTGTGTAATTACTTTGTTGTGATGTTGAATGGATTTTGGAAGTTCCTGGCGATTTTGGGTAAATTTTAGAATTGTCTGTTGGCGTCGCATGAATTTTACATGTTACTGATGGTGTTGAGTGAATTTTAGATGTTTCTGGCCATTTAGAGTAAATTTTCGAACTTCCTGGTGCAGTCGACGAAAAAGTTTCTGGTGATCGATTTTTTAAGCACCTAAAGGCATTGAATGAAGTTTCGAAGATCCTGGAGGTTTCGAACATATCTTTGAAGTACCTTCTAAAATTGAATTATTTGTATAAGCTCTTGGTGGTGTTCAGTAGTTTTGCTGAAGTTCCCGGCGGTATTGCATCTCGTCTACAGGGATATAACATAATGAATATAACATAAGTTTGTTTCCACTTTGTAGCTTGTTTTTATTCTTAACCTCTTTAGAGACGTTGGAAATTGTATTTTATGAAAAAAAGTCGGAGAATGAGGTGAGTCACACAGTTTTTTATATTCAAATTTAGTCGGTGTTGACACATATTCAGTGCTGGTGGTAGGAATTATGTTCCGTATAGTTCGAAATTTCACATACTTCTCAGAATCATCTTTCCCAAACTCATCGTTCATAAGATATTCTTCTTCTACAGAAAAAATGTAATATTGAAAAATTTACAAATCATCTTTATTTACCTATATGGTAACCCTACATCATCATCTACATAAGACATCGCCGTTTTATTTATTATTTTTAATTTAATTAAAATTATTTTTATTTTAACTAAACAATTTTTACGAGCACTATAACCACATTGACTTAATACTTAAGAATGGGGATGTTATCAAAAATTAACTAGAAAGAGGAAGTACCGTATTTTGTTCGTCGTGTAGTATCCGATTTGGACACGAAACATTTTCCTTTTTTGTGATGCAAAAATGAGTTCTTTTCGAATTAATTAAATTGAATCAGTAGGTAGATTCCGGTTGTGTGGAATTATTTTGTGGAACGGGATTTTGTTCTAAACGAGAATTTCGCATTCCGGTTCAGTGGAATGGGAAAATAAATCCCGTTTTTGTGGAATGCAACGTCAAAATTTCTCGTCGTGGAATTTGACGGTGAGATACAATTAATAGTGCCGCAGAATCCAAAAAAATTCTTAATTATAAAATAAATTGAACGTGAATCTATTCAATTATTATTATTTTTTCTAATAAAATGGGAGCTAGTGTGAAAAATGTTTGCAAAAAGTTTCGTTAACTCAGAAGGGCCTCCTTCAAGAAATTTGGAGCAAAATACGGGTCGGCGAATGTAAATAATGATTTTTTAATTTTTTATTCATTATTTATAAACTTAGCAGATTTCAGAACACAGGCGGGTGCTTATTTTAAACTTAGAAAAAGAGCAGCAATATTACACTAGTAGTAATAATCGATATAAAAATAATAACATGTAACACCATAATTCATTTAAATAAAATTTTTATTTTGAATTAACATTAATTATGTACAAACAGTTTTATTTAACACTATCAATTTTCAATATTTCGCACCATTCGCATTCTCCAGCTGCATTAATTTAAATTATAAGATTGTTGTTGGCTATGTTATGCTGCTTATGTACGACTGTACGAGTAACATCTATTGCTTTACGCCAACCATATTTGTATACACAAATATTCACGCTAACTAAATAATAAATGCGTGCATTTTAACAAATCACGACAAAAACGTAAATAAAATGACAGAAAAATATTTCACTTTTGACATATTTCCCCGTATTAGACCTAGTACTAAAATCTTTTTCTCGCAAGGAGAACTAGAATACAAATTTGTGGAACGGTATTTTTCAGCGAGAAAATGAAATGTGGGAAAAATAAAAATTCCATTCCAATCCAATTAATTTCACAAAACCGGAATTTACATACAGATTGTTTGATGTATAGTTGAAATTATTTCGAAGTCCGTTGAAACAACAATTTTAAATCAAGAAATGTGAAAAAAGATATTCCATTTTTAATGAACTAAAAACGAATTAGAGTTTTGAATCATTTTGTTGATTTAAAAATAATTTATTTTTGAATTTGAATTTTGAGTTTATTTAAATTCATAAAAATTGATGAGTTTTCTTCATGTTTAGTGGAACGTTTATGATTCGTAAATCATTAAAAATGAGGCGAAATTTTAAGTTAACATGGGCGTCATTTTTTCTAAAACAAAAATGATTTATTAATGAGGCATAAAATACGAATTAAATATTTGAGTTAAAAATGAGGAACAATTTAACCCGATAAATTGAACAAAAAATAATTAATATAAAATTGCGGTCCGCTGGAACGCACCATTATTTTCATGCCCATTTTTCCACGACGCACTTTACGGGTTAAATCATTTATATTTCAAAAAAATGGATCTGGGTTTTTGGTTAGAGGGAATAACTCATTATCATAATTTATACTACAGTGCATCGAAAACAGAACAAAATAATTCATTTTTAGTCATCCGCCTTAAAAATATATTCGCTGGTTTTCCGAATAATCTTTTACTTCACATAACATATCGTTGTGGCTCTTGTGTTACATTTTTCTCGACGTACAGTCGACATTTTTATTTTTCATATATCTATTTGAAAGTTGTAAAATAATGAAACTTAGTGTATTTTTCTTTATCGGGAAATGGCGTCATAGACGCACAACAACAACAACGAGAAAATAAAAACCCAGCCACTCGATCCACAGCTGGCTTACACAATTTTAAGTGATAACGTACGTTATCTTACAGGCTTCACATGATATACGGATAACAATTGGAAATCATTGATCACCGATCACCGTCCGACAAAATTCAACTTTTGATTGCACACATGAGAAATTCCAACACGGCCTGATAGAAGGCATACAAAAAAAATATCCGTGTATCCCCGTTTGTTTGTATCACGTGAAAAAAATGTTTAAATTGAATTTTAGTTTTTCTCTATGTTATGCACTCGATTGAATTTTTTAAAAGCAAATAAATTTTTTTTATTATTAAATATGTTAATGTATTTCCATGTAAAAATGTCTGCTGAATCCAGAAATGCTAAAATTAAATCGATAAAAATAATTTAAAACAGCCAAATATTCAAATTCTAAAAAAATATTTGGATCTGAAATATGAAGTTTTTGTGGTGTATTACAAAGTTTATTAAATATGTTTTGTTCCAAATGTTGGTGTTTTTGTTTTTCGTTTATGCCAGATTGTTCCACATCCGGTGTATCTTTTGAAGCAGCATGTGGATATTCTTCGGAACGTATTCGCGCTGGAATTACGAATTCCACGTATGACAATAGTATTCCAAATTGACAAACAAAAATAGCAACACTCAGCCGCGTGCTCAGTACGTGGCAACCAAATAATCGGTTGAACGTATTTCATGCGATGCCGCTCCGATTTTTAGATCCATCCAACCAAACGACGATAACAATAGTCGCACACCACCTCCGGCACATACCACAAGTTCGGTACATAAGCTATAACGAAATAGTTTTCTAATCATGTCACAACACTTTTTGTTATATTTCGTTTGTAATCTATAGGTGCGAACAAACCCACACGTAACAAAAATTATTACGATGTAAACACTCCATGATTTATTTGTATTTAAGATTATTTTCAGTTTGCAAGGCAGCACAGCGTCTAAACCACAATTTACTCGTCTGTTAAGGTCGTAGTCACTTCTCGCCTTCTCGGAATGCAGAGTTTCAAACTTACTACCTGACTTTATACCTACTAACTTTATACCTGAATACTGTAACACGCCCCTTTTGCTGTGTGATGATTTAAGTACGAAAATAATCTGTATAGATACCGTACTTTACAAATGTATACGAATTGTGTTACCAAAACCAACAAAAATGTTTATTGGTTTTGGCGTCACTCATATAAATATACATACTGCTAACTTACTTTAAACTGCACGGACATGGTATGCTATATGGTAAACAGGTTTTGAGAGTGCAGGTGTACAAAAAATATTTATTTTGAGTTTATAATTGACTTATTAGTCAATTGTAAACTCAAAATAAATATTGACTTATTAGAAAGTGCGGTATTTTTTTAGAATTTGAATATTTGGCTGTTTTAAATTATTTTTATCGATTTAATTTTAGCATTTCTGGATTCAGCAGACATTTTTACATGGAAATACATTAATTTATTTAATAATAAAAAATTAATGTTTGCTAAAAATACAATCGAGCATAACATAGAGAAAAACTAAAGTTCAATTTAAAACTTTTTTGACGTGATACAAACAAACGGGGATACACGGGTATTTTTTTTTTTGTATGCGTTCTATCAGACCTAATTGGAATTTCTCATGTGTGCAATCAAAAGTTGAATTTTGTCGGACGGTGATCAAAGCACACAATTTATCACAAGAATACGCATAATTACTAAAAATTTATCATACGAAACTTACCTTTTTATCCGCCATTGCTTTACTCTTATAAACCGGCTTTTTCTATCAAGAGAATACACTAGTAGATATTTTCAACACAAAATTAAAAAACACAATGAAATATGAAACGCAAACCACTCATTTTTTGATCAGTTATAAATTTTATTTGCTGTGCGACTTGGATATAACAAAAAAAAGTTGGTGTAGCTTTAACTTTTTGTTGTTGTCCAATATAAAGTGACAACTGACAGAAATTCTTTGAAATAAATTTCGATATGTTTCTTTCATTTCATTTTGACGTTTCGCCAACTCGCTCGCACGAATAATTGATAAAATTAGTTTTAATGAAAAATGAATAAATCTTGGTAAAGAACATGACATATTGTATATAATAAATCCTAAATGGATACAAAAATACACAAAAAAAATATTAAATAAGGTGGAAAATAGGAGAGGAACTTAAAGAAACAGATAAAATTCAAAGTTTGAGGTTTTGTGAACTACTGTAAAATAATTGTTGCCTATGTGTTTATTTTTATTGTTATTCACAATTAATGTAGACGAAGAATGTGTTTGTATGTAGCATACAAAATCTTAAAATCAGCCTTGAAATACATTCAATTTAAAATACCAAAAATGTTGCTAAAATTAAATTAACTAAAACTTTTCCTAACCACAATAATAAAAATGGACTCCATAACAATTTTCAGTACCTGTAGAAATAAGTTATTTTCCACATTTGCTTTCTTCAAAAGACAAAGTGAAAATAAATTGTCAGGCAAAGCTTTAAAACGAAATGAGAATAATTGTACAAACAGACATACAAAAATAGGGGCCAAAGGAGAAACGGCGATGGTAAGTATTGTATAAACAGGCGGATTGTGATGAATTGTGACATCGTATATGTTTATGGATTATTGAAGTAGTCTTCACTGTGTTTTACTTTTTAAAATTAATTTTGGTTTAGTGATTTTGTTGATCACTGGAACTTGCGCACAACCCCTATACCGTTGTGCTAATAATCCGGTCTTGTGTATGTATTAGTTTTTCTATAAAACTTTTACTCCAAGGGAGTGGTCACTTTCGGTTGGCCGATTTGGAATGAATTTCAATGGGACGTCCCAATTTATCAAAATCTGAGGTTTCAGTTCGATTGGTTGAACCATCTGGGCTGTAGAGAGGACACAGACGGACAGACAGACACCATTTCGAAACCCACTTTTTTGGACTCCGGGGACCTCAAAGCAGATAAATATTCAAAAATCTCAAGGTCCAAAATTTTCATGATTAATACTTTATTTTATTTACTTAAATGAAAGTAATAATGCCGTCTCATTGCAATTTGCTTTTAGATGGTTTTATGTTATTATTTTTGTTAATTTCATTTCCTTAATCACATTAGAAGCTTCACCGATACACACATTGAATGATACTCGGTATCGGTTTCAGAAGCATCGCAGCAAGTTATTCGATGCTTTGAAATTACCAAATATTAACGTTTCCACTAACTTAAGCACCTGTTTTTTAAGTATGGAACCGGATGTAGAAAAATTATTCCCCCCGCGCTTCGACTGTGTTATTTTTATTTTTTCAAATTCAAAATAAATTCAAACAAATTAAGTTTTGAAAATTAATTATCTTGATAATTAAAAGTTTAAAATTTAATATTCATATTACTAATTAAGTTTTAAAATTTAATAATGCCAAATAAGTATAGGGAGTGACCCATTTTAAAAGAAACTACTCAAATGACTCCCAGGGGAAAGCCTAAACTAAAAAAAGTGTAGCTACAAAAGTTGCACAATGTTTAGGGGAAACCAAATGGTAACCTTCAATATGACCTTGAGGTCAAATTTAAGGGCAAGTTGCTTTTTTAATGGATACACCTGATTTTGACTCTGGATTCTGAAAGCGCGTGTAAGTCTACGTTCAACCATACAGTATCATCTTTCAGATTACAGGATCAAAAGTAGGTGTTTCCAATTTTTTAAAAACCGCCTTCACATTGAAATGATCTTGAAATTTGACCTCAAGGTCAAATTGAAGGTCGTCATTTGATTTCCCCCGAAAAAATTGTGTAACTTTTGTATCTACATTTTTTTATGCCTTTCCCTGGTAGTTACTTGAGCGGTTCTTTTAAAATGGGTCACTCTGTATACCTAACTATCCAAATTTCTTTACTGTTAACATTTTTCAAATTTGATGTTTCTTATACTTATTCCAATAAATGTTTTCCTAAGCTTCCAAAATCCAATAGCTTAATTTTCAAAATTTAGATTTTTTTAAATCCGAACTCGAAAACTTCCGTTTTCCTAAACTAATAATACTTATTAATTTGTTAGGTGTTAGGAATAAACTGGCCTTTTTCTTAGGTCATTTTGTCTTCATTTAAAAAAGGTTTCTCTTCATTTCTAAGGGTCTTATTTTACTGGTAGTAATTTTCCCAGACACGTCAATTCAAACATATCCAATACGCAAACTAGTCTTATGTTAAAAAAATTATGAACATTTCAATGCAAGATAATGTCAATAGGGGGCGCCTTGTTTTTTCTACTTTTATCAATATACAATTAGGACTAGGTAGGTAATTTCCTCTGTCTTTTAACCTTGCTATATACGTGAAACGTTTTAACCGCGCTATATTTGACCGTATACGTTAAAAGCGAAATTGTCGATACTTTTATTTGGCGAGGACTTCATATTCGGACCTAAAAATTTTGACTGCAAGAGAATTTCTGCAGTATTTTAATCCTTGCAGACAGGAAATAAAATTATATTTAATGAATTCTCTCCTTCAATTGAGTCTTTTATGGTGATACATTTATTTTTAGCAGAACCGCCTGACAAAACGGCGAGGGTGAGTCTACTTTATGTTATTCCCAAAATTCTAATATATTTCTTCCTTTAGACATGCTCCGGGGGGTATGTTTCGTATTTCTGCATCTCATTTTCGACAGCTGTTCCTTACATTACAGATATTATTGTTATTATTAAATATAAAAGTGAGGAGCAGGAACCATGTTGAGCAGGAACTCCCAGGCACACACCGTACTTTTTATATACAACAACACCGAAAGAAGATAAGAATTGTTAGTTACACGACAGACTCGACCCGGCTACAGACATCTAAACGATGGATAAGTTAGTACGTTTGTTTTTATATATGACGGCACAATCACAACTCACAACACAATTTAACTACTATTGTAGATTTCTGAAATCCTAATGTCCCGCAAGTGCTGAACAGCTGTCAGGGACTTAATTAATTAATTACACATTTTTTTTCTGTCTCCACTATTTTTTTCCATTGGTGAAATTTGCGTTCCATCATAATGTTCCCATACGGTCACCCAAATTTGTACTAGCCATAGCAAATTTTGTTGAACTTGATACGTCTCTTCTTTCTTGTCTATACTCGCCCCCAGACGTTTCCTTCTAATAATTATGATCATAACTTCCAAAATAATGTTTTGACGTCAGAACTTTAGGTTCATATAAATAGTGTAAACTTACGGAAAGAGAATAAATTATAAACAATCATTGTGGAAAGCTTTATGAAAAAGCGCCCAATCTCCTAGACTACATTTTCGTTTAATACATGCCACTAATTATGACAGTGGACTAAACCAAAAATTAAAAAAATTCATTTTAAGCGTTATTAAATTAGAATTATTTATATTTAAATAATCTACAAGAATTTAAAAAAAAAAATTAAAAATTTACCTTTTAAATGACTTAGCAAGTCGATAAACAAAATTCTCTGACTATTTATTTTGATAGTGACCTGAGTCAGTTCCTTACGTATAAATGTATTTGGTTTTTTAGTGGATTGAAACATTTTTGTTATTCAAATTTATTTTTCAAATGTTAGTATAATTTAAAAATAGTCTAAGCCAGAAGTTTCAAAAAATACTTATTTTTGCATGATACTCGGCAAAATGTATAAATATAGCTGTAATCAATATGGAAAAATAAGACTTAGGAGTATATCCTCCATCCAGTCGCAAGTCAACAATTTTAATATGAAAAAATTATTGATTTGCTACTCACATTTAATATTTAGGGCCAAATCGACAGACCATAATTAATTCGCAACTACGACTAAATTGTCTCTTTTGGTATTTTTAAACCTCAATAAAATCACAGATTAAAGTGTTGATTAAAGTTGTAGTCGTGCTCGTGGATATCGGTGACTACAATCAGTGAATACAACTGACGTTTAAAATCGAATTTATTTATTTTAGGTTATAATAAATAATAATAAACAAAATACCTATATTTAGCAATAAATAATCAATTAAGATTATTTATACTGTGATTTTGGCCTTTGAAAAGGAAAAATTTATTTGAAAAATGGATTCTTTGAAAATTGTACTAGATTCCTGATTAAATTTGCTGTTTTATCGTGGTTTAAAAATACGGTATTCGAACAACAATTTCGAAAAAAGAGTGACTGCAACTAAAAGTTGTAGTTGTGTCTATCGATTCGGGCATCCTCAAAAAGTCGGTGGTAACTTTTGTATAATGTTTTTACTACTCAGACGCAAAAGCAAATAGAATACGAAAAAAAAAAAATCAATTCAAAAACTAATGTTAAAACTAATCGAGTAGTCAGATTTTGTAGCGCAAATAGTTTTTTTACGATTGGTTGGCGGATAAACTCTTTAGACCACTATCATAATTACCGGCACATATAGAGAAATATTATTTTTTACGATTTAGATGGATGGATGTGGCTTTCCGCTTTAATCATTTTTAAAAAGCGCACAATACTGTTTTGGTTGGAAACAAAACTATTTAGCTTATTATTTATGATTAACCTTTTATAAATTATCTATGTATGTATGGACATCAAATATTTCGGTTTGTTAGCCATCTTCAGTGACAGTAAAAAGAACAAGAGAATTACATAATTAGGACATTAATTTACTCAAACAAAACTACTAAATATAAGCAATAAAAGTAAATTAATTCACTTTTGTTGTGTTTGGGCTTAGCTACAGTATTATAAACTAAAGTTATTCAGAAAACTCATCGGCCATTATTGCTAGTGAGTTCATCACTTCCTCTAATTAAACACTAATTAATTATTTTTATAATATATTCGAATATATTTGTAAAAGAAGAATATAAACACTGAAATCAAATTACATATACATAATTAGAATTATTTAATTTTTTGTCTAAAATATTTGTTAATTAAAATCCGATTATTAATCTTTTTAAATCTGTCTAACATAAATGTGATTTAATACGAAATATAAAACAGCGCTTATTAATCAAAATAATTTTTAATTTGCTGTGTTTTAAATTTATTTTATTAATGATAGCAAATAGAACAAGGGAATACCCAAACTGCTTAAACAAAGAACCAGATCAAAAATTAATTTAGACAATTAACGAACCAAACTATTTAAACTGAATTTTCTTTAACAAACACGCCGGATCAAAAACAAAATACTTAATGCTTAATGAGATTATTACACTAATTGTGAATCCAGAGAAAATGGCAGTTCGCTTACACGAAATGTTTCACTTATTCCCATTCGCACTGATAATAGTTCATAAACATACATAGTTCTGAGCATATAATTATTGATTTGATACTGTGTTAGTGTAATGACTAGAGCCCGGATGTTCATGCAAATGCATATTCGCAGTCGTTCATTATATTTAAACTTTATGAACATAGAAATTCGAATCATGTGAAACTGATTATTTTGGCATCATTATGATTTTGCATATACATAATTGCATATTTGTCTCCTAATTGCATATAAATACATATTTCAAGTATTAATACATTTTTGTGTATATTTTGTTGATTTATTAAATGATTTTATACCAAATATTTTTAGTTCCGAGTGAATTCAATGTTGATTGTTGATCTCTTCCATTTTATACGAAAAAGGAATAATTAAATGTAATTTTACCTCTTGAGTTTTTGTTAGGTAGATGATCCAATTGTTGACGTATTTTAAAAGTGTCAAGTTGATTATGTTGTGTGTTTCTAAAAAATGGTTTTAGGGAAGTTTACGTATTTTTCTGATATGACAAAAGACAATGCTGCTGGCCGTTTAAATTGGTTTGCACGAAATATTGGAGGTGATGTTTTCAACAGCAATGGTAAGGTTTTGCTATGTACATTGTGTAATAAAATATTGGGGTCAAATTGAAAATACCAGGTTGAAGAACACCTGAAAAGAAATCTTCTCGAAAATAAATTAAAAAAGTCAAATAGTAAACAAGAACTAATAGTAACCACATATACTAGAGGCTGGCAAGAAGAAATCGGAGCTTAGTTTAAAATTAAATGAAGCGTTTTTGTCCACGGACATGCATAGCTTACATAGCCTGGCAGAGACGAACAGGAACCAAAACCCAAACATAAACAAATTTATCAAAAGTGTTAAAAGGTTATTTTTGAAAATCCGTCCCGAATTGAAATTTTTAAAGATATTGCTGAAAATATTCCTCTATCAGCAGCCAGTGCCACAATGGAGTACATGGCTTGAAGCCGTACTATATCATTCAACACACTTTTAAAAGAATCAAACATGTTTTTGAAAATTTAAGAGATGATAATACAACGTGCATTACCGAAGTGAGGAAATTACTTCTAGTCTAGATGCCAAAATTCAAAACGAATGAAATTAGGGCATTAATGCCAATAAATACTGTTTATTTTATAACGGAAAATTACTTAAATTTCTAGTGCATATTTCATGATATTTTACTGCATATTTGCATACATATTTTACGTGTTTTTCGTGCATGAACATCCGGGCTCTAGTAATGACTAATAAATGTAAATACATTTCTTCTTCGACATACACGAAAAAAAAATTGCTTTAGACATTTAGCCGCTTAAATACTTCAACGATTTTATTCGATCAAGTCACCTTGATTCTAGTACATGATAGTAATTCGAGGAACCGGATATTTTGAATGTTTCTTTTAATGATGATTTCATCACTATTAAATTATCCAAATTTTTTTAATAAGACCTAACAAGAAAACATCATCAGAATATGTTAGTAAAAAAACCTGATTCCATCTAACCATTTTTAATGATACGGAGACAAAGAAAATTTATAAAACATACATTAGTAATATTGATCTGGTTATTTCAATTAATAAATGTATAATCAACAACAAATTAAAACTACATAAAATATATTTAAATTATTTAGTCATCGTTAATCTAATATTCAATTAAAAAATTAGTGTACGATTAATTCTACCGACATCATTCCCATTTTATTAATAGATACGAATAATCAATTTCTAGAAAAAAAGAAACTAATATTTTAAGTTTAACAGACAAATTCAAACTTTTTGAAGGTTATAAAATGGTTCATGGCCACAGTCGTATGCAATATGTTGAACTTCGAATTGCAAAGACAGATAAAATATAAGAAATGGTTTTTTATTACCTAAAATGACAGGATGAGCTGAACATTTTTATTTTTACGATTGAAATTAACTCAATTTCTTTATAAGTAATGCTATACACCAAATTCCTATTTTTATTTAAATTATAGTTGAACATAAAAGTAAATCATATGTTTTATTCATCAGTGACTCAACTGACATAGAATACCGATAAAACGTTTCGTTCATTTATAGCAGACACGACTTTTTTATTCTTATTAATGAGATATTTAACAGCCTAGCTTAAAAACGATTAATTAAATTAAATCCCTACCAAGCAGCTAACAAACAATTGATGTCCAACTCAAGCAATTAGTATTAATTTTAATGATTAATTTCAATAAAAATTTCCATAAGGCTGCTGACGGTTCGGACATTTGACTTATTTAACAGAGATTAAGCAAAACTTATTATAGATTCCCAACTCAGGTTGATGTAGGATTTGTAAAACCGGTTGATGATGGGTTTGGGTTACTTCATTCAAATTTTAGAAATGTTTCACAATGAAATGAACTGAAGATTCGACTCATAAATAATAATTTCTCCATTTGGTAGTCTGTCAAAATTTAATCGCAAGTTGTTATATTAAAAATTATTACAAAAAAGCACACGCAATTTCTGTGATTTTTTCTAAATCCAGATATCTTCGGACATTGTTATAATTATGTTATTGCATAGATTTTTTTTTTGTTTCAAAATGGGATTACGGGAAAAATTTGACTTTGATCGTTTGACGTTTTTGGTTGTTTAACTTTGTTGCAAATTACTTACTTCCGGTAATATTCGTAAACATACTTTTAAATTAATACTTGTATTCGTTTTTAGAATATATATGTAACCAAATTTCAATTCGCCCCGGTGGCACAGTTGTTAGCATCCTTGCTTTAAGCTCCGGAGGTTCCGGGTTCGATTCCCGGCGGGTGATGAAAAAATCACGGCTGGTTAATGTGTAGGATCAATGAATTAATCACTCATTATACATTGAAAAAAAAAACGATTACGAAACTTCATGTTGAAGCGGCCAAATCCCTCTATGGGATGTAGCGCTAGCGGAAAAAAAAATTCAATTCCAAGTCCGTGATTTGGTATTTTGAAGGTTCTTCGAGCCATCTATATGACAACCGGATGGGCTACAATGCTTTTGTCTAGACCAGCGATGGGGGAACTTTTTTAAGTTGGTCCGAATGAATCGAAAAATTAATTAATAAATTATATATAAAATTACCGAAAAATAGCGCGGGCGTTTTAGAACAAAGGAACATACCCAATTTGTAAATCCGGAATATCCAGAAACCATTTCGGCATTGGAGTACAACGACCACCATCAGGAAGAAGAGCATTAACAAACATAGCAACCTAATCACCACTTCAACCAGCTACCAAAATGAAAAATCTACTTCAAAGACAAGAAGAAAGGAGGTAGCAGCTGATTCAAATGAATAACGAACTACCACAAAAACGGAGGTATCAGAAAGACAAAAAGCTATCTCGAAATCAGAATCACTACATTAAAAGCGCTATATGGTGACTGTTTAGCCTCTGATAAGGTAGCCGAGCGACAAGACCGTCCTTAGCACCACAGCATGCTTATCTCCTAGTGAGAAAAGAGGTAGCTGGCATTTACACGCAGCTGATAAATGAGCGGCAGCTCCGGTTAAATAACGGGTTCCCTCAAGATGCCGACGTAATATTTCCGGAGAGTAACCTGCAATTTACAACGTCCCACAACAACCCGAGGGGTCAAGAACCAAACGAGGGAGCAAAGAGTGACCAAACTCCTCAGCCGCCATCATATATTGGTAGAGGGCCACCTCAAGTGCTAAAAATGAAATAAAATAACAATAAAAAGTTGTTCGAAAGGTAAGACGTTCTGATGCGGTAAATTTACTAAAGTGAATCAGTTGACCAAGGAAATGGATGGAAAATATTAACTCACAGCATATAGCGATCCTCATCGAAACGGAACAAGATAAACAAACATCGGATTACGAAAGACTACTATGGGATATTTCGACCTCAATATACACCAAACCTAAGACATGAACTTGTGGCAACCTTCAACAATCAATGTCTGTTGAGAGAATGTTAAGGCTGCCATAAGTTGGAGGAGTTCAAGTAATTCAGGGAGATGTCAACGCTGAATATGAAAAAGTTGGTGATGTATGCAAATGTTTGCGTCCGTTGGCTAAAGAAGCATTCTAAGGATGGCGTTACTTCTTACTCCTGCCAATCAACTATACGCTGCATCGTTTGCAAAGGGGCTTACTTTAGTTCTGTAAGGGCCGCCAAGTTATTGAATATTATAAAGAAGAAGATACATGACAACATTTCGGGCATAGGCAGAAACAAGGCAGGCATATATAAGCAAATAATAAACCTGAAACTGCCCCTAAGCTTTGAAGGAGACTTCCGATTAGAGGTTGAAGCATAAGTTTTCGACCAACTAATACAGCAACTATCCGAGACTAATATTGATTCGACCAAATGGACTCATCTTCACAATATACAATCAATCTCAATCAATTGACCCCCTCATACATGGAGGCAGACTACTATCCTTCGACAATAAACAACAATATCATAATAGAAACTCATGCACAACATAACAGAACCCCTCCCCCTCCCAGGCGTAATGTAATATGTAACATAAACGTATAAACATTTTAAATTTTTTTAATCACATAAAAGTGAATTTTTCAATTAACAAAACGGACTATGAAAGATATGATCTATTCTCTGAATACCACATTTTGCGTGATTCTTCAGAAATGCCGAAATAACGAAGTTATTTCATTGTCTCAACAGACAATTGATCATGATAAGCCTGTGGAGGTTTTTGTGAATCTGGCAGCTGTTGAGGTTTCTCCTATTGATATATTTTTTATATATCAATTGCCTGGAAATTTAATCACAATCAAAGGAAAGGGTCCAGGAATTAGAAAAATTATTTGAGAACCTTATTTCCATAGATGCTGGCGTGTTTTATCATAATTAGTTAAGGAATAGGCAAAAGCCAAGTTATATCTAAACGGCCCTATTCCAGAATTTTTTCTAAGGTTAATTTTAGTATCCTGCCTCCATCATAAATCTTAAATTTCACTAAAATCGGTTAAGAAATAGCTATGTAAGTTCTATGCTAACAGGCCGAATTTCAGAACTTCATCTAAGAACCATTTTAGGAACCCATTTCCAACGCACATATTGAATTTCATCACACTAGGTTAATGAATAGCCATGTTCCATTCTATTTGGCCATATTCCAGAATTTTATCCAAAAATCATTTTAGAATCCCATTTCCTCCATCCTACTTGGCCATTTCCCAGAATTTAATCTGAAAATCACCGTCCAATCGGCTCAGGGGTTAAAGTGGTAGCGTTTGGATCGGGAGGTACCGGGTTCGAATCCCGATAGGGGCGGGATGCAAAAGGGATTTTTCAACATCTGATTACGATCGAGTGCAGAATCCATGGGCCGGCCCACCTTTCATGTCAGCACTATAGGCTGGCATGAAGCAATGCAATGTGCGGGTGGTTTATACAAAACGGGTCTATAGCCGTTCGTCCTCGATTTGGCAACTACTGCGTAAAGTAGGACATTAAAAGTTAACTGCGAAAGAGTTGGGAGTGCCTTGAGCCCCAAAAAAAAATTGCATAGAATATAAACGAAAAAAAAAAAATGAAAATCAGTTTAGAATCCTAATTCCAAGTCCAACACACACGTTAAATTTCACTAAAATCGGTCGGCTAAGAAATAGTCAAGTTTTATCTGACCTGGCCAAATTCCAGAACTTCATTTTATCATTTTACAATCCCGTATTTCCAACGCACATCTCAAATTTCACTAAATTCCGATAAAAATAGCTAAGTTTCATCCTACTTGGCCACAATTGAAAATTGTATCTAAAATTCATTCGAGAATTCCAATTCCATCGTGCATATCAAATTTCACAAAAATGGGTTAAAAAGTGCCCAAGTTTCTTCCTAGTTAGCCATATTAAAGAACTTCTAAAAATTATTTTAGAATCAAATTTCCATAGTAGTATAAATCTCAAATTTCATCATAATCGGTTACGTAGTGGCCAAGTTCCTTTTTATTTGGCTATATTCCAGAAATTAATTTTGCTTTTTTAACCAACAGCGAGATAAAGTTATCTTAACTTTCGCAGATAATCTAGCAAACATAGATAACCACAATGCATAAACCGCTCCAAAGCCTCTAAGTAAGTAAAATTCTCGTAACAGTGCTTCCGTACCGTTTCACTAATAAGTAAAAACACGGAATTTTAAAAACCGATAAGCGAATTTAAAAACCAATCGATTCTCTGGAAGGCCAAGTGTCAAGTGAAATTTTTACAAAATAATTATCTTTGAAATCGGGAGCACAAACAAATTCGAAATTGTGATGATTTTCGGCCATTGACCATTACCTTATTTGTTAAATTGAAAGTAAATTATCGTATCTCTATAAGAGAGATATGTAAACCAAATACAACCGCTCTACGGGTTTTACGGGTAAGAAATTGTGCAGTGTTATATTTTTAAAAAATATTGTTTTCTAATAATCTTCCCTCTTCTTTATGGCACAAGCAGATATACAAATACCATATTGCAGTAATAGATGCAAAGATTAAGCATCCCATCGTGTATACAAGTGTATAAATACCGCAGCTTGGCGATTTAAGGGGTATTCTGGTCTAGAGACATACATATGGAACGTTTTATCGAGCTCGATAAAAAAAAACAAAAAAAATTTTATCACTCATTTTTTTACCATATTTATTGGTATGTACGACCATTAAGAAAATATGCAAAAAAAAATTTTGGAAAAAAATTAAATAAGTTACAAGCTGGTAAAGTTGGAGGTAAAAAGAAGAAGTATGCTGTTGACATTATTGCAACCCTTCTGGTCATCTCAAAAAAATTTAAAAAAAATGTCTTAATTAGTATGAATGTCGTTATAGCCCGTACCTAAGAGAAAACGGGAAATTTTTTTTCTCAAAATAGCGGCTGTCTGAAAAAAAGACATTTTTCGACTCTTGTTTTTAGTAAAAAAATAAAATTGATACAAAAATGGTAGGGGTATGGGCGATACAAAGTAAAAATTGAAGGTTGGTACAAAATTATTTGAAATAATTCGGTTAAATAAAACTTGAGATATCATGTCAACCATGTTGAAAATAGTAGTTTTGATTTGAGCAAACGCTTTTTAAGTTTTGAGCAAAAGTTTCGGGCAGTGCAGCGGTCTATGTCTAAAATAGCTAATTTCGTAAATTATATATTCTTAAAGGTCTAAACTTTAAGCATATACAAAAAAAAATCATTTTTTTCAAAATTCTAGACCAGGATACGGCCTTAACGGGATTTTCTTACTTTTTGGGAAGGAGGCGAAACAGCACAAACAAAGAAAACAGATTTCAGAAAGTTGAAAAAAAAGCTTCAACATTTCATTTGAATTAATTTTTTGTCTGTGATAACATTCTTTTAGTTTCCAGTAATTTATGAAATCTTAATAGTAAAGTTTGTTTGTAATTAATTGATAAAAAAAAAAGAAATTGAAATCAAATCAATTATTGGTATAACGTTAAATTGGTAGTTTAGTAGCAGCAAACAATTTTTATTTTCAGTAATTCATTAATTATTTGTAGTGTTTTGCGTATTCCACACACTTTCATTTTTTTTAATAATACTTAGTTAGGAAAGGGCTGAAACCTCATCAGGTCATCAGAACTTCGGTCTTCAAAATTAATTCAAACCCCAAATCAATCCCTAATTGAACCTCTCAAGTCAATCTTCAGCTCAACCTGCAAAACCAATATTTGTACAAAGTTTGGTTCAAATCAGTCAATGCGTGTGGATTTGATTAAATATCTTACACATACACAGGTTTTACACTTCAAGTTGAACCTTTAGCAAATTATATGTATGGCCAATTAGGATAAAACTTATTTATTTCATAATGGATTTTAGTAAAGTTTGACATCCGCGATAGAAATGTTATTCTAAAAAAATGTTTATATAAAGTTCTGGAATATAACCAAGTAGGATGAAACTTGCCTATTTCTCAACCAATTTATACATAGTTTTATAGATGAAGTTCTGTAATATGGCCAAGTAGGATGGAAGTTGCCAATTGCTCTACCGATTACGATGAAATTCGATGGGTACACTGGAAGTGGGATTCTAAAGTTATTTTTAGATGAAATTCTGGAATATGGCCAATTAGGATGGAACTTGGCTATTCCTTAACCGATTATGATGAAATTCAAGATTTGCGATGGAAGGAGATTCTGAAATGATACAGCTAATTTCGAGACTCTATACTACCGTTACTAGTTATCCTTTAAGGAATGGATCGTAATGGTCATACATATAATTTGCTACAGGTTCAACTTGAAATGTAAAAATTTCAATTTGAAGTGTTAAACCTGTAGTACTATACAAGGTACATACTACATATACATAAAATCACTCACTTTTATATTTATATCGATTGCTCAACTGCTCACTAAACCCTAATTCCAACCGCAACTCAACCCCAGTTCAACCCGCGAACGGTACCCAACCCTCAACTCAATCACAAACTCTACGCCAAACTCAATCCTCAAACCAGTATGTATAAAAAATTGTTCAACTGTTCACAATATACTAATCCAGCCCCAACACAACTCCAACTCAACTCCAACTTACCCGCAAATTAACCCTTAATCGAGCTTTCAACTTAACCTCAAACTCAATGCCCAGCTCTAAATTCATATATAAAAATTGGTAAATATTTATATAACCAGGTATTTTTGACCAATTAGTATGGCAGGTATCCGATTCTCTTGACGTACAAGTTCCGCAAGCTTTTGAAATCTCCGCCTTGATGATAGGAACTGATTGGCGAAAAAAAATCGTTATCGGATCAGTCGTTCTCGAGATACCATGAAGACATCCAGAGGTCCAGACAGACGGATGGACCTTTTTTTCTTTTGCTTTTTCAGACTCGGAAACTTTCAAAACCTCGAGAAACGTGGGTTTGGACCAACCAAATGTTTCCTCATTTTTGACAAGATTTCAATCAAAAAATATTTACATATAGAAATGACACCGGGTAATTTCGCCGCTACGAGTTCAGTATGTCGCTGCAATCGCATTTTTTGGTTTGTTACTTTACTACTTTTTTTACAAAAAAGTGGGGCGTGTTTACGCATTGTTGTTTATTGCTTTTCTATTTTGCTTATTTTATACACTAAATACCGTAATTCTTTAATGTTCAATTCATTCATATTTCATACACAATGAAAAAAGGATAAATTACGTTTTTGTTTCTGTATTTGTAATTAGTTGTATGCTAATATAAATGTGGTTAACAATTTTTGTACCAAGTTTTCTTAATTTTTTTTTTTTTTTTCGCCGATGCATTTATAATTTTGAGTTTTGCACGAATGAGCACTCGCATTGTATGCATAATTAAATGGATCGTTGGTTCCAAAATTACACAAGGTGTTTTACTTTTAATTTACTTTTCATATAAATTAAATATATTTTTTAACACGTTGTAAACAAAATTCGTCTTCTCGAAACAGTTAATGATGTTTTGAACTACACCGACAAATGCCATTGTTTGAACTAATACACCCCCTTTTACAGTATTTTTAGTACTGGCGATTTTTTATTAGGCTTTCTGATTTCTCGTAATTGTTATTCAAATTTTCTTTGCACATAAAAGATTTGCAATTTCTACAGTTGTGTATTTTTGATACAGCATGTGCGACGTATCCTGCAAAATAAATTGTTGCCATATCATTTACAGTTGGATCCATCCATGTTCGTCAACAACAGTGTCTTCTGGTTCTGCATCAGAATCATCAAACTCTACTCCATTTTTGCTGCATTGTCTTTTGAAAACCGAAAAAAAAGAAACCAACATACATAAATATTTGAATACTGTTAAAGTTAACCGAAAATTACCAGCCGAAAGTAAAAAATTAAGTCGTAAACAGTCGATAGTGTTTAGCCGAAAATTGCTATGGATAGCATTGAAAATGTTTGTCAATATTCTTAAGTGACAAAACCTGCTCCTCGTGGAAAATTGTGCAAAACTCGCGAAACCCAAAAAAATATTTAGAATTGGTACAAATCAGCCTCTAGAGTGTTATGACAATAGCTATCGCAAGAAAAAAATTCAATAAAAATTTCTCGTAGGAAATCTAGGAAAATTCGATTTTTCCAAAAATCATTAGAAACTTTGTATAAAATCATCTTCTAGAGTGTTATATCTTGAGATGGATTGTTTTCATGTGATTTGTAAATCGAAAGCAATATTCAAAAACGTCTTGGCTCCACTTAGTTTACAAAAAGTAAACCATGATTTGGATGATGCCAACTTTATTACTGATTTTACTGATGCTTCGAACCACAAAGACATTAAAATATTCCCAGTTCTTATGTGATATTTTAATGTCAGTAATGGAATTCAAGTTAAATTACTTGAACTTGCGTCACTCCCAGGAGAAACTTCCGAATTAATTACGGAATTGCTTTCGAAAAACATCAACTTTCAAAAAGCTAGTGGAATGGTTTTTCTAGAATCAGAGGTTCAAGGAATTTCATTACATTTCGCAAGAATAAAAATCTAAACTTATTTCAGATAATTTGCAAAACGATACCATCATTGGATTTGAGTGTGTGGCCCACGTTGCACGTTGTGAAATTTGTGGTAATGTGGTAATGAGCCCCAAATGCGACAATTTTGCTTGTTGAATAGCCTCCGAGATGAAAATGAGCTTAGTCGGAAAAGAGAATTTTTCGGTAAAAATGCTCATTTTCTTCAAAGCGTTCCACAATCCAATTAGCGAACCAAAAACTTTGCTGGTGGCCATTTTGTTTAACTCTTGTACTAATTGAACTTTGTACGCCTTTATACCGAGGACTTTATGCAAAATTCTCATCAAAGAACTGCGTGAAATGTTCAATTCTTGAGCACGATGTTGATGGATGCTCAGACACATTCTGAGCAACAGCTGCAATGTTCTCGGCTGTATGTGCTGTAAAGGCACGTGCACGTCTTGGTGGTGCTTAAGCAAAGGTGTGCTACGGCCTTGGAGCTAGAAGTTAGCTTCTGATAGCAACAACCGATAGTATTTCAGTTCCTACTATTTAAAAAAAACTAAAGGAACTTGGTCTCTATGCTTGTCGACCTGCGAAAAAATCATTACTGACAGCAAAATGGGAGCAGCCAGCCTCAATTTCGCAATAGAATAAGAAAACTGAATGCCCGACGACTGGCGTTGGTTCATGTTCTCGGATGAATCCAAGATCAATATCTTTGGACCCTATATGTAAGGGTAAGTGTTCGGCGAGGAAAAGGCAAAATGTATTTAACAGAATGTATTTCGCAGGTAGTAAAACTTTCACCATATGTTATGGCCTGGGGAGCCATAACAGCCTCTAATAGGATCATTCAGTAAATGGAGAAAAATATAAAAAATTATCGAAACCTGCATCGTCACTATTGAGGACCCGACTCAATACATCGGGTATTCCACTCTTCCACGACGATTCAGCTCCGTATGTTACAGGGCGCGCATTGTGAGTTATTGACGTTATTTGTGACGTAAGAATGCTTAATTTTAACGTCTAATTTTTGTAGGTAGCCGAATTTAAAAATAGCTTGAGATTGAGTCGTTACCCTAAACAGGAAATAGTCCTGACCTCAATATTGTTGAAAATATTTTGCCTTTCATGGTAAAGAAGATCCAAAAATACAAGCTGGAAAGAGCGGAAAAAACTTATAGAAAAAGTCTGGTTTGAAGAAATAACAATATATTATTTAACCAAACTTTACAATTCAATGCCGATCCGGATTAAGGCCATCATAAAAGCCAAGGGCGGCGTCATTAATTATTGATTTTAAAAAGTGCAATTCCTCTTAAATTATTTTGGTTGAGATGAATTATTTTATTACTGTTAATCCTTATTTTGAATAAAAATTACCATTGACAACAACAAACTCTTTTTGAATTGAAATGACTTTGTTAAAAACACTGTAAACACCTACCAAATTGTTACGAGGTAGGGCGGAAATATTCCTTATCCGAAGTTATAGCTCTAAAATATCGGACCGCCGTTCTTTTTTATTTGAATATATTTGGAATGGTGTAAAAATTGGGTTGATAATCAGGATCCATCATTTCTGCCATCTACTTTTGAATCAAACGGCGGTATTTCCAAAATTTACTTTAAAAATTCAAACCGAACATTTCAATGGCGCAGGGTGTATGTATATGTATTTTTAAAGCTGGAAGTTAAGAAACCCATTTAATAGGGTAGTATTTGATTAGCTCCGTACACTCAAGATTACAATAACTCTGAAAAAATTAGCTTTTCCCGTCCGTTTGCTGATTTAGTGAAAGAAATTAAAACAATTTTGCATAAAATTATCGAAACCAAAGGACAGCATATTTAAACAACGTTTAAAAGAATTATGGACGACATTGCTATAACAATTCGCTTTTAAGATATACGGATTCAACAATTTCAAGGTTTCATACAGATAATTGTTTTTCCGGAATTAGAATTGTATTACTTGTGCTGAAAGCTGAAATTTTCTCTAGAGATAAACATAAGGAATTGAACGATTCATGCATTGCACTAAACATACCACCTGTGGTTTCAAAAAAATCTACAAGCTAATTTTCAATTCCGTTCCCGAACGTGTAATATTGTAATACTGTAGGATTTTCTATTTGTTTGATCGAACACAACATAATAAAATAAGAAGTTATGCCTCTCTTTTAAAACACAACATAATAAAATAAGAAGTTATGCCTCTTCTTATATAAACAAGAAGTTACTTTTAAGTTTAAATAAGGTTTTTATTGCTTGCTATAATCCGTAAGTAAGTTACAATCGCTACCATAAGAAAATTCATGTCAAATTTAAAGTCATCAGTGTTTATACAAGTAATAATTAACCATTTAGAACATTTTTTTGTACAGATAGGCAAACAAAAATAGTTAAGAGTAATTTATAGAAAAATACATTGATAATTGCTAATTGCCCAAACTTAAATGTATTATAATTGTATTACAAGTAGAGATGAAAAATTTATATTTAAAAACCATTTTGTTCTAGCTTTCTTGCGACTTGATTAGCTGAGTTTACAGAGTTGTTTTTTTAAAATAAACTACACAATTTGTTACTTTTTTACCCAACCAATAATATTGACGGGATAAATCTATTTTATTAAATAAATAAACAACAAATATTACTGGCCGTTTAAATCTATAATTTAAATATTGTCATTTTGGTTTTAATCATCGATAAGAACACAATTTTTTAAATGACGATGATTTTTCAGTATGGACGAGGACGCGAGGACAAAATAGTCAAACGAGAACAATCCTCGCCAAACGAGGACGAGTGGCAACTCTTGTATGTACTTATGCAAAAAACAAAAAAATTGAAAATCCCATATAATTTTTCATTTACTGATTCTCAATTCTTTCCTTATTTCATTTCAACGAAATATGAACTTACTTTAAAAATAAACGGCTTATATTGTAAATCGTTTTATGATTTCATTTCATTAGATTTGTTGTTGGTTTTGTCATTGTGAAAACAGATGTTGAAGATGAAACAAAAAAAAACACAAAAAAGACGGTAAACATTTTTATGAATGAAAATATATTCTTGGACACAATAACCAAAGACTCAATCCATTTGAAATTTTTGGTACTATTTTTAGACACTTCGGCTGGTATGTCGCTTTGAAATTTGCGGTGTCATACTCTATATCTGTTTACTCAATGATTTCAATACTTTGGTCTATTTTTGTAAATTTGCTTTCATACATATTTGTTTTATTGGAATTTCATTAAGTTCTAATAAAATTGTTTTATGAACTAAATAAGGAATTAATTACTTTCTGCTTCTTGTTGGTCCAGTTATCTCATGTGATTTTAAATTTTTCTAGTTAGTTTTTAACACGTATCACTTTATTTTGTGTATTACGATAAACATGGCCGCAAAGATCCTGCCACTTTACACTGCTTGCCTACCCGATTAGAACATGTTGGCTGCACATAGAAACGCGCAATAGTTTCGTAGATACTTATAAAACGCCATTTTATTTAATGTGTTTCCTTCAACAGGAAGAGATCGGCAGACCTTTTCTTACAAACTTATAGCAGCTTGAGGAACAAAATTTGGAGTCTGTAGGATTTTCTTTCTTTTCGTATGTCTATTTTTACTAGACTAACAGTAAAACATAAACCATACGTAACAAGTTACGAAACTACTCGCTGTATAATTGCTCTAAAAAAGCATTTAGATGATTTTCTACTTTCCAGTAGCAAAGCAAACAAATTGCTCCGTTCGATATCTAATTCGTACGCTTTTGTAGCCAGTTGAGAGAGTATCTTATTTGAAAAGTCATTAGTCTACTATTAATACAATAACGGTAAGTACAAACTAAAACCTATCTTCCAATCTATTTAACAAAACGACATGCTTCAATATTATCATCCGTCGTGTGTTATTTATTTATCGTAAGAATAATTAATCATCATCGATTAAACATTTTCACGCAAATCAAAATTTGCTAAACAATTATAATTTAAATAATAATTTTGAATATTAAAATAATGGAAAATTAATGTTTTCCCCGTTATTTTTATCCTAAATTTTATGGATAACGTATATTTATGCATGCATTTACTACTATTATCTAAAGGACAAATAATCACAATAATAATAATAATTTTATTTTCAATTTTATGTTCTAGATATGTATTTTACCAGTATTTTTTATGTGTGTGTGCCTGTGTGTGTGTGTAATGTATTTGTATGTTTGGTATAAAATAAATCATTATAAAGCATAAATTTTAACATGCATATTCGATTCCGAAAAATAAAAATATCATAAATTCTAGTCTAATGAAGATTAATGCTTTCACTTAAAATAGTTTTATTCATTTTCGTATTATTATTATTATTTCAACTATACATGTACGTACACATACATATTTATGTAGGTACATCCTACTATAGATTTTGGGATAGTTTTTACTTGACTTTTAAGAGTAAATATTGTCAGTATTGTTATATTAGATCTAATTAATTTCTTCATGTCTAAACATGGTTTGGTAGATATAAAAGGGTTTTTCTTTAGTAAATATTAAAATTTAACTTATTAGAAATATTTAACTTTATGTCGACCTCTACGTAATTATAATTTAAAATCCTAAAAAATGTTCAATTTAATTTTGATCCATAGGATTATTTTGCACTAAGCTCTGATAAAACTACACATTTTTAAATGTGTGTAAATATAATTTATGAATAAGATGGAAATATCTTTGTGTTTCAATGAAATGGTATTTTTAATCTAGCTAAGGTTAGCTTTTAGCTTGTCCAATAAATTAAATTTTTCACAATTCTTAAAGAGCCCGCAGCCAAACGATATTTAATAATCATGTTTTACTTTCGGAATATATGAGGTTAAAATTGAAACATTTCACCAGATAATGAAAAGGCCTTTCCTCACTTGATAATCCAGTTTAGTGAAGGGCAATTATGGCCCCACGATACTTTTATTTTGCTGCTGTAGTTTGCTGTGTTGTGGGTTAATTAAATAGGCCAAATGTTGATAACAGCGCAAAGAAAAGTTTTCGACATAGATAATGTAGAAAATTCGTTGCCAATGAAAAAATTATTTTTTTTGTTGTTTTTCGATAATATAAAGCACGTGGGTTCGAAAATCGAAATCAAGGATATCTTAGGATTGTAGTTAACAAAATAAATATGGTACATAAAATACGGTAAAATCCGGATATAACAAACACCCAAGGGAAAACAAAAATATTACCTGCAATTTAGGGGGGAAAATCTAAAAAATTTCAAAATATTCCATGTATGTACTATGTACAGTATTTTGGACGTGGAAGCAGTAGAATAAAGTAAATTTTTTTTTTTTTTTATTGTTTATTGGTTAATGGGGATTCTAAAATGTTGTTTGGATGAAGTTCTGGAATATGGCTGAGTAGGATGGAACTTGCCTATTTCTGATCACATGTGAATTGAAAATGGGATTCTATAATTTTTTTGGATGAAGTTCTGCAATATGGCCAAGTATGATGGAACTTTCCCATTTCTCAACCGTTTATGATGAAATTCGACATATGTATTGGAAATGAGATTCTAAAATGTTGTTTGGATGAATTTCTTGAATATAGCAAAGTATAATGGAACTTGGCTATTTCTCAACCGATTATGATGAAATTCCACATTGTGCGTTGGAAATTGGAATCTAAACCAATTATTAGATGAAACTCTGGAATATGGCCAAGTAGGATGGAACATGGTTATTCCTTACCCGATTATTATGAAATTTGACATGTGCATTGTAAATGGGATTCTAAAATGATTTTTTGATAAAGTTCTGGAATATGGCCAGTTACACGGTTAGAAATATCAGTATAATTTTGTATACTACTTTTGGTACATAGTTCTAGAATACGATTTTTCGTGTTAAATTGCATGCCTGCACCCATGTTACTGAAGCTTTTGACCTGTTTGGCTGTTGTTGTATAACTAAATGAATGTTGGTTAAAATAGAAATCACTACTGTCAAAACTGTCACACCATGCTATCCCCATTGAATACACCAAAGGCCGAAGTCCTGATCACCTCGTGAGGTTTGAGCCCGTTATATTCGATTTGTTAGTTTTAAACGTACCATTTAACGGCTCAATTTTGTTCAGTTATATGTTTAGCTTTAAGCCAAATTTTTCTATGTAAAAAATGTGAATTTAAATTATGAAGAAGAAAGCTATTATTTAACTTATGTAAGGTATGTATTTTATGTGCGAAAGTATATTTTATCTTATGTACCTACTTTTTAACTTTTCTATTGTTTGTTTTTAATTTTAAAATCTTCCACATTTTTATTTCCGAAATATTATGACCCACATAACAATTTAACATATTTGAAAATATAAAATTGAGACAAATAATGCTGACGCTGGTCCCACTCAGCTATAGCAGTTGGTCTCAAAAGAGAGAGCCATTTTAGGTTCTTAGCAAAAGATTTATTTATTTTGCCTTGATTTATTTATTTGTTTGTATTAACGAAATATCAACTTTCCTTAATTCGACGTTCGTGGTTTAGTTTGATAAAAGCAAGTTGGTTTCCTCAAAATAATCGGTTTTCTTCATGAGTATAGTATAAATTTTAATTTTTTATTTATTAAAACTACTGACAGAAGTAGAATATTCTTCAAAATAGACGCCTAAAAATAAAAGTACATACATATTTGTAGTATACATGCATGTTTTTGTTAATTAATTATGTATAATTTTAGACAAATAATTCAAATTTACATAAATAAAAATAAAATTTACTATCTAGCCATAATTACTGTAAATTATGTCATAATATGATGTTCTGAGCAAAAACATTTTTTTTTTAATCAGAAATCGACTGAATTGATTTTACATTAGATAAATCATGATGCCATTACTGTAAAGAGCAAATAAGCCACAACTATGTTTTACTAATCGGTTTATCAATAAAGTTATATGATCGTGCTTATATTTATGTACTGGGTAAACAATTTTTAGTGAAAAGGAAACCAAACCTAATCTCTTTGTAATACACCCTTACGCATTTAATTTAGGCACATGGCTTTTCAGTAATAATAATAATAAGAATAAACCTTTACGTTAGGAATGTTTTTAACTACTATCATGTATTCATGTATGATATTAAGATAATTATATGAGCAGACGCCTAATATATTTTGAACAGGGAGGGAAGCTTTGTCCAACAAATATCGTAATTTACGCTATTTAAAAAAACTGATATGGGCTAATTTTTAAGGCTAAAATTGGAAATCAACTAAAGGACTCAACCTGCATAAAGTACAAATAACTCCTATCAAGAATGACAGTGGGACTTGGGCTAGATGTGCTAAAGAATAGGTTACATTGTTTGCAGCCTATTTTGAAGACAAATTTCAACCCCTTCCAAGGCAAACAGCTGAACAAAGTATAATTCCAGTAGATAAAGTTGATAACCAAAACATAAAACCTGTAATAAACACTACTAGAGCTAAAAGAAGAAATTAACAACAACTTAAGCTCAAAAAAATCCCCTGGTTATGACCAAATCGAGCTGGACTTATAGTTAACGCACTACCACAAAAAGGATTACGAAAATTACTGCAAGACTTCAGAATAAAATACGTTCCATACTGTTGGCATATGGTGATAATGATTCTAAAAACTAACAAGCCGCCAAACAAGAAAACATCATAAAGACCGACTTCTCTACGTCCTAGAATATCAAAATTATTTGAAAAGTTACTACTCAAGGGATTAAAGTCAGTAATAGAAGTAAAAAAACTCATTCAGGATTTATAGAGAGACACTTGCTCTTGAAAAAAAAAAATATTTTCGTTTTCCTAAACGTATCTCAAGCCTTCAACAAAGTACGGCACCAACGCCTGGAATATAATCTAGACATAGATTTGCCGAGCAGTTTTACCAGATTTTAAAGTCATATCTATTTTCGTGTAAAACGACAAAAGGAACAAGTATTGCAACATTTTTAAATTTAAGAAATGTTTTAGATCTTTTTATATCTCTCGGTATCTGATTGAACGTAAATGCTCCCAAAAATGTAATCCACTTTCTTCCAAATTCAGTTTTAATGTGGTGGAAAACAATTGTATTACAATTCCTAGTAGCGTGGACATGATGAAAATATTCAAACTTAAGGTTAAACATAACTGAAGATATATTTATTGTTTTGTACATATTATGCAGAACATTAATAGGTAACACTAAAACTCATTACATTATGCTTTTATTTTGCATTACTTGTAGTTTTTTCAGCCTAGTTGAACTAGCTGGCCCATATTTAAGAAGACCATAGCTGACTCGTTAAAGAATGAAGGAGAAATAAATCATTAGTAAAACCCAATTTGGAACAAAATAAGATAATTTCCTCAGTAGTAGGTACGGCTAGCAGAGAAATTTTACTGCTAATTATATTAATATTATGATCCTCCACTGAAAGTGAAGATAACGTAAGCATTGATTTATAAGGAAAGTGAAAAATCATATATGTATTTCGAAATGTTAAGTGAAATCAGATTAGATTTAAAATAGTCTAATAAAATAACGAGATCATGTTTTATATTGTTCAAGATGCTGCCGGAAGTTTCATAAAACAAAGCAGTATCATCCGCAAATGTGACCTTTTAATGGTAAATTAGACATATCATTAATAAAAGTAAGAAACAAAAGTGGTTCCAGAACACTGCCATGTGGAACACCGATCTTCACATCAAGAATTCTACTTTCAATTATACTAGCACGAGTACGACATATTGCTTTCTATTTAATAAATAGCTTTTCAACAAATCAAAAGAAACACTATTTACCCCATAACAATATAACTTACTTAAAAGCAAATCATGATTAATACAATCAAAAGCTTTTTGCAAATCCAGAAAAAGCGCTTCAACGTACTTTTGTTGTCAAAAGCAGTATAAATCAGATTTAAAATTTCAGCAAGAGCCAATTCCGTACCTGACCCTTTTCTAAATCCATATTGGTGTAAGTAAAAAAAATTTTTATAGTTCAAAAAATTTACCAATCGGGAAGAAATTAATTTTTCAAAAATATTGTCAAATACGGATAAGGTAGAGATTGGTCTGTAATTATTAATTAAAGAACAGTCTCCACTCTTCAGAACAGAGATAACTTTAGCAACCTTTACCTTAATATATTTTTTATTAATTCACATTGATGATACATATTACTTTCCTTCATTACCAAATAAATCGAACACGGTTCACCTAATAATTTTTTATTTGTAAAACTTATAAAAATTTTAATAAGTATCAATTTAAATAAGTATTTTCAAAAGATACATGATGCTTTAAGTTTAGTTAGTTAATTAATCTCACAATGAAGCATCCAACGACGAAACTAAAAAAAAATGTGTTTTAGTTAATGACACAAATAGAATGATATCATAGCCACAGTTAGTGGGATCACTTAATAACAGTTTCCAACCAAATCACCATTATGCGGGCAACGATATCGACGAATCTTTTATTTTTATTTTATTTCGATTAAAACTTTCGCTTGACTGCCTGTAACGTTTACGGATGTGCAACCCAAATGGTTTAAGGATGTGGCAACCAAAAAGGTTGACCAACTTTAATTACTGCGATTTTGTTTTCGCTCATTCCGCAAAACGGTAGGTGGTCGTGTGACCAATAGTTCATAAACCAAACATTAAAACTTATTTCCTTTTATACATAAAATTAAATTAAATTAAAAAGCGTGTGACTCGTCGCGCCGTCATGTTCTCTTATTATAATCAAAACACAACACAAAACAAATTCTCATTATATTAGCTAAGACTTCATAAAACCTTAAAATTGTCATAATTTTTATTAACAAAATTAAATAATTACATTTATTTTCATTATTTCCTAATATTCCAAAAAGAAAAAAAAAACTGAGTTCAGATCAAATGCTTATTTATTTTGTATATTTTATTAAGAACACCGCCAAACATTTAATTAAATTTAAAATGGTCAAGGCGAAATAATTATAATTTTTGATCTATTAACTCAAGTACGAATAAATTTAAAACAATACCGCTACTGGAAAATTGCGTTACAAAAAAAAAGAAATAATAAAATAAAATATTTTTCCTAAGATGTGAATGATTATCAAAAGTATTTGTTGTTGTTTAAAGCTAGAATCATAAATGTATAATATGATTTATATGTACAGATAATAATACATTTTGGTTTAATAAAATAAAAAAAATACAATTATGCGCATTTAACCATTACACCTTATCTTAATTGATTGTTTTGATATATGATTATTTAAATTCTATTTAAATAAATTTAATTGTTTTTAACATTCAAAACAATTAACTTTGTATGTGTGTATAAATGTATGTGATGAAAACGAACAATTGTAGAAAAATATGGATAATTAATACTCGTATAACTATTATGGATATAAACTGAAATCGTTTCCGCTTTAAAAATATGTGAAATATAGTACAGCTGATAATGAACTAAAAAGATTTGTTGTTGTACTCGTAAGATTTTGATATCTTGTATACTTAAATTAAGTTTAATGTCATCCAAATATTACTTTTCCCTTGAAGAGGTATTCTTCCTATACCAATATAGTATAAAGGCCCAATAGATGAAATGTGAAAGGAGCCTATAACGTCATCAGACAAACACAACCATCATCAGACATATTGGCTTTAAAAAAACCTAAAATGTACGAACGAACTGAGAGCCTCTCAATTCAATTAAGAATTGATTAGGGAGTTGAGTTAATTTTGAAGACCGAAGTTGGTGCACCTTATGAGGTGTCAGCCCTTTATATTTTAATTTATTGTATCTAAAAATTAAAATTAATTAATTTTTTAGTAAATAATAGTAAATTCACTTATCTGTAATTCTTCCACTTTTTTTAACAAAAATCTTGAATTTCAATAATTGTAAACAAAATGTCAAATGTAGATGAATTCTTATGTTTAATTTTAGTTCAATTTTTAGACGAGATGATCGATAACGAAGATTATAATCGACACGACACTTGCGTTGATTTTAAGAAAGTTAGTATGTTCGAACATAATTGACGATTGGACTGTCATGATTTGGCATGGAGAGCTTTGGGTTCATTGGGGCTTAACAACTACTTATGGTACTTATAATGATATTGATATTATTGGGACTCTTATACATATATATACAGAGGGCTCTAGTTGTAATTAGTAAAAATGCTTTTGGAAGAAAATCAAAGGGTGGTTAAAGGAAAGCCACCAATATTGCGGTTATTTGGTAAAAGGCTTGGTCTGATTTTAAATACAATATTAAAAAAAATAGGTCGATCCGACACCTCACTGAATTTAGAGACTCCTTTCCCAACATCACAATTGGTCATGACAATTTAAATCCTCCACTCACAAGCCGCCGAACCACAGACCACCAGTTAATATTAGATTATTTATAACTGAGAGTGTTGAACAGCAATCAATATCGTAGTCGCCAGTTTTCATCTTCCGCCTTTAAGAATTAGCCCCACTTGTAAATCTCTAATACACTGTACAAAATTCTTAAGAATTTAAATTACTCCATTCAGAGCACATCCACAAAGTTCAAAATTTCTTTTCTGAAGATTTGCGGGGTTGGTTAGGATGATTCTCACATAATGTGACGAGAGATAATACTATACACAGTGCTTCAGTCTAGACGGATCTTCGCTGTGTACCATTCAAGCAATACAAACAATTAAAACACAAACAACATAAAACCAGAAAATATGTCTATTACCTTTCGTGACCGGTACCCCACCTCCATGTCACATATAGTATTTTCTATATCTCCGCCCGCCTCTTTTTTCAACCTCCTCCATATCCACAATACAATATCGGCAATATTGCGAAAAAACACGATGGTTATACCGTTTTCCGGAAACTATAAAATTTCTAAATAATTAGTTTGAGATTAACTGTCTGATAAATTATAATGAAAATAATTATACGGCATTTTCTAGGAATTTCGAGTATCGTCAACGAAACTACTATTACCCTGCTTTGGTATATCAAAAGGTAATTGTTCCGTAAGGGGTGGTATTCTTAAAACCAAACACAGGTCGGGTTATCAAATAGTTTCCGACTTCAAGATAGAAGATCAAATGAGTTAATCACAGATTACCGACATACATAAATTCCAAAAAGTTGACAACAAATAAATATAACCATTCTCTATCTGATGCCGTATTCATTTGGCTCGGCCAACAAATATTCTTCTGAAATCACCCTTGAATAAAAATTCAAAAAAAGTTTTCAGCTAATTCATTAAATCATCCTTGCCTTTATCACATAAAATCTAAACCACAAAAAAATAAAAAAAAATTGATTCGTGTAATATTTTGATTATCGTGACAGTAATATTTTTCGGGCCTAAGAGCGAAATACAGTCTAATAAATTTGTTAATAATGAAAATTAAAAATGGTTTCTATGTTTACTACTTTTGTACTATCAGTGATTAAGGTACTTATTTTATTTGTCGTTCTTGTTACTATTTCACGTAATTGTTGAAAAAATGTCATGAGAGTCATCTTTTTTTATAGGTATTACGGCATATGTTACTCTTTCAATTTTCGGGGATAGAATTTTGGGATAACTAACAGCAAAAGTGATCACAAATTAAAACTTTATCAGGGGCCCTATTGTACATCTCGCTTTGTCCTTAAGCTAATCAAATGTTAAGCTTAAAATGTTATAAAACCTTAAAATTTAAATTTATTTAAAAATATGAGTGAATTTTACAGTTATTTACGTAGCGGAATTGTTGGTAATATGATTACCTTCGAATTGGTACTGAACTTTCTGTCAAAATAACAAAAAATGTGAAAACAGAAATAGTATACATCTAGGCGGTTTTTGTCTCTAGAACAAGCGATGGACTTGACAAAACTTCTCCAACAAAAATGAAGTCTTATATAATAATGAAACAAAAACCAAAAATATACATTTCAATCATTAAAATCAACGCAAATAATTCAACTATGTACATATTAACTGTCTAAGTGTATATAATATGCACTTGTTAAGTTCAGCGAGGTTAAAACTCGATATTTTACAGAAATAATGGTGAAAAAATAGATTAAATAATGGACTAATGAAAAAAAATCTTGATTACATTTACCAGTCAATTGAAAATAAAGTGTAAACAAAAATGGTAAAAATGGTTCAATGCCGCGCTTCAGAATAATACGGAATCCCAGACTTGCTGTCTGTCTTCTACAGATGCTTACATGGTAAATGTTCTCCAGAACTATCGGAGAAAATACCACCATTCGTTACAACAACAAAAGTAACAAGAGGAACAACCAATGCACGTAGGTTTTCGGTGAAGCTCCCAAAACCTCGAACTGAAGAAATCAAGAGCAAATTTTTATATCGAACATCAAAACAGTGGAATTCGCTAATTACACGAAAAATTACATTTCAATAATTTTTATTTTGATAAAATAAATTACATTGACTTATAATGTTGCCCAAAACATTCTAAGCAATAAAAGAGGTTTTGTTTGCAGTCTGAGCAATAAGTTGAAACTTTTTTCCCCCTTTTTTTGCTGCTTCTCAACCTTCTGCTTCTTTTTATTTGAGCATAACATCCAACGCACATTCTTCTGCTTTTCTTCTTTTTAGAACTAAACATTGTTTTTAGCATATGAGTTGAAGTTTTTCGTTTTTCAGTTATGTCCGAACTTAATCTAAGCATATAAGCTTAATCTAACCAAATTTTCACGAAATTGTCATATTGCTTTTCGTTATTATGTAGTATCTAAATTATGTAATAAAATTGGCATGGCGCAGAGGAAAACTTTGTTGAAATTATTGTGGCGATTAACGTGTTAAGGTAGCTATTAATCTTTACTTACAGGATCGCGCATTGGGTGCAGAATCTTTGACAGTTACAAGGAGCTAGGACCGTTAATAAGTCCGCTCTGCACCCAATTAAAAAATGTATAAAAAAAAATAGTAATAACCCCCCCCAAACTTAAAAGCTGGATCCGCCCATACCATCTTTCTTAGTTTCAGCTATAATATTCAAAATTTCATCCATATCAGAAAATTCCGTTTCAACTTCCTTATCAAATTCCACAAATAGTGTTGCACTGCATACAGCTGATCCGCACGCTGTCTGGATTAAATCCTGTATTTCAATCAAAGGGGAGCAGACTGTATCTTCAACTTCTTCCATCACTTCGATAAACGGAAAACCACAGTTGAGAAAACATTTAGTTACCGTTGATTATTTGATTTTTTTTATGGCAGATTTTAATAATTCAATGGCGTTTAATTGAGATATTTTTTTCGTCAGCTCTGTGATACTGCTACAATTTTCCATCTCGATCAATATCATTGTCTAGAGGTTGCAATTTGGAAGTTGTGTTCGGTGGGAGAAAAATCTATTTTACATTGGAAAGTTCTGCATCGGAATGTGGTGACGAGTTATCAAGAAAAAGTATCATAAAATTTTTCGCTTTCAAATATTCGCTGAATATGGCACCGGTCATCCAAGCCTTGTTGTTCGAAAAATAATCCACTCCCAACTATTTTTTTTATTTAAATTTTTAAAGCAGCGTGGACGATTAACTTTCCCGATAAACAGCGGCTGAAGTGTAAATCCGTCCCCGAAAACTGTAAGCATCATAGTCACACGTTCTTTTGACTCTTTCCCTCCTGTGCAATTATCTTTTGCTGATGAAAGTGTCGTCTCATTGCAGTTGGCTACATCGCGAGGTTGTTAACTCTCACAAAAATCTCCCAGTTTTGATTTCCATAATGCAACGGCGTTCTCATCCACATCGTTTGCTTCACCACAAACTCGTTTGAAAGTGACATTAAATCTTGTGCGAAAATTTCGAAGACAACATCCGTTAGCCGCTTTGAACGACGAATTTCCAGTTATCTCGGCGATAATCTTCGCTTTGGCTTGCAAAACTGGTCCAGAGATTTGGAAGTTCTTGGCTCTGGCCACACAAAACCAGTCGACCACAATTGAAACGGGTGATGATTTCTTTAACACTTTTCCGTTTTTCGTGTAAAATAATTGCGTCGTACTTTTCCTTTAGTGCTTGATATTGACGAAATGTGGATAAAATAAAAAAATATAGGAAACAGATAAATAAAGTATAAAACAAAATATGATTCCGGGTATTTCCTCCAGTTAATGTAGAATTCATACAGCTTTTCATTATGAATAAATCTATTCATACTGCGACTTTTTCGAAATTATAAATTTTTCCGTCTTTCAAAGTTTTGTTTATTGGGAAAAGTTTGCGATGGGACCAAACACTCTAATTCCGTCCGCGTCATAGGAGTTTCCAGCATAAAGGAGTTATATTATTGGTGTACGGAGCATTTCGTTCCGGCTTTGGAATTTTCACTGTATATACTATGGACATTCAAAAAAATCATTCGAATTTTTAATTTTCCTGAAATAATTCTGTTGGAAGAACTTCTTACAACAATTGATACAAAAGCTGCTTGTTCTTTATATGGCCGACTCCAGAGACCGGGATTGTGATAATTTTTACTTCAAGGTATTGCATTCGTTATCCACATTCATTCATGTAACCATGCACCTAAAAATAATGTTTATTTTTTTTTTGTTATCTTTGCCATATGCATAATCATTTTATGTTTGCCGGAGCATAAAGTTTTCAATTAATTCGATTTTTGGTCGGTGGTGCTAACACAACTTAAAATCGCGGAGTAGCAAGTATCTGTGTTCTACGTAAATATTATAAAATGCAATAAAACCATTCCTCCTTACTGTTTGGTAGTTAACACGCTAAATTGCACCAATAGAAAATATTCGTTGATACTCAAATCAAAACAACAAAATTTCGCAAAATGTATCAATAGTCCAGGAGCATATATGTATCTCGACCAAATTTTTAATCGCCTTTATAAATTTGTATTTTATATATGACTGCCAAATAGTAAGAATAAATGGCTTGATGATTTTATAAGAATAATACAACACGCTCGCTTCTGACCAAAAATTGAATTAATTGTTAACGTTATAGTTTAGCTTCGCAAGAAGTTGAAGGTGTCGGGTCAAGCTGCTCAATGATGGTGAGTTCGAGATGCTTTTGGGACGGTGTTGGATGTATGTGAGTTGGAGTAGATGTTGATTATGATTCTGGCTCGCTGATATTTCTACTTTAAGCCGTGGTTTGAAGATTTGCTTCTGCTGTTGCGATTGGTCGTGAATAGAAATATCGCATGGAGCAAATTCATCATCTGATAAGCCTAATTTATTGAAAGGCCAGATACAAAGCTTGGTAAACGCACTTTTAATACTTTTACCGATGATGATATGCCCATCTTTGAACGCTACCTTAAACTTGGCTTTAAACGGCCAAAGACTGCCACATCCAAAGGTACCAACTTATACATATATGTTAATTATACTATTTTATTATCACGTGAATAATTGATTCCTCCAAAGAAATTTGAGTTTCGTGGTTTACAGGGTGACTGACACGAAGTGTTACCAAAACGAAACGAAACAGAATTTTTATTTTTTGATGAATTTTATTGAATCAAAGTAAAAAATGTTCACAAATATCTAAATTTTCGAATTGCATTAGCAGTTTTCAATTTGGCCACCCTTAGCCGCGATTATAGCCTTCAAACGGCCGACAAAGCTATAGCATGCAGCACGAAAGTGGCTCTGCGGTATTTTGGCCCATTCCCGGCGAAGCGGTTGCTTGAGATGATCGATACTTTGGTATTTTTTTGTCCCACCCTTGCTCTTCAAAATACCCCAAACCGAGAAATCTAGCGGATTTGCATCCGGTGAATTTGGTGGCCATTGGGCAGTGGAAATGAATCGCGGGGACGTTGTTTCTCAACCAATCTTGATTGACGCGCGCTTTATGACTCGGCGCCGAGTCCTGTTAAAATGTCCAGGCTATGCGGCCGAAATGTTTTTGTGCCCAAGGCTTCAACGCTCCCTGCAACACATGATCCCGATAAATTTGAGCATTTATCTTGATGCCACGGTCCAAAAAAACGGGCGGTGAACGGCTTTCGACCATTACGGCGGCCCAAACCATCACCATCGGCGGCGCTTGGTTTCGAGTGGCAATCCGTTGGTCCAAATTTTCAGTAGAACGACCGGGCAAGTAAATCCGGTCGTTTTGCTTGTTCACATATTGCTCAATAACGAACGGTGACCCATCGGAGAAAACGAAATTCGGAAAATCGCCACTTTCGTGAACAATCACACTATTACGCTTGAAGTCCATTGCGGATAACTTTTTTTCTGAATATTTCCCACTAAAATGCTTTTGTACGCTTGTAAACAATGGAATGCACTGTCATTAGTGTAAATTTGAGCGCTCTGTCATCACTGGTTTGACAGCAATGACAGTCTGAAGTTGGTAACACTTCGTGTCAGTCACCCAGTATATCTAGCATTTCTTTCTAGCATTGGTTTCATCAAACCGATGTTTTAAACATTAATGGTACATACCTATTTTGATAATATCTGCGTAAGCGAGTTACTAGCATGATGCATAGTTGTTTAATATTGTTCAATTCAATGGGTTCAAGGCTAATATACCTAAAACTTATAAAATAATTAATTTATCAGGTAAGACAGATATGGCTCACGTAGGCGGTGCAAAACTAAAACACCTGCTATTAATAATTTTGTTTGCTAGATGCCGAGAAGCCATGCTAATAAATTAATTATATAAGAAAATAAACAGTAAACGGTAAAAGAAAAAGCTGCCTATCTATTATTAAAACTGAATCGGAAAAGAAACAATTTTGTCAGTTTTTGGAATTGTTCTTACCAATAAGAGATTAAAATCTGAGGTACAGCTTACCGTTGCATAATTCTGTAAGCTTACAAAAAAAAGGAAACAGAGATACACAGCCACAGCGATCGTTATCAGCGATGGTTTTTCGGTGTAAAAAACAACGGCGCTTCTTTTAATTACGAAACCAAGCCAGATATTGTTACAGTAAGGGTAAGCAAAAGTATGTAAACGCCGATTATTAATATTAAAAAACAATTCAATCATTATCAAAACCGCGATAGCAAAATTCATAAGGCTTCTCGCTCGGTAGTCCTTCAATTTCGTAACATCATTTATTTATTTTTCACGGTAACTGACATTACATCTACTTTTAATAATAAAACCAATTCACAACAAAATTAAATCGCTCATTTTAATAAGAGTATTACAAAACGTAATGGTTAGATTTAAGCAATAAAAATCGTTCTAATTAAAATATATATTTAAACCAATTTTTATTTAATTTTTAATGTTCTCAATACTACATTATGTACTTCCAATAAATCATTCAAAACGAGCGACTGCCATTCGAAAAATAAAAAATTTAACGTTATATTTTGCAATTTATACTAATCGGAAATTAATTATAGAAAATAAATTTTAGTTTTCAATAATCCAACAATGTCGCTTTAACAAAATTCATACTTTCATTTAAATAAATTAAATTTGTTCATCATTAAATTCATATTATTAAATAAAATAAAAATAATAATAATATTTACTTTAATTCAATTTGCATCTGGATAAAATTGATTAGTAAAAGTCTTACAAAATGCACCACTATTGTTATACATACCCCGAGTATGTCTTTCAAAGAAGAAATACAAAATACATGATGTAGCTTAATTAATTATAGCGATTTAATCGAAATACAAAATTTTTCAAATCCGCGTGGCATGTGCCTCTCAGGTCAAGTTTACAGTCATACAATAAATTTTTGTTTTTGGTGGTGATATATGACCAGTGATTTTTTTATCATAATATCACAATCATCATTAATTAATGAATATTATTTGCATAAAAATTTAATTTTGACATCGTTTATGAATTTTATAGTAAAATAATTAATTAATCAAAATAAATTTTTATTTTATTGCTTAGTTTCTGATAAAAACATTATGGAAAATGATTTAAAATTATTGCTAATAATTTGAAATAGTTTGGTTATTAAGACTTACACGCAATAAACGAAAATAGACATATCGTATTTGTTTTTGAGTTGGATTACTATCAAAATGTGAAATTATTGTATATCACGGTCACACACCAAAAATATTTTATATTTAAAATAGGAGATAACATAATATTGAAGTCATAAATATTTAGAGCTTCAATGATAAAATTGTGTTTGTTTTTTATTTTTCAAGGTGCACTTGTATGCGGTACATTTCTGGTGAAAAATGTACACTACAATAGTATATTATTCAACGAGCATATTGTAATGATGGCTGTTATTCACGAAAATGAAGTTTACCGACACGAGCCGATAGGCGAGTGTCGTAAATCATCCGGAGAAAATAACAGCCATTATATGCGAGTAGAATACGATACTTTGTCCACGACCGACAAATATCCATTATATTTTATAATCAAATCCTTTAAAATTTTAAATACTCTTCAAATAATTTTCGTCGACATTTTGACGTCACAGTTTAATACTACTGAAAATGGCAAGAGACTACTAGATAAAATTTCAAAAATTATGATGTTTGTTATGATTGAATTTTTTAAACACACATCAAAGGAAAAGCCATGCAAACAAAAGCTTGTCAAATAATTTGCATACAACATGACACAAATGGATTAATTGTGATTCAATCGCTGACGGGAAAGTTGTATTCCCTTACTAAATACAACTCGTGCTGTAATTAATGATCGATAATTTTTTACTCGTTAAAACCGACGCAGATAATTCAACTCGTGCTGCGCACTCGTTGAATTTTCAACGCGGTTTTAACTCGTAAAAAATTATCGATAATAATTGAGCACTAGTTGTATTACGAGTGGAAGTATTGAATAATGAAAGAAGAGACTACTAGATAAACTAGCAGTGAATAATGGATATATAATGAATGAGTGATGAAACAAACGTATAATGAACATATTATACGTTAGTCGTGGACAAAGTTAGTTTAATGAGTTGAATTATTCAGATCTCAAACAAAAATTTAACCAGGGTAACCAAAACAAAAATTTGACCCGCATGGTTCAATTTCACGGTTTAGCTAATTTTAAAGTGCATTTTTTGCACCTTCAAAATCTTCCGATTGGTATAGTAAGTTTGATCAAATAAGATTGCTCCAAAAAATGTTATGCTCTTTTTTATATAACGCACATAACTAATGGTATATCTTAATGATACAAATAATTTTTCTATATTACACTATGAATCATTTAGATCACGATAGTTACCAAAGAATGGAACAAAAGCGAGTCTATATTTTCATGCTCCAATCGTATTTTTATTAGCTGTCATTATTATGAGCTGTCAGACAGATATTGCAATAGTTAGCTCCATGAGGCTAACTACGATCGTAAAAATAACACAACTCAGAAATGTGGGAACTAGTGATTGCAAACCGATTTTTCCGGTAACCGAAAAACTGAAAACCGGTTTTATTAATTTAACAAATATGTAGTCTATTTTGTTGAGAAATTTACAACAACAATTGCACGTGAACTCGAACAAAAAATTTGAGTTATTTAATTGGAGCTCGAACAAATAAAATACGTAACTAATTGAATGAAAAGCAGGAGTAGTGGAAGAAATATATGAACCACCAACCGCGGATGTGATGAATAATTTATTACAAAAAGTAATAGACCACCAATTAACGGTTCAACCACCGAAAGAAGACCAAAACGATCTTGGCCTATAATTAAGGTTCGCCGGGAGTTGACCCAGTTCGAATCGGATGGTGTCAGGAGCCTAGAACTCGAGATAGTGTACAACTTTTTTTGCCGATTCCACCGACAAGCGTCGAAGCAGAAAGAGCGTTTTCAGCGTCAGTAAATATGTATATGTACTAATATTCTTTTACGTTGAGCTGATGACACATTAAACATGTTATGTTTAATGAGATCGCATTTTCTGGAACAGAAAAATATATACATAATGTTTTTGTACAGCGCCTCAGTCAACATGAAAATGCGGATTTGCGTCGTATGCTGAACAACCAAAATCCAGTAAGACGGCTTCGAAGAACGAAGCCCTTAGAACTAGGACAGATAAATTAATGAAGTATCCAACCTGGAGCTAACCGATGGGTTATTCTCCTCAAACAGTTAACATCATTTAATATAGATAAATTACTAGATGAAATTGTATTCAGTTGTAATATTTGTTAAATAAAAAAAATAAAAAAAAAAAAAAAAAAAAAATAATGTTTTTGTACTATTCGTATTTTTTTTTAAATTATCAAAACAATATTTTTGTTTTGTATTGCTTGTTTTTGACTGAATTATTTATTATTACATTTAAAAACGTGAAAAACCTGACAAGATCTTGTTTGGATTATTGTTTTCTAAATTCTTGTACAAATTTAGTACAAAATTAATATATTTTAATTTTTAAAAAAAACCGGTTTTAAAACCGGTTTCCGGTTTTTTTGGAAAATGAAAACCGGTTTCCGGTTTTTTTGGAAAATGAAAACCGAAAAACCGGTTTTAGAATTTTGTTCCAAATTTGCAATTACTAGTGGCAACATATCCATATTACACTATCGTAGAAGTATGAATATTGATCCATTTCTACGTCGTAGAATAGTGATAATGTAATACAGGCCTAAGACATACAGATTATAGGATTTTAAAATTATATCGTAAGAAAATTTTTCGAAATAACTTGCCTTTAAAAATTCGAATTGCGGCGTACATATACCGGGTGTTTCTTTTAAACTGAGACGATCAAATATCTCGAAAAATAGCCACTCTACGGGAAAAATGTCCATAATCAAAATTTAATCATACCACGGGGGAAATACATTAGTGCAAAAAAATAGCCCCTCACCCCCCGCTTTGTAGGTGGGGCGGGGGTAACTTTTAAACTAAGATAGGAAGCCATACTTTTTATTGCAGATTCGGATTCTACGGCTAAAAATACGTAGGATTTGACTGAAACATTTTTTTCGATTCATGTTAGATGGCGCTGTAATTGACGATATTCAATTTTTATCTCGGATTAAATATCTCGGAAAATAAGCACTCTACGAAAAAAATGGTAGAGATCAAAATTGAATTATTCCGCGGGGGAAATACATTAGTGTTAAAATTAGTACCCTCACCCCCTCCTTGTAGGTGGGGGTACTCATTTTAACACTAATGTATTTCCAGCGCCATCTATCATGAATCGATAAAAATGTTTCAGACAAATCCTACGTATTTTTAGCCGTAGAATCCGAATGTGCAATAAAAAATAGGGGTTCCTATCTTAGTTTCAAAGTTACCCCCCGCCCCACCTACATGGAGGGGTGAGGGCTACTAATTTTAAAACTAATGTATTTCCCCCGTGGAATAATTCAATTTTGATCTCTATCATTTTTTTCGTAGAGTGCTTATTTTCCGATTAATCCGAGATAAAAATTGAATTTCGTCGATTACAACGCCATCTATCATGAACCGAACAAAATATTTCATTCGTAGAATCCGTATCTGCAATAAAAAATATGGCTTCCTATCTTAGTTTAAAAGTTACCCCCGCCCCACCTACAAAGCGGAGGGTGGGGGACTATTTTTTTGCACTAATGTATTTCCCCCGCGGTTTGATTAAATTTTGATTATGGACATTTTTTCCGTAGAGTGGCTATTTTTCGAGATATTTGATCGTCTCAGTTTAAAAGAAACATCCGGTATAGTAAATCTAACCAAGATTTTTGCCAACTATAAGAAATTAAAATGTTTGGTTTAATATTTTTAGAATAAACCGTGGTTTCCACGATGGCGAGGTGAAAAAATTAGTCAAACTAAAAAGAGAAAGTAAAAATTCACCAATAGTACAATTTTGAATATTTTATTTCAGCATTCCGAAATTTAACGTCTAATCCGAAAAAAAGATGAAATTGATCATCTTTTTTCGGATTAGCCGCTGATTTTCGGAATTCATATGTCAATTTGAAGACAATTTTCGGAATAAAACAAATTTCAAAATAGAACCGTTAATTTGGATTTTGATTTGTAAAGACAATAATTTAATATAAAGCATTAATCCAGCAATGGATGTTAATAAAGTTAAAAAATGTAAGTTAAATTATGAAATGTCTCCAAATGTATATCAATCCAAACACAAAACAAAGTAATAGGTGATGAAATCTCGAAACAAAAATAAATGAATAAAAATTCGGTGTATCGACTTGTTGCTGTTTCATTCACGCTCATGTAATTTTTATTATTTCATCCTCTTTTTAGTTTGACTAATTTTTCACCTCGCCATCGTGGAAATCATGCTTAATGCTTAATACCATCACATTCAAACAATTTTTATTAGGAAAAGTAATATAAATTAAGTAAATGTTCTTATTCACAATCAGTTGGTAACATACAGCATTTCCAAATTCTTATTTTTGTTTTATTTATCAACTCTGGATAAAGCATTGCTTTTCTATTCCACACACATAGGTACACTTCATTCGATTTTTTGTAGAGAATCAAATTTCCTACCGAAATGGCACTTTAAAAAGACAGAAAACTTTTGTTTTAAACAAAATAAGGCAAAAAACCGAAAAATTTCAAATTTTGGTTTTTTTTTTAGGTTTTTGTGTAGAACTTTTTTCTGAGTGGGTTTAGGTATTATGGTATTATGACACTGGCTAGAAAAAAGTGCAATAAAAGAAGTAATGCATAACTAGGACAGAAATAAACGTAAAGAAAAAGAGAACACCATTTTATACACGTCAAAAATTTACGCTGGCAAATTATAGATTTTGTTTCTGAGTTGAAAAATTTGTTACATATTGGAATAATGCATAATTGGAATGATTTAAACATAAAATTCCTAATAGACAAAATTAAAACATCACAGTTTATATGGAACCTCAGCCATTCCAGTTAAAAAAATAAGGGGAAAAACAATTATTTTGGACCGGATTAGTTGACGAAATGAACATTGAATTTAAAAATGATGGGATTTTCACTTATAGTGAGTTTTTCTTGTTTACTTATAATTGTTTTTTCCATGTTTAATAAAATAAATCTTTCAGTTGACTTGCCGAAAAAAATGGAACAATTTAAAATCATACTTTACCAACGAGTATCAAAAATATTTTAAATTGAAAAAAAGTGGAACAGCCACAGATGATGCAGAAGAGTTCACATGGAAATTTTATAACGACCTCTTATTTTTAAAAGAAACCTGCGATGTGATGCCTTCGGTGAACAACTATAATAAACGTTCATTTACTGTACATAATTATAAAAAATGTGCTCGGATCTGCATGTACATACATCTACTCTTTAAATTTCTATTTATTTTTAAGAATTGTTAGGAGATTCATCAGATTCGCAACGTTCCCTCAGTATGGCAGTTGAATCATGCTCATCAATTTTACTTAGCGATAATGAAGATTTGTATGAAGAATATTTGGATGATGACATGACTTTCATTAAAGCAGATTTAACGAAATCCCCATCTTGGCCACAGTCTTGTCCAACAACTAGTACGTCATCACAAAATAGGCAAAGTCAACTCGCCCAGTTGAAACCAGTTCCAATCCACCCTACCAAAAAAGCCAGAACCGCATCAAAAAGCAAAGAAGAAGTCCTTATTCAATCGTGCTTACATCCCAGGATTTATCAAAATTTTTAAACAAGAGGAATATAGAAGAACCTTCTGGGGAATTGGTTTCCCGAGATTCATTAAAATTAGATGCTGATCTGGAAAATGAAGCAAGGCATAAAATTTCTAATGTATTATATGAGTATAACCAAATTCAAATTAAAAGAAATCAAAATAAAACATCTAAGTATATGTGTATTTAAAAAGAAAAAAATGTTGTAAGATTTATTTGAATATCATTCTATTCAGTTATATATCATCAGTCTATTTTAATATCACTATACAATTTTTCAAAATATTCTTCTAATTGCTTCTGGATTTTTTTTGCAGATTTTCTTGATGCGCCTATAGCATTCGCATTCGAATCAAAATTCCTTTGGTTGAGAGTGTCTATTTCTTCTTCTGCCAGACAGTCGAAATTAGTAGACCTTTTAATATTATCTGTTCGTAGATAATTATGTAGGCAAATACAAGCCAACGCCACCTTGATTGGCCTGTTTGGTTCTCGAAATATAGGTGTAAATAGGACCCGAAACCTATTTGCGAGAATACCAACAGCATTCTCCACTACTCTACGGTTTCGTGATAACATGTAATTAAACCTTCGTTCACTTAAACTAAGGTTAGTGTGACCATAAGGTTTCGTCATGTAATCGGTTAGAGGAAAGGCGTCATCAGATAAAAATGTGAAAGGAGATGATACACACGTTAATGGTAAATTTCGAGGCGGTGGAATGGGTACCCTTTTAACTTCAATGTCATGCTTCAGGTCGGATCTCATCCAGATCCCGGCATCCCCAATACGTGCATTGATTCCAACGTCTGCATATATAAATCGGTAATGGGCGTCTGCGATTGCACAAATGTAATGTGTGCCCTTATAGCACCAATAATTGGATGCAAATCCTTTTAAGTGCCTAATTTTGCAGTGTTTCCCTTAAAATAAAGTTATTATTATGTACTAGTACATATGTACATTTGTATATAGAAATCACGATAGATTTCCATTCTTACTTACCATCAGTTGCACCTAGGCAATTTGGGAAACCCCACATTTTGTGGAAATCGTTAGATATTTTTAACCAATCGCTTTCGGTTTCTGTAAACTTGCACACCTCTTCGTTAAATACTGTGTAATGTGTATATTGCTTCAACAGTTTCTTTTAAAATTTTTGTAATGGTGGATTGATGGATGCGGAATGGAAGCTGCAGTGAAGTCTGCGTCTCACCTAAAATTAAGTTCCACAGAATAGGTTATCTTTTCTAACATACAAGTGAATCGAAAAATATAACAAAATAAGTACCTGTGGCCAAATATCTTAATGTGACTTGCAATCGTTCAGCTGATGAAATACTGTTCCTTAAATTTGTATTTTGTTTGGTAATATAAGGATGAACCATTTCCAAAATTTCTCCAAATTGTACTGGTGTCATTCTCAAAATTTGCCGGTACATCTTAATATCATCATTTTGGATCTCTTTTAATAATTTTTTGGCCAAATCCTTCAGATTCCCGCTGAAGCAGCCACTTTGCAGAATATTTTTTTTTTTGATTTATTTTTATTTAATTTTTTATTGTCCAAATATACCGAAACATTTAATAAATTAATATTTGCTGCGACAATCACTTCTAAAGAAGACATTACAACAAATAACCGTCAATGTTTAAAAAAAAGTAGAAACGTCAAAAAATAATAAGAACAATTCATTATTTTCTGCTAGAATTGCTCACTTTACTGCTAGAAAAAATAATTTAACTCAATTTTTGACATATACGTTTCTATTATACTGTATACACTCACTCGAATGAATATTTTGTATACATATTACTTCTCTCACTTCATTCGCATTTTTCAGCAGCTGAAAAAGTCGGAAAAAAAGCCAGTGTCATAATACCATAAGAAATATTGTAAAAATTTTTAAAATGTCACCGAAAAGAAATTCAATTCTTCAAAGTATGTTAAGCAAAATTACAGAATGGCATTAAGCTTGCTTTTGGATTGTAAGACCAGATGGAATAGCATTGTGATCATGATTGAAAGAGTTATAAAAATTGTTTACTCAGTTTGAGAGGCATTAAACAATGTGGGATCCCTAATATTACTGAATGACAATTATATCCCAATATTGTAGAATATTTTCATTGCGCTTCAGCCATTTAAATTAGCTGTGGAAGCTTTGGGAAGACGTGAAGCAAATTTGGTTACAGCTGATGCGATTTTAAAGTTTTTGTTTGAATCTTTACGTGCAAATGAAGATAATATTTCAACAGAGTTATTGGAAGTTCTATCACGTCGCATATATGCAGCTTTGTGGTTGTACCAAACAGAGCAACGTAAATATCGTGAACATCGTTGATACACCTTGGTATGTCAGGAACAATGACCTCCATAAGGACCTTAAAGTAACCCTCATCTTAAATGAAATTCAGATAAAAGCGCGGAGACATGAAGAAATGCGCCGGCAATCCATTACAAAGATGTGGTTTACTTCAATAAAATCCAATACAAAGATGTGGTTTATTTCAATTTACCGCAGACACTATAGAACGCCAATGGGAAGAAGTCATAGATTAATATACATAAGTTAGTAAATTAAGTCAGAAACAAATTGCTCATTAGTCACTAGACTAGATTGTAATTACATAAAATAAATAAATTATTTTAAATAAAAAAAAAAAAAAATTTAAAGTTGTTACACATTTTTCATTTTTCATATCCTCATTTTGCAAAGAATTATTTACAAACGTTTCTCCAAAACTGCTAAATTAGTTCGAGGGGCGCGCGATAAAAAATTATTGTGAACCTATGGTTTAAAATATTCTTTACTTGATCTACCATCTATCTAATCTTTCTGAACTAATGTAATTATCGTGGGCCCTCAATTATTTTAGGCCCACCAGCGGCTAAGAGTGCCTAGTTACGTCACTGGGTTAATGAGGTCTGTAACTATTAAGGACACACTATTTTATATTAATATACATATTGCAGATAAGCTATTTTTTAAATTAATTTTAATATTTTGTATATGGTAAACCTCATAAATTATTTTAAAATATAAATTTAAATATTAAATACAAACTTTTCTTCATTTATTATTTTATATTCTAAGTTGTTGCATATTAAATTTTCTGTATTATGAAACAAATAAATATAATAATTAATTAATATAATAGAATTGAATAATAAAAAAATATTTATATGGGATTCTAATCCCATTTCCATCTCGCATGCTAATATCATCAACATCAGTTGAGGAATAGCCAATTTAAATCCTAATTGGCCATATTCCAGAACTTCATCTAATTATCATTTTATAATCCAATTTCGAGCTCGCATACCCAATTTAACTAAAATCGGTTGATGAATAGCCAAGTTCCGTCCTAGTTGGCCAAATTCCAGAAGTTCATCTAAAAATCATTTAAGAATCCTATTTCCATCTCGCATGCAAAATTGCACTAATATCGGTTGAGGAATAGCCAAGTTCCACCCTAGTTGGCCAAATTCCAGAACTTCATGCAAACAGCTTCAAGAAGCAGCTAACTTCCATAAGCATGGGTCATATTTTAGAGTTCCATTCCATCGCGCATGCCTAATTTCACTAAAATCGGTTAAGTGATAGCCAAGTTCCACTCTAGTTTGCCATATTCCAGAACTTTGCCCAAAAATCATTTTAGAATCCCATTTCCATCGCGCATATCAAATTTCACTAAAATGGGTTCAGAAATAGCCAAGTTTCATAATAATCGGCCATATTCTAGAATTCCATTTCCACCGCACACGCCAAATTTCACTAAAATCTATTTAGGAATGGCAAAGTTACATACTAGTTGGTGATATTCCAGAACTATCCAAAAATTATTTTAGAATCCCATTTCCCTCGGACATGTCGAGTTGCATCACAGTTGGTTAAGGAATAACTAAATTCCATTGTAGTTGGCCATATTCCAAAACTTCATCTAATAATTATATCCATTCTTTCATCTAATTTTCTGTCGACACCTATAGGCGAGTATTACAAAAAAAGCTCCCATTTGTTAAGGGTTTATGGTGAGCGCTGGTGTAGTGTGTCTTATTCCGTATGAATTACTGGCGTCGCGGTATAACTTTATCGTGTTTACCTCGCGAACACTAATTTGGCTGCGCCCCACACATAATTATTAAGCGCGCTACGACTGAGATGCCGTCGTATTTTCTGATAAATTGTTCGCGATTAAGTACACCAGAACTACGTATGGTTCACAAAACTTTATTGTAATTTAATATTTTATTTAATTAAATGTTTATTGATAATACAAGTTTTATTTAGTGGAATGAAAAATAAAAGATGGTGAAGCGATTTCATGTGTTGCTTGCACCGCGAATAAATTCTTTCTGTCTTTTCTCATCGTCCCGTTAGTATCTTTTTATTTCGTGACGATGACTACGTTTTATTTTATTATTTGGATATTGACGAATCGCTTTTGTCAGCACTTATTATGGCGCTGCCACAGGTTAATTAATTTAAAAAATAAATTCTATGCAATTTAAGTATAAAATACAAATTAAATTAAACTTACTGTCGATAGACGACGAGATACCGTCCCTTTCGCACTCGTGGGTCTACATTACACTGTTTTTGTAGCGGTCTTGAGTAATATTGTATATTACGTTTCATACATTTGCAGTTGGTAGATCGGCTGGCTTCAATTTTTTTTTATAGCACCGGCCAGCAACTAGTCAGACGCAGGAAAATCCCTTCTCGGTTTGTTTTATCGCTTAAATAAGCCTCAAATAAATGTTATCAACAATTCAACCTGCATACTTCGCGCACTTTGAATAATTCTGAGCCAGCTCATACCTGCAATTGTTTAGCCAGGTGATTGTTATTCTTGTTAGGGGCGAGAAAGCTACCTTTTCAAAAATATTATACTCTTTCTGTCATGACAATGACAAAAATAAGGTTATCAGATGAAGCAAGGGGAGGAGACAATACTTAATATGTATTTTGATTCGACGATTAACTTACCGTATGCTAAATTATGATTAATTATATAACGCACTTTGTATTTTCCAGTTGTTGCAGTTAATTAAATAAAAATTATGTGAATGCTTAGTTAATTCAATTCAAAATAAACATTGACCATAGATTATATCTTTAAGTTATGCAATATTTTCCTTGCGGTTAAAATATTTTATATTAATTCAACATTCATATAAGCAATTACATTAACAATAGAAATTATATTGATCGTCTTTGAATTGACCACAATTTTATAGGCGAAAGTGGAATGTCGAATTTGGTTTTCATCAATAACCTTGTTGAGATTATAAAACTATATTTCATTTTAGAAGATTTTTTACAAATTTCGTACATATTTCTAATTTCCGTAAATGTAGTTAAGCTTAAACAATTGAACTATACCTTTACAACTTCAAATTGGGACCAAACAATTTCAAATTAGAAAGTAAACAATTTCAAAATGGAACTAAACAATTTCAAAATGGGAATAAAACATAAATAATTTATTCCAACAAATTAAAATATAACAGTTCTAATAATTTGGTCGCGTCTGATAAAAATGTTTGAATATAGGTGACATGACGGTTACAATTACGGTAATCTCGATATTTCACGAGTAAAATTTAATCTGCTATCAGCAGGTATAGGAATTGCGGCATTCGAATAGTTAAAGCCCTTTTCAATCTATTAATGTGCCTATACTTTAGATGGATGAAACTATTCTAACTTATATATATTGAGAACTAAAGGTCTATAACACTGGGTGTTATGGGGTTAAAATCCCACTGCGCCTTCCAGTGTTAAAATAAATAATTATACACGAACACTTTCCGTATGATTTACAATTTTTATAAACTTTATTTTATTAAGATATTTATTATTATTATTGATACACGGAATTTATTATTATGATATTTAATTAGAATTAACAATTTTAATATTATTTCAATTATAATTTTTCACCACCAAATTAATAGAATTTTTTAAAGTCAAAATGTCGCTATATAAGATCGCGTACTCTCAAAGAATTTTATACTTATAATGCCACGTCATTCGTATTATTTTTGTTTCGTCGTAATTTTTGGTTCTTTATTTTATTTTCGACGAAAGGAAATTATTTCATTTTTGTTTTTCTTTTGGTGTTGACATACGAACAATCGTATGTCAAATCGTCGTTGTCGTGACAAGAACGAGATGGAGCAAAACAAAACAATAGTAAACCAAAGAAATTTCTGATACTGCTAGCGAAAACGAGATGGAACAAATATCGCTAAAAATAATTTTAGAGTTCCGCATCATTTACGCTAGGTGAAAATGAAATTAGTTACGCTAAGAAGAATCTTGTGCGTAAACCCAAAATGTGTATGTGGTGGCGAACGTAAATCAATTTATATAAATAAATAATTTATATAAATGATTGCGTGAGGCGCTACAGGACTCCCCCGCAAGTGAGTTCCCCCTCTCTATGGAAAAGTTTATTCGGCTGCGAAACGAACATGTTTATTTGAGCATTGAACTGATTTTGCATCAGTGGAACACAGTATGCCGTAAGCCGGTTTGAGCCGATCAATTGAAATGGTTTGATTTTTTCCATTAATTGATACGGTGAATTGTTTCCGAAGGCGTCGAATGACTTTAAACGGGCCTTCATAGGGAGTAGATAAGCCTGTGCGAACCTTATCTGTTCTTACGAACACAAAATCGCAGTCGGCAAGTGCCTTAGGAACAAAAATGTCATCTTGTTTGGCTTGCCGAGTGGATTTCGGAATAAGGTTTTGCATTGTTTCACGAAGTTGGTCGATAACTGTGTCGCTGGTTGGTAGAGGTAAAAGAGGATTTTCGACGAAGAACTCACCTGGTAGCTTGATGGTTTGTCCATAAACCATTTCAGCTGGTGAGCACTTCAGATCTTCTTTTACTGTTGCTCGGATTCCCAGTAATACGATGGGTATTTCCGAACTACAGTTGATCGTGTTTCCTCTGGCCATTAACGCAGCTTTAAGTTGCCGGTGGAAGCGTTCGACCATGCCGTTGGCTTGAGGGTGGTAAGCCGTTGTACGAATACGATGTGAGCCCAGGAGTTTTGTTAACTCGCTGAAAAGCTTGGACTCAAACTGCGTTCCTTGATCAGTAGTGATATTAAGGGGCACGCCGAATCGTGAAACGTAATTGTTGACAAAAGTCAAGGCAATGGTTGCAGCTGACATGTTAGTCATGCAGTAGGCTTCGGGCCATCGAGTGAAACGATCGACACAAGTTAATATATATGAATATCCATTGGATGGAGGAAGAGGTCCTACGATGTCTATATGGATATGTTCAAAGCGACCAGATGGTATTTGGAATTGTCCATGGATAGATTTAGTGTGCCGTTGAACTTTGGCACGTTGGCAGGATAAACAAGACTGAGCCCATTGGCTTACGTCTTTGTTCATACTAGGCCAAAAATATCGAGCAGTAATCAATTTACGAGTAGCACGAACACCAGGATGCGAAATGTTATGTAAAGTATCGAAGATAGTTCGACGCAGTGATTCTACGATAAATGGGCGGTTGTACCCAGTTGATGTTTCGCAGATGATTTCGAGGCCAGGCAATTGAAAAAGTTCCAGTTTTATTGATGAACCAGAGTGACATTCGGAACCAGAAAATAAATCCTGAAGTTCTAGGTCAGCTTTTTGTAAAATTGCAATTTTATTTAAGTCGAATTGTGTCTCGACTGCGGCCGTTTCATTGCCTGTTGTGCGAGAGAGTGTATCTGCAACAACATTGTCATGTCCGTGAACATGCTGAATGTCCGTGGTAAATTGACTAATATAATCCAAGTGGCGAGCTTGCCTCGGATTACGTTCAGTTTTAGACTGAATTGCTCTAGTCAGAGGTTTGTGATCGGTAAAAATCGTAAATTCCCGACCTTCGACAAAATATCTGAAGTGTTTCACTGCCAGATAAATCGCGAGTAATTCCCGATCGAATGCGGAATATTTCTTTTCAGCATCCGATAATTTTCTTGAGAAAAATCCCAATGGCTCCCAACACTCATTGTTATACTGTTGCAGTACTACCCCAACGGCAGTGTTAGATGCGTCAGTAGTTAAACTAAGCTTTGAATCGCTCAGTGGATGTGCAAGCAGTGTTGTTTTCGCAAGTTCAGCCTTAAGTGACGTAAATGCCTGTTGACATTCGTCAGTCCAAGAGAAATTCTTAGGCGTTTTGGGCTTACGTAGAAGTACGACCAGATGGCTGTGAACAGGTGCGAGTATTTCAGCAAGCTTTGGTATAAATCGGTGATAATAATTTACCATTCCGATGAATCGCTGAATATGCTTGATTGAGCTTGGAGCTGGAAATTCCCTAATGGCGTTAATTCGTTCTTCAGACGGCAGAATACCATTAGGGGTTATTTTGTGGCTCAGGAAATCAAGAGTTGTTACGCCAAAATCGCATTTGGAACTATTGATATGAACATCAAACTCAGATAATCTTTGGAAAAGTTGTTCCAAGTGGAGTTTGTGTTGTTCCTCAGATTGTGATGCCACTAGAATATCGTCAATATAGACGAAAACAAAATCTAAGTTACGAACGACTTCGTTCATAAAACGCTGAAATGTTTGAGCGGCATTACGTAATCCAAACGGCATTCGAGTAAATTCGAACAGACCAAAAGGAGTTGTAATTGCCGTTTTAAAAACATCATCAGGTGAAACGGGAATCAAATGATAAGCTCTGACTAAATCAATCTTAGAGAAAAATTTGCATCCATGCAAGTGCATGGAGAAATTTTGAATGTGAGGTATCGGGTAGCGATCCGGTGTTGTTACCGTGTTTAAACGCCGATAATCCCCACATGGTCTCCAATCATGATCTTTTTTCTTAACCATGTGCAATGGACAAGAGACAGGAGATGCAGATGGCCTGCAAATTCCTAATTCCACCATATGCTGAAACTCCGTAAAGGCGGCTTTATGGCGGACCTGATCTAGTCTTCTTGGTCGTGATACAGGAAGATGTCCTTCTGTGACAATGTGATGGACCACATTGTGTCGGACTGGCAATTTATAGTTTGGTTCTGCTGTAAGTTGCGGAAACTTTTTAAGCAGAGTACCATAGCCGTTGGTGATCGAATAATGGATCGAAGTCGGTGTGTCGACGTGACCCATGGTGGCATCGATTGACAGCTTTGTCGCTGAATCAACCAGCCGTTTATTCCGAAGATCAACCAATAGTCCAAATTTAACCAAGAAGTCAGCGCCAATGATAGGACGATTCACAGCAGCTAGAATGAAAGCATGCGTGAATGTTCGTTTTAGTCCAATATCCACCTGAAGCAACTTTGTGCCGTAGGTGTGGATATTAGTGCCATTGGCGGCTGACAGAACTAGATTTGAATTGCGATTTATTACGTTATATTCGTTTTTAAAATTGTAAGCTGGAATAACCGAAAGGTCAGCGCCAGTGTCGACTAAATAGGTTATTTTGTTTATTCTGTCGAATACAAATAAACGAGACGTATAATTATTGGGATTTATTGAGGTTCCGACCCCATAGTTTAGTAGTTTTTTGAACAACACGGATCAGCATCAAGTTTATTGATTTGCTGAGACGTCGACTGTTTCGACGCGTCGTAGTTGCACGGCGGTACGCATTTCTTTGCCGCAGGACCAAATTTGACATGGTACCAGCATCTGCCGTGACGGCGAGAATAATTGCTGGTACTGCGGGATCGCGATCGTGAACGAGATGATCCTCGTTGCCCCCCTGATCGGTCTCGGAATAAGTCGTTTAACTTTTCCTCTAGCCGAGCAACTCTGTTTTCGAGTGATCCAGAGTTTTGTCTGGAAGGTGGGGCACGATCGAAGCGTACCGTGGGACGGGATTGCCTACTCATTTGTGAAATATCAAGACTTTGTTGGTTCATGGCAATGTGATCAAACATTTTATCAGCTGTTCTAGCGAGAGTGTCGATCCCCAATGCGTCGGGTTGGGCGATAAGAGCGATTTTAATGATTTCCGGCATTTTTCGTATCCATAAGGATTTAATAACCGAGTCGTTAAAATTCTTTCCAGCCAATGTTCGAATATGCCTTAGCGCGTCTGATAGCTTACGGTCTCCAATATCTTGGCCCGTGATGAGAGCTTCCAGCTGTCTCTCAGAAGACGGCGCTAAACGTTCCAACAATGTTTTCTTAAGAATAGAATATTGTTCTGTGTCTGGAGGATTAGTCAAAAAATCTGAAATGATGTCGCACGTCTCCGGCGACAATGACGACAAAGTGTGCAGAAATTTTTGCTTTTCAGATTTTACTCCTTGGAGATTAAACTGTATTTCTGCCATTAAAAACCAGTTGGTCGCTTTTTGCGGCCAAAATGGTTGTAGCTTAACCTTGCTACTTGTGGCTGAAATCTCCAAGGGTGTGTCTTCATCTATATGCATCTCTTGAGGTTCTGTTTTGTTCTCCTCCGTGGATTCGTTACCTTTGACCATTTTGATATAACGGGTAATAAATCAATTTATGAGACAAATAAACGAAATGTTCAATAAATTTGAATTTAATGAGTAACGAGATGAAATACCCCAAAGGAAATTTTGAATAGATACACAGTATATATGTGATGTTACACACTTTAGATTGACTAACTATTTGATACACCGATAATAAAAATTAAAGAGAATAATAAAAAAAAAAAAATTTTCGCAAATAACCGAAATGGTTACCTTAAATTGCAAATTTAAAAAAAATATGGCACTAAGGCCTCGAGATACCTCCCAATTACGGGGCGAGCGTGTCACTTCGTATTGGAAGGGCTCGTTGAAATTTGTAAATAATCAGAAAATTAAAACTATAATTTAATGTAGATGTAATTAATACCGTAAAATAATCAAACCAAATCACTGTCGAAACAAAAAAACCTATCGCGGAAATTTTCGCGAAACCAGAAAGATAATAACACGTGGTGAAAAAAAATTTACAGTATAAAAAGGAAAAAAAATTTTTGAACAATAATTTTGTTGTTGTTGTTTTCACGTGTATAAATTTGAATATAATTTTATATGTTATCGTGAAAAAAAAATTTTGATATATATATATGTAAATTTAATGATCAATCAAACAAAAAAAAAACACTTAGCTGATGTTTTCTGGTGCTGATGTCGTTGTTTCTGCAGCTGATGATTTTTATACCCCTTTGTTTCCTGGTTGTAGTATGTCTCTTGGCTTAAATTGCGCTTGGTTGTCAAATTTCCCGCGATTTGAATTGCTATGTAATTATGTATATCCACGCCGTCGAATTATTGTAAAAATTCCAAATCGCTTATTATGTTGTATGGTGGTAAGATGTCCACATTTATTTTCTTCTCAAGGTCACTGGTTGTATATTTTTATATAAATTGTACAAACATGTATTTGTTTGTGTTATTTTGTTGTTGTTGCGGTTCTTTGTAACCGTTAAGTTGTTGAATTATCCAGAACAACAAAAAAAAAATGTTATATGTATGATGTGGCGTGTTTTAATAAATAGAACTATTTATAAATGCAGCCAATGTTATACGTTGTTGTGGCTCTCGATGCCGTTGGTTCATTTATACCATCGAAAATAAAATTGAGAAAAATAACGTGTTATTTGATTGTTATGTAATTCTGTTTAGGTTATAAAATAATGTATTTTTTAACAATACGAACCTATTTACCTGGCGCGGTAGCACCGGGCCAGGTTTCCGTGTATGATTTGTAAAGAAAATCCAATAAATATTTGTATTTAATCCCTAAAAAGGGCGTCTGAGGGTCACCAATTATAACACTGGATGTTATGGGGTTAAAATCCCACTGCGCCTTCCAGTGTTAAAATAAATAATTATACACGAACACTTTCCGTATGATTTACAATTTTTATAAACTTTATTTTATTAAGATATTTATTATTATTATTGATACACGGAATTTATTATTATGATATTTAATTAGAATTAACAATTTTAATATTATTTCAATTATAATTTTTCACCACCAAATTAATAGAATTTTTTAAAGTCAAAATGTCGCTATATAAGATCGCGTACTCTCAAAGAATTTTATACTTATAATGCCACGTCATTCGTATTATTTTTGTTTCGTCGTAATTTTTGGTTCTTTATTTTATTTTCGACGAAAGGAAATTATTTCATTTTTGTTTTTCTTTTGGTGTTGACATACGAACAATCGTATGTCAAATCGTCGTTGTCGTGACAAGAACGAGATGGAGCAAAACAAAACAATAGTAAACCAAAGAAATTTCTGATACTGCTAGCGAAAACGAGATGGAACAAATATCGCTAAAAATAATTTTAGAGTTCCGCATCATTTACGCTAGGTGAAAATGAAATTAGTTACGCTAAGAAGAATCTTGTGCGTAAACCCAAAATGTGTATGTGGTGGCGAACGTAAATCAATTTATATAAATAAATAATTTATATAAATGATTGCGTGAGGCGCTACAGGTCGTTCCTAAAAAAGAACTCGTTGCACTCAGATTACATCAGGTCGTCGTAGAAGTGGAGCATTTAAGAAGCCAGAAGCAAAAGCATTCATGCGTGTTTGTCTGCGGAATGTTCAAAATATGTACCAAACATCAATCGTAATGGTAATTGATAATGCACCTTGTCATGCTACCACTGAGGAAGTATTCCAAGAAGTTGGGTTTCTTAATAATCACTTACTAAGACTCGCACGCTATAGTCCAATGTTAAATGCAATTGAATATGCTTCAAAAGGTTTTTAACTATTCAAATGCCACAAATCCTAGCTGATGAAGGCAGACTAAATTAGACTCAAACCGAGTTTCGTCTAATAGAAAACATCATTCGTGAAAATATAACGATCTAGATTACCGTTTCTTTATATATAATTGTAACCGTCATGTCACCTATATTCAAAAGATTCTGGGTGGGATGTGTCGTCTACATCAGTTCTTCTCAAATTGTGGGCCGCGCCCCTCTAGGGAGCCGTGGAGCTGCTGCCAGGGAGCCTTAAAACCTCGCCTTAATATGTCTAAAAAAGTGCATAATTTCCTCGCACACAAATTTTCGAATCTGCCTATTATCAATAACCGCTACGGTTTTCTAGGTTAATGGTTTTTGTAAGACATCTTATGTGTATATGAATTCCACAACAACGACAATTTTGGTAGCCAAGTTCTTATTCTACAATGAACATGAACAGGAATTTCCGATCGGAAACCTTGATCTCCCCGGCGGCACAGTTGTTAGCATGCTTGCTTTAAGCTCCGGAGGTCCCGGGTTCGATTCCCGGCGGGTGATGAAAAAATCACGGCTGGTTAATGTAAGGATCAATGAATTAATCACTCATTATCCGATGAAAAAATGATTACAAAACTTCACAATGAAGCGGCCAAATCCCCCTATGGGATGTAGCGCCAGCGAAAAAAGAAAAAAAACCTTGATCTACAAAAAAAAACATGGTTAAAATTGAGGCCTTTTATGAAGTTACAACATTTTTAAATCGGAAGTCGATATCCGGAAATTTAGGAGCTAAATGTATAGTAAAAACTATAGGAACTTAGGTCTTAGAAAATTAGTGAAATTGGACATTGAAAATGTACGTATTTAGTATGTACATAATTTTAAAAAATTGCTCGTACTTTAATTTAATTTGAAATTTCAAATGGCAGCTAGTCAAATTTGGCTTCAACAATTTCAATTAGGTTAAATTGTATATCAGTTTAGTGTTAAGAACTCCAAATACAAAATTCCAGAATTTGAATGCCGAGTTTATTGTAGCGAATCCTATACCAATTTTCGGTAAAACGGTAATCACACAAATGTTGGTAAACTTTTCGAACTTACCAAAAATGTATGTAAATATCTTCAGACTAAATACCTGTGAAACACAAATTATTAATAAGTTTTACAGATTTATCGAAAACTTTACCTTGGTTTTACACATAAAAATGTCATATTCAATATTGGTGTCATTCTAATTTTTAGAATAAAAATCTTTTGATTGATTTGCAAATCTACTTACTCAAACCTATGAAATCTAAATCATATAAGTTGGAAATTAAAGAAAAAGCATGCACTAGGTTTGAGGAATAAAACAATCTACTTTTCAACGCAACACACTCGCAGGTCAACACCGTGAAACCCGTCTAACTGCCGTGAGGAAGTTTTAAGCAAAACTGCATTAACTACTGATAAGTTTTGTTTGAGATTTAAAACAACTATTATACAAATAATGAAAAAATTCTGACAAATAGACTACGATTTGTTAGGAAGAGGGAAATATTTTTTACTTTTTGTTTTAGAAAAGCCAATTTTTTGGTAAATTAAGGATATTACAATTAAAAAATTATCGAAAACCGGTAATTCAAAAGTTCGGTAATTTTCGAATGCTTAGTTCTTTGGTACCAAAAAAACTGATCTAATTAAAAAAAACTCAACTCAACTACTGAGAAAAAACTCGTCATAAATAAAATTTCAAATTTTGGATAAAAAATTGCTAAGTGTGAATTACCCTTCCAACAAAAAAAATGAGTACGTGAAATACGTAACGAAAATGTTACGCTTTCGTACACTTTTTAAAAGAATTACAGCGCTGCCCTTGATAGAAGAAAAAACCATTAATGAAAAAACCTAATCATCCATTTTGTTTTTATTATAAACAGAAAATTAGTAGTTGCATAAGTGTCGTGTGTGATAAAGTGCAGTTTTGGAAATTAAAAAATTTAGAAAATAAATTAAAAAAGTTTGTTTGCTTTTAATAAATTAAGACAATAAATAGAATCTTGTGTTTAGTGAAAATATTGTGTTGAGTATAAAATCTGTAAATTTTAAGTAAGTGCGTTATTTTATCTTCTAAAAATGTCGAAACAAAAATTATATCGTACAGTACGACGAGAAATAAACGCTATTTTCAATAAAACCATAACCCATACCCCTTATAATGTATGTAGCGACAATGAACAAAACTATCTTACTCAGGACAATTATCTTATTAGTGAAAATGAAAAAGCACCCTTGGATAATTCCCAAGTTGAGCTTGAAAATAATGATGATTCAAGTACGGCGACATCAGAATCTGAATTGGAATTTGGGGAGGACGTTCAATTTAGTGTGGGTGGTAGCATTGAAACAGAAATATCAGAATGGAGTATAAAATGTCACAATTCAAATGAACCTGTTAATGCGTTGCTCCAAATACTTAGAAAGTACCACCCTCAACTTCCAAAAGATGTGAGGACATTGAGAAAGACTCCTTTGAGAATCTTAAAACGATCATACCAATGGGTGAAGAAGAATATTTACATTTTGGATTAGAAAAGCAATTGAAAAATGTACTTAACACCAAATTAGACGATGATTCGTTTACTATCGACATTGGTGTAGACGGAGTACCATTAACCAAGAGCTCCACAAATCAATTATGGCCAATTCTTGGCCGAATAGTATCACACCAAGAGGTATTTCCTATTGGCATATTTCATGGCTACAAGAAACCCTCTTGTGCTGATGAGTTTTGTGAGGAATTCATAAAAGAATTAAACAATTATTGGAAAATGGTTTTTATTATAACAATAAAAATATGTCAGTAAAAATTCGAGCGTTTATTTGCGATGCACCGGCTAGGTCGTTTTTACTCGGTAAGTCTAACGTAACAAGCTTTATCAAAATTTATCAATACATATCTAATTTATATTTTTGTCCAGGAATAAAATCACATTCTGGATATTCCAGTTGCACAAAATGCAAAATAATGGGGATATACTTAAAACACAAAGTTTGTTTCCCAGGCAGTATGGCTGATCTTATAGAACAGATGACAAATTTCACAATAAAACAGATAAAAACCATCACAATAAATTAAACATCAAATTGGACACAATACCTATAGGATACTTATCCCAGTTCCCAATCGATTATATGCATTGTGTGTTGCTAGGCGTGATGAGGCAAATATTAAATCGTTTTATAAAAACAAGAAAGCATGCGTTTTCACTAACGAGACAGCAAATAGAGACCATCAATTCAAAACTGCTACAGCTTCGAAAATGTATTCCATTGGAGTTTCAAAGGAAGCAATGTACCCTTGTGGCGAGTAAACCGACGGGAAAGTAAATTTTTACTAATGCCGTTTAAACGTCAAATGGTCTGGGGTAAATGAACACAAAAAGGTAGTAGATTTGTTTATATTTTTTTTGCATTTTTTCATCAATAAGCGCAGGAAAATTGTGGAGACGATAATTGTTTTCCCCTAAACGCAGTGCACTCAAAAAGACAAAATTGCATTATATAACGAAAACATTTGTCTGTTCAAAAAGAAGAAAATTTTCAGTTGGAAAAAATATATTAAAGTGTTCACATGTTGAATAAAAAAGTATACAGCCATGTTCAAACTGGTTGTTCAATAAAAATAAATAAACAATTATTAAATAAATAAAAATTAAAATACTAAAATCAAATTGGTGTTTTAATTAAACTAATACAGTTCGCATACCTATTTATTGAAGTGCAAGTTGTACGTGGAGGACTCCTGAATAGCGGACACGTTATTTAAAGATTTTTTATAGTGCTCGCTGAGCAAGAAACTATAAATTGGTGACCCCGACGTGATCCGAAGGAGCAGAAACACACAGCAGCACGCTCAGGGCGACCAAAAGCAGTCGCTAAATATCAAGGAGTGCAGTAGAACCAGAAGCAGTCGCTAAATATTAGCGAGTGTAGTAGAACTAGGAGCAGCGGTAGTGCAGCACGAAAGAAGACCGGCGACGAGCAGCTCAACAGTAACAAACTACTACAGTACTAACTAACTGAGGTCATAGCCCCCACCAAGTGGCAAGCGCTCAGCTGAGTTGGTAGTAACCAGTAGTTTATCAAGTTCCAGCAGTAACCCACCGTGGACCATTCCGGCAGTCAAGCAGTTTATTCAAGCGGGTGCACTGCGTGGCCGGGAAAACAATCGTAAGTTGAACTCTAAATATTATATTATTTTCCTGGTTAAAGAGCTTATTGAAGAAAAAATTTTAAAAATATTATTGTGTATTTGCGTTTTATTTCGTCGCATTCCGATTGTGTTCATTTGCTCCACCTAATTGTGTTTTTGGTTTCGTTGCGTGAATTTCTCGTTTTATTATATTTTTCTTTTTGTTTATTTTCGTTTGGGATTTTGTTAACCAAATATTTGCACGAATTCGGTGCTGAGAATATTTTGGTTTATTTTTATTTTTTCGTTTCGTTAACCGTGATTCGCGTAAAATCGGGAATTTAGAACGGCATATATATATATATACCTATATAAATTTTAGTTGTGTTAAGTGCGCGGTTTCCTGAATAATAGATGAGTTTTAACGCAGACGGTACACCTGTGTCAACGGAGGCTCCGGATGAGCGACAACCAGGAGCAACGGTGACGTTAACTGCACTACAATTGCAGGAATACGTGGACGAGCAATTACGTCTAAGACAAGCGATAATGGAGACCATGACACAGTCCCATAGCTACGCAGTAGCCAGTATTGCAGCAACAACATCTAACGTGAAAAAAACGTCCATGGGCAACGAATCAGCACCGGACAAACCAGGAATGGAAGAGCGATTAGAAAGATTAACGGGTATGATTGCAGAGCTGTGCGGTGTTTTCAAAAATTTACGCTCTCGATCAAATTCGCAAACACCGAGCAACAACAACAACAACAGAAATCGCCCGCGGTCGCATTCCAGGTCTCGAATAAACCCTAAATACGAGCAATGCTACTACCACTTTAAATTTGGCACGAACGCTCGAAAATGCATAGCTGGATGCAAATTTTATAATGAACATACCACCGAGAACAAAACGAATTTTTAGACAACCATCAAAGAATCGCGGCGTCCATTGATGGGTATACCACCAGCCGTTTAATTATATTTGATGCGGGATCAAAATTCAAGTTTCTAATCGACACGGGGGCAGACGTGTCAGTCATTCCGGTGAAGTTCTTGCAAGGTTCACCAGTAGCAGTGACATGCAGATTGTTCGCAGCGAATGGCTCTCCGGTGCAAGCGTTCGGCACAAAGATCCTGAAACTGGATATCGGACTGCGGCGAGAATTTAGGTGGGAATTCGTGGTAGCGGACGTGTCGATGCCTATGATAGGGGCGGATTTTTTAAAACATTCAGGTCTTCTAGTGGACATCCAGGGACAGAGGATTATAGATCCAGTAACCTCCTTGTTTGTGAAAGGTACCATTTCGAATGAGTCAAATCCGGCCTTATCATTTCTCGATAAATCAATGCTGAACCCCCAAATTCAAAATTTACTGGCAAAATTCTCAGAGGTTACAAATAGTGGCCTAAGTTCAAAAATTATTAAGCACACTGTCACCCATCGTTTGGAAACAAACGGGGCACCGGTGGCTTGTAAGACACGGCGTTTAGCACCTGACAAGCTTCGAATTGCTAAAACCGAATTCGAGCATATGATGGCTCAAGGAATTTGTAGGCCCAGTAGTAGCGCCTGGTCCAGTCCGTTACATTTGGTAATGAAGAAAAATGGAACCTGGAGACCGTGTGGTGACTACAGGTCATTAAACAACATAACCATTCCAGATAGATATCCGATTCCACACCTTCAGGATTTTTCATTTCAGCTTGAAGGCTGTAACATTTTTTCGACCTTAGACCTTGTCCAGGCGTACCACCAAATTCCCATTGAACCGACGGACATACCTAAGACAGCTATCACCACTCCTTTCGGCCTTTTTGAATTTACTAAAATGACGTTTGGACTACGGAATGCAGCACAGACATTTCAACGACTAATGCATTCGGTACTGTTAGTTAGGACTAAAATTTTGTTTTGTTTATCTGGATGACGTTTTGATTGCCTCAAAATCAATGGACGAACATTTAGGACACCTCAAAATTATTTTCGAAAAATTTTCAGAACACGGACTGATAATTAATGCGGACAAATGCGTATTCGCAGCAACGGAAATTTTATTTTTAGGACATAGGGTCACTGGGCAAGGTATACTTCCAAATCAAGACCGCATCCAAATTATTAAAAATTTCAAACGCCCGGAAACGATTGATGGCATCAAAAGATTTCTTGGCACCATTAATTTCTATAGACGATTTATTCCTCATGCGGCAGCTGATCAGATGGTCCTCAACGATCTACTGAAAGGCTACAAAAAGAACGCGAAAACCAAAATTGAATGGTCAGAGGAAACCATACTGGCTTTTGAAACATGCAAAGAAAAACTCTGTGACGCTACGCTTCTAGTACACCCTTCGTCATCTGCACGGCTCGCCATCATGGTTGACGCCTCCGATTCGGCACTTGGGGCCGTGGTTCAGCAGTTTGTCTCCGGCGTCTGGCAACCACTCAGTTTCTTCTCGGTACGTCTTAACGAAACGCAACAACGGTATAGTGCTTATGACAGAGAGTTGCTTGCAGCTTATTCTGGCATTAAGCACTTCAAATACTTGTTGGAGGGTCGTGAGTTCACCTTGTACACCGATCATAAACCCTTGATCTACGCATTCCAACAAAACCCGGAAAAAGCATCTCCGCGTCAATTCAGGCATCTAGACTTCATCGGTCAATTCACTACCGATATTCAACACATCTCCGGCATAAATAATGTCGTCGCAGATACCCTCTCACGCATTAATCAGATTTCTATTCATGAAAGTATTGATTATGCAAAAATAGCAGATGCACAAACCAATGATGACGAACTACGAGAACTTCTAGGTAACAACCTAAATACAAATCTACAATTGGTGCAAATTCCCATAGCGTTCAACACAAACAAAACCATATGTTGTGACGCATCAACTGGTATACCAAGACCGTTTATTCCAAAATTATTTCGGAAAACTGTTTTTGAATCTTTTCATAACTTGTCACACCCAGGTGTTAAAGCCTCCGTCAAACTATTGACTAAAAACGTCATTTGGCCTTCTATTGCTAAAGATTCAAGAATTATGGCTCAAAATTGTATACCATGTCAAAAATCCAAGATTTCAAGGCACACAAAATCACCTCTCGGTACTTTTAAAGTTGCATCGCAACGTTTCTCAGAGATACATCTTGACATCATTGGTCCACTTCCAATTTCCGGGAACAATCGTTATTGCGTAACGTTAATTGATCGATTTTCGCGTTGGACTGAGGCGGTTCCAGTGCCAGATATAACTGCGGCCACGGTCGCATTTGCAGTTTTGTCAGTGTGGATAGCTAGATTCGGCGTACCAGAGTTTATTGTTACGGACCAGGGAGCTCAATTCGAATCACAACTATTTTCGGAATTAGCCAAATTATTGGGTTTCCAACACCGACGCACGACGAGTTACAACCCGAAAAGCAACGGCATGATCGAAAGATGGCATCGCACCATCAAAGCGGCAATCATGAGTCATAACCGACCAGACTGGGCAAACATGTTACCACTAATTATGCTCGGGCTGCGGACGTCATTCAGCGAGGAACTCAACGTCACACCGGCGGAACTGGTTTATGGAGAATCACTACGTGTAGCGGGACAATTTATTAATCAAACTCTCGATAATAAAATTTCCCAAAACGATTTCGTTCTAAATTTAAAAAAACATTTTGACCAAATTCGACCAACACCAGCTTCAAGACATGCAAATAACGTCATTTTTGTTTCAAAAGATCTAGACTCTACGACACATGTGTTTTTGAGAACGGATGCTATCAGGAAAGCATTAGAACCCCCGTACACAGGGCCATATAGAGTGATCCATAGAGACAAGAAAACTTTCGACATCGAGATTAAAGGCAGGAAAGTTAAAGTCTCGATTGATCGATTGAAACCCTGCCATTCGCATAGCTTAGATGATCCTTCAACAGACATTCAGGAACACGGACTCGAAATTGACACAACGAACGACGGAAAAACTGGTTCAACGCACAAAGTCTCTTTCGATATCGACGCCAAAATTCCACCGACACGACAAACAACTGTCACCAGGACAGGAAGGATCATCAAGACGCCGACCAGGTTTAAATAATCACCAATACAACACAATCACAGTCCGAAGGAACAACAAAACACGGACAACAACAAAAAAACACACAATAGTCCAAACAAACAGAGTACGACACATAAACAACACAAATCACATATGACCTCAGCAGATACCACCCACTTACACATGATACATTACGTGAATTATGGTTAACAAATTCACTGGAAGGGGAGTATTGTGGCGAGTAAACCGACGGGAAAGTAAATTTTTACTAATGCCGTTTAAACGTCAAATGGTCTGGGGTAAATGAACACAAAAAGGTAGTAGATTTGTTTATATTTTTTTTGCATTTTTTCATCAATAAGCGCAGGAAAATTGTGGAGACGATAATTGTTTTCCCCTAAACGCAGTGCACTCAAAAAGACAAAATTGCATTATATAACGAAAACATTTGTCTGTTCAAAAAGAAGAAAATTTTCAGTTGGAAAAAATATATTAAAGTGTTCACATGTTGAATAAAAAAGTATACAGCCATGTTCAAACTGGTTGTTCAATAAAAATAAATAAACAATTATTAAATAAATAAAAATTAAAATACTAAAATCAAATTGGTGTTTTAATTAAACTAATACAGTTCGCATACCTATTTATTGAAGTGCAAGTTGTACGTGGAGGACTCCTGAATAGCGGACACGTTATTTAAAGATTTTTTATAGTGCTCGCTGAGCAAGAAACTATACCCTAAACGAAATCGAACATTGGAAAGCTTCAGAATTTCGTTTGTGTTTGTTCTACACTGGCATGGTTGCCTTTAAAGACGTCCTCAAAGAAAATTATTACAAGCTTTTCCTGCATTTGGTCTGTGCAGTTAGGATATTGGGTCATCCACAAGATTGTTTTTATAACAATGAATGTGCGGCACGCCTGCTTGAAACATTTTGTCAGACATTTTACTTATTGTTTGGAAAAGAAGACATGTCGTACAATATTCATAATTTGTTACATCTGTCAGATGATGTAAAAAAGTTTGGGCATCTAGATAATTATAGTGCATTTGCATTTGAAAACTACATGCAGCAATTAAAGAAACTAATAAAAAAAGCTTCACATCCTTTGCAGCAAATCAATAATAGGTTGAAAGAACAAGACAATTTAAATAAAAGTTATCAACAATGTTCTTTAAAGCCAGTATTTACTGTTAGCTCCACTTTTCCAAACAATTATTGTCTTATAAACAACCGAATTTTTAAAATTATGTCACATAATGAAAACGATGTAAAAGGCCAATTTCTCTTGAACCTGAATACGTTTTTCGATGATCCTCTATCTTCACAATATTTAGGAATTTTTTGCACAGAAATCGAACAATTTGAACAACAAACTATTTCATTTGACATTCGTGAAATAACAAACAAAATACTGAATTTGAAAACAAAATGTTTTTCAGTTTATATTCCAATGCTACATGGATAATGTAATTTGTTTAATAATTTGTTTTTGAATTGCAGAAATGAATACGTTCAGTGGATTATTAGAAGACAGTGATAGTGGCGAATTTGGAATTAATTCAGAGATGAATTATAAAGAATTTTTAAAAATTGACAACAATATGAGGCCTGAGACTTCAACGCAGATCAACCATTATACGTGAAATTCAAACAGACCAACCACTTCAGGAGCGAGCATAAAACCAAATAAAATATCCTATCATACATACAATGAAAAGACATCAACAAATTTACTACAAAAAAATAATCTCAAGGAAATAAACGGAAGCAAGCACCACAAGCCATCATCAGATCATTCTACACTAAATTGTAATAAGAGTGCACAGGCGAACGAAATTGGATTGAAACTAGTTAATTCAACCCAAATTGATCATCAGAACAATCCCAATAGACCATCCTTATCAGCAGCAATCACACCAACATCCAAATTTGTTTACCAACCATACAATACAAATAAGCCATCAAATTTAAACAATACAAAAGAAAACAACGCACCATTACTGTCTGGACCAAATTATTCAACCACAAGCACACCTTCCCAGATTTCATTAACACCGAGTAATCAATTTGAGGAAAGAGTTTTCTTAATAATGAAAGAAACTTTAAGAGAAGTGAAACTTTTGCGAAAGAGTTTCGCGATTTTAAAGATAAATGCACATGCCAAGCCCAACCGACAATCAATGAAGAAATGTCACTTCAAATACCGGCCAATTCCATTGAAGATTTTAATAAACTTGAAAATTATATAAAAACGAATAACCGGACAGAAATGTGTTTAGTAAGTTTATCAGAATTTTTATTTTAAAAGATAGCTACATACTTATTTTATTTTTCATTGCAGAAAAAACATTTTCATACCATTAGTGATCCATCCATGGAAAAATATATTCGGCGCTGCTTAAAAAGTGTACTCACAGACCAGGCTGCTTCCTACTTTTCATGGCATGGGCAACATGGGAATATCGCCGTGAAAACATATGCGATTATTCAACTTTTGAAAGGTATTTATCTTATTTTAGTCAAATTGACTGAATTATGAAATTATGATATTTATTTACAGATGCAGCCATCAAAAAATTCAATTCAAGGACAGTGGACCTTGAAACCACAGTAAAAAAGTGGTTTCAATATGCGAAGGATCGGTAGCGATTAAAGCAAAAGAAAACAATTTCAGAGTGCCAAGTTTCGGAGCACGATGGTTATATCAATAAAGACTAAAATAAAAATTATTACTATGTATATATATTATTAATAATTTCATTTCTAATTTGACAACGAACTTATATTGAATTTATTCTAGCTATTAAAATATTTCTAATAAAAATAATAATTTAAAAACTACATGTTTTCTTTTATTTAATATCGAAAATTTTACGTAAAAACTGTTCAGAAACATTACGCAAAAACTGTTCAGAAACAGTACGCAAAAACTATTCAAAAACGTTACGAGTAAACGAAGAGAAAATGTATACATTTTTTTGTTTCATTTCTCTTGTGACAACAGTACCATTTTCTTTACATTTTTGTTAGGCAAAAACGTAACGAATGCGTAGACTTTAGTATAAGCAAATCCTCATAAACTGAACGTTTTCTTTACGCAATTTTTGGAGGGTTTGTACGGAAAAACTAAATTTTTTTTTAATGTTTCAGGTATTTCCAAGCATGTGAACTTAGCTCAGTTTTTTATTCCAGCAAAAACAGAAAGTGTCATCAGGCAATACAATTTCGTCTTATCCCAGGTTTTTTTTTATTTACGAGTATGTATCAATAAGAAACGAAAGTAAAATATTTTCTCTATAGGATAGTTATTAAAAATTTTACGGTTTTGCATTTATTTATGAATCACCAAATAAAAGAAAAATTGATTGTATTTCATTTGAACTACTCGAACCGGAACATGCGGTTTATGTTTTGAGTTGCAATTGTTATGTTTTGAGCTATAATTTCCAGCGACCCCATAAGGTTTTATATATGGAGAATTCAGAAAATAATTTTCTATATTCTAGAAACTTATAGGGCCGGGCAATTTGTTTATTATTTTGAGTTTGCCATAGATTAGGGCAAATTTTGATCAAGTATTTGATTCAAATGGGTACAATATGCCACTTTCCAGACCCCATATGATTGTATTTATATATACATACATATTCACACACCCATACACAAACACATACACAAACCCATAGCCAGACCCACAGATATTCACGTACAGACACATTTTCCAATACGCCCACACTTATGTACATATCGAACACATACCAATGTACACTAACCCATTCACTTACACATGCACATTCACATACACATGCATATTCACATATGCATGTACATATACATACCGTTCGATGTTGAAAGGCCGAATGTCGAAAGGTCGAACGTCGTAAGGCCGAATGGGTCGGAAGGCCGAATGTCGAAACGCCGAATATCGAATGGCCAAGAGTGTCGAAAGGCCGAATGTCGAAAACCCGAATGGGTCAAAAGGCCGAGCGATACGATTCCTTTGGTCTGTGTCCGCAAGGTTGACCAAGCATTAAATACGCAATTCACTCCAATACATTCGTCGATGCCATACTAACGGGATAGTGCAAAAATCTCACCAAATTAAAATATCGAATGAACAAAATATAGACCAAAATTTTTGATTCTGTTTTATAATATCGAATTTTAGAATATTGCGGAAGAATTTGACCAAGCATTAAATACGCAATTCACTCCAATACATTCGTCGATGCCATACTAACGGGATAGTGCAAAAATCTCACCAAATTAAAATATCGAATGAACAAAATATAGACCAAAATTTTTGATTCTGTTTTATAATATCGAATTTTAGAATATTGCGGAAGAATTTGTTGAATTTTTGTATTCCCGAAATTCAATAGAAAAATATAAAGGCCTGAAACCTCACGAGGTGATCAGAACTTCGGTCTTTGGTATCTTCAATGGAGATAGCATTCACCTGTGTCATAAAGTTGGTGTGACAGTTTTGATAGTATTGATTTCTATTTTAACAAACAATTATTTACTTATAAAACAACAGCCAAACAGGCCAAAAGCTTCAGTAACATGAGTACAGGCATCCAATTTAACACGAAAAATCGTATTCTAGAATTTTATACCGAAAGTACTATACAAAATTATACTGATATTTTTAACCGTGTAACTGGCCGTATTCCAGAACTTGATCAAAAAATCATTTTAGAATCCCATTTCCAACTCAGATATCTTATTTCTTGGCCATATTCCAGAACTTCATCCAGAAATCATTTTTGAATCACAGAACTTCATCCAAAAACATTTTAGAATCCCATTTCCAATACATATGTCGAATTTCATCGTAACCGGTTGAGAAATGGGCAAGTTCCATAATACTTGGCCATATTCCAGAACTTCACCCAAAATTTATTTTAGAATCCCATTTTCAACGCACATGTCTAATTTCATCTTAATCGGTTGATAAATAGGCAACTTCCATTATACTTGGCCATATTTCAGAACTTCATCCAAAAATCAATTGAGATTCCCAGTTCCGACACACATGTCAAATTTCATAATAATCGGTTGATAAATAGGCAAGTTCCATCATATAAAAAAATTGTTAACTACTCACTACATCCTAATCCAACCCTAACTCAACTCCAACTCAACTTCAACTCGATCCGCAAATTGACCCTTAGCTTAAACTTCAAATCAATTCCCAATTAAATGCTCAATTCGATAATCAAACCAGCATATTATATGTATAAAAAACAGATTTTCTCAAAAACGGGACCGACGATTTTTGTGTTATGTTGATGATGAATTTTACACTGCATCATCTACTTGTTCACAAAATTTAAAGTCAATTGAAGTATTGCGTGGGGGTGCTTTTAACAAAAAGAGTAATATAAATTGTTTTATCTGTTTACCGAGGCAATGTCGAACTTTCCGAAGAAATATTTTTCTACAGTTAATGCACCTTGCAAATTCCAACAATTGTTCCCTAGGTGTCTTTAAGATAAAATGAATAGATTACCGTGTAATATGGAATTTAAACTTGTAGATTTACCTAAAATACTTTGCTTGTGGCAAATAATATCGTCAATATTTAAAAATAATTATATCTAGTGAGCTTTTGAATATCGCAAGATAACGACTCCCGTTCCGACATCGACATTTCTGTGACGTTCTTTATTGACATTTGATGCCATTTTAATGATTGAAATTTCAACGACATGTTGATCGATATATTATATGTGAATTGCTTTAATAAAATCGCCTTTAAAGGTATTTTTTCTAAGTAATAAATTCTCTTGGTATTCAAAGTCGTATAACTCCGAATAACAAATTACTATGAGACGTTTTAAAATAATATCACGCCATTAGTGTGGAGCAGGTTTAGGAGAGCTGGGAGATATATAACCTGAAAAGCTATCATATATGACAAGAAGGTGGGATTTGGTAGCAAATGATAATTAACAATAATTCGGATTTTGTATTGTTGTGTTTTATTATTTTGTATTTTTGTATTTGGGAGTGTGTGATTTGGCGGTATGAGAGTAGAAGTTTTATATTGCCGTGACCAATTGTGATATTGGGGAAGAGGTCTCCAAATTTAAGAAAAGCTGTGACATATTTTAAGGTCATTGCCTGCCCAAAATACCGGAAAATGTTAGTAAAACATAAATGGGTGGTTTGGTGATTTTTAATGGATGCTTTCTGGGAAAAGTGTCGTCCGAGGAGTCGGATAGGCCCAATTTTGGGAACACATCATTTGAACGAAAAAAAAAAAATCGACACATGAAAAATCTCGAATTAAAATCAGTGATCGAAAATAAATTAAAGAAATTTTTTACATCGATTTATATTAGTCGAAAAATAAAAATCTCGAACATAAAATTTCGATTTTCTAGCCAACTTTATGGTCGAATTCGAGATTTATAATTATGTATTTAACACAGATTGAGTGTAGCAGTTAATTGGGTTATTTATTAGTATTTAACAATGAAAACCAGAAAATTTATAGTAATTCAATTTTTTTTTATTAATAATTCTTAGTTTTTATTAATATTACCAAGTCTAAATATAATATTTTAATTTAACTGTATGTTGAATGCCAAACCTTTCAAAATGTTAATAGGACTCAAAGAAGGCATGTTTGTTAAAATATTTTCTATATTTTTGTTCTTCGTAGCATCTTCTCGTCCTCTTTTTTTTGCATTACCAGCAATGGTTTTTTCGATTAGTGACATACTGGTAATATACTCTTCTTGTAAATGGTTTATTAATTTATATACGCCGACATGCGAACCACCTACCACAACCTTGAGGCGTCTATGCCATGCTTCTACGTTATTCTGTGTGCGAGGCATATTATCTGTTAAAAGCTCATTAATGGACCATAGTTCAGGTGGAAATCGCGGATGAGCATTTCTGGTGCCATACAAATAATTTTTCTCGAACCACGGTAATATTTCTCGACTGTGCCTGCACAGTTCCGGCTTAATCTTTTCGTAGTAGTCAATAATATTATTTATTGGTAAAAATGCTAAATATTTCAGCATTCTCATAGCCAATGAACAATTTTCATCAGTCATATCTAATTGAGAGCTTTTCACGCTGAATCCTTCGGTACAAAATCTGCCCAAAGTGAAAATAACACGCTTTGTGAAGAGCATTTGGAAAAAAACTTTTTGATGCATTGATCATAGCTATCTCAAAGTCTGTCATCATAAATTTTGGTTCGAGTTGAACATTTTTGTCACAGGCAATTCGTAAAATTTCATAAAACACTTCGCTATAGCACTCCTGTGTTTTAGAACTCATGAGACAAAATATTAGGGTACAATAACGTCTCTGATTCGGCCATGGATGGTAAACAGTTGTGTCATTATTCCTGGAACAACTTTAAATGTACCATCCATAAGCCAAATTTTAGTTGTTGATAGTTGGTGTAAACTTTTGATTGTTCCCATTAAAATTATTTTGTTGGTACCGAAATCCTTTTGTGATAATACAAATAATTCACCTAAAATATGAGTGTATTTATAAAATTTCAGGACAATATAATTTTAGTAACTTGAAAATTTTTACCTTCGACGTAGGATAAATGTGTCGGAATAGCAATAGCATCTAAAGATGTAGGCTCCTTTATAATGCTTCGTCTAGCATATTGAATTTAATTTTTCAATGAGTCTTTACATGGTAAGTAAACCCGACAGTTAGGTTTACAACTAACTAATCCAGTATTTATTATTTGTGATGGTGGTCGGGTTGTCTCGCGAGCCATCTGTTTGATTTTTTGATTGGTTTTGAGTACTTCCAATCGGTTTGCAATAGGCTCATGACAGTGTTCGGTTGGTACTTTAACAATTTGGTGTTTATCACCATTCAGTATAGATGTTAATCGCCCTCGACAGCACATTTTTTTTTTTATTTTCACAAGCCCATCGAAAAATTTCGCAGGTTTTTTTTTCTAAATTGTATGAAAACCCATTCAATACCGATTTGTCGTAATTTTTGTTAGTTTTTGTTATTTTTATGTAATCATTAAGCGCCGATTTTTCCATTTTAAGACAAATTCACTTGTTGACTTTCTAGATACAGTAGACTCGCGATAAAGTGAACAAAATAAAACCAGGCCAATTCATGTTAAAGAGATTGTTCATGTTTGCGGGAGTTAATTTTTTTCATATGAAATTTGGATGCTCCTAAGTTTACATCCAAACTCTTATTACAACTTGGTCCATTGGCTGAATGACAGGTGTGACATTTGATCCATCGTTTGATTTAATTTCATTTTTATGTGGATGAGATGGAGCATTATCCAACAATAATAGTGCTTTACTGGCAGACCTTGACTTTTAGAAAATGTACGTACCTAATTTGACAAAATGTTAATTTACTGGTCAAAAAGAATTTTTTACTTAAATTCTTTTAGACTAATAAATTAATATTTACCTGTGGTACAAACGATTAATGGAACCTATCTTTGAACAGATGTTTAAAGACTACAGGGCAGTTACAATTTTTAAATGATCGGGAATGTTTCGCTTTTAAAACTACTAACGTTGTAATTTATGAAGTCCATTTGCATTACTACAATATGCTAAAGTATAAGCCAGTATAAGCCTGTTTCAGCTGCATTATAAATTTGGTTTACAGGCAGATCAACTTCAATTATGTTAGGTTGCAATTGTCTTTTAAACGGCTTCACAAGCTCAAGTTTAGAGGACAACTTCTCCAGTAATTTTATGGAATCGCACGCCAAAACAAATTTTAAAACATAGTAGCCACCAATTACTTGTTTGGAAAGTGATCTTGTTTGCTTTTATTTTACTACTGTCCGGTTTCACAAAAAACAGCCAATATGCAGTTAAATAATATTTCATCTCTTTCTTCTTATTGCGATTTATTTCATAACACAAATTCAACGCATGCTATTTTTTTTCTTTTTTACATGAAAATTTTAACTAGCGAGCTAAATATTTATCTGTCCAATATCGCCCAGCTAAATAACTAGCTGGAGGCTAAATATTTGTATGTAAAAAAAAAATATAATCAAGGTGCATTGAATTTTTATTGTGCAACATAATGCAATTTCATAAAAGAGGAAAGGGAGGAAATATTATTTAACTAGAGATTGGCTATTTTTTGTGAAACCGGGCATGAGTAAAAGTTTTGCGTTTTCTTAAAGCGCGGTATGCCACTTACAGGAAAACTCTTATCAAGCTGTCGAAGAAACCAACGATATTAGGTCTTCTCCATTTTATGGTATTCTGACAGGTAAAGGGTTCTTCTCTTAACAGGCCCCATAAAAGCCCCCAAATTAATTGCAGAAACAGTGGGCGTAGCGACATTGTAATTTTTCGATAAATATGTAACCTTGCGCCTTTACGAAATGATTGAATCTTTAATATTAAATCTGTTGCTTTTTACCCCTTTTTCTATTAATCACACAGAACATACAACTAATTATAAGCTTCACTAGCTTAGCGTACAAAGTAGGTTACTGATGGATTTTCAACTTTACTCGATTCAAATTATGACAAGGGAACAAATTTGGAATCTCTGGATCGTAAGAAAACATAGTACGTATGTATTAAGAATTATATGTGCAATTATGGACATGCGAGAGTGTATAAAACCTAATTCACGTTATCGAGATTTCTAATTATTCACGTTACCGAGTAGTACATGTAATTAAAAAATCGTTCACTTTATCCGGAGTTCACGTAATACGGCGTTCATGTTATCGCGAGTCTACTGTATTTGAGTTATGGTGTCCAATAGCCTACTGAATAATGCTCAGTTAAATCGAATTATTGCACAAATATCAAGCCATAAATAACTGCAATGACTATAAAATATAAACAATTTATACTTACCGTTTCGGTTTCGGAAAATAAGTTAAATAAATTTGACAACATTATTATTCACATACGTACGAAACAAACAATATTAACAGTAACCAACCGCCGGCGGCCCGATTATAAATATCAAATCTGATCCAAAATCGATCATTTTTTTCGATCAAATCATTTATCGATCATCTGATCCAAAATCGAAATTTTTATCTTCGATCATTTTTAGTTCGATATTTTTATGTCGAGCATGTGACGGCCATCACTACCCAACCCCCAATTTTTTTTCATTCGTTTTAATTTAAAAAAATATAATTTAATTCAATTTATAAATATGTATAACAAATTTTTTTATTAAAAGGGTTTGTTTAAGGGTCTTTATAAAATTATCCCATAGCGGCATACTTCGCTAACGTAACATAGCGGCCACACTGGGGTGATTTTTCACCCCAGTCAAAAAAATTGGGTTTTTGGACATTGTCCTATTACTTAGAATCCCACGGTTGAGCGGGCCTTGTCGCTTTTAATTCTCAGATTTTGAAGTTCTCTGGCTACTTTACGTCCTCTATGGTTAGCGGGATGCTCTCCGTTACAGTTAGTTTACACATTTTAGAGGCGTAGTTTTTGTCAACTTACAAACTTGTTCGAGATGTTTCCTGGAACATTTCACACATCTAGGCTCTTGTTTGCAATATTTCTGCGTGTGATTATATTCTTGGCATTTCTAACCCTAAGGTATCAAGCCGGTGGATTTCCTTAACGCTTCTATTCAAACTCTCATGTTAAGGACTGCCTAATATTAAAAAAAAAAATCCACTTTTTCTTTGCTATTAAAAGTATAAGCATAAACAATGGACTCCCCTTTTATTAATTTTGAACCCTTGATCAGTTACTGTTTTTATCTTTCTTTAGGATATTAGCCGCATCCTCTATATTAAAGTCCTGGTGTGTAAGGTCTTCCATTCTATCTTGCTTTGTACAGGTTGGGTGAAGACCTCTAGCCATCACTTTGATCGGATGATCATTTTGTCCTCGTATGTACACTATTCCTTGCCTTCATCTGCCAGCTTTGCAGCCAAGGCTTTATAACTTTCAATATCTGTTGTATTGATTTTCCAAATATTATTGTTCAGTGTTACAACTCTGTATTCTTTTGTAGCCACCGATTTCATTAAAGATTGGATAGTACCATATTCATTTACGCCAATAATGTTGATTGATGGTGATGCCTTTTCCTTAATTTTTGGAAGGTAAGTTATCCTGAGCTGGTATATTTTGCTTATTTTGATTTAATACACCAGTTGTGGGGCTTGAAGCTACAATCTCTGGAGAAGATTCTGCGTTTTTTTGCAAGTCTTTTTTCCTGTTTTTTTAGGATCCAATCAATTTCTTCTCTTAATTCTTCTTCGTCAGTGTGGTACTCTGTAGCACACTATTCTTCTGGCTTCTTGGGTTGCAAAGAGTTTTTCTCACGGGATGGAAAATCATTTTAAAAATCTAATGAAAATTTAAAAGAGTACAACAATATTGTACCTAATGGTAACCTAATAGTAACCTAATGGTTAATAGTAACCAATTGTATGGTAATTAATTACCATACAATTGGTTACTATTAACCATTAGGTTACTATAACCATTTATAAAAGCCTAAATATGATATTTTAAACCTCAATACAATCTAGAAAAATCAATGATTTAGTTGGAAACTCTTTATCAGTCACACTGTACTAAAAGAGGTTACTAAATATTTGATTTGAATTTTTTTATATTATTTGATACTAAATCTATTTTGTAAATTTATAAACAGCAGACAAACAATTTTTGCCATTAACCATAGTTCATGGATGCACCTTATTTAAATTTAAAAGCAGTTTTGTATTATTTATACCCATTTTTTTGTTACAACGATACTCCTACGTTTACCTTACCTGTACGAACAAAACATCTCTTATCTATTTTCATTAAAATACCATTCACTCCCTGGACAAAAATTTCAGTTCGAAGAACTAACAGCTTTTAAAAACCAGTCGAATTAACAATTAGTAAACTTCCAATTATGACAACAATTAAACAAGCAATTTGATACGTTTCGTTCACAAAAATATATATTGCAAGTAATTATTACATAGACTCGACTTTTACTATGTAGTTTATATTTTTTTAGTTCAGTGAGTTTCTATAATAAATTTAGTTAATTAACATATAATGATCAGTTGATGTAAGCGCGCACAAACATAAGTTATGTTTAATTAAAAAGCACTTCTGTACACTTCTTTTATCTAATATGTAATCTTCCAGGAAATTATAATTTGAAGAAAATACAAAAATATATTTTGTCATTCAAATTCAATTGTGTACATCATCCAATCGCACAAGTTACACGCATTTAAAATGTAAAAGGTGAAACATATGTATAATATGTAAAATAACAAATAAAACAGTTTTTTTTGATTAAATCATAAATATTGTTTAAATTGTAAAATAAGAAAAATATTTTTATTTAGATTTATTTTATATATTGTTATATGAGAAAATCATTAAAATAAGATGAAAACAAAATTTATTAGGTGAGAATTGAAAAGATCAAATTGAAATTAAATCATAAAATCGCAATCATTTTTTGTTTTGTACATTTTTATTGTAAAAACAATTGAATTAAGAAATTGTTATATTATCATTAATTAAATAACATATTACTTAATTATGTATTTTGATCAACATTACTCGTACTTGCGAATTTTTGTATTATACATAATAAATTTTTATCACTACCAGAAGATTAAGTAATTATGGTATAATTAATAAATTATTATTGTTTGTTTTATATATAAATATATACATAATGTAATCACTCAATACAGAAATGTTATGATAATATTTTATTTGTAACAGTTCTTAAAAACAAATCACTAATATATGAATTGTGTCAATACCATAAAAAAATACCAAACTCATCTTTAATTACATGAAAACTATTTTTTTTGCCGTCGATTTGGTTTGATCAAATTCAATTCAAGATTACAAATCTGATTTTTAATTATATTTAAATTATACACGATTTATTTTAAATAATTGTATGGTAAAACATATCGTATTAAGTGAGGTGAGATAGGTTAATTATTCAATTGTATATTACCTATTATGCCTTGAATATGCTTTAAGTATTAAAACCAGTTCTCATAATATTCGCAACACAATAACTCTTACACTAGTGTTTTTTGAATGAAAGATGTTTAAGTCATATGTACAAAAATCTTTGATAATCAAGTAATCACCTACATATAACATTTTCATTAGAAAAAAATGAATAACATGACAGGTACATTCCAAAAGACCCTTTAACGATACTAGTAGAAAGCTTATATACCAGAGACTTTTGCGATTGGTTATTTTTGTCAGCAGTTGAATTTACAGGTATAGAATACCGAGTTTTAATTTCGTTAACCTGGGAGCCCCAATCAATTGTTCAACGTATGTACATATATAGTAATTCCTTGAGCTTTTATAGAATAAATATTCATGACAAATCGGGAAGTCGATACTTGCAGCTAGCTGTCAATCAGATAATAGAGGGAAATTATATGCTAGATAACTATTTTGTAGATCTCAGACAAGATTTCTATATATTTTATTATCAAGAAGGCAGCCTAATAGTTAGAGAATTGGCCCCATTTAAATTGGTCCCAGCATTTTGTATTTATTTATGTATATTGGGGCGAAATATGAGTTTTCCTTGACGAAAATGATCTAGATTCATTATATTCAATAGATTTATTTTTTCTAATATTTATCAAATAAAATGCTGTTGTACGTAAATTATAATAAAATATTTCATCAAATTATTATTCATAGATTAGTACATAGTTTGTTTAATATTAATCCAACGGCAACTCCTAAATAGGGTGAGGAAAAAGTATGGAAACCCATAAAAATTTCACGAAGTTCGGTCAAAAAAAAATGAGCAAGGTTTATTATAACAAGAAATTTCATCGTCAAGGTGATTTGGAGGTCAAGGTCATTTTTTTTAATTATAAGCAGTATTTTTAATGACAGAATCGAAAAGAACGATCAATTTTACGTCCGAGTATGTATTTTCCATGACCTCCCAGGGTCACCTGGGAAGGAATATATTTTAATTGTAAAGCTTCTGATTTGCTGTGAAAATTAAAAAAATCATAAATAACAGAACTTTATAATAATGCTTGTGTTGCTATGAAAATTATACAAAAAATATAAATATTAAAAATAAAGAATTAATTTTTATAAATATTAAAAATAAAGAATTACCATTAAATTTCTTGTTAAAAATTACCTAAGAATAAACCTTGCTCATGCCGATCCCTGTATATATTGCGAATCGAGAAGGAATTGAGATAAAGTTCGAACTGCCATTCTCGCCGTTATAACCAAGCTATTTCTATCTATGGTTCACAGACTCTTGGTTTTCCATATTTAATCATTTGTTTTTTTTTTGCTCAGCACGGGTTTATCCTTAACAGATCCATAGTGACTAATATGGTTTCTTCCTGTGGCAATTAATTTAATAATTTATAGTCCGTACAGCAACTGGACATTGTTTATGCTAGTTTCCCGAAGGCTTTTGATAAGATCGACCGGTATAACCTTATAATCAAATATATTGAATATTATTGAAATTTAAATTAAATGTAGCTTTTAGGGCCGTAAAATTTGCATTATGGGAAATAGAAAACCAGAGCGGACAGATTAGTGTGGAAGACAACAAAAAATTTAAAAAAGCCAACAAATTCGAACCCATCGATTAGACTAACAACTGGAATTTGGGCGAGAAGTGATGGTTTATCCTTCAGTCCTATAAAGTATAATTGGGAGAGTGTTATACAATTAAAAATTGCCCGAAATTGCTCGAACATTGCTATTCAATGCGATCGTGCGGTCTAGTTATATTCCTCAAAAATGAAAGATATCTTTGATCACAATCACACATAAAACAAGAAAAAATGAAACACAGATGCATACTGCCCACAATCTCAAACCTATTTGAAAAAATGTTACTACGAGTAACGAAATTGAAATGAAACCAGTATTACAAGAACGGTGCATAATTCAAGACCATCAATTTGAGTTCCGTAGCCAAGATGGTACCAGAGAGAAATTACTCAGAATTATAAATTCAATCAAAAGCATTATCGAAGAAAAGACATATTGTTCTGCTGTCTTCTTGGATATCGCACACGCCTTTGATAAAGTTTGGCACGGTGGACCAATATACCAAATTAAAACAAGGACCAATATTATAATTGTTGTCGATTTATCTGTGACCAACAAAGTAATAATATAGACTTTTGCCGATGATTAGGTCGTCCTGGGGTACGATTCCGGTTCGATGATATGATAATGAAAAAACAAAAATATCATCGAATTTTTCAATTGTTTTTGTCATTTGGCTTTCGCCTTTGCTTTTTATCTTTTTATTCTATTTGATCATCAACATATCAAAAGCGATTCTGGTTCGATGATAATAAAAAATGATAAAATTATTATTCTTCAAAGAGAGTTTCCTCTCTTGATAATAGTAAATATTGGTTAAATGGTTTCGTTTTCCAAAAATATTGGTTTTGAGTTTGCACACTGCGCATTAACATTTTGTCAAGAGAGTTTCTCTCTTTACAATCATAAATATTCATATTGGTTTTCAAATCAGAAATATTTATATTTCCATCATAGTCGTTATATCGGATAAGAAATAATACCCCAAACATTATTTAAAACTGTTCATTCTTCTTTAAAATTAAGAACTATATTAAAAATATTCTGGAAAATGGACATTTAGATTTAAAATTAGAATGAAAATCTCCATTTTCCAGAATATTTCAAAGTTAAATTTTCCTTTTCCATTAATTATTGTTTTTAATTTTTAATAAATCAGTAAAACTACCTATTGAATATTATTTTCTTAGAAAATTATTTTTACTTTTCCAATGTTGTAGGTAGTATAAATTGACTACAATAAAATATATATCCACATTTAACAACGTTAACTGGTAAATGTGCACATTGTCCAAATTTAGTAGATAAACGAAGGTTGAAATCACATTACCCAAAGAAGCAGGCGAGTATACACGTTTGCCGGTGATGTACATATTTGCCGTTCTATGCTCATTAGCCGTAATATATGTATATTCGGTGTGCAAAAGTTAGTGTAATATAAAAGCAAAATTAATATTTCTTTATGATACCTAAGAGTTGTATTCATGACACCTAATAATCATTTTAGAATCCCATTTCCAACGCACGTATCAAATTTCACTAGAATCGATCCCCATTTGATTTTAAGAAAATAAAGTTTCGATTAATCGTTTAATATTCTCCTATTAATCAATCATTTTTAAACGATAGGTTAATCGATTAATCTAACCACGCGCTACTAAAAACACGAATAGGCGAAGAAAATAATTTTTATCATCGGCCATAAATGTTTCCAGCGACAAAAACAAAATGAAAACATATTCATTTTTTTCACCAATTTTTACATAAGTTTATCATATGTATATCGTCAAATCGGAATCGCTATTGGTATTTCATCGATGATAATCATATAATTTTTAATTATCATCGAACCAGAATCGCTTTTTACTATGGTGAAATCTACTATGATAAAATACAATGATAAAAGCATAAAAAGTCCGATGATATTTTTGTTTTTTCATTATCATATCATCGAACCAGAATCGTACCCCTGGTATCACACAATAATCCCGAAATTGCCTCAAAGGAATTTCAGAATCGCTTGAACAAAATCGCGAACCGAGTGCAGACCAGAAAGCCTCAATTCAAACAGCCTCATTTTAGGCGACTCAGTAGAACAGATCCACTCGAGCTGATGAACCTGTAAATTTATTAAATGTTTAGGTTATAAGTGTAATTCAAATAATTAAAGTTGTCAACACTAACAAAATAATGTTGCCAACTAGTATTTTTGGTGGGTGCCAGATTGAAGTCAAAATAGTGCTAGATTGAAACAGTGTCAACTTTCTTTTCTCGATATTGAACTCAAAATAAAATATAAAATTAAAAAAATTTAAATATACTGATCTGGTATGAAATAACTGGCAAACAGTTTATAATTTAAACGAAACCAACTAAACTAATAATTTAACATACACTTTTGGATATATTTTTTACCAAAGCAACAAGCAAGATATTTTTTAAATTATCACTTTTCTTCGCCGTCGCGAAATATTTAAATATCAAAAAATAATAAAATCCAAAAGATGTGAAACACAGCAACTGGCAATCAGAATAGATACATATAACTCAAAAGGATATACATATTCTCAAGTTTTGGTGTTATTTTTCTGCAATTCTTGTTGTAAAGGTTACCAAAACACTTCAGGTTGTATTGCGAGTCCAGGCAACTTAGATATGTTCGTTAAAATTTGTTTAGGCGAGGGATTTGTAACCCCCCAGATTTGTGTAATATACTCTGGATAAGTATTTCTGCCGTTCAGACTGAAAGAGAAAATCGCGATTAAAAATGGCCGAAAACTGGTATATTTCCCTATTTTTTATTACGGCGTAAATTATAAATTTTAAATAGGTCTGATTATAAAAACCAAATAAAAAACATAATTGAAGTTATTAACGTCTCGAATACAAAAATTATTTCACTTTGACGCCGCAATATTTAAAACCCGCAATATATCAGTGCTAACGCTGTATAAATTTAATCTAGATTATAGACAAAATCCGTAATTTTTTGTGACGATTAACTTAATCTATAATTGAAATAGGATTAACTGTATTCCGTCGTTTACCCTACAAGAAAAACTAAGTTTGCTAGTTAATCGAGATTACTAGAATCCCTCGACTGAACATAGATAAACGGATGTGAAGTTTTCAACAAAAAAACAAAATCAACAAAACATATACATATGTATACAAAATTTGTTGATTCAACAAAACATTATATTAGAACTAGTGAAACAGTCGGTGGAAGCAATTTAAAACCAAATGGTGGCAAAAACCGAGAACAACTACATCATAATATTATATTAATTAATGCTTTTGACTTAAATAAACGATTTTTGTTGTCAACATATACGATAATAATCTTTTTCTACTGAAAATTGAAAAGTGAAAACATTTTTTTGAGATATGAGTATCAGTGGTTAGCTATACCGTAGGATGCCTTAGTAACCTTTATTTTTTTTTTTTAAAATTGGTTGAAACCATCAGAAGTTTCGCACTCAATGCCACGATGGGCCCATGGTGCATACCAGTGATTCTATCCTAATTCGCGAACGCGTGCTGCAGCCTTAATAAACTGAAGTAGTTTAGGCAAGGCAAAGAATACAGCTGATTATCAGCAATGGATCTAGAGTCAACTACTTGCAACCAACCTCTGTAAAAAGCAGGACAACTGCACACGAAGTGAATGCAATCATCATCGTCTTCAAGGCAATCCTCGCATACAGCTTCAGGAGATAGCCCCATGCGCTGAAGGTGTACCTTAAAATGACCGTGCCCATTAAGAGTCGCGATCAAGACTCGCAGCTGTTTCTTACTGATAGATAAAGCAACCTTAGTGGCCCTCAAATTAGGTCCACTAATGAAAAGTTTGGCAATGCGACAGCTACAAGTAGCAAGCCATTGCTGTTTTAATTTACTTACAGCGCAGTTTTTTATCGCCTTCTTAACATAGCTAAATGGTAAGGAAGCAACTGGTTCGGAACCGATGAATTTAAACTCAGCCCCAGCTTTCGTTAGAGAATCAGCGACATCATTGCCCTCAATACCACAATGGGCAGGAACCCACATAATCGTCACTCTATTGCTAGAACAGAGAATATGTAAAAAGTGTTTACAGTCCTTAACAAATTTTGACGCAGTCAAGGGATCATCCAAAGAATTCAGCACAGATAAGCTGTCTGTACAAAAAACAAAATTTTTATTTGTAACAGCGAGATTCAATGCCTCAATTACGCAGAGCATTAAAGCAATTTGTTCCGCTTGAAAAACTGTGCAGTACCGGCCCAGGCAGCCTGAAAAATGCAAATCAAACGTACTATTACGTAACTCGAACTATTATCAGAGCTAGGGCCATACAAGTTCTCAAGAAAATCCAGTGATCTCCACTGGTCTCTCGAAGGTCGTACCACTGAATATAATTTAGAGAAATTGAATTCAGACATCAGTCTATCATTAATCATATCAATTCCTGGTACTAATGATACGAAATCATTTAAGATTGTTCTATGGCCCACGACTGAACCAAGAGAGTTCCACATTCCTATGCTCTTTAGCCGAAACGCAGCAGAACATCCTGTGCTAAGAATGAAAGAATGTAGCTGTGGAAAGAATAGAATCGTTTCCATGGCAAGAAGGGGGGCTCGAGGCCATGGCTCCTGTAATGGCCCTACAAGCAATAATTTGTAGACCATTAAGTTTAATGATTGAAGCCTTTAATTTAACTACTGGCCACCATACCGTGTATGCATAAGATAACATTGGTAGAACCAAAGATTTATAGATGAAAGACCGCATTTTGGGAGTTAAACCCCAGGTTTTCCCTAAAGCTCGTCTATACTGGCAAAAAATGGCAGTCGATTTTTGAAGTTTATACTCCAGGTGAAATTTCCAGGAAAGTTTACTGTCCAAGAAGACACCTAAATGCTTAACATGGTCGGATCTGTTAATCGGCCTCCCGAAAAGTAAAGGTACAGTTAGTCCACCAATGTTACGATTCCTGGTAAATATAACCATATCAGTTTTAGAAGGATTAATGTGTAGATCCTTTCCACCACACCATGACTCCACAATACGTAAGGCATTCTGCGTTAAGTCGCCGTTGGATAACACATTCAGGTGCTTTCCAGCAACTGTAATAACAAGATCATCAGCGTAGCTTTGAGCAACAAAGCCTGACTGCTGAAGATTAACAAGTAGATCGTCAATCACCAAGCCATAACAGGGGTGAGAGCACACCTCCCTGAGGGCAACCTTTGGCAACTTTGACCGAGATTGAAGCATTATCCACGCCAACCTCAACGATGTGAGATTTGAGCATAAAGCAACGCACGCTTTGAAAAGGTGGACCAGGTGGTCCCTGATAATAGAAAAACCATGCTGTAGAATAGAAAAATGATAATGAATGCCTGATAATAGAAAAACCAACTCCTTTGCTTCTTTCTTCGAAGAAGTGAACTTGCCATTCGATAGACGAAGAGCATCAAGCCTACAGGTGTCATTTTTAGCCAACGCTCTATTTAGTCTGGCGACCGCAGAGAGACTATCCATTTCCTCACAGAAGTTTGTCCATGCGGTTCTGTGAGCGGATCTTAAGCTTTTTTTATACTCCTTTTGAGCTATTAGGAAACTATTCCAATCGCATTTAAGATTAGTATTTTTGCTTTATTCTTCAGTTTCCTAGTAAGTTCCTTTCTTTTTTAAGAGCAGAGCACCAGAAGGGTCTATTCCCAATCTTTTGTGTGGTAATAAGTGGACACGAATTTTCAAAAGCTGTCGACAATGTCCTCAACCGAGCAAATATCCATAGCAGGATGAATTAGAGAAATAAATTCGAAAGAGAATAGATCCTAATTAGTAACCTTAAGGAGTACAGTTTTCAAAAAAAATCTGTATCTCATACAAATTTACTGTAATTTCAGAATCAATAACAAAACGACTTTTTACTATTGGTTGGTAAGCCAAGGCCAAATCATAAAAATTTCCCGTTGGTTCGGCATAAAAGGATATATAGACATCCTCTTTGGACTACATACAGGATACAGCTACATCATTTCAATAAGATGAAAAAGGACCATTTGTTGTTAATTTCTAAAGTCAGTAATTTTTCATACGATATACCGAAATATTTGAGGTTCACTATATTGGAAATTGGCTACTGTATTGGAGATGTTCCGCGTGTTCAACGTTTAAGAAAAATTAGATATAGGCATCCTATATGGGCTACATATACCCATATTTGAATACGATGAAACAGGGCCACTTGTTGTTGACCTCAAATGTTCGTAATCTTCATACGATATATTGAAATTTTGAGGTTCACCGTATTGAAGATTGGCCAATTCACAGAGATTTTCCGCGGGTTCGACATATAAGAAACATTTTAAAGGTCGTCGTACAATTTTTTAATTTTTTTATTACAAGAAAAGTTTGTAACGTCATTTTAAATTATATGAAAATTGTTATGAGAGTCCTCTTAGGTGCTTGTCGTGTAGAATATCCAGAACTAAGAAATAGGATACCCTATAAAAGTTGGTCGCCCCTGAAAAACCGTTTTCAAGGGCGCTCTACAATCTTCATGACAGTAAACCTCAAAATTTGAATATATCGTATGAAAATTACCAATATTCGAGGTCAACAACAAATGGTCCTATTTCATCGTATTCGAATATGGTTATTTGGTAACCCATATAGGTCGAACCCGCGGAACATCTCTATAAATATGTTTGGTTTAATATCTTATTAAGTTTCCTCTAACTAAATTTTTTAATTACTCATACCGTTTTACAAAGTGGCAGATTTTTGTACGTTATGCACTTCTAGGCTGAAGCGTATAAAGTTAAGAATGGTTTAAGCTTTTTTGTTAAATAACAAATTTTTGATCTACTGTATTATTACGCAGCAATACATATTTATTTTTGTTTTTGTCTAAAACTTTACACCGGTTAGCATAAACAGATTTTTATTCCTTTTATTTTGTATGAACTAGTATTTCTTTGAAAGTGTTAGAAATAATGCTAAATTTACCGAAATAGTGTCAAATTGCACATAGGTGCAAAACTGAATTTTAGGGTGCCAAAATAAAATGGATAGTGCTAAATCTGGCACTGAAGGTGCTATCTTGGCAACCGTTAAGTGTGAACATTGCGTTCTGTGCAAGTGCGTTCTATGCAGAAAGATTGAAGAATAAAGCCATTGGCAGCATTAAAAAAACATAAGAAAATGCAGACGATACCACAGAAGTAATATTGTCGGTAGATATAATATTTCCTTATCAGTCGTATTCAAAAGAGAAGAAAAAAAACATTTGAAAGCGAAATTTACCATTCTTAGAAAACATGTTTTGTTTTTTTATTGGTGGTGGTGCCCTCTAGTGAAAGAGTTTTATTTCTCATTTTATTCTCTAAAATGTTTTCCCATAAAATTGTATTTACCAGTTTAATACCAATGGTGTAAAACTGTAATGCATAAGATGCTGTGATGCTCATTTTTTTACGTTTCTATTAAAACTGCATGGTAATAGAAGACACTTTTGCTTCGATCTAATATTACCAGCACTTGTTCAGCGTAATAAAATATTTAAATTTATTGTATAATATGAGGAAATTGAAACATAAATGAAATGAACGAAGTCATAAAATGTACATAAAAAGAATATTAAAAAATAACTCCCTTTTATTCGTATCTTATACTATAACTGGTAGAGGTACTGTGAGGTTACTATATTATATTATTTAGGAACTAACGGCGACCTGAAATAAACAAACTATTCTGTTAATAGAAGACTGACATAATAATGCTGCCTAATTCAGGAGAATTTTTTCATTTACTACGAGATTATGTTCCTTTACATATTTTTAATAATAAGTAGTAATTAAAACTGGTACAACAAAAGATACGCGAAAGAATCTATTCTTTGTACCTATTTATTATTAAGTAATTGCACAGAATAAATTAAAAATTATTTATTAATATTATTCTATTGTTGGATTTGAAAATTAAAAAAACATACAAAAATAATTAGGTTTAGATTACTTGAATGCTTATAAGAAAAATATCATACAAAAATGTGCAAAAAATTAGATAATTGAAAGTTTAACATAATTACAAAATATGTAAGTATAACAGAGTACAAATGTACATAATTCCAACATGAAAACACCAAAAAAATTTAATGTGAAAAAACAAAACCAAAGAAAATTAGAAGCAAAAAAAAGAGTTCGTTGAATATTTAAGCGAGAATGAATTTTTAATTCGATTATTTTATTCATATTTAAACCGAATTAATTTTTCGGGTATTCTTAAATTCGACAGTAGTTTTCATTAGGTACGATACAAAAGTATTTTTTCGCCTTTATTTTATAACAATTATTCAAATATTATTTTAATATTTACATAATATGAATATATTTGTTTTTATGAATAAAAAAATATATAAATTGAAAGGAATTGTACATATTTGAATTCGTAGCGTGGTGGGTGTTTATGGTGATGAATTGTCTGTTGCAACAGACGAAATAAACTGAATTAATCAAATATTTGTATATCTCTTACCTTTGCTTTCTTATTAAATATTCAGTGTTTATTAACAGTATTTTTGTGATTTTCTTTTCACCATGCCGGTAAAAATTATGCATCATGTTATTTAGATATTACGATAAAAAACGAAATATATTACTATAAAGCTTCTTATGAAAAGTTCAAATTGAGGTCACTATTATCAAGATGAAATTTTTTGGTTTTGTCTAAGGTATGTGGGTGTAAGGACACACAATTGTTAATTTAACGAGTAGGATTTGTAAAACGAAATATTTCTTTTTTCGTTGCGGAGGAATCATTATCAATATTAAATTTATTGTTATAAATATTTGAAAAATTAAGTATGTACTCCAGAAACAGCGTCTGCAAATGATTTAGGGATAAATTTGTGTAATTATCTAATTGTAAATAGTTAGCAACAAGTTAGAATACAAAACTTGAATATTTCGGTTAAGTTGAGTTATTAATTTTTGAAAATCTAAATTTAAAGTTAATTAAAATTAACTTCGTAAATTATATAAATAAATTTTTGTCAGATTAGACTACGAATAATATTGATAAACGTTTAAAATGTATACTGAGTGAAAAATGTTACATTTCTGTATGTTTAAAGGGGTTTAAAAATTGTATTAAGCGAGCCGTTTATGTTGAAAGTAGTGTGAGATCATATTTTGTTAAAATGAGATAATGAAGGAATTAAGATTCAGTAAATGCAAAAGTATACGTGGTTTTGATTTATCTTAGTAATTGCGCAAGGATTTGATTTTTTTACGTAGAACCATGCCTTTGTTTTTGCTTTCTATGGGGTGTCTATCGCTGAAGAACGACGTACCAAAACGTAATAAGTTAATCGTTTATAGCTTTCATAACGAAAAACAAAGTTTGTCAGTTTGTAAGCAAAGAAGTACCATTAGCGCAATTAACCGTATAAAAGCAGTAGGACCGTCAAGGCCGGCTAGGTGGTTTAGACAAAATGCACTTCGAAAACAGCGTTCTGCAGCCGTTTTAGGTGAATAACTCCGAGAAATCTCAACTTAATTCGAACGTTAATGTTTTCGATCAAACCGGCCTAATGCCATCTAATAAATCAATGTAAATATTCCAGAATTTCTTCCAAATATCATTTTAGAATCCCATTTTCATCGTACTTGTCGAATTTCATCATCATCGGTTAAGAAATAACCGAGTTCGTTCCTAAGTGGCCATATTCCAGAACTTCTTCCAAATATCATTTTAGAATCCCATTTCCATCGTACTTGTCGAATTTCATCATAATCGGTTAAGAAATAACCGAGTTCGTTCCTATGTGGCTATATTCCAGAACTTCTACCAAATATCATTTTAGAATTCCATTTCCATCGTAGGTACTTGTCGAATTTCATCATAATCGATTAAGAAATAACCGAGTTCGCTCCTACGTGGCCATATTCTAGAACTTCTTCCAAATATCATTTTAGAATCCCATTTCCATCATACTTGTCGAGTTTCATCATAGTCGGTTAAGAAATAACCGAGTTCGTTCCTATGTGGCCATATTCCAGAACTTCTTCCAAATATCATTTTAAAATCCCATTTTCATCGTACTTGTCGAATTTCATCATAATCGGTTAAGAAATAACCGAGTTCGTTCCTGTGTGGCCATATTCCATAACTTCTTCCAAATATCATTTTAGAATCCCATTTCTATCGTACTTGTCGAATTTCATCATAATCGGTTAAGAAATAACCCAGTTCGTTCCTATGTGACCATATTCCAGAACTTCTTCCAAATATCATTTTAGAATCCTATTTCCATCGTACTTGTCGAATTTCATCAAAATCAGTTAAGAAATAACCGAGTTCGTTCCTATGTGGCCATATTTCAGAACTTCTTCCAAATATCATTTATTTACCATCATTTTAGAATCCTATTTCCATCGTACTTGTCGAATTTCATCAAAATCAGTTAAGAAATAACCGAGTTCGTTCCTATGTACGCCATATTTCAGAACTTCTTCCAAATATCATTTAAGAATCCCATTACCATCGTTCTTGTCGATTTTCATCATAATCGGTTAAGAAATAACCGAGTTCGTTCCTATGTGGCCATATTCCAGAACTTCTTCCAAATATCATTTAAGAATCCCATTTTCATTATAATTGTCGAATTTCATCAAAATCAGTTAAGAAATAACCGAGTTCGTTCCTATGTGGCCATATTCCAGAACTTTTTCCAAATATTATTTTAGAATCCCATTTTCATCGTATTTGCCGAATTTCATCATAATTGGTTATAACCGAGTTCGCCCATATGTGGCCTTATTTCAGAACTCCTGCCAAATAACATTTTAGAATCCCATTTCCATCGTACTTGTCGAATTTCATCATAATCGGTTAAGAAATAACCGAGTTGGTTCCTATATGACCATATTCCAGAACATCTGCCAAATATCATTTTAGAATCCCATTTCCGTCGTACTTGTCGAAATTCGTTATAATCGGTTAAGAAATAACCGAGATCGTTCCTTTGTGACCATATCTCAGAACATCTTCCAAATACCATTTTAGAATCTCATTTCCATCGTACTTGTCGAATTTCATCATAATCGGTTAAGAAATAACTATGAAATAACCAAGTTCGTTCCTATGTGGCCATATTCCAGAACATCTGCCAAATATCATTTTAGAATCCCATTTCCACCATACTTGTCGAATTTCATCCTAATCGTTCCTAGAATTTCATCATAATCGGTTAAGAAATAACCAAGTTCGTTCCTATGTGGTCATATTCCAGAACTTCTTCCTAATATTATTTTAGAATCCCATTGCCATTGTACTTGTCGAATTTCATCATAATCGTTTAAGAAATAACCGAGTTCGTTCCTATGTGGCCATATATTCCAGAACATCTGCCAAGTATCATTTTAGAATCCCATTTTGATCGTGCTTGTCGAGTTTCATTATAATCGGTTAAGAAATAACCGAGTTTGTTCCTAAGTGGCCATATTCCAGAACTTCTTCCAAATACCATTTTAGAATCCCATTTCCATCATACTTATCGAATTTCATCCTAATCGTTCCTAGAATTTCATCATAATCGGTTAAGAAATAACCAAGTTCGTTCCTATGTGGTCATATTCCAGAACTTCTTCCTAATATTATTTTAGAATCCCATTGCCATTGTACTTGCCGAATTTCATCATGACCGGTTAAGAAATAACCGAGTTCAATTATATGTGGCCATATTCCAGAACTATTTCCAAATATCATTTTAGAATCCCATTTCCATCGTACTTACGAAGAAATTGAAATTTTCGTAGAAATAACCAAGTTCGTTCCTATGTGGTCATATTCCAGAACTTCTTCCTAATATTATTTTAGAATCCCATTGCCATTGTACTTGTCGAATTTCATCATAATCGGTTAAGAAAATACCGAGTTTGTTCCTTTGTGGCCATATTCCAGAACATCCGCCAAATATCATTTTAGAATCCCATTTTGATCGTGCTTGTCGAATTTCATCATAATCGGTTAAGAAATAACCGAGTTTTTTCCTATGTGGCCATATTCCAGAACTTCTTCCAAATATCATTTTAGAACCCCATTTTCATCGTACTTGTCGAATTTCATTATAATCGGTTAACCGAGTTCGTTCATAAGTGGCCATATTCCAGAACTTCTTCCAAATACCATTTTAGAATCCCATTTCCATCATACTTGTCGAATTTCATCCTAATCGTTCCTAGAATTTCATCATAATCGGTTAAGAAATAACCTAGTTCGTTCCTATGTGGTCATATTCCAGAACTTCTTCCTAATATTATTTTAGAATCCCATTGCCATTGCACTTGTCGAATTTCATCATTATCGTTTAAGAAATAACTAAGTTCGTTCCTATTTGGCCATATGCCAGAACTTCTTCCAAATATCATTTTAGAATCACATTTCCATCGCTCATGTCAAATTTCATCATGATTGATAAGGAAATATCGAAGTTCCATCTTAATTTTTTCTTAAGCGGATAGTACACTAGCATAAATAATCTATAATAAATAATTTATCCACATTTACCAACGTTATCTGGCAAATGTGTACATTATCCAAATTTAGTAGATAAATGTAGATTGAACTGACATTACCCAAATTAGCAGATGAATATGCACATTTACCGGTGAATGTGCATATTCGCCGCTCTATGCACATTAGCCGTAACACAGATTATGTGGATAAAGCTATCGTGTAATCGAAAACATCAAAACGAAAAAGAAATTCCAATTTTAACAACTTTATTGAGTTCGTAAGTGGTTAATATACATCAAAATGGGCCTATCTTCAGGACCGGCAGCCATTTAAGTTACATAACTTCGTGAGATCTTAACCGATGTGGGTATGAGAGATATCGATTTGAGACCTACCAAATAAAAGTAAAAAATTGTAAATTGAATTAACTTTTTTTAAAAGTCCTAGATATGGAAAATCAAACCAAATATTGTGATCGTGTAAAAACAGAAGCAAGCACCGAAAGAGGATGGCAGAATGTCAAAAACAGCGTTGGCATAAGCGAATTTTACAAGCTCTGCGGTTGTTTTCGTTCTCTATGGAAACTATACAATCTTATAATAAATAAACCAAACACATGTTATTATTATTATGGCTGGGTCATACCGACGTTAAACCAACCTAGTACTGCGACCTATAAAGTTCTTTTCTGCTCTGAACCCTAACCGTCCCGTCGATGTTTGCTGTTTAGGCTCCTAATGCAGCTGACAACATCTCTTTACAGTAGCTGCATCACTTCGTCTGACCTTAATATTCTCCCACCTAAGTGCTATAGACGTTGGTGGCCGATGGCTGTATATTGGCACAGAATATGTTCCACTGATTCCACTTCCATGTCACAGTAGTGTCCATCTGTCGCAATTGAACTCAAGTTATTAAGGTGATTTTTTAAATCTCTTCGCCAGTCGTAGACCTGGAATTCTGCGGCAGTAGGATAATTTTCGCCTAAGCTCCTTACCACGTCCTTAGGTAACCTTTAATGACTCCTGTAGAAGGGCTCTGGCCCAATAAATGGAGAGGGATAACGTCACCTGGGCAACGCCACCCGCAGCCTCATTCCCCACGACACCAGTATGCCCTGCCAATTGTTGAACTGTAGTTAGACAATCCAGTACCAGTCTTCACTTAACGGTGCGCTTGGGTGTCTGAAACAATGTAGGTCTTTAGCTATGCCTACCTTGACGACATTGCTCTATAGCGTGCATTTCTATTTGGAAGACAATAGCATAGTACCCCAAGGAAGTCGAAAACGCAGTTGTATCCCATATATTCCTATCCCTGCACCGTTTTCCATTTTAGGCCCCCTTTAAACCGCACTTTGGACCCTTCTTTATAGGATGACGCACCAGAGACTCACATATCCCTTAACGACACAGAAGGGTCTCAGGCCTCGATAGGGTTGAAGTTCAGTTTAGTTGGCGAACAGTTGGAAGGCTTCTTTGTTCTGACTAAAATTCCGAAAGGATTCTGTAACGTTTAGACCGGATTCAGGTTAGACCTGAATTGAGCCATTACAAAATTTATCTTAAGAGGGAATTGCTACCACGACTTAATCCCGGTGCAGTCAGAAAAGGTTTAAGTCGTTCGCGGGGTTTAGTAGCTCCCCTTAAGATCTAGTTGAAGTCGTTAAGGCAAAACTTGGTCGAAAACAACCAAAAGAAAAATAAAGGAAAATTTGGAAACGGACCAACCACATAGTATGTGGCCTACCGTTCGGAAATCGTTTTGGGAGAACTGGGATGATTTACGGATTCATCCGTAAATCATATGAAATAATAAAAAAAATTAAAAACTTGGCCATAGTCCCCTAATACGTTGTTAGTAAGTATTTAGGTTGTTGAACAACAGGGAGGACAGTGCGAAGCACTTTTCGCTTTCTGCCCCATACGGGACAGTCTACAGACGCTCAAAAACCGGTACCGCTTAGTATAGATACATTGTTTTATTTCTAATTTTGTTTTTTTGTTTTACCTCCCCTCCCCGCCCCCTTCCCCCCATATTTTATTGGTTATCGACAAATGTGCAAGAATTCCAAAGATGAGGCACGTTTTCGTTGCTTGAGAACACATATGAACTGGCCAAATTGCACAAAAATTATTTTGACGTTTATTTACGTTATGGAATTTAACTTGGCTGACAAAAACCTCAGTTGAATGTGTATGCGATAAGAAAAAAATGTATTTACGTTTATTTACTGAAACGTGAGCCCACACTTTTAATGTGTAGAAATAAATTCGTAAATAAACGTAAATACAAATATGAGTCATATGGGCACGCGCCACTAGAATTAATGGGTGTTTTATGATAATTTATTTGTTGATTACGAAACTTGTTTATTTACATGTTTCAATATTGTATTTGGATTTTTGCTTGAGAAGAAAATGTCTTCAAAGTTGGGATGTAGTTTTCTTTGGTTTTTTGTGGGTTGGGTATATTTGATGAGAAGCACCCATTTCAAGATGACCCACCATATCACCTGGCGTAATATTGCCTTCTGTCAGCAAGTTCAAGGCCGTATTCACAGCATTCTTTTTATTATGCAAGTTTATGCAAGGGAGTTAGTCCTAGAATTGCTTCCATCGCAGTAGACGGGCATGTTCTCATTGAGTCTGTAATACCGAGACCGATCCTGATGCATACGTGACCATGAGCCTAATGATTGTTAAAAATGACCAGTAGATCATCTTTGGTTGTAGCCCTTAACTTCGTCTATAGTGTCTCTGAAATGCCCATAAGCCTTTTGTGGCTCTATTCTGAACTTTGAGTAAGTATTGTCTTCAATTAAATTTTTGATCCAGGAAAAGCCCTGGATATTTACCTTATTTTAAGTACTGAAGCGTGTAGTACCGTTTAATGAGTGAGCTCTATGCGCAAGCTTTGTCCTCCTTGTCAAGACTAAAATAAGCGCTTGGTTTGGATTGACACTAAGTCCGTTCTGGATACACCAATTACATACTATGTTGAGTGCATCCTGCATGAACCGCATATACATCATATCCATTGCTACTCAGAAGAGTCAGTAATCTGTCAATAACCAATGACCATAATAACGGAGACTAAACGCCTCTCTTGGGACACCCCTTTACGGCCATAATGGTTACCGACTTACTACCCAATCTAGCTATATTCTTCCGACATTTCAGCATGAAACGGATGAACCTAACTGTGGGAGTTGGTTTTTTTTTCCCCTACTGTCATTTCTAGAGAAGCAGAAGAGGTATTATCAAAAGTGCCTCAATGTCCACAAAGGCGCAGAGGGCGATTCCTTTTCCAGCAATAGCCTTTTCAATCGAAGCGACTAAGTCGTTAAGAGCCGTCACTGTGGATTAACCTGATTGATATGCAAATTGATGATGATGAAGCGGATTTCCTATAAGGTTATCTCACTTCTGATTTGGTGATCCAAAACTTTTTCATCGTTTTCAGCAGAAACGATGTGAGGATAATTGGGTGATAGGCGCCCATGCCTCCCCCACCTCTATTTTGGTATAATTCGACATTTATTTTCCTAAATAGTTTTAAGATGTAATTAAAGACTCAGCTTGCCCGAAAAATCCAAACCAGGCTGCTGACAAATTCCTCAAAACCTTTCTGCAGCCAAGCTGGAAAAGTACCATCTCCTTCAGCAGATTTGAACGGTTTACAAGAGCCAATACCCCATCTCACTTTACTGGCAGTAAACATCCTTCAAGAAAGACTCCAGACTTTATTGCGTAGCGCGTAAACTACCTCAAAAATTGGTCTCTAAAAGTACCTCAATTGTTTCTTTACTGTTCTCAGTGAAACTATCCCGTCTGCCTTCTGGAGCAGTCCTATACCATTGGAATGATCTCTAGACAGGACTTTTTGGAGCTGCGCTGCAGAAGGCAATTCATCTACATAGAAACTTCTCCAAGTTGCTCTTTTGGATCTCCTTAGTTCGAGATTATATTCAGTCAAGGCCCAAGCTGTACTCGCCCCATTGTGCGTTGAGCGCCCTTATTAAACAACTTTCTCAATTTTTCTATTAATGTTTTCAACGCTCCGTTCCACCAAGGGACCAAGGACAGCAGTTATGCGGTTGAATCGAGCTATCCTCGATGATACCACCAATGACCTCCTCGTCCTATACTTATATCTCCTCTCCTGCCTTTTAGACAAGACCTGGAAAATCGGGGTAACCGTAACATAAATTATGGAATGATGTTCGAGATCTTAAAATCAATCCTCAGAGTAATTTTCCCATGATTTAATTGCTTTCATTCTGCATTCATCTAACGACTTCGATTGTTTGTTATTATTTTATAACTTTACACTGAATCGTAGTTGAATTGGTTATTAATAGATCTAACACACTTTTGCTGGTTTGCGTGACTCTGGTGTATTCCTGAACTATTTGCGTCAATCTATAATCCTTAATTAGCTAATTTAATTTTAAACTGTAGAAATCATTGCTTTTGAGATCAATATTAAAGTCCCCAAAAAAAAGATCGGGTTTATTCTGATTGATAACATTTTCAAACCACCCCTCTAAATTATTTAAAAATATTGCGTTTATTGTTTGAAATGATATATACTACACTATACAAGAGTTCACTGATATGATATCCTTCTATAATCTGAATCAGTAAAAACCAAGCGCGGTTTTGGGATTCACATTCGTCACAAATAATTCGTGAGCTCTGGGCGATTCTAATGCGCGGCAGGATTATACCGGGTGTTTCTGTTAAACTGAGACGATCAAATATCTCGAAAAATAGCCACTCTACGGAAAAAATTTCCATAATCAAAATTTAATCATACCGCGGGGGAAATACATTAGTGCAAAAAAATAATCCCCCACCCCCCGCTTTGTAGGTGGGGCGGGGGTAACTTTTAAACTAAGATAGGAAGCCATATTTTTTGTAAGAAAAATATTTTGTTCGGTTCATGATAGATGGCGTTGTAATCGACGAAATTCAATTTTTTCAATTTCTTCTTCTTAGAACACACGCATTCGATTCTGCAATACGTTCGAAATAAAAAACATCAAGATTTCATTGGAAATACTCGAAATTCGTCATCAAAACAATTTATTAATGTAAATGGCAGGTGAATAAAATAATTTTAGCTTAAAATAAGTGTTCAAAATGATGGCCTGCGACTTCAATGCACTTATTAATACGCATTTCCAATGATTGTACACAACTGAGAAGTGTGTTTGGTTGAATTTCAGCACACGCATTTCTGATTCGCTCAATCATGTTCTCTCGTGTTGTTGGTTCTTGTTTGTAAACTTTGTCTTTGAGATAGCCCCACAAAAAGAAATCTGGCGAAGTAAGATCTGGTGATCTGGAGGGCCAATTTATCGGACCAGCTCTACCGATCCAGCGACCATTGAAATCACGATCAAGTACCTCACGTGCTACCAACGAATAGTGTGCAGGACAACCATCATGTTGAAACCACATGTTCCGTCTCAATTCTAAGTACAAATTTTCAAGTAATATTGGCAGTTCATTTTCCAAAAAGTTTTGGTACATTTGACCATTCAAGTTGCCTTCAATAATGTGGGGGCCGATGAGTTGGTTGCCAATTATTCCACACCACACGTTGACAGTCCAAGGGCGCTGATGTTCAACTTGGCGAAGCCAGTGTGGATTTTCAACACTCCAATAATGCATGTTGTGTCGATTAACCGTTCCATGGTTTGTAAAAGACGATTCGTCAGAGAACATTACGCAACGAAAAAAATTGGGGTTTTGTTGTATTTGTTCACGTGCCCATTGACAAAAAGTTACCCGATTTTGGAAATCAGCGCCATGAAGATCTTGGTGTAAAGACACATGATATGGATGATACTTGTGCCGTTTTCAAATTCTCCAAACACTGGTGAGCGACAATCCGGAATCGCGAACTATTTCTCGTGTACTAACATGAGGATTATGAGTCGCTGCAGCCAATACAGCAATTTCATTATTTTCTCCAGTGACTGTTGCTCTACGGGTCCTCTTTTTCGGTTGAACATTTCCATCAGCAATAAATTGTTTGATAGTACGGCCAAATGAAGCACGTGAACGAAACCTATCCGGAAAACGTTGAGTGTAAATAGCAACAGCATTTTCAAGATTTCTGCCAGCTTCTCCATAAACCAGAACCATTTCAATTTTCTCTGGCACAGTTAAACGGTCCATTCTAAAGTATTTTATCGTTTATTTTGCAATTACGAAAAACATGAAGATTAGAAATAACACAAACGTTAAATGTGATTTACAAAACTGAATAAATTGTTTTGATGACGAATTTCGAGTATTTCCAATGAAAACGTGTTGTTTTTTATTTCAAACGTATTGCAGAATCGAATGCGTGTGTTCTAAGAAGAAGAAATTGAAAAAATTGAATTTCGTCGATTACAACGCCATCTATCATGAACCGAACAAAATATTTCATTCAAATCATACGTACTTTTAGTCGTAGAATCCGTATCTGCAATAAAAAATATGGCTTCCTATCTTAGTTTAAAAGTTACCCCCGCCCCACCTACAAAGCGGGGGGGGTGGGGGACTATTTTTTTGCACTAATGTATTTCCCCCGCGGTATGATTAAATTTTGATTATGGAAATTTTTTCCGTAGAGTGGCTATTTTTCGAGATATTTGACCGTCTCAGTTTAAAAGAAACACCTGGTATACGGAAATACCGCAACGTTATACCTTCCACAATCCACATAGAACGTGGAGGAATAAACCATTGGGAACCCCGACAAAGAGGTACTAAAAAAGCTATAACAAGAATGGCGTTCACTTTAATAACACTAAGCGATATTGCCTCAGAATGCTTCTTCTTCATATTAGAGGAGCACAAGATTGGGATGACATATATAAAGATCCCGAAGGCGTAATTTGTCGTACATTTGAAGAGAATTGTAGACGCAGAAATCTACTTGCAGATGACAAAGAGTGGGATACCACTCTTACAGAAGCGCCTCTTACGACATTTCCTAAGCAAATGAGGCTTCTCTTTGCATGGATTTGTATTTTTGGCAATCCACAAGATGCGGGAAAGCTATTTGCTACCCATAATGTTGCAAGGTTGCCCGACCCAGATAGGCGGGCATTACACGGTCTAATGAACCCACTCCGTTTACATGCAACTGATTGGAGTAGGTTGAAATTGCCTATTCCTAATGCAATTCATGATGATATTCCATCTGAATATGATCTTGTTTCTCAAGCAGGAGAGGGACTCATGTTTTTGTCTAAGCTGAATGTTAGACAAAAAGATGGTCATGAAAGCTGTTGATGATCCAAAAGAAGGAGTTAGATGCTTTTTCGTTGATGAGCCTGCAGGAAGTGGAAACACTTTCTTGTATACCATACACTTATCTGTACATTGAGAGGTCGCAATGACATTGTGTTACCGGTTGCTTCCACTGGAATTTGCAGCCACTCCTCTTGAGGGAGGGAGAACTTACCACTCCCTATTTAAGGTACCAGTCCCAACAAAAACGCGGTATCTAACATGAAGCAGACGTCAGACGATGCTGTGAAAGTCAGGAATGCCAAACTTATCGTTTGGGATGAAGCTGGAATGACTCCAGGGAAAGCCCTGACATGTGTTGACAGACTTTTGAAAGAAATCAAAAAGGCTGTTGATGTGTCAAATGGTTATAGGCCATTTGGCAATATCGTGATTCTTTTTGGAGGCGATTTTTGGCTGACATTGCCAATTGTAATCGTTGAAGGTCGAGTACAAATCGTGGAAGACACTCGTAAGAGGTCTCTAATGTGGCGTCATATTACTCAGATCAAATTGACTGAGAACATGAGAGCTGTAAATGACTTGAGTGGCTAATGTCCCTCGGTAATGGCACACTCACCAATGCTCAAAGTCTTGGTGAGGATATCATTGAAATACCTCAACAGAGTATTTGCAATGACTCATTAGTGGATGCAATATTCCCTTATTTCTTTTCTCTGGCGGTGGCAGAAACATATGCCTTGACAGCAACCCTGTGTCCTTTAAATGAGGACACTTTCGCCATTAATGACCAAGCTTTGAGTCGTTTAGTTACAACTGAAGGTAGACCTCAGGATGAAAGAGTTTATGAAAGTGTGGACAGTATCGCCACCGACGATGAAGAGGAAAGAATGCACTTTCCAGTAGAGATTTTGAACACTCTAAATATATCAGGCATGCCTGTGCACAAATTAACTCTTAAAGTAGGAGCAATAATATTGTTGCACCGAAATTTGAATTGGAAACGAGATATTTGTAACGGTACAAGACTCATTGTCACGAAGTTGTTAAACAACGTGATTTTTGCCAAAGTAATTTCTGATGGTAAGTCAAAGGGAAAAATTGTGTTCATTTCAAGAATGGCACTAACACCTTCTGAAACTCCTTCTCCTTTGAGTTACAGAGAAAGCAATTTCCTGTAAGGGTGGCTTTTGCCATGACTATTAATAAAGCTCAAGGACAGACTTTTGAGAAAGTGGGACTGTATTTGGCCCAACCAGTATTTGCTCATACACTGCCTTTTCATGTGCGAAAACCTTTGACAGTATCAAAGTTACAGTCAAGTAGACTGAAGAGCAGGGCAAATTAGTTCCCAATTGTGACAAAGTGTTCACACGAAAAGCCCGTTTACACAGAAGTTCTTAAAATTTTAAAGAACATTGGGCGGGTCCAGCAGTGGTGGCTGGTGGCCCTTCGACACAAAAATGTGTCAAATTTTCGCTTTAAAGAAATTCTTTGAGCTTGTCTTCGTGGATTAACGAACATGTTTTTCTAATTTGGGTGTGGTCCAGAATATTAGGGCGTTGTTACAACCAGTTATGTTACTTTCCCGTTCGTAGAACGGGTCAATTTACTGGTATGATAATATTTCCTTGGACTTTTCTATTTTGTTGGTCGTTTTACTTGTAAATGCCACTAAGACTGTTAATGTTGATCTACCTGCAATGAATACATGTCGTTTAACAGATATATGGCGAGACAATATAACTTTGAAGGTGTTGCACACAACCAGCTCAAATAATTGTAGAATGGATGATGTCGTTGAAATCCACTTGTAACATGTATCATTAATTCGATTTAAATTATGATTGATATGTATAAAGTAAATAGGTAATTACAATGTTTGCAAACTAAAATGCACAAAGCACAACAATATTTGTTATAACCAAATTTGTACATTAGATATAGTCGTTAAATCTATAAACGTGTCGTTTGAGATTCTATATATGTACATATGTACATATAAAAATGTATTTCAACATCTAAAAGGTTTTCGGCCAAAAACCTAGCAAATTGGTGTGTAATATCTGCCGCCAATGGCCTTTTATTACCCGAAGGCTAAATTACAACAGCCAAGCAACAGAAACAAGTATTTTTAACTTTTGCTATTCTGAAATATTTTATTTATGCAATAAAATCTTAATACTTTACTATTGCAGCGTTTGGGTCCGTCATGTATTACAAATAAGCAATTACGCAATTTAAATTTGTATGAAATATTTTAACAACAATCATAAAAAGCTTCATATAAGTTTATAACAATTTTGTTACTTACTTAAAAAACAAATTTACGGCTACGCATAAAATTGGACCAGAATTTTTTAACAATTTTGCATTTTTTTTTTATAACTATCATGTAAGCAAAACCGCTCTTGAAATTTATTCAAAACTGTCATTCCAAGGCCCTATATTTATATTAATTAATTCATGATTTTAAAAATGTATAATAAAAAGGAAAACAACAGCTAGTAGGAAGTTATAAACAAGATTAATTTGATTATCTTGTTTTAAGCTTTGAGGCAAATGATTTTGTTTTTTGAAGATATCTTCGTTAAGAAATAAACTTTTTCCGTGTTCACTAAATAAAAAACTTTCTTTTCTCATAAAAGTTGGGAAAAATAAAACTGAAAAATACAAGGAAAATTAAATGTCGTCACCTTACTAAAAATAGAAAAAAAAAAAAATTGCATTGTTAAAAAATTCAATTAAAAACTATACAATGTCTTGACCTTCGTGATAAAGTTGAATAAGTAAATAAAAAAATCGAATCGACTTTTTTTTTTATGAAATTCTTTGTTTCAGGTTTAATGAGTTGTCCCCTAAAATAATGTGGATCCATAACGTATTTCAGATGATACGTGAGTCACAAAATATTCTTTACATAAAAAAAAAACTATTAAAAATTGTTACAACAGTAAATTAAATATTATTTAATTTTATTTTCTTGGTTAGCTGACTAGACAAAATGAAATTCAATTAAAGTTAAGTGAAATTGGTTTTCTTTAAGAACAGTTTGGTTTGTTTTTATCGGATATTTATTTAATTACTTAGGAAAAACAGTTTGGTATGACTTTAGTCATATTTTATGGGGTAATTAATAATCTTTTTAGACAGAAAAGTTTGGTCAAGTTTAAAGGCAAATATTTATTTAATCTATTATTAAAGAATCAACTAGACTCCTAGAGTATAATGGTTTGAAATTTACGATGAAATTTAATAATTTATTCAATTTCGCCTCCAAACTTATCAGTTTTACCGATTTAGGGACTGGTCGAGCAAATCAGCGAAAACATTTTGTAAAAATTGTAAAAATTCAACCAAACCATTCATTTAAACAAGTTAACCAATACATAATTTGGATGATAAAGTTTATTAGCTAACACTTAGAGATATAGAGTTTTAATGCGATCGAAATCAAAATTAATAAAACAGCGGAAGTACCAAAGTCCTACCAAAGTAACATTTTATGCTCTATCTACTCTCTAACTGTACCTTATTTTCGAGCAAGTAGCATTTTAATTTGCTCTAGAGCGCGTTGAACTTAAAGAAATTATTTAACCTTTTACTTACAGTTAATTGCTTTATACATAATTAATAAAACCTTTAGTAAAGACGTTCTAACGATGCTTGTTTTAGGCATCTCTAATGATCTATTAAGACTCTTACCTTCAATCAGAACATACACTACTCCAAAAAATTAAAGGAACACTAATTTTTTTAAATTTTTTTAGTGTTTTTTGAAGTTCTGTATCTTTGTAAAATACGGTCGTACAGAGATGAAAAGAAAAGCATTTTAAAGCTTCAAATCTCTAGTAGAATTTTGAGCGAAAATTTTTTGTGAGATACCGTTATCACGCAATCATAAGAAAGAGCGCGTAATAAAAAAATTCGAATTTTTTTTTTTTGAAAGGTCCATGGGCGCGGGAAATGTTTTTTAAGTAAAGCCAATGCATAGGTCGGTTAGCCTGTTAATTAGGCGTAAATTTAATTTCATTCTGGTCTCTCTATGTCAACTTTTTGCTGAGATATCTGACTTTGAATCAAAAAAGATCCTTTTGCCTTTGATCATCGATATCTCAGCAACTAATGATTGCACAGTAAACTTTAGAGCAGCCTTAAAATCTTCAGTAAATTTCCTACAAGAACCTTTAATGATTAGTTTTTCACCTTCAATACTGATTTGAAAAAAGTACCAAAAAACGACTTTTTAGGTTGTCTTAGTAAATCTACCATTACTTTACAAATATTGATGAAAAGACTAATGTTGCCAGGTCATTTTACAGTTTAATGTACTCCTAATAGCCCTGTATTATTTTCAAATTGATCCATCCAACCGTTTTTCCGGACAGATTGATCAAAGTTTACCAAACAATTAAAGGAACAAGTGATCATCAAAATAAAAAACGACTTTTCTCACATTTTGCGTTAGTTATTTGTTAACCCTTAATGATCGTAAGATTTTTTTGCAATCTCGCCCATAATAGACGACAGAAAATTAAATAAAATTCTGCAATATGATCAATTATTATGGAACTTGGCAATTTCTCATCCGATTTTAGTGAAATTTGGTATACGTTATTGAAATGGGATTCTAAAACGATTCGTGGATGAAGTTCTGGAAAATGGCCAGCTAGGTAGGAACTTAGCCATTTCTTACGTACGATGGAAAGGGGATTTTAAACTGGTTTTTGGATATAATTCTGGAAAATGGCCAACTAGGGAGGAACTTGGCCATTTCTTATCCGATTTTGATGTAATTCGGCATGTACGATTGAAATGGGATTCTAAAATGATTTTTTGATAAAGTTCTGGAATATGGCCAACTAGGAAGGAACTTGGCCATTTCTTATCCATTTTTGATAAAATTTCGCATGTACGATGGAAATGGGATTCTAAAGTGATTTTTGGATAAAGTTCTGGAATATGATCAACTAGGAAGGAACTTGGCCATTTCTTATCCATTTTTGATAAAATTTGGTATGCGCGATGGAAATGGGATTCTAAAATGAATTTTTGATAAAGTTCTGGAATATGGCCAACTAGGAAGGAACTTGGCCATTTCTTATCCATTTTTGATAAAATTTGGCATGTACGATGGAAATGGGATTCTAAAGTGATTTTTGGATAAAGTTCTGGAATATGACCAACTAGGATGGAACTTGGCCATTTCTTATCCGATTTTGATCAAATTCGGCATGTACGATGGAAATGGGATTCTAAAGTTATTATTGGATAAAGTTGTGGAATATGACCAACTAGGATGGAACTTGGCTAATGCTGAATTGATTTTAGTTAAATTTGGTATGGGCGATGGAAATGTGATTCTAAAATAAATTTTAGCTAAAGTTCTGGACTATGGCCAATTAGGTAGGAACTTGGCCATTTCTTATAAGATTTTGATGAAATCCAGCATGTGTAATAAAAATTGGGTTTTAAAATTATGTTTAGATGAAATTCTGGAATAAGCCGTATTACGATGGAACTTGGCCATTTTTTATCCGATTTTAAACAAATTCAGCATGTACTATAGAAATAAAACTCTAAAATTATTTTTGGTTAAATTTATATGGTTAATTTGGAAGGCTCTTGCCTATTCCTTTAACGAATAAAAGAAATTCGACATGTGCTTTAAAAGTGAAAAACTAAAATGGTTATTCCATGTATTTAATGATTTATTTTATCAATAATTTAAGAATCTCATTTTCATCGTGAATGCTAAAATTCATAAAAATAGGATACAAAATTTCCAAGTTCCATAACAAATGGCCAAATTCTGGAACTTTAACCAAAAATCAGTTTAGAAACCCATTTCTCAGGCACGTGTCCTGAATTTCATCAATATCGGATTAGAAATGGCAAAGTTCCTACCTAGTTGGCCATTTTCCAGAACTTCATCCACGAATCATTTTAGAATCCCATTTCCATCATACATGCCGAATTTCATCAAAATCGGATAAGAAATGTCCCAGTTCCATCCTAGAATTTCAACAAAATCGGATAAGACTAGTTGCGTAGGATATCGTGTAGTGATGAACATCATGATTATTCATTTCTATTGGCAGTTGTTCCTTTTCCCTTATCACTTCTAGCTCCCTATCCATATCGGTAGTCTCAATTGCTGGCATCAGGTTATCATTATCGGGTTTTGTTGTTTTGAGTTTTATTTGCAAACTGAATTCCTTTAGATTGATCGCTCCATTTAATATTTTAGATGATTTTTCAAATGGCGTGCTAATATTATTATGTGCTGTGCCGATAGCGATGATAAAGAGATTGTATTCTCAAAGCGTACAACCAGCATCTATCGTCACTAATCCGGACCCCTGAAGGCTGTATGAGTCGATGTTTTATCCACATATGATTTCAACTGTCGTTTTATTTGTAATTATGTATATCCATTGGTTTTCGTTGTAAGATTGCTACTGCACACTGGGTTTTGTCTTTTGTTAGTCAATGCATTGAAAATTGGTGATATTTTGCATACAAATTGCGTAGGTTGGAATGTTTGATAACGTTTCACTTTTTCTGTTGTTAGAGTGGCAAAATGTTCTCGATGATTGTCCATTGCTAGAAATTTTGTTGATATAACGATGTGTGATTGAGTACTGTTATGATTAATATCAGAAACTGGGAAAACAGCTAGCACTTTATAATCCGTTGCAAAGGACAACGGTATGATACTCTCAATTATCACATTTCGTTGTGTTAACCTACTACGTACATCCGTGCTTTGATATATATGCATGAGGTCATGAATGTTATGGCCAGGAATGGTTAATAATGCTAGTGTATGTTGACGAATAAATTGCAGTTGGTCTTCTAATTGTGACGGCGCGAGTATCGATAGATGCAAAATACCATGATGTGCAAAGTAAATAATATCAAGTAGACCTTGTTGCGTATCCTCTAAGATTTTTAGTATTGAGGTCAACTCGAGTGCGCTTATTATTACCAGGTGAACCCTTTCTTCGTATGTTCGATATTCGTTTAGTTGTATCATCTCCAATCTTAATCTCTGTTGATCCTTTATTAAATTGTTCAATGATATTGTTGTGAGATTAGAATTATATTTAATCAGCTTGATTGTTTTATCGATTGTTGATGTCTGGTTTGTCATTAATGCCATTAGGTGCCTTTTGTTATTGTTGATATTCTCGAATTGGGTTTCATACTGGTTGGCCTCATTCTTTTGGTAACATGTCCATTAGTTGGTGCGACACCAATTTCCTCGCTCTCGTACAGACAATACATTCATGTATAGTGCGACGAATCATATTTTTGGCGTTCATTACCCAATACTGCGATCACAGGTGTGCTACAGTTGCTTGATAGCCACCATGTAGTGTTTTTATATGAGCTTCTTTGATAAGCAAACTTAACAACTTGTGGCCTCTGGGCATTATTATAGGATGATTTTCTTCAAATGGGAGAATAGAATTTGTTATTCTACCTCCGACTCTGAGTAGGTCATTTCCGTCCAGAAATGGAGTTAGTGTTATGATTTTACTATTCTACGGTAGGTTTTGATTCGCCTTTAACTTCTTTAATTCTGGTTCAAAACCTTCCTGCTGTGCGAGTCTGATTATTGCCCTTAGCGATGCGTTCAGTTCCTCTGGTTTAAAATGTGAGTTGTTTTTAGCTTTTGATTTTGCATTTGATGGAAATCGTAGACAGTATGCGCAATGATGAACAAGCCGTTGTAACGTAGAGAATCTATCGAATCCAATCACAGGTTTTTTCACTGTTGCCCGCTTGTTCCGTTTCTTCATCATTGATTTTTGTTATTGGATAGCTCAAATTCTTTAGCCATGTTGACCCTTCCCACCAAATTATGTGGGTTAATAATTGAACTGGGTTTAATCCTCGAGATGCACAGTCAGCAGGATTTTCATTAGAGAGCAAATGATGCAATTGGCTAAGATCGGTGATGGCTTGTATCTCTGTTATTCTGTTTGCCACAAAAGTTTTATGGTATTGTGGGTTTCCTTTTATCCAGCCCAAAACTGCTGTGGAATCGCTCCAGCAAAATGTTGATATATTGTTGTTGTTGTTCAATGCATGTTTGACATTTTTGAGCAGTTTAGAAAGTAGCAATGCGGCATTCAGCACTATTCTTGGTGGTGATATTGTTTGGTTTAACGGTGCAACTTTTGTTTTAGCAGCAATTATTGTGATTTCGTTGTTTATTTTGCTGTATACCACTGCAGCATATGCTTGATTCGAGGCGTCGCAGAAACCATGTAGTTCAATTTTGGCGTTACTGTTGTAATTTATCCAAATGTGAATTCTGATTTCCATTAAACGTGGTAATTCCATTTTGTAGTTTAACCATCTGTTTTCAAGATTCAAGTGGAGTTTTTCGTCCCATCCTACACCGGAAGCCCATAAATCTTAAAGTAGAATTTTTGCCTGGATCACCACTGGTGCTAACCATCCTAGCGGATCGAAAAGCCTCGATGCCTCTGATAAGATTGTTCGTTTGGATATTGTTGTTTTGTCTGTTGAAGAGTTCCACAGGAGTCCAAGTGTTTTCATAAATAAATAAAAAAATCTATAGTATGGGGTCCTGTTTCTTTCAGATTTTCTGGAAGCTCTTCTAATAACGCCTTTTCATTGCTGAACCATTTTCTGAAGTTGAAACCTCCACAGGAAAGGAGATTGCTTCTGCGATTGTGTCAGCTCCAGATAGAAGATCATCCCCATAGAAATCGTTTTGAACAATCTTTGAACTAATTGGATATCTTGACCGCTTCAGCAATGGCTAATTGTTGTAACGTTTTTGTACCCAAATAAGTTGCAGACGCTGTTCCGTATGTGATAGTTTTTAATCTATAACCAGAGATGGGCGACGTAAACTACGTGATGTAATCTACGCGGTTGTCAACGCGTAATCTATTACGTAGATTACCTCGCAATTTTTTGCGTTTTTGGCGTCAACAGCGTATAGACAACGTCGCCAACCTACGAAATGATTAATTTTCTCATTTATTTAGCCGGTCCTGATCGTATTACTGTCTGTTAATAAATAAGTCATTGTCTAAATAACCTAGAGATCAAAAAAAGGTTACATTTTGATAATAAATCACGTAAATTACTCATTGGTACGTGAACTAACTAAGTGACTATCATAGTTATTTTTAATTCGATCCTATACAACAATATAGAGTAAATTATGCACAATTACTAAAATACTTATATATTACATCAATAATTTGACATAATTCAAATTTGTACCCTCAATTTTTAAAATAAAAATATTGGGAATAAATTTAAAATACATATCTATTCAGCTACTGACATCTATCTAAAAATAGAAGGAGAAGCAGCTACTAAATATTTCGACTGCAGGCATAAACAAGTTGTCGACGTTGTCTACGAATAGTCGACGTTGTCGACTAGTTGTCGACGTTGTCTACGAGTTGTCGACGTTGTCGACGGTTGTCGACGGTTGTCGACGCATTCGCGTAAAAATTAGTAGTCGACGCGTAATCGCCCATCTCTGTCTATAACTGCTCATTGGCTTATTTGTCTCAGATCGCTAGAGGATTCGTTGAAAATCTTGATCTTCGCTGGCTATTCTGATCAGTCTGAACATTTTCTCAATGTCCGCTGCAATCACGTAACGATGTTTTTTTCCATCTGATCAATATTGCCGTTAAGTTCAAGACAAATGTTGGACCTACATGCATCATTTCATTTAATGTACCTGTTGTTGTTTTGCAGGAAGCGTTAAAGTATACCCTCTCCCTAGAATGATATGGCATGTATAGTAAACCCGAGAAGCATATTTTTCCGTACCATTTTTAATTAGTTCCATGTGGTTCAACTGGATGTTATCGTTCATGAATTTGTGATATTGACTCTTAAACTCTTCATCCTGTTTGATCTTTTGTCAATTTGAATCAATCTAATCTCTCAACTTCTTTGGGTTTGTTGTTGTGATGCGGCACCCGAACTTCGTATATCTCATTTGTTAATCGCTTGTGAGTCTCTTCATAGTACTGCTTACTTCGATCTCTTCAGTATTTAGGCTTCGTTTAGGATGCAGATTTTCGGATATCCAAGAGCATTTTAATTGCTTGTCTATATCTGCCAATGTGACGTGGTTATTTAACCGGGTGACTGAAATGCTGGTGGTTTGAGTTAGACGACCAGATATGATCCATCCTAGCTCTGATCTTTGCGCTATGCACTTATGATGCGGATCCCTTTTAATGCTTTCTAACATGATTCTCCGTATACGTCGGCACGTATTAAAAGATCAATAGGTCCGGGAGTATCGAAAGTAGGGTCGGCTAGGATTCTTTTTGTAGTTCGCTATCTAAACCCGATGAGTTCTTGTCTGGAAGCGTTTTAGTGATAGTTCCCAGAACTAAAGCATTAGCTTCGATCTTGAAAATCGATGGAAATCTTGGACTTATGCCTATTGCTATCTGTTGATGGGCTGCTATCTGTTGATGCTTGCTCTGTGATGAAAGTAGCCTGTGAGCCTGGCTCGATCAGTGCTCGTAGTAGAGTAAAACTACAGAACATATTCTGTATTTTTACTAGAGCTGTGGCTAAATGTACCGGGCCACTGTCATTGTCGAATGATGAGATGTTCAGCTTTGTAATACTGTTTTCATGAATTTTTACGTGTAGCAACGTATTATGTCTGCCTTTGCAGGTAAAACAACTCAGTTTGATGCTGCAACTTGTTGTCGAATGGCTTTGGCTGAGAAAATTTCTGCACAAATTGTGCAGCACGACCATCTGATTTCTTTCAGAAATGCTTAAATCTTTGAAACGTTTGCTTCTAAATATTGGAAACGGATTTCTAGAAATTTCAAGAATTGGTTTGTTTCTTGAAATTCTCTTGGGTTTTCTAGAGAGCTCTCGTATAGCCGTCGTGACTCGTTGTCCCACATTTATAACAAGATGAAGATGATGAAAGGACTCCATGTTTCAATATGTATGCCTGTATTCCTTATGGCATGTAGGCACTCGGTTGTTGTGTCATGTAAGTATTTGATCGCAGTAGCCGACTCCGTGTTGCTCGTATACTGTTTCAATAAAATGTTCAGCAAATTAGATACAAGTAATCTCCTGTTGTTGAAGCGGTTCTCTAAAATCTCCTAAGCTGCATCGTAATTGTCTCCAGTAGGTTCCAAATGACTTAACAATTTTCCAGCTGACCCTTCTTCGTGACTTTTAAGGTAGTTCATTTTATGTGTCGTGGTTAACTGATTATTGTTGGGAACTAAACGTTTGAATGTGTCAGAGAAACCTATCCACTTCGTGTAGTCCCCGTGAAAATGTGGGATTTCTACTGGTGGTAGACGAATTTCTAATGGTTTTAACTTGCCTAATTCCTCTTCTGCCAACAATGTTGTTAATTATATTACAATCTTCTCGTGTTCATAGTTTAAATTTTCGAAATGTTGTCTACGAAAAATTTTGAATTTACTTCCTATTCTTCGGAAGTCTCCATGCATATTTGTTTATGAAGGTCCCTGATCTGCATCATCATCCTCTCCATGCTTTTTAATTTGATTTTTAAAGCTGGTCTGGATCTCTTGTTACTAGCCAGTATGCCCTCAGTTATTCAAATTTCTCGATATAAACCTCACATTCAGATATCTTGCTGCTTCAACTGTTGGAAATGGTGTGGATGGCGAACTCGGTGTGTTTGGCGAATATCCTCAATGGTTGTTGTGAAACTTTTCGAAACCATTTGTCTATCCTTGAAGTATTGATGTGTTGAATTTAATCGAATTTGATAGTCTCTTATCTTGTTGTATTCATTAACATACTCGCTGTAAGACTTGTTCAACGCTGCGATTTTTCTCTCGAGATAGAGTTTTGTTTTCCGCTGCGCTCCATATTTCTTGTAATTTGAGATGAGTTGCTGTACCTCTTCTGCTTTTTGTTCTTGTTTTCTTAGCAGTTTTTCCATATTTATGGTTGTACTTACAACCAATGCATTGTGATGCGCAATTTTTAATGCGAACTAGAGTTTCGTGGTGCAACTTCTATGGTTGTTGTTTGGTATTTTACTTGGATTTGCCGGTTGTTGCTTGGCGTATTTCTAATAGGTGCCAGTTGTTTTTAATAGCTCGAAGGACCAATGTTAATTGTAACGGATTTATGTACATTTAAACATTTAAAAGGTTACCGCTGGTGGGGTCTTTTAATTAATAAGATCAAAATCAGTTAGTGTCAATTTAATTCTGCTTTATTTTATTCAATGCTACGCTTTATATATAATTTTAAATTTGCAATGTCAGCACAGAAATGTAAAGTATAAATCAAACATATTAATAGTATAAATATTATTACAAATTAGGTTAAGAGTCAGCACAACAGATATAAAAAAAACAACACCAAAACTTCATACTTTGGTGAAAATTAAACGTTGAAGTCAGCGTAGTCAACAACATATATTGTGGTGATATATCTGGATTCAAAGAGATTAGCTCTAGGGTCCCATAGAGTAGTATTTTGCCCTTTTATTTAGCATAATGTGCCAATGATCTTTCCCAACCATTGCAATTTGCCAAATACCATCTGTATGCCGATGACTGTCAATTATATATTGGTGGATGTATAAATGACATTCCGTGTATTGTTGAACAGCTAAGTCTTGACTTGGAAAATGTTAATCGAAGGCTATAATCATTGATAGAACTCTCTCACGGAAAGACCACATTAAAATACGGAATTCAATCACTTTTCTAACCATTCTGAATATGGCAGATCTACAAGGTTATGGGAAACCACACACAGAACAAAAGCGGGCGAGACCCACGATGTGTAAACTGTGCTGGTAAGTACATGACTGAAGTCTGTAAATAAATAAAATTAGTTCATGGTAAATTAGCAATACAACACCAACAAATCCGAGCCGCAATAGAAAGCAACCGCAACACCAGGGGAAACTACAAAATTTCCGAACATCGTATGCTGAGACACGAATCTCAATTCCAATAAACTTAGCCGAAAAAACATTCGCAGAAATAATTAATGGGAAAGAAATTGGAAAGTCAATTGTAGCTAACGGTAAAATCATTGAAATTATCCCTAAAAGCATCAACGCTATAAAAAGCCACTGGAGGAACAAAACAACAACAACAAATTAATGTTTGTTTAAATCAAGCAAATGAACAAAGCGACAAAAATCAAAAATAATCAGCTATAAGGGTGCTTATAGATAGCAATCTGGAATGCAAATAGAATACATTAACGTATTCCAGAGACAGAAATGTTTTTAAATTCAGAGAAATCGATTTTCGTGACTCTTTTCTAACTATTCTGTATATGGCAAATCTACTGGGTAATACCTGTAGATATTTTTCATAGAAACGCTCATTATGTGTCTTTAATTTATTTTCACTTTTGTATTTATTTACAATAAAGACAATTTGCTGCGTTGAGTAAGGCATTTTATAGCTTTGTTTAACTAATTTGCGCTATTTATTACAATAAAAAGTACACCACCGACTTTTACCATGATAAAACGAAAAGGGCTTTGATAATTTTAACAAACTATGATTTTTGATTTCAAAGTGAGTCTCTTTGAATATTAACTAACATTTTCTACAGCTTCTTTCTGCATAAGAAGATGTTTAATGCTGCCATATTTTAACCAAAATGGTGGTGATTGCAAATTAAAATTATATACTGTTGCCTTATTCACATCACTCCCTTAAGGACCAATCAGCAGTTTTAAACAATACAGGGAAGGAATGGAACAGAAAAGTAGAGACAGAAGTATTGTAGAATGGATATATGGTTCGCAAAATAACTACAAATCATCGTGATCTGTAAGTTTGTTTAATACGACGAGAACAATTGTTAACAATCAAGCAAACAAGGAAATGTTATAACGTGCCAACCGGTAAGTCTTTCAATGGAATAAATTAATATTGATACATATAATATTGTGTCAATGTTGAATCATAAGCAAAACTGGTTGACATCAAAATGATGTTAAATGAACTGAAGATAACAAATTTCAAATTAACATTCCAATCTCTTGCTTTTACATAATGATGTTGATCATTCCAAATTTTTGGCATATATTAAAACTATAAATATACCGTTTTTTATCATTTGCTTATGCACAAAACCAATAAGGAAGGTCGTTAAAAGTAGTTTTGTCCGCGGCCGATTTTTATTTGCTAGAACTAATGCAGAACGAGGATAAAAAAACATACACAAAATAAAACAAATGATCACAAACTTATATTTTTATCATAAGAGAGAGGTAAACGAGTAAAATGAAGTTTTATGACGTATATTTGTCAGTACCAAATCTTAAAGTTGTCGAAATTCTTTTTTTTTTAAATTAGTTTACAAATACTAAAATGAATTTGAATCATTTCTTACAGAATGTGATTCCATTCTTTTTGTGCTGGAACTCTCAGCTCTGCTATCGATTCTGGTGCGAGATTTCTGGCTCCCAAATGTATTCGATAGAATTAAAATCCGGATACATTGGTGGCCGCTCAAGGGCATGAATTGCGATAACTTCTAGTGTTGTAGCTACGAAGTGTCGAGCGTTGTCGTACATTAACATTACGTCCTCACAATCTACGAAGAATCTTTCAAATGTACCAGTTTGCATTCATCATCAAATCAGTGTACATCAGCTCTGTACGTCCTTTCCAACTGATCCCATCGCAAAATAGTGAGCCTTCATCAAGGTTTACCTTTTGCATCATTGTTACACGATACGTATCGTTAAGCTGAATTCTGGCCTCATCTACAAACAGAACCACTGATTATTATTAAAATTTACATGAGTACAATAACGGAAAGATTTACGGCGAAGAAGAAGCCGTGAAAGATACGCGGACCATTTGGTTTCAAAACGGTTATGCCTTATATCAAGAAGTACGCGGCATAGAGAGTTGGGATGGATTTAAGAGGTTTAGATGTATTCACATCAGAGAAGGACGTGTAGCGACTCACGCATTCATTTATATAAATCAGTATACGCTCATCACTACTATACAGGGTTTACACATACGATATCTTTTTGCTTAACGTGTTTTCTTTTGCCATCTAGCGAAAATAGCATGGACACAAATATAATTGAATATTAAATTATATTTTGTGATATTTACTCCATATCGCTTTCATCATCTTTCTTATGAGTAGTCCTGTGGTTCCACCTCGCGTTCAATAGAACGGCGAATTTGACATACGATTGTTCGTATGTCAACACCAAAAATACAAAAGAAGCAAAATAAAATGAAATTCATGCGATAAAAAAAATCAACCGAAAAACGATTCATCTGCGAGTATAAAAATTGTTTTAGTCATCGTCTCGCTTTTGCAAGATTAATATTGATTTTTTTTGGATTTTAAAACAAATGTCACACGGCGTCATTTTTCCAAATTACTCTTCTTATATTTTTTTAAAATTACGGTAGTGAATAATAATATAATAAAAATAATATTTTATAACGTTTATGAATTTAACCTATCCAATTGTGGATTAATTTATGATATTAATAAATTGTGCATTATACAGTGAAATTAGTGGTGCGTTTTATATTGATTGAAAAGTTTTTCTCATACGTCGTATTGCGGCCATTATAAAAGACTTGTGCAACACTTTGGCGCCCAGTATCAAATTATTTCATTTGGCGTTAGTATATTTAAATTGTGTAAGGTAAAGATACCGCTAAAACACAATAGACGCTAAATTTATTTTTAAATACAATTTTGGATTTTCTGTTGCTGAGTCGAGATGCCAAGCTGGTCGAAAACGTCTGAGGTCTTATCAAGACAAAGTTGAGTGGAAAAAGAATAACAAACACACAGCAGAATATGCCTCCAAATTAAGTGAAAGGTGCACTAGCAGATGCCAGTCTCTAATAAATAATAATGACAACTGGACTAAATACTAATATAATTGTGAAATTAGTTTTAATGTCTCCTATGAGAAATAAATATCAATTAGCTTATTTTTGTGTTGTGACTGTTTACTGCTAGAACTGCTAGAAATTAAATGATAAATAATGGAACAAAACCCGATCGTTGCGATGAACATCAAACGCTCTTGATTAAGCATCGTCGAAAAATTATATTGATGAATATACAACAAAACCTCGTATAACGTTACCCCGTTTAACGTTGATTCATTTTAACGTTATTCCCAATTTATAAATTTTTTTCTTAGAAGATTTATAAAATATTAAAAGAAAAATTCTTTTCTCGAATTTCCGAGAAACAAAAACAAAAAAATATCATCTCAAATAATTTATTATTCGATTTGAACCAATTATAGTTAACTAAGGTAATCACCGAATTCAAAAAATTTCACAAAATAAAGAAAGGTCAAGGTTCATTTTTGATGTTTCACCATCTTTACTCATCTATTCGTGTGGCATTGGCCTCGCCTTTGTAAAGTTTCAAATTTAAGTCTAAGTTAAATACATAATATCAAGCAAAAAAAAAAGTACGATGCTGATAGGCGCGGGATGCAAAAGGGATTTTTCATCAGCTGATTACGAACGGAGATGAAGAAGAATTCAACTATGATCCCATGTTGAGAGTGCAGAATTCATTGACCGACCCACCTTTCATGTCAGTACGAAGCAATGCAATGTGCAAGTGCTTTACGCAAAACTGGCCTAGTACTCCCTCGATTAGGCTACTGTGTAAGGTAGGACGTAAAAAGCGAACTGCGAAAGAGTTGGGAGTGCCTCTAGCCCCAGAAAAAGATTTCAGAGATAGAAACAAATAAACAATTATCTAAAAATAAAAGGAAGTGCGTACCACTGCAACTAAAACTAGAAATAATTAGGAATTACTGGTAACACTACGATTTATAAATAAATGCGAAACTCCAATTGATTTGAGAAATGTAGCACCCTTCACAACCTACAAATTACTGGTGAAAGTGCATCTACTGATATACATATGTTTAAGCAGCTAATGAATTTCCACAGAAATTTTGGGAAATAATCAAAAATTGTCCACCACAACTATTGTTTAATGCAAACGAAACCGCTTTATTTTGGAAACAAATGCCAAATCGGGCGTTTATCAGCAAAAAATGAAAAACAGGATTCAGAGTTCACAGCTGCTATAAAGACAGATTTAGGTTGTTATTTGGTGCAATTAAAGAAGCAGAGAAATAAATTACTGGCCTTCTAACCCAATAAATCAAATTACCCGTCGAGGACTAGTTTCGTAACTATTTTTGATCTGAAGTTAAGCACTATTGCGAGAAAAATAAATGGAAAACACAAGCGTTACTACTTCTCGATAATGCGCCGGAGCATCCAAATGATTTGTACTTAAATGCGCCCATACCAGTGAAAATTGTGTTTATGCCTCTTAATACAACATCACTATGTTACAGCCTAAGGACCAGAGTATTATATCTAAGTTTAAGGTAAATTAAACCGTCTAGGCAAATAGTAGAGGAGACTGGTTCCCAAAATAAAGTAAGTATCTATTAAGGATTGGTGGGGTATTTAGTACCAATAAACAATTGTTAAAGGTGTTGAGAAAATCGGGGAAAAAAGTTAGAAGTAGATCAATAGATGGTATAGTGCAACATGAGGAAGTTATTATAAATCCAATTGTGCCCGATATTGTGGATTTGGCCAACGAAACCGGCTTAGGGGTTATACACATTTCTGATGATATAAACGAAATTAATTGTCATGAATAATTAATTGTCGAAGATTTAATCCAAATTTGCGAGCATCCAGCTGAGCAAGCAATTGGAAGTGAAGATGAAGTTAAGGAATTAACTGAAGCTCTGCTCTACATAAAAAAATTAAAGAAAGAGCTGAATTAAGTTAACATCGTAACCCACTATCACGCTGTCAAAAAGGAAAAGTTGTGTTAGAATCAATTTCAATTTCACTAATAATTCAGAATTTTATGACTAAGAAACACGAATATTCAATAAACTTCTCAGATAATGTTAGATCAATAAACAATTCGTTAGAAGCATATGAGCAGTGTATGTGAATCAGGCTAAGTGCAACACCCAATTAATGCAAGAGTTGAGTTTATAAATAGCAACAATAAATCATTTTAGAACAAGAGTCCATTGGCAATGTTCCAGGAAACGGTACAAATCCGCCTTCGATGTCAACGGCGTTAAGCAAGATCGAAGGTTTGATCAACGACGATATAATTCTCCGAAATCAAACGAATGCGTACATTTTTCAAAAAGATAATGGCAAGCCATCGCTTGAACGGGATCATTTAATTCAGAAAATCAGTGTACTTTATCCTAATTTAAAACCATTGGGATATCCATTGTTTCCTCCACTTGGTCAAATTTAGGATGTTGATTTGCTTCTTTTTGAACCGTCAAGACTATCAAATTTACGAAATCGAAAATCTATAAATCCACTAACTCGAGTTACTCATATGCAGTACTATGGTTATCGTCTATCTATTCGGGATGAATTTAATCTCTTTTTATCCGGTGGAAAACTAACACAACACTATTTGGTTGATGCTTATATTAAAACAGGAGCAAATCGTCTTTTCAACAAAAAAAAAAAATCAGGGCGCAGAACTACAATGGATAATGGATTACTTTCAAAGTGAAGATATAAACCAAGGTTTGTTTAGCCCCTGGAACAGTTATAATACTTCCATCATCATTCCAAGGCCCAAAACTATCAAGATGCTATCGCGTTTGTCCGTAAATATGGCAAACCGTACCATTTCTTTACTATAACATGTAATTCGAAATGGAGTGAAATAACAAATAGTTTGTTGGAAGGTCAGTCTCTGGAATTTCGTCCCGATTTAGTTGCAAAGGTCTTCAAATTAAAGCTCCAAGAATTGCTCGATAACTTCATAAAAAACATGTTTTCAGGAATTTTAATTGTGAACGTACATGCTATTGAGTTTTAAAAACGAGGACTATGTCAGGCCCTCTTAATTTTTTGAAACGAAGATAAACCAAAAGAGGCGGAAACCATCGATAAATTCATTTCTGCATAAATTCCCGAATATTGACATTTAAACATAAGGCTTCATGTTGGCATTACAAAATACATGATACATGGTCCTGGTGAAGAGGAGAATCCTAATTCAACTTGCATGGTTAAGGGAATATGCAGTGAAGAGTTCCCAAAAGCTATAAAAACAATTCCATAGTTAACTGTAACGGGTACCCAAAATCCAAGCGAAGCGGTAACGGCAGTGCAATATTAAATATTAAGACCGTGTAGTGAGTTCCTGGAAAATGTCGAATGGCGAACGTTTAAGTGTCACAATTAACATAGGACATGATTGCGCCAATATAACCTTCTTTCAACAAGGCACGTTGGATCTTGATGATATTAGAATTTACATGGACCCGAGAAATGTAAGTGTATTTGAATCAGCTTGGCGCTTAGTTTTAACATGAACGAACAATCACACGTCGACGTCATTATGAGACAACCCACCTCCCAGTTAATGAAACAGTTTTAATTTATCGGACAAACCATCGAAGAAAGTGTTAATTGAGCTGCCAACAAAAACATAATGCTCACAGCAGTTTTTAACTAAACCAAACTGACGAAGCTGCTCAACGATATTTATATCCCAATGAAGATATGGAAATATTACCATTGGCCGAATGCTTTCGGTTAATATGATGTATATCGAAATAATTTTCTACGTTTATTTCTGCTTCACGTTCCTTGGAATCTAATGGTTCCAAAACTCGAAGACATTCAGCGGCTACTCAAGTAAAATATTTAAAGAAGCGGCTAAAAAAACATGGTTTATTTAATAATGAAACTACATTGGAAAATACATTATCAGATGCAATTTCAGCAGCCCCTATTAGGAAAACTTATTAGCGGGATCAAATGCAGGTTTTACCAAGAATACTATGTATAAAGAAATTTTCTCAAAATAAACAATATTCTAATAAAATATGAAGCACAAATATGTACCTCACGAGGTGATCAGAACTTCAGTCCCGAAGATTAAGGGCTTACGTGCTGTTCTCAAGTCAACTCACTGTAAATAAATCTCTAACTGAAACCAGTGTTCAACCCTAACTGAACAGCCTTCTCGACCACAACTGGACTCCTAACTCAATTCCAAACCTTTTTCAGAACAACTGAAGATAACTTCCAACTGAAATCTCAAGTCAATCTCCAAATAAATCCACAGTGAACGACTGAATCAACCCCAACTCAGCTCTCACCTCAACTCAACACCAAAAAAAGCTCCATGCATTCATGAACTCAACATAGAACAACTCAAGCAAACTCCAACTCAATCTTCAATATCCCGCTTATAAATACCCAATTGAACCTCTGACTCAATCTCAACTCAATGATTATTAAACCCAAATTAACCTCACCTCTGCTGGTAACCCATTGGCTTGTTTAATGGCGTACTCGGCTTTGGTAAAAAACAAACAGAGGCAAAAGGCTTAATCAGTTTGAATTTATAAAGCGCGAGTTAGTATTAACATTGGATAGTCTAAAAAGTTCCCGTTTTTTAGTCAAATTTCAAACCAATTTTCTTATAACTTTCGGAAACCAAATATGTAGCATTTTGGCCGACAACTTATTGCCATTTTTCTAGCAAAACCAATATCCCATCATTGTCAAATTTCTCCGATTTCTGGGTGAAAAACTACTTTCGCAGGTTTCTTCAAAAAAGTACCATGACGATGCAAGATCAAGACTATACGGTAAATGCACTAAAACTTCCGAACCAAGCGCTCTCAATTTTTGCCGAGTCATCAAAGATGTGTCTGGTCTGTCGTTATTTTGATGGAACGCAACTTATTTTTTTATTGTTTGATTTGGTTAATAGTTGATATTAGAGAACAGAGTCAATCGATTAGCCCGGTTGCAGTACTTCATGATACACAATTTCCTTCCATTCCCACCAAACACAAAGTATGACATTCCTTGGCATCAAATGTGGGTTCGCCACCTTTTATGTGGTCTGTTGAAATAGCCAGCTTCTTTTTGAATCCAACTTTCTCTAAATGATTTAAAACTGTTTGATGGTGAATGTTGAGTTCCTCAGCGATGTGATAGCTGCTTATATATCAGTCTTGCTCTACTTTTTGCATTATTTCATTGACTTGCTAGGTGCATTTTTGATATCGAAATTTCCAGAACGAAACGAGCGAACCAATCACGTGCTATTCTTTCTAATGCGATGTCATCACTATAAACTACATGCATATTTTTGGAGCCCGCGTTGCCTTCTCCCCTTTTTTGGAATAGAATTTTAAAATGTTTCTAATTTATTTTTTAATTTCACTAATTTTTAACACGGAATAACCTTTCACTGATTAAACCACTTTTAAAATGAAATTTCAAAAATATTTGACTTTACTGACATCTAAAGACGGATTCTGATTATCGTGGAGACTCGTCAAACACGGAAAAAATCGGATTTTCTTGAGTTCCTTCAATATAATTTGAACGGAAATTTAGCTTTTAACATGGAAACTCTAGAGACGCGGAAGGAAATTATTTCGTAGAGCAATAATTTCGTAAACAAACTCTTCAAAGGTGGAATGATAGTGAACTTCACATTGAATTGTAAAGTAAAAATTAGTGTCAAACATCATAAGTTCATACATATTCATTTTTCCATGTGACTGAGATTTTTGTATGCTACAAAATTAGCAAAACTAATAAAATTCATAATTTAAATTTAAAAAAAAAGTCAATGTATTAAAAATGCAAACTGAAAATAAATCAGTAGCGGAAATATGCGCATATTATAACTATGGAAAATCGCAAATTTATAATATTCTCAAAAATAAAAACGAGGTTATGTCCAAATATTCAAATGCTAACGAAAATGATAAAATTTGCAAAAAAAAGCGTGACATCGAGTATAGCCAAATTAACGAAGCGCTGTTCCAGTGGTTTTGCGCTGCGAGGGCGAAAAATATTCCAGTTTCTGACGCGATACTTCAATCAATAGCAAGCTATCAATAGCAAAAAAATTGAAATTTATGGAGTTCAAAGCAACTAATGGATGGCTTATATGCTTTCGCAAAAGGTATTTACACCTAACCTACATAACAAAAATAATGTTTTATAGTGTGTTTAATTTGTTAAATGGGTTATTTTAGATATTCGATTACGTTCAACTCTTGTTGTGGCGAGGCAAACGTGGTGAACCCGGTCACAGTAGATGAGTGGAAACAAAAATTAGAAATTTTAGTCGAAGGCTATGAACCAAAAGATATTGCCAACTGCGACGAATTGGCCTTATTTTTGAAAATGTTGCCTATAACAAGACGCTATCTATAAAAGGGGAAAGATGCAGCAAAGGCAAATTTTCGAAAGAACGGTTGCATGTTTTGTTAACAGTTTTCGGTAACGGTGAAATTGACAAGCCTTTAGTTATAGGGAAAAGAAAAAATCCAAGATGCTTTAAACATTTAGACCAAAATAAGCTCCCAGTAAAATATTTTGCCAATGCCAAGGCATGGACGACGGCACACATTTTTGAAAATGACTTAGTCGAGCTGGATTTGGAGATTGAGCGGAAAAACAGAAACATTATTCTGTTCTTGGACAATGCAACGTCGCATCCCGAAATTTTTTTGTCAAAGGCCAAGCTACTGTACTTTCCTCCAAATACAACATGCTACACAGCTTCTAGATAATGAAGTAATTCTAACAATGAAAATTCACTACAGAAAATTAATGCTAAAAAATATCCTTGTTAAAATGGATAGTTCTGGAAACGTATCTCCAATTATTAATTTTTTTAATGTTTTAGATGCCATAATGTTTTTAAAGAAAGCGATTCAAATGGTGAAAAGATAAACAATCGAAAAGTGCTTCAGGAACTGTGGTTTCTTTAATTCATCGACAGAGGAACGAGTCACGGAAGGATCATGTTACACGGAAATCCAGTATTGCTGGATGATATTTTTGAAAATGAATCTTTTCAAGCCGAGGAATGCGTAAACATGGATAGTGACGTAGCAACAGAGACGTATGTCATCGATTAAGACCAAATTATTCAAAATATCAATGCAGTTAGCGAAGAAAATTCATCTGAAGAAGAAAACGTCGTCGAATCTAAAAAAAGCCAGTATTTGCGGAAGCAATAAAATGCATTGAAACCCTAAAGCAATTTTCGTTGGGTACTGGTGTCTACGAGTTCTATGAAACTGTAGAACTGGCTAAAATTCAGTTAATGAATACCGCGACTTTAACAAAAACAAACGAACTAAAATTGGACACATATTTTATTTTAAAATGTAATGTTCAGTCCTACATTTTATACTTTTATGTTCCTTTTTGAACTATGTATATCTTTTTATTAAACGTGATATACGTAACTACATAATCGTGATCAATGAATTTATATATTTTTTCGTATGTACTTGCGAGTATGTAGTTATGCACTATATGTACAATATTTTATTTTGTGTATTTTAATAAATGAATCAAATGAACGTTATTGATTTAGTAAAAGTCTTCAGTTTGTAAATGTGTGTATTCATGTAATTTACACTTTTCTCCATACATTTTTTTTTTGTAACCTCTGAAACCTGGAACCCGGGAAATTTCGTCGTTCCCTTGGGATTCCGTCTTTGAGACATCTTCAACTTTCGAGAACCGCTGGTCAGCCAAATAACACTGCATCGATCTAAACAAACTGTAGTCGAAAGGAAAGGAGCCAAAATAGGGGAATACGCTGCATGTGGGAGAACTTCTCAGGCCAAGTTGAAGATCACTTCCCTGGTGGTTTTGCTTAGAGAAATCAAAACCGGTTAAGACATTTCAATTCGTTTAATCAGAATTTAGAAAATCTCGTATCCACTGCACTTGTTCATGGTGAACGGAAATTATTATTGTATATTTGTAATCCATCCACATTATACCTGTCAAAAATCAAACGAACGTTACTTGCAATTGAAAAGTATGTTCCGTTATCCCTGGATTTCATCCCAGAAAATAAAAAAATTGAATCAGGCAACCCTCGTAAAATTTTGTGAAGTTAGCCCAGCCCAAAATTTAACAATTTTTAAATTTATAACTTAATTAAAAAAAAATAAAAAAGGTAAGAATATCAAAATTAAATAATTAAACAATATTTCCAACCATAAAATAAACGTAAAAAATATTTATCCCTTTCAAAATATTTAAATATTTATACGCTTTTTGAAGAAACTATATAGATTTACGTCTGTAATAATAAAAGTTATAATTTTGTCTGATTGAGTCTCAATGGTTTTAAGTTGAACATGCACATAGCTTACTTTTGACCAAGTTTAAAGAAAATCGTACCTTTGCAACCATTGCAATTTGGCCCATGGGCCCAAATTCTATACCATTTTTGAAGGAAAATTTGATTTTTCGTCTATAATAATAAAAGTTATCATTTGTCGGATAGTGCCTCAATGGTTTTAAGATGGATCTATTAATCGCCTACTTTTGGCCAAATTTAAAGGAAATCGTACAGTTGCAACTATTGTAATTTGATTTTTCGTCTGTAATACTAAAAGTTATAATTTGTCAACCAGTGAGCCTCAATCCGATAAATTATAACTTTTATTATTATAGACAAAAATCCAATTTTCCTTCAAAAATTGTATAGGATTTGGGCCCATGGGCAAAATTACAATGGTAGCAAAGGTACGATTTTCTTTAAACTTGGTCAAAACTAAGCTATGTGCATGTTCATCTTAAACCCATTGAGACTCAATCAGACAAATTATAACATTTATTATTACAGACGAAACTCTATATAATTTCTTCAAAAAGCGTATAAATATGATATTTAAATATTTTGAAAGGGATAAATATTTTTTACGTTTATTTTATGGTTGGAAATATTCTTTAATTATTTAATTTTGATATTCTTAGCTTTTTTATTTTTTTTTAATTAAGTTGTAAATTTAAAAATTGTTAAATTTTGGGCTGGGCTAACTTCACAAAATTTTACGAGGGTTGCCTGATTCAACTTTTTTATTTTCTGGGATGAAATCCAGGGATAACTTAACATACACATACATGCAATTGTAGTACAAGATAACTACATAATATTATTAATAATCAAATTAGTAGCTTCAATTAAAAGGTACGTATTAATTGGTTAAGATTTAAATTTTTTTTTGATTCGTTTAATTAACTTTAATATTTTAGATTTTAGAGGCATCATCTAGTACTTCATATCTAAAAAAAAATTGTGTAACCTAACCTAAAAACGACAATTGGATAGTAGTAAATATATGGCTACTAAATCATCCGATGTATGGCAATATTTCTCCAGGACGAAATCAAATGATAAAGCGCAATGCAATTCATGTAGAACTTTGATTTCTTGCAAAGGTTCATCAACAAATTCAATGATATATCACGCAAAACGACATAATATTTACATAAACAACAAAAATACAGAAAGTAACACTGACACAGCTGTTGCAGCTTCTACAGTCAGTTGACAATCAATAGTAATCCCTATACAAGATCAAATTTATTTAACTATGTTAAACGAGATTCCCTGGAATATATTTTGTCGAAATGTGCAGCGCGTAAGTCGGACAAAGGATCTGACATACCTAAGAGTGAATCCACTAATTGGAAGCACATCTTAACATTTAACGATGCGAAGAAACTGGGCCTCAAAGAATTTGTATGTAAACAAACAAAACTCAGTCTAAAATTTAGCTTGACTATCGACGAGTGGAGTGATATTAAATTGAAAAAATTGGCGCTATCCGAATCCTCGGACGACACTTTTCCCAGAAATCATCCGTTAAAGATCCCCAACCCAACAGACCTAAATAATGGTAGAATATTTAGAACTGACACGTATTGAGCAGAAACAAAAGTCGCATTCACCGTTTTTTCATCTTCGACCTTTAAAAATTAGATCAGTTATACATCTCTTGTATACCATTGAAAATCCTTAAGAATTTAGTTTACTCCATTCAGAGAGCTTCCACAATTTTCAAAAATGTATTTTCTGAAAATTTGTGTCGCTTGCTCAGGTCACAATATTATGTGAACAACGTGACAATTGTCCGATATAATTCTTTATTCATTACTTCAGTCCGGGCGGGGCATCGCTGTGGACCATTCGAAAATACAAAAAATAAATCACAAACAATACAAAATCAGAATTAACGTAATTATCATTTGTTACCAAATCCCTCCTTCTAATCATATAGCATTTCATTTTATGTATCTCCTAGCTCTCCTAAACCTGTTCCACCCTAATGGCGTGATATTATTTTAGAGCCTCCCATATTAATTTGCTATTAAGAGTTTTATACGACTTTGAATATCAAGAGGATTTATAGTCAGAAATAATGGGTTACCCACGAAATCCATTACATCATAATCCATTTCTCTAAAATTCACCTTGACAAAATCTAGTTTGGTCAATAATCACTTTTGACAAAATCCACCTTTTTCCGTATCCATTATAATAAAATCTATTATTCACAAAATCCATTTATGTCAAAATCCTTTCTAGTCAAAATCCATTGTTTCAAAATCCATAAAAAATCCAACGAATCCATCGTTTTTATTAATTTTGCAAGCCCGGCTTGCAAAAGTAATAAAAACGATGGATTCTATGGATTTTTATATGGATTTCGAGAACTAATTAAGAATGAATTCGAAGCAAACAAAATCATGGACTTGAATCGGTAATAGATGGCCGCCATTTTGGTTTAGATGACAGTAGTCAGTTGGCATTTGAGAGTGATCGATAACAATTTATTATGGAGCATCTAACGCCACAAAATGCTAGAGCAATACTGAAACAGTTACTGGTAACTAGGGCTTGCATTACCGGTAAACGGTAAATCGATTTACCGGTTTTACCGTCCAAATTTCTTTACCGAATTACCGGTAAAAAATTAAATATTTACCGATAAATTTCAGTTAAACAATTTTAGAAAAAATAAATCAAATAGTTTAATTTTTTTTCAACTTTATAATAGTTTTAAGATTATGTAATAAATCATGCATTAAAAATAACATGGATATTTAAATTCTCTTTTTCTCTGGGCAAAATAAAATCAGGATAAAACAAAAAAAGTTAAACACTCAATCGAGCGACTGCATACTGTATTCTAAAATTTCTCGTATATCGTTTTCAATGAGTGTTCTTAACACTAGAACTACCGAGTACCGACCCGTCAAAATGACGGATTTACATTTATTGAATTAATTTTTTTTTTTCTTAGTATGTAAGAATTATTTTATAAATTTATGATGACTTTTGAAATGACAATCAAGTAATTATATTAAAAATCATCAATAAAATTTGAATTAACCCCTTAAGGAACGATTTTTTTTTCAAATAAATGCACCAAAAATTCAATTTTTTTTTTAAATAATTAAAACTAATATTTTGACATATTAGGAACAAAAAAAAAGTCTGTTTAAAAAATAAATTTTATTTTTATAAATAAATTTGTTGTTTTTTAATTCAAATAAATATAAAAAAATGTTACATATTAGCTATTTTCACAAGTTATTTCGGGCAAATACATAATGGAACGTACAATATGTGACTGCCCGAGTTATCTCGGGTACGGTCCTTTTGGACCATATAGTATGTCCCGAGATATCTCGGGCCTGGTCCTTAAGGGGTTAATAAAATGAATAATGAATTAAATATTTCTATAATGAAATATTAACTGACATGAAAAATTCGATGACCACATTATCGTTTTAAGTTGTTGGTTGGAAAGTTTACAATGGAAACTATGTTAAATATGCATTTAAAAGCTATTGATTTACCGGTAAATTACCGGTAAATCGGTAAACCGAGCGAACTTTTATCACTTACCGGTAAATGAAAAATTCGGTAAATTTGCAACCCCTACTGGTAACGCTATCGGGACATGTTGGGAAAACTTTCTTGTGCTCGAATTAGATCAATTAGCCCTACAGAGCATGTGGTTCCAACAAGACGGTGCCACATCACACACAGCTCGTTCTACTCAAAAAGTGGTGATATCGACTGACCCCATAATCCCCTGATTTAACCCCTCCATATTTCATCCTTTGGGATACTTGAGAGAAAAGGTATACACCAATAAAGCAATCACAACCTCGATGCTTAAGGACAACATTCGAAATGAAATTACTGAAATAACGCCAGAAGTCTGCGAAAATGTTATGAAAAATGTGCTTAGAAGAGTGCTTAGAAGGATTGGGATTATTAACCCTTAACTAACGAAAGGCCTCTCTAAGGGGACATAACAATTATGCGAAAGAAAACGAAATGCCTCAATTAGAGGACATGTGAAGTAGGGCATGGAGATTAACCGGTTTCCTAAAAAACGGACATGCAATTTGACATGCACCTTGGAAAAGGGATCCTGAAATGGTTTTGGAATTATGAAACTCGACATGCACTACGGAAATGAGATTTTATAATGATTTGTCTACTACTGGGACCTACATTATACCATTAGGAGTTTCGCTCAAGCTGCGCGTGCTGTCACCCATTTTTTCTTATATTTCTTTGATTGTGATTAAATTTGTGAGCATGTCCATATTAGAAACCTTAACCGATGCAGAGATTCACAAAAATTTCAATAGGCAGTATCATAAAAACTATAGTCTGATGAAGTTTCTGTAAACCAGGTAGCTGTTGAGGTTTTTCTACTGTGAGGTAGATCGAAAATCGGTGAAGAAATAATCCCAAGTTTCATCCTAGTTGGCCATATTCCAGAACTTCGTATAATCCAGTGCTTTATCTAATTTTTACAGAAATTGGCATTAGTGCCACATACTAAATTGGTTCACAAAACTTTCTGAATTTAAAACGAATTTTTCAGAAAATTATTCTAAATTTTCCAAATTATCCATCACTATCGATTCAGTTGTGAATGTTTGATGAATCTTTTGAATCTCATGAACCTTATGAGTCTTATGAATCTCATAAGTTTGAAGAATCTTATGAATCTCATCAATCTTATTAATCTTACGATTTTTTAAATTCCATGAATTTAAACGAATTTTATAAATCTATTGAATATCGTGAGTCTTAACGAATCTTATGAATCCTATTTATCTTCAAATCTTAAGAATCTTGTAAGTCCAACGAATCTTATAAGACCTATGTATCTTAAAAATCTTATGAATCTTATTAAGATGAATCTTGCCAATCTTATCAATCTTACAAACCTTATGAATCTTATGAGTCATTTGAACCAAGTGAATTTACTAATTTTATTAATTTTCTGAATCTCATGAATATCTTATGGATCTCGCTAATTTCATGAATCTTCTGAATCTTGTGTGTCTTACGAATCTTAAGAATCTCGTAAATTTTATGCATCTCGTGAGTCTTATCGATCTTACGAATCCTGTAAACCTTGTCTTTCAAATAAATCTTATTAACTCTGGAATCTCAAGAATATTATGAATTTTAAGATTTTTGAAATATTTAATGATGAATTTCGTAAATAATTGATTTTGTCAATAGTAGATTTTGCCAAAATTGGATACGGATTTTAGGAAAGATGGATTTTGACAATGATGGATTTGCTCAAAACCGGTTTTCTTCTAAAAAGATGGATTTTAACAACAGTGGATTATGAAATGATGGATAAAGTGGGGCTCCCAATTTAAATTCCATATTACACGGTAAACTATTCAGTTTATCTTAAAGTAACCTAGGGAACAATTGTTGGAATTTGCAAGGTGTATTAACTGTAGAAAAATATTTCTTCGGAAAGTTCGACATTACCTCGGTAAACAGATAAACAAATTTATATTACTCCTTTTTGTTAAAATGACCCCCACGCAATGCTTCAATCGACTTCAAATTTTGGGAACAAGTAGATGATGAATTTTCAAATTTATCATCAACATAACAAAAAATTCGTCGGTCTCATTTTTCAGAAAATCTGTTTCCAGTTTTTTCTTCCACTGCAACCCCCTCTATCCTATACTCAAATGGACCTAAAAGTTAATACAAACTGCTTATTACTAAAATCTATCTTTGTACAAAATTTCGACCAAAACTATCAATATTTGTGAGAATGGGAGGCAAAACAAAAATAATAAAAATGTGCGACTGGAAGGACGGACGGACGGACGGACGGAAGGACGGACGGAAGGACGGAAGGACGGACACGACATTTTTCTAATCGGTGTTTCGGGGTCCTGGTAACCTAATTCGTCGAGAAATGTAAAAATCTGGAAAAAAAATTTTTTTCGCGATTACAATACTTAGTTGCAATTTTACTACCACCGAGTAAACATTTAAAATAATTTACTTATTACTTGTGTGAAAAGTTGAATCAGCAGTTTTAAATTTTTTTTTATTTTTAAAAAAAATTTTGTGATGTGAAAAGTAAGTGAAATCGTGATGTTCAATTCTCCGCCTCAAGTACAAAAGGCTGGGCTAAATCAGCAGACAGCGATGTCCGCAAGCGATTTGCCACCGAACGTCACGACCTCAATTATTAATAAAAGTGGAAATGTGCAGCATAGTCCAAAGCGACAACAAATTTTAAATGCTCAAAAAATTGCTTTACCAGGCAATTTAAATCAAAATGAACTAGAAATTAATTTAAATAACTTTGGTGTGTTGAACCATAAAGAAAATAAAAGTTTATCGTCGACAAATATTGACGATAATATAAACAATGGAAGTGCATTGACAACAAATGAAAAAAAAATGAACAATGATGTAGGTCAGTGTTTAGTGCAAACGGGAATTGACCGGTATATTACTGTCCGATCAAAGCGAAGGAGAAGCCCTAGATCAGCGGCCAGTGCAAGCGCGAACAAATTTACTAAGTTAGCTTCCGTTGAATTAACACATGGCAATAGGTATTCTTGCTTGGTTGTTGAAGATCCGCCGCCCGAAAAAAATCCAAAAATTGAGAAGCCGCCACCAATCTATTTGAGGGAAGAATAGAATCAAATAGAGAACTTGCAAAAACCATCGAGTTTATTACGGAAGGTGCATTTTATATTTCCATTATCAAAAGAGGAGATATAAAAGAAACAAAAATTCAACCGCTCAATATTGATGCTTACAGAGCGTTAATCAAGCATTTTGATGAAGTTGGTAAACATTACTACACGTTCAAACTAAAGAGCCAAAAAGGATTAGTTGTAGTATTGAAAGGAATAGAGAGCTACGTAGATGCAAATGAAATTCAAGCTGCTCTCGCTGAGAAAGGTTTCCAATGTAAATCTATTACCAATATTATTAATCGGGAGAAGGCGCCGCAGCCATTGTTCCGCCTGGAATTAGAACCAGATAATAAAAAGGTCAAAGGCAAACATGCAATATATGACCTAAAATATCTACTGCACAGAAGGGTTACCATCGAAGAACCCAGGAAAAGAAATGGGCCGGTACAGTGTGTTAAGTGCCAAGAATATGGACACACTAGAGCATATTGCACTTTGAACGATGTTTGTGTTATATGTGGTGAACTCCATAACGCAAAGGTTTGCAATAAAGCCAAAACGGAAGCCTCAGTGAGAAAATGCAGCAACTGTAATGGAAATCACACAGCTAATTATAGAGGGTGCCCAATTTATCTTGAATTGAAAAGAAGAATCAATCCAAAGCAGCGAGCTGAACAACGAATGCTTAATCTCCATTCTTCAGCTAAAAAACAAGCACGCCTAGAAATTGTAAACCCAAACGCTCAAAATGGAAATCAGTACGCAACTGTCAACGGTAGTGTGCAACAAAGGGTTTCATACGCAAGTGTTCTTAAAGGTACGGCTCCTAATGTGCAAGCAAGTGAAGAGGGAAACATCTCAAAAGCTTTAAACAAATTGACTAATATGATGCAAAGCCTCATGGCGATGATGGAGAGAACCATGGACCTAATGATGCAGAATATGAACACGCTGATGCAGATAGTCGTAAAAAGTCAAAAATGACCATCATCAAAATAGCTATATGGAATGCAAACGGCCTAGCACAACATAAAGCGGAGGTTCAAGCATTCCTCACTGAGCACAATATTGACATAATGTTAATATCCGAAACACGCTTCACCAAAAATAGCTATTTCAAAATTAATGGGTACTCTATTTATGACACCAACCACCCAGATGGGAAAGCACATGGAGGCACAGCTGTATTGATTAAAAGAAGATTAAAGCACTATGAGCTTACGAAATATGAGAAAGAACATATACAATCAACGTGCATCTGTCTTCAGGAGTGGTCTGGAAACTGTGTCATATCGGCAGTGTACTGTCCTCCAAAACATGCTATAAAAAAACTCCAGTTCTTGGATTATTTCAGCCAGCTGGGTAATAAATTTCTTGCGGGAGGTGATTACAACGCCAAACATACTCATTGGGGCTCCAGATTAACATCGCCGAAAGGCAAACAACTTTATCAAGCTATAGAGGAACAGTCCCTGGATTATTTATCTGCCGGTAATCCAACTTACTGGCCGACGGATAAAAAGAAAATTCCTGATTTAATCGACTTTTGTGTAACTAAGGGCATTCCACGTACATATGCTAAGGCCACCGATTGTTATGATCTGTCTTCTGATCACTCACCGGTAATAGTAACAGTGAGTACCGATGTCTTAAGGAACGAAACACCCAACCGTCTTACAAACAAGCAAACTAATTGGGATCAATATAGGAGGCTAGTCGAACAAAATTGCCTACTTAATATTCCTCTGACCACACCACGTCATGGCATTATCAGCTGAAAGGGCTACACCTGCCATAAGTAGTTCTGAAAAAGTTAATAAGCTGTCACATAGTATACAGGAACTAATCCAGGAAAAACGGAAAATTCGCCGGCTGTGGCAGCAAACAAAATCACCGTTATTGAAATGGAAATTAAATCGAGCTATAAAAGCCTTAAGATTTGCTTTGCGGGAAGAAGAAAACCAGAGCGTCCAGAACTATTTAAGTGATCTCTCGGCAAGCGAGAGGACAGATTACTCTTTGTGGAAGGCAACAAAACATTTAAAAAGGCCAACAAATTCGAATCCACCGATTAGACTACCAACTGGAAATTGGGCGAGAAGTGATGAAGAAAAAGCCAATGCTTTTGCTGATCATCTAACAACAGTATTCGCACCACACGAAGAAGATAATAATTTCGTGCTACCCCAGCAAATGGATGATGGTTTATCCTACAAACCTATAAAGTATAATTGAAAGAAAGTTAACAATACAATTAAAAATTGCATAAGCCCGAAAAAAGCACCAGGACATGATCTCATTACTGGAAAAATGATAAGGGAATTGCCAGACAAATGCATAAAACTAATAACATTCATATTCAACGCGATCATGCGAACCAGTTATATTTCTCAAAAATGGAAAATATCTTTGGTCACAATGATACATAAGCCTGGAAAAATGAAACGCAGATCTCATCATATCGCCTAATAAGCATGCTGCCCACAATATCAAAGCTATTTGAAAAATGTTACTAACAAAATTGAAACCAATATTAGAAGAACGGCGCGTTATACTAGATCATCAATTTGGGTTCCGAAACCAACATGGTACCACAGAGCAAATTCACAGAATTGTAAACGCAATCAAAATCACCTTCGAGGAAAAGAAATATTGTTCTGCTGCTTTCTTGGATATAGCACAAGCATTTGATAAAGTTTGGCACGATGGGCTAATATACAAAATTAAAGAGCTTCTACCGAAGAAATTTCACTCAATTTTGGGAAACTACCTTATTCAAAGGCAATACATTGTCAAACAAAATAGCGCAACTACTTGCTTAAATGATATTAATGCAGGTGTCCCGCAAGGCAGCGTTCTAGGGCCAATATTATACTTGTTGTAGACAGCCGATTTACCTGTAACCAGCAAAGTAACAATATCAACATTTGCCGATGATACGGCCATCCTGGTGCCACACAATAATCCCGAAATTGCCTCAAAGGAGTTACAGAATCATTTAACCAAAATCGCGGACTGGCTAAAGACATGGCGAATAAAAGTGAACGAAAACAAATCAACTCACATCACATTCACGCTGAACAAACGCACCTGCCCACCAGTGAAATTAAACAATAAAAATATTCCTCAACAAACGAAGGTCAAATACTTAGGTTTGCACCTGGATAGAAGGTTAACGTGGAAAATCCATATTGAAACTAAGCGCAACCAAATAAAAATGACATTTTCCAAAATGTATTGGCTGATGGGAAGGAAATCTCAGTTGTCATTAGCCAATAAAGTTTTACTGTACAAAGCGATAATCAAACCCATATGGACATATGGTATTAAGTTATGGGGATCCACCAGCGCTTCAAACAGAGAGCTCCTGCAACGAACTCAAGCGAAAATACTTCGAAGTATTACTAATGCTCCGTGGTACATTCGAAATAGTAATATACATGATGACGTTGGGATTAAAACCATTAAAGAAACAATTAAAGAATTCAGTTCTAAATATTATTCAAAACTAGAAGCGCATCCCAACGAATTGGCCAGGGATATATTAAAACAGCCACGATTTAGGCGACTGAAAAGAACAGATCCATTCGGACTGATGAACCTGTGAACGTGTAAATTTATTAAATGTTCATGTTATACATATGTATGTATAAGTATAATCTAAATTAATTAAATTGTGAGCACCAATAATAAGTATTAACATTGATTAAGACTTAAAATATGTAATAATTTTAGCTTAAGATTTGATTACTTCTTGTTAGTTTCTTATGTAGAAAGATTCAAGAATAAAGCCATTGGCAGCATTTAAAAAAAAAAAAAAAATTACAATACTTACCCAATATAACTTCGTAATAGTGGAAAAAGTAAAAATATTTAAATGTCACGTTGCACACTAGCAATAACAACTACGTTTTTGGGGTTCGTTGAAATTAATGGTTTTATAGATTCGGATATATTAAAAAAAATTAATAACAAACAAAATATGTACAAGAATTGGGCCTTATTTTTGACATAGGTATAATGGGGATCACAATAAGAGATATTAATTGTGAAAGTCAATTATGTCAAAATCATGGAATTCATTTGGCAATCAAGGATTTATTTTATAAAAAAATCACTGAACTACCACGAACGAATAGTATTGATTAAGATGATAGTAGTAATAGCTTTTTGGATTACGACGATGATAGTGAGACGATGATTTCGTGAGACGAAATGGAGAACCTGAGCAATAACGCAAGTGCCATTCATAACCAAGAAAGTTTAGTTTTAAATTTTGAGGATGGGCATGTAAGCGAGGATTTCGAACCAGTTTTATTTTGTTATAGAAATACTGCATCAACCTTATCCGAAACTAGGACTATAATCAAGAAAACATTCAAGAAATCGTCTATTAAAAATAAAATGCTACAAAACTATGTTATGTGTCAAGAAAACAAAAAAAAAACTTCTACTGGATTGTCCTATACGGTGGAATTCAGTCGTTCCTATGCTGAAACGATTCATCCTACTAAAAGATTGCATCAAAAATTCTCTTATTCACATGGATATACCTTTTAATGAAGAAAATATACCAGTTCTTGAGGGAATACTAACTGTCCGAAACCATTAGAAGTAATTGTTCAAAAATTTAGCAGTTAAACCGCCACACTGCTTACATGTTGGTGAGCATATAAATATCTCTTCTGTAAGTTGCGCGAACTTGACCCACCTTTGGGTCTAGATTTACTTTAAAATGGAAGAAACGAATGAACCAAAGGCGAAATAATTTATTAATGTCCCTTATAATGTATCTACAAACAGGAAGTATACCGGATAGACTTCGAATTTTCAAACTAACTTCAAATTATTGCATGCGCCCAGCAGTCGTTTCGTCGATTGGTTCGCATATCATGGTGGGAAAAACATCAATATCCAGGAAATATTCGACAATAAAAAAACCGGAGAAACCGAGGTAGATCGCATCGATATATACTCCAAGTCAAGCTACTTCCCTAGTTCAACCAACAATCAGTTATCAGACAAATATATAGTAACCATACACTAAATAGCAATTTAAAATAAGTAAGCAAAAGATATGTAAAGTGAAGAAAAATACCAATTATATGCAAATCTATTATGATCAAATTCCGGTACTACGATCTATCCTGAAACGTGCAGTATTTTTTACTATTTTGTCATCCACCACTTTTGGCATAACCTGTTATGAATGAGCTCTTGCTCAAAATAGTTTGTGTTAAAAGTTAAAATTTAATCAATAAGATTCTTTCGGCTTTTTATAGACACAATACAGTATGATCAAAAAGTCTCGGGTTAAAGTACGGGGGGGATTTTGATATTTCTAATTTTTTTGGTAGATATATTATAAATGACTGGCCTCTTCATTTTTCTGATTAACAAGTCGAAAATGTTGTGAATGCCATTATTATTAATATATTGTGTCTATAAAAAGCCGAAAGAATCTTATTGATTTAATACAGACAAACAAACTTCTCTTTTTAAAATTTTATAAGTAAATAAATAAATATTATGTAACAACCCGAAAAAGAAATGTGATGTCAGGATGGGAATGAATATTATGCCCTCTAATTAAAATAGGTAACGTGTTGAAAAAAAATTGGAGCAGTAACAAGGATATTGCGGTGAAAGTGGTCAATAAAAAATTGGGGAATATTAGGACTAAAGAAAACTATGATTTCCGCGAATATTGTTTCGAATAAGGCTCCTTATAGTTTGTTGTCCACTACGCCTAAAAAATATTCTTAAAACCTTATAAATATACAAATGCTCTAACGGCAACTTATTATTAGCCGTGAATAAAGGCCATGATGACTCAGATCTGCTTTTGTTTCCTCTAATGCATCAGCCAATTTGGTCAGTTGACCTTGATAACGTTTAGCCGTGACAGTTTGGCCAGGTTCAAGAAGTTTGTAGTAGATGATTACTTTCGAATCCCACCAGACACACGATAACACTTTCTTGGCATGAGTAAAGGGCTTTGCAACGGATGGAGATGGCTGGTCTGGATCAACCCATGTTTTTATTCGTTTAGGACTATCGTATATATAGAATCCATAAAGTAAATTTAAACAAATGTAGACTCTGCGTTTTTTGTTCTCTTCCGTCATGAAGAACCCATTTTCCTTATATGTGGATCTTTTCCATTGCATGCAATCGACCTGAAATTGCTGCTTGAGTAACTACTAACTGTTTTCCAAGTTCTTGTTGAGTTTGACATAGGTTTTCACCAAGTAAAGCTTGAAGTTCTTCATTGTGATGAACTTCGAAGTTTTCTTTGTAAATGCTATCATATTGTGCAATGTTGTTTTATGAAGTACAGAGTTTGGACAAATAAGTACTAGAATTTGGCCATATGAAAAAATCCGGCGATTGTGCTGCAATTCATTCATTTAATAGATTTTTCTTGACTTCAAAGAAATTTAATCTTAATTGCTTCGGTCTAAAAAGACCAAAGTATTGAAATCCTGTCAAAAATGAGCAAACATTTGGTTGGTCCAAAACCACTTTTCTCGACGTTTTGAAAGTCCCTGAGTCTGAAAAAGCAAAAAAAAAAATGTCCGGCCATCTGTCTGGATGTCTGTGCCTGTGGTATCTTGAGAACGGCTGGTCCGATTTTTTTTTCGTTAATCAGTTTCTGTGATCAAGGTGGAGATTTGAAAAGCTTTTGAAACCTGTACGTCACAAGAATCGAGTACCTGCCAATGCCATAGTAATTGGTCCAAAATACTAGGTTATATAAATATTTACCAATTTTTGAGTTGGTCATTGAGGGGGTTGAGTTGAAGGTTGAGTTAGGGGTCAATTTGTGGGTTGAGTTAAAGTTGAATTGGAGTTGGGTTGGGGTTGGATTAGTTTATTGTGCACAGTAGAACAATTTTTTATATATACTGGTTTGATGATTGAGTTTGGCGTAGAGTTTCCGGATGAGTTGGGTTTCGTTCGCAGGTTGAACTGAGGTTGAGTTGGGGTTGGATTAGGGTTTAGTGAGCAGTTGAGCAATCGATATATATAAGAGGAGTGTTTGTAGGTATGAACAGTACTGCAGGTTTTACACTTCAAATTGAAATTTTTACATGTCAAGTAGAACCTATAGCAAATTATACGTATGGCAAATGGAACCTACATATTTCTTAAAGGATTTAAGTGAAATTTGACATCCGCAATGCAAATGGGGTTATTTAATGATTATTGGATAAACTTCTGAAATATGGCCAAGTACGTACGACGGAACTTAGCTATTTTCCAACCGATTATGATGAAATTCCACATGTGTGTTGGAAATGGAATTCTAAAGTGATTTTTGCATACATTTCTGGAGTATAGCCAAGTATAATGGAACTTGCCTATTTCTCAACCGATTATTATGAAATTTACTTTCGTGTTATAAATGAGATTCTAATTTTAGAATGCTATTTCCAACACACATGACGATTTTCATCATATTCCGCCTTGGCCATATTCCAGAATTTCATCTAAAAATCATTTTAGATTTTCATTTCTATCGCGGGTTTCATATTTCACTAAAATCCGTTAAGATATAGATAAACTTCATCCTAATTGATCATACATATAATTTGCTAGAGGTTCAATTTGAAATATAAAAGGTTCAACTTGAAGAATAAAATAAGCAAATTCACACGCCTTGTCCGATTTGAACTAAACTTCACACAAACATTGTTTTTAGAGGTTAACCTGATGATTATCTTAAGAGGTTCAGTTAATGGTTGATTTGAGAGTTGAGTTACTTTTGAAGACTGAAGTTCTGATCACCTCATGAGGTTTCATCCATTTATATTTATTTTATTATAATTAGAAATGCCTGCAAATAGAACAACTAAAAACTTACAAGTTTTATTCAAATTAATATCTAAGCTACATATACCATAGTTTTTCGAGTTTAAGTTTCCAACACAATTAAACAACAGTATACAGTAGCTTGTATATTTGAATGATGATGCTAAATATAAAGTTAATTGTTGTCGTCTTGTACCACTGAGTCTCAAAAATGGTTCACACCAGTCACCCGATTTGGAGCTATTTGACGAAATCAAGTCTTAAATTACGAATAATTCCCAATGGTTTTTTGGCATTGGCTTGCCATGAATTATTGCCTCGAATCATTTTATTAACACTTGATAAACCAGATCTTCATTAATTCATCTTTGGAAAGACCACTAATTTAAAATGTCACGCGACTTTTACTAAAATAAATTAAACCTGAAATTTATATTAGGCCGAAATGATACAATTGACATTCCTAAAAACGAAACAATAAATAAAATTCGAAGAATTTGAAGTTCATTCATTTTATTCAACTCTTATCTTACGTCGATTGATGACAAAACTAGTGTCAACACACTTACTTATTTATACCGGCGGGCGACCATCACCATAAATTAATACCAATTTTGATATTTAATTCATTGGATAGCATCTATAATTTAATCAAATAATGATGTCACATTTATGATCATCCAAAAAACTATTTTTAACTAAGCATCATCGGTTTAATATGATAAAAGGTAAAAAAAATTTTGTTTTTGTTTATTTTCGACAAAACCTTCAAGAGTCTAATCTCGTGTATTATACAATTTAACTTTTGGCTTTTTGTCTTTATTAGATAATACATTGGTCATGGGCAAATAATTTTTGCGGTAACATCATTATACATTTATAAAAAACGGGTCTTGACAAAATAATTTGTACACAATTAAATTGGGGGATCAAAATTAGAAAAAGAAAACGTAATAAATTAATTATCAGCAATTATCATAGTTCTAAATTATATGGTACAATTGGTATGACAAAATAATATTTAAAACAACTTTAATTAGCCAAATTACTCCTGTGTATCTATGTCTATTATCTTTGATTCAACTTTAACTTAGCGAAATTGAAATTTTAACCAATAACCACAATATCTAAGTTCAAATGCTTATCTCCGTCTCGCATCTTATTTATTGTACGCACGTCAAAGAAATCCAGTTAAATATAAAACCATACATCACAGTTCTTAAATTGCCTTAGTGTTCGTAAGACATAAAAAAAAAATACAAAATCCTAAGATTTTCTAAGATTCGTATCGTTTAGGGTCTACTCAAAATTCCGTTTCTTTTTTCGACATAATTTAAGATGATATAAAAATGAAAAAAAATTAAAATGATTCGACATTGTCACCTTTTCAAGTAAAAGTGAAATTAACAAGAAATTTATTGTTATTTTTTTTTTTTTTGCATTTTCGGTTGAGAAACATTTTTACTGACGAATCCGTTTGATGAGAAATAAGATAAATACGTACGAATATACACGCATACAAACAAGTTATATAATTGTGTGTCTTCTCATGCCGGTTAACGGGAATTTTCAAGACATTTTTAATAAAAAATGGCTTAATATTACGGTGGTTATAAAAGTAAACGATGATTTTAAATGTGTTGGTATATACATTTTGATTCCTTTGGCAATTCTTTAATAGGTTTGCTTTTAAAAAAATATTTTGCTGAATAATTTCGTAGAAATTTATTTTTCTTATTAATTCCCTTTAGCGATTTGAATGTATTCTTTAATGGTTACCTGGGTACGTTTAAATTCCGAACATAGACATACAGATGAATGCCAATTTGATGGGAAATATTTGATATTCGAACTGATACGAGTTATAAATCATTTGATATAAAACTTGTAAAACTACTTGTAAATAAAACTGTTGTACGGCTTTTAAAATCCATGATTTGCTTACGATATTTGTTGTACAAGGAATTTTTCCCTCAATTTTGAACAGATTTTGAATTTATTTTTTAAAATTTGCTTGATTTGTCAAAAATAATAAAATGTAATATCCGTTTTGAAATTAAGTTAACACGAATATAAAACGACTTCTCGTCAAAACGCACAAACCCGAGTGAATACAGAAAAGAAAATTTGCTCGCAAAATAACAAACAATTTCGAGCTAACTTGGATCTATTGTTTCTATCTGTTCTAGCTATTCTATCTTAAGGTAAAATTTAATACTTAAAGTATATTGTATTGAATTGGTACATAATACAATATTTCAATTATATAGTATTATTAAGTAGCCTATCCCAAAACCACATTCTGCCTAAGTAGTAGTGTTAGTTACCAGTGATTGCCACGAGGAGACAGCACGTAGACTTGCGAATTGTGATCAGGTTACCCGTTATACAATTGTACCCATCACGCAGCTGTCTAATACACGACCAGAACAGCTCATGTGATGCCACCCTACCGGAAGGTTACGGAGCTGTTATAATTATCTACTCAACTTTGCCCCCCACTCCCCTCAACCAATAGACGCCAAACCACCCATACATATACATTAGACATATCGAATTAAAGACTGTAATCTCCATTTTTGTTAAATTTATTTATATAATTTTATTTGTGCAAAAAATTGATTGATTTGGATGTACGGCCAGGCCTAAGCAAGTAATTCCGTATAAAGCCGGGTCCCATCGTACATACCCTTTTACACATAACAAAACCGAAAGATAGAGCAGTTTAAAGTTCATTACAATAGTATTAAAGATTTCATCCGGTTTCAGACACCTAAGTATAGTCAACAATTAATATTTCTTATCAGTAATATACAGTCGTTGGCCAATAAACTTGCGCACCTATTGAAACCACATAAATATTTATTTTAAAAATCGATTATACTGTTTAAATTTAGAAAAAATATGCCCAGTTTTCTGGCTATGGCACTATAAGATTGTTGTCCAGTTTCAATGACAGCGGTTGCACCAGATTTGTCTTTGTCACTGATGTCCTTTCCGCCCATTTTTTCGAGAACATAGAATTTGAATCTTACACAAAATTCCACTTTAACACCGCTGTACGTAAGATAAAAATTGTATGTACCTCAAAATATGCGGAAATATCACATAAAAAAACACAAAAAAAAACGAAATGAATTATGAAATTTATTTCGAAGATAATCTCGATCGTTAGGCAATTGAAGTAGATGTTTACGCTGCCTCAAAGAAATTTCAATAGCTGCATGATTTACAGAAACTTCGTTATAGACAACAATTTAAAAGCCATATTGACATATTTCTCACAATCTCATCAAAAATAATTTTTGTGCCATATTTCGGTCACAATCGGTTCAAAATAGCTAATGTTTATCCTGATTGCCCATATTCCAGAATTTCTTAAAATCACTTAAAAATGCAATTTTCAACGCAATTCTCGAATTTTCTCCAAATCGGTTAAGAAAGAGGGAAGTTCCAACATACTTGGCCATATTCCAGAACTTTATTAAAAAATTATTTTAGAATCCAAGTTTTCATCGCGGATGTCATATTTCACTAAAACCGGTTAAGAACTGGCCAAATTCTACCTCTATTAGTTATTTTCCAAAACTTTTCCCAAAAATCATTTTAGAATTCCATTTCCAACGCACATGTTGAATTTCAACATAATCTGTTATGAAATAGGCAAGTTCCATCATACTTGGCCATATTCTAGAACTTCATCAAAAACCTTTTCAGAATCCTACTTCCAACATTTATGTCATATTACATAATAACAACTAATACGAAAAAGGCAAACACTGCCAAAGACCGGGAAGAAGTTTGTTATGTTTATACGGTCAAGATGATCTATCGGATGCAACAGCATGTAGATGGTTTGCTTCTGGAAATTTTGATGTCAACAGTGCACCTCGCTCTAATCGACCAATCACTGAAGAAGTCGATGAAATCTTACAAAAAATCGGAAAATAACGACACATAAGTAGCCATAACATAGCTAAAGAAATAAATATTCATTAATAAAAAGTTTTAAACCAGTTGCGCAAGGCTGGACACAGAAAGATGCTCGATGTTTGGGTACCGCGTAAATTGCCGATGAAAAATTTAATTAACTGAATTGCCTAACTGAATTGCCATTAGCGAGTCGCTAAAAGAGAGTAAAATACGAGAATGTCATTCGAAAAATATCATGGTCAATGCAAAGTGAAAAACCACCATGGCAGAAACTTCAAAACCAGGATTACCGCCCCAAGTTTTGCTGGTTATAAGGTTATAAGGTTGCTATAAGGTTGGTTATAAGGTTATGCAGTTTTTATAGTGGGATTGGAAGGGAATCTTCGTACATTTTTTTTTCGCTCGCGCTACATCCCATAAAGGGATTTGGCCGCTTCATAGTGAAGTTTCGTAATAATTTTTACAATGGATAATGAGTGATTAATTCATTGATCCTTACATTAACCAGCCGCGATTTTTTCATCACCCGCCGGGAATCGAACCCGGGACCTCCGGAGCTTAATACAAGCATGCTAACAACTGTGCCACCTTCGTACATTATGAGGTTCTAAAACCTGGTCAACGATTGATTCTAATCTCTACTGTCAGCAACTAATCAGAATGCATACAAAAACCGGCCAAAATTGATCAACATGATCGGAGGAAAGGAGTTATGTTCAATGCCAGACGTTTTTGATGACCTGGTAAAAATTGAGAGACAGACCTTGCACCGCTAACTACTATTTATTTCGATATCTGCAAAATTCTCTTGATGGTCTAAAATTTGCTTCAAAAAAGGACTCTGATAACCAATTGGCTAAGCTTCGCGCCAGCCGATGGAACCTACACCGAAGGAATTATGAAACTTTCCGAAAAATGGCTAACTGACATAGATAATAATGGGCAATAGATACACTTAAATTAAATTCACCTTGAATGAAAGAAAAATTTATTAAAAAAACGATAAAAAATCTCTCAAAACTTTTTCCCCAACCTCATATATTCATAAAAATTTTCTAATATTATGCTACTGCACCTTCAGTATTTTAATACATTTTAGATAAATCAGAAGTTTTAGTTTTCAAAATTTTCATCAATTTTTCAATGAACAAGTAAACTGCTATAGCGGCATGGTGAGGACAATCTGGAAGCTGTAGTGCTGCAATTTGTCTCCTACTTGTTTGTGAATTACAAAAAAATGATAGTCGCTTGTTTGTTGTTCCAATGAAAACTTTGTGCTACATTTTGCATTATAAATGCATAATTTTTTACAAAGTCATAATAAGCAAGTACCTCTGTTAGGCTTCACACTTAACTTTTGTTTTTTATGAAGCTAGATTGTTGTAGGGAAATGAAGCAATGAGAAATAAGATTTTTCAGGTTAATTAAGAAATAGTGCAGAAACTAATCTAGCGGTTTCGAATATTTTTCTAAGTTGCATCGATGGGTTGAAACCCACTGACTGAACGATAATTCAGCATCAAGGCAGTCATTGCCCGCATTTTTGAACAAATAATCTCGAAAATTATCAAATCCTCTCTTTTTCGAATTTTCGCATTGCAGAACGTATCGCATGTTGGATCGGCACATAGTTCTGGTATCGCGATATTTTTCCATTGGTAACAGTGTCCATCTTGGTATTCCATAAATAATTCATTTTACGTTTTCATGTATTATACAAACTCAAACTATATGCGTCCCGCTGCTGGCTGGTTGCACAGTTTTTAGGACGGAATAACCAATTTTTTTTGACTCATCATCCTGATATTTTATTATAAATATTTATATGTATACTTAGCACTCCTCATAGTACTCATTTAATGTGCACATTGCACAATATTAGAGGTTTTTGTTCTTTAACTTTTTCAATAGTTAAAGGAGCATTTACGCAAATCACTACTATCATCATGGATAAATCATCGAAAGTGAATTATTCAAAAATATATGTTTGTATACACCATTAAGAATGTAATATTTAGTTCAAAATTACTTCAAAACAAAATTCAGTTTAATCACAACATTTATACAATGAGAGTTCATATCAAAATTTTGGTTGAACAGTAGATTTGTTGGAATAGAATTGCAATAATTTCAAAGTTCACACCCGCGATGATTGATCTAAAGAAAACAACAAGTAGCACATGTTCAACTCTTTAACTGTGCATAAGAACAGAAGAACATTCTTGATGAAAGATGCATTTACATGGATAATTTTGCCTTAAGCAATCGTTCTATTCTATTATACGACTAATATCATCATCATTAAAATAATCTAGCACTGATTACTTGAGTTAATCACTTATGCGTTTTCCAGCTTTAGTTCTGGTAGGCACAATGAGCCATTTGTGTGTTGAAAATGTTTAACCTTCAGCACCATATATTGAGAAGTGTTGAACTCTTTTCATGATTTGTTCTATGGTTAGTGATTTCGGCAATGTAATTAGCAGCTGGATCGTATCACAATTTTTTCTCCAATTGTTTAAACTTGCTTTTTAGTTGAACCTAGTTAATCATAAAGTTGGGCATTTTCATTTGACGATCTCTGGCAATATCTTATTTGTTTTTGAATTCGTTCTCCTAACTTTCACTCTTACTCGAAGTACTTTATGTTTTGAGTGTTGATGAGGTTTCCGGAGTAACAGGTTAATTAGATAAATCAGAAATCAGTGTTGCCTCGATTTCAATTTTTTGAAGGTTAGTAGTGATGTTGATATAGCAGGATGAACAAATTGACAAATTTGCAATTATTTCAGCCGAACTTGGCACAAAAAACTTTTAATACTATCATTAAATTTTCCTAAATTTTTCGAACAGTTCGACTCAGGAAACTGCATACAAAGAAGGCTGGGCAAATTACATTACATTGAGTAATTAAAATACTTTTATTAATTACAGCAAACTCAGTAATTAAAATACAAATTACAATTACTTTGCATTTGTAAATTGATAAATTTGATTTGACAAAATTCGATTAGTGGAAAGACGTATCATTAAAACAACGATCCCTAACATTAGGTTTTATACTGACGGCTCTGGAACCAAATCTTAATGAGCTTTGTTAAAATGTAAACAAGAAATTATAAAAACTGATGTAATTAAAAAACAAATTACAATTACTTAGAATTTAAGAAATTAAAAATATAAAGGGCTGAAACCTCACGAGGTGATCAGAACTACGGTCTTTGGTATCTTCAATGGAGATAGCATTCACCTGTGTCATTAAGTTGGTGTGACAACTTTGCCAGTATTGATTTCTATTTTAACCAACATATATTTAATTATACAACAACAGCCAAACAGCTCAAAAACATGAGTACAGGCATCCAATTTAACAAAAAAAATCGTATTGTAGAAGTTTATACAGAAAGTAGTATACAAAATTATACTGATATTTCTAACCGTGTAACTGACCATATTCCAAAACTTTCTCCAAAAATAATTTTAGAACCAAATTGCAACGCACATGTCAAATTTCATAATAATCGGGTAAGGAATAACCAAGTTCCATCCTACCTGACCATATTCCAGAGCTCTATCCAAAAATCGTTTTAGAATCCCATTTTCAACTCAAATATCAAATATCATCATAATCGGTTAAGAAATAGCCAAGTTCCATCATACTTGGCCATATTCCAGAACTTCATCCAAAACTCAGTTTAGATTCCCGTTTCCAATACACATGTCAAATTTCATTATAATCGGTTGAGGAATAGCCAAGTTCGATCATATTTGGCCATATTCCAGAATCTCATCCAAAAGTCATTTTAGAATCCCATTTCCATTAGACATGTCGAATTTCAGCATAATCGGTTGAGAAATAGCCAAGTTCTATCATACTTGGCCATATTCCAGAATTTCATACAAACAACACTTTGGAATCCCATTTCCAACACATATGTCAAATTTCATCATTATCGGTTGAGAAATGGGCAAGTTCCATTATACTTTGCCATATTCCAGAACTTCATACAAAACCCATTTTAGAATCCCATTTCTAACACACATGCCAAATTTCATATTAATCGGTTGAGGAATAGCCAAGTTTCATCATATTTGGCCATATTCCAGAATCTCATCCAAAAATCATTTTAGAATCCCTCCCATTTCCATTAGAAATGTCGAATTTCAGCATAATCGGTTGAGAAATAGCCAAGTTCCATCATACTTGGCCATATTCCAGAATTTCATTCAAAACGCATTTTAGAATCCCATTTCTAACACACATGTCAAATTTCATATTAATCGGTTGAGAAATGGGCAAGTTCCATTATACTTGGCCATATTCCAGAACTTCATCCATAAATCATTTTTGAATTCCAGAAATTCATCCAAAAATCATTTTAGAATCCCATTTTCAACGCACATGTCTGATTTCATCTTAATCGGTTGATAAATAGACAACTTCCATCATACTTGGCCATATTCCAGAACTTTATCCAGAAATCAATTTAGATTCCCATTTCCGACACACATGTCAAATCTCATAATAATCGGGTTATAAATAGGCAAGTTCTATCATATAAAAAATTTGTTAACTTCTCACTACATCCTAATCCAACCCCAACTAAACTCCAACTCAACCTCAACTCAACCCGCAAATTGACCCCTAGCTTAACCTTCAAATCAATTCTCAATTCAATGCCCAATTCAATAATCAAATCAGCATATTATATAAAAAGTCGTAAATATTTATAAAACCAGGAATTTTGGGTCAATTCGTATGGCAGGTACCCAACCTCTTGACGTACAGTATCCAAAAGATTTTCAAATCTCCCCCTTGACCAAAGAAACAGATTGGCGAAAAAAATTCTAAATCAGACAAGCTGTTCTCGAGATACCATTGGTACAGCCATCCAGACATCCAGACATCCAGACGTCCAGACATCCAGACAGACGGACGGACATTTTTTTTTTGTTGCTTTTTCGGACTCATGGACTTTCAAAACGTCCAGAAAATTGGTTTTGGACCAACCAAATTTTTCGTCATTTTTGACAGGATTTCAATACTTTGGTCTTTTTAGACCGAAGTAATACAAGATGCCCCGGTGGCACAGTTTTTAGCATGCTTGCTATAAGCTCCGGAGGTCCCGGGTTCGATTCCCGGCGAGTGATGAAAAAATCACGGCTGGTTAATGTAAGGATCAACGATTTAATCACTCATTAACCGTTGGAAAAAGTGATTACGAAACTTCACAATGAAGCGGCCAAATTCCTTCTTTGGGATGTAGCGCCAGCGAGAAAAAAAAATACAAGATACAGTTACTTGGAAAACGGGTAATTAAAATACAAATTACAAATTGTAATTTGTATTTTCATTACATAATTCAAATACATGTAATTCGTTACTGCCCAGGCTTGCCTGCAACACGTTTTAAAGCTACTCATTGTTACTCATTAAAATAAACTTAAATTTTTGAACAACTTGAAAATTTAAAATGCTTGAATGTATAATTTTGATACTAGTTAGATCCAACTAGTTATTAGTTGGAACACGTTTTGCATTCTTCATTATATAGGTTAACCTGTAGAGATTTAAATGAAAATATTAATTGCATTAGTCACTTTGATTTTTGATGCTTTCTGGCGATGTTTGTTTGTAGTACAGTAATGTACATATGTAGATCTTTTGAATATGTATATGCAAAAACATCTTTTTTTACCAGCACTATCACTGTTTCAACTTACACATGTTTCCATATCAAAAAATAGAAAAAAATGAACAATTTTAAACGGTTATAAATCTTTTATTAATTCAAAATCAAGATTTTTATTACTAGGTAAATCATTTAAATAAAAACAGATTAACATCAAATTACAATTATATAACTTCATTTTTAAATAAAAACGTGCGATGAGCTGCTGCTAGAAAGATATCTCAATTTTGTACAACTTTCACATATTTTAATACCAGAAATTCATTTTTCATGAGCCCATATTGGTCACACTTTTGACTAGAGGGTGCTTTTTCCCGGGTTTTTTTTGTTCCCGGGAAACGGGAAATTTGAAACCAATTTTCCCGGGTTTCCCGGGATTCCCGAGAAATTAAAAAAAAGAAATTATAGGAATTTGAAAAACAAAAAAAAAAATTAATAATACATTAAATTTATTTCAAAATATAAAAATAAAGTAAAATCATAAATTACGAATACACTGTGTACTACACATGTCAACACAACATAAAATGTATACTACTTCATCTTAAAGTTAATTTTATTAAGTGAACTAAATCTTATTATTTGTTTAGGAAAGCAAAGGCAGTCAATGGAAATATCACTCAACGATGTTCGCTTCTTTGAGTAAAAATTAGACGAGGCCGACAATACCCTTTCAATCTTAATTGAAGTAGGTTGGATGGTTAGTACAGCATCCAGAAACTACTGCAGATTTATTGTAATGTTTCCCGTATTTTCGTATATTTGTAACTCTTTTGTATATTCGTTCACAGATTGTTTGACGACGTTGCAATTTTTTTAGTTCTAAGCGCTGCGTTTATTGTGCCAGCCAACCTTTCGTTAATATCTGAAACCAACAGAGAGTGTTCCGATTCGTCATCTTCCGTGAATGTATCCTCACCCTCCAGTTCTATTCCAAACTCTTCTTTGTTGAATAACCTATTAAAAATCGGGTTGCTACACAGGATTTTTGACGAACATGATGATGACAGAAAGCCTGCTGTAGCAGTTGATTGGATGTCGAGTGTCTGCATGTATTTGACTGAAGACACAAGATCTTGATTTCTTCGTTCTTTAATGCGACGTGATAAAACTTCCAATAACTCTTTTGAAATCATTTTCACGTAAAGATTTAAACAAAAACTTTAAAATCGCATCAGCTATAACCAAATTTGCATTACGTCTTCCCAAAGCTTCCACAGCTAATTTAAACGGCTGAAGCGCATTGAAAATATTCGACAATCTTGGGATATAATTGTGATTCAGTAATATTAGGGATCCCAAATTATTGAATGCCTCTCGAACTGAGTCAACAATTATTATAAATCCTTCAATCATGATCACAATGCTAATCCATCTGGTCTTACAATCTAAAAGCAAACTTAATTCCATTCCGTAATTTTGCTTCACATACTCTTGAAGAATTGAATTTCTTTTCGGTGACATTTTAAAAATTTGTACAATTTTTCTTACCATTTGCAACGCACCATTAATATCGTCTCGTTCACAACTCGGGCTACATATAAATCACATCTACAACAGCTAAATGTATGCAATGATTGTAACATAATTGGTGGGTATATTCAGACAATTCTCCAAATTTTACCATCACGGCAGCATCATCTTAAAACCAGGGACAGGCCATGTGCTAACTGAGAGAAAAAGGCCGTTTGTCAATTGATGAAAAAATAGAGAATAGACAAAAAAATCTCGGGAATTTTTAGTTTTTTTTCCCGGGAAACGGGAAACAAAAAATTAGGAAATTTAGGAACCCTCTACTTTTGACACTTAACCCAATTCTCTCCACCTTTGCTTTCAGTATATGCATCAGAGCAAACAAAACAGAGGCACTCCCTTTCATTACGATTACGTTTCTACAGTGCATTTTGTCTGATTTTTTTGTTTTTTTTTGTTTTTGTTATGGTTACTTTTGGCTGCAATAAAGATTGTCGACCCTTGGTTTTTCTAGCGTTTCTTTTATTTTGCCTCTCTTCAAGTGGCGCCTTCTCTGGGGTAGCGATTAATAATTGCTGATTTTCGTTTTTGGAGGGTAATTTGACAATAAAAAATTATTTCAATTGCCCATTTTCTAGTTACCACTCCCTGGGGGTCGAAATTTCAATTTTCATGCAAAGTTGGAATAAATGTGCATTCCTACGTTTCTTGGCATGCTAAAACCGAAAATGATAACAACAAATAAATTCGACTCTTTCATCACCCCTAGCGCCTGTTTACTACTCCCAGAAAGGGGTTGAAATTTCAATTTTTATGCAACATTGAGATGGATGTGCCTTTCTATGTTTTTTGGGGCGCTGGAACCTAAAATGGCAACGAAAAGTAAATTCGACCCTTCCATCACCCCTAGCACCCATTTACTACTCTCAGAAAGGGGTTGCAATTTCAATTTTCATGCGAAGTTCAGTTCGTGACAAATCCCTCAAATAGGATGGAGACACTCCTTTGTGGACCAATGTAGAATCGACTTATATTTGGAGAGCTTAAACTAGTTTAAAATGATTGCTATTAATGTTAACAAGGGAGGTATGATTCTGGCTTACCGTGGTTACCTTGTAGGTTTCGTATTTGCCGCTCAGGGTGGAGGAAGCTCTAAAAGCTAGGTTGTCATATTTGAAACATGCCACTTTTTTGTTACTTATTTGCCGACTCATTAACAAAAAAATTTTCTTTTGTCCAAATCATAATCCGTGTTTATTCTTCCTATTTATATTTTGAACTTGATATTTCGTTTTCACTTTGGATTTACTGTTTCTGCTGCTCAGAGATCAGTTTTATTTATACTTCAAACCTACTCAATTTTATTCCATGCCTCCGAAATAGAACTGATGATGAATTTGAAACTGCTCTTCCTCAAATCCCATGTAGCCTACTGCCGGATAATTCAGGAGACTTAAGCGAGGAGCAAGGTGAAAGGTTTCACCAGGATTTTAATGAAATGAAACGATGCTATCAAACGGGATATCAGTATGTTGGCTGAGCTGGACTTTGAAAATTGACTTGCCAGAGCAGAGGAAAGCCAACAAGAAGAAACCTCTCAGAAAATCGTTTGAAAGCAAGAAAGTTGTGTACCACAGGAAGAAGTAAGCGCCTGAAATCGTGAGAGGCAAGGGAACTCACTTCAAACAAGCACCTCGAATGGTGAGACGGGACTCATTTCAAACAAGCACGCCGAATAATGAGACGCAAGGGGACTCACTTCAAACAAGCACGCCGAATGGTGAGAGGCCAGAGGGCTCACTTTAAAGCAGCACTCCGAATCGTGAGCTGCGCGTAAAACATAAAAATACACATCCCCCTCCAGGAGGTAGGAAGGGGGTGATGGAGGGGTCAAATTTATTTTTTATTGACATTGTCAATTCCAGCGCCTCAAAAACATAGAAATGCACATCCATCTCAATTTTGCATGAAAATTGAAATTCCAACCCCTTTTTGGGTGTAGTAAGGGGGTGTTAGGGGGTGACGGAAGGGTCAAATTTGCTTTTCGTTGTCATTTTCGGTTCCAGCGCCCCAAAAAGCATAGAAATGCACATCCATCTCAATTTTGCATAAAAATTGAAATTTCAACCCCTTTCTGGGGGTACTAAGGGGGTGTTAGGGAGTGACGGAAGGGTCAAATTTATTTGTTGTTATCATTTTGGGTTTTAGCATACCAAGAAACGTATTGGAATGCACATCCATTCCAACTTTGCATCTAAATTGAACAACAAGGGTTGTTAAATGGAAAATGGGCAATTGGAATAACTTTTTATGGTCATATTCTTTTTCAGCGACCTTGAAAACGTAGGAATAGTGGGGTCTCCCTTCTGGATTACGACTTTATTTTTTTAGTGTGCCTGTGAATTTTAGAATTCCATTTCCATTGTACGTGCCGAATTAATAAATGGTTGCGAAGTAGCTAATATATAATGGAAACAACTAATCGAAGAATCGGCCTAAAAATGTGCAATTAATCGTTTTTTTCGAAAAAATATTAATCCCTCATGTCTTAATCTCAGCAATATATTAGTTTATGGTGCAATATATTTCAATAGTTCCAACAAACCTTTTCTTTTGTATTTTGTGATTAGCCTACAAGAAGATACAGTAGGTATTGCTCAACGATTACTAATTTTATTGGTCTTCCAGCTTATTATTTTTTAGTATTAATTGAAAGAAATTCTTCGTCTGTGTTGAAATTGTACGTGAATCAAGCCAGTTGACCGATAATTCGGAAGTTGTTTCTTTCTTAATAATTATGAAATCTTCTAATAGTTTAGTGGATTTAAATAAAAACTTTATGAGCTATTTCAACGATATCATATAGGTTTTTTTTCTGGAATGTTTTAATGATGTTGCAGCAATCAATAGGACAAGTGATGTTTTTGTGTTTGTTCGCACATGATTCTATAATGGTAAAATCCGAATCATTGGGCAATCGAAAAGCAAGAACTATATTTTGACTTTGAAACAACAGTATTATTTAAAATCGTTGCCACGTACATTATTTTGGCAACTTTTATTGTTTATACTGTTATAATAATTATATTAGTGTTACAGATAATTGGACAGATAAATCTTAGACAGTTTTACCCACAGATTTGACTGTCCAATTATCTGTACGATCTGATTATACAACTTGAGGTACATATGTGTGATTTTCTTAGTAGGGCGCATTTGGCAAATCGTATCAACAAGTTGATCAATAATGAGTTTAGAGGTGTTGTTAAGTTAATAAGACGAAATTCACAAAATGAAATTAAGTGGTTTGACTTCTGACAAGTCCAGTTAAAATATTAAATTAAAACTACCGGTGAAAAAATACTGCAGAATAAAAAATAAAAATACAATAAAAAACTGCTATAATCTAACGGGACGCTTTATCAAATATAATAAAACAGCGTAACTATGAACTACATAGGTGTCTGTAACCGGCTCAGTTCTGTCATTATTAATTAACCTTTTTCATCGTTCGGTCTAGTTATGTGTAAACGGCGTGTGCGGTGTCATCCGGAAGGCAGGCTTTCGTTTCGTTATGGTTTAAAAACTCAAATGGTACTCCATCCAAAATTAAGATGATTTAACTTTAAGATATGCCCAATTTTCCAAAAAATATCCAAACAATTGTCCCTTAATTCAAATTCAATGCAACTTGATTATAGTTATTATAAAGATATATTTGGCCTTCAGCTTTAGATATTTAGCTGGACGAAATAGGGCAGTCAAATATTTTGCTCTGCAGTTAAAATGTTCATGTAGAAAAGACGTAAAGTTTGCTTGCATTTAATTTGTATTTTGAAATAAAGTCAGTTTCATAAAAGAAGAAATTGAGGAAATACAAAATACCTGCAGACTGGCTGTTTTTGTGAAACCGGGCGTTAGCGGTTCTAAAAATGGAAAATTCGCCTAAAAATCAAAGTTTTACGAATAAATCGACAACACTCACCTAAACGATATTGTAAAATGAATTTTGACAATATTTAAAATCGTATCAGTTACCAATCACAAATATCAGTTTTATTAAGCAAGAACTGCATGACCTTAATAATATATATTTCCATTTCGGTGAATACTGGACGCTGAGCTTCCTGTCGTCTTCTAAATCTAAATATGTATTTCCTAATTAAGCTGAATAATCAGATAGGTAGTGTTTAGTGCCAACTTAAAACTGTTTTCGATGGGCCACTTAAATGTTTAATTAATAAGAAATCATGAAATATATATTTAGATAAAAAAAAAACTTTAATTAAATTATATTCTTCCATAAATTTATTAACACATATTGAGACATATTAAACTTAAAAAATTAAAAAATCATTTAGCGATGCTGCATTTCTTATAATAGTTGTAGCTGTAGCGGTATTTGAAATACCCAAAATTAAAGCATTAAGTAATCGGCATTGAAATATCTAATTTCATATCTTCTTCTACATTTCAACGATAAGAGTGTTAAAAAGTTGATGAATAATACATTGTTATTTATTTATATAATATAACATGTTAATTATTAAATTACACAACCTATTCTTATTTTTCACCTTCTCCATCACCACATAAACACCAGCCTCAACGTCTTGTAAAAAAAAGAAGCAAAAAATGAATTCTGTATGTATTTCAAAAAATGCAAAGTAAAAAAAAAATAAAAAGAAACAATAAAAAAAATAATAATCTTGCACACTCATTGAGTGAATTAATTGTGTTATTGTTATATGTACTAGTTTTCTTCTTATTTTCTTCTTGTATCTTTCTTTACATTTGCTTTTCTTACTTCTTAGATATAACAATAAGATTTTAACATTTTATAAATTCATTTTTCACTTTTTTCTTATATTATAAAACTTTATAACACTTCCAGATGCTATTTCCCCTCATTATGTCACTATTTATTTAAGTAATACAATTTGTGTATTTTAGTATAATAATAAGTAAATAGATTGTACATACTTAAGATGGCTCAAGAGAAGGTACTCATCTAATGAAGTGAAAAATTAATAAAAAAAAATTTTTATGTTCAAAACTTTTGATTGTTTTGGTTTTTATTATTAGCATGTAATACATTTACACTAAATTTAAATTATGGAAGGGTTTTAGAAAATAAAACCTAGAACACAACAATTATGAAGAATTAGTTTAATTCTAATAATCTAAAATTATAGGCAATGTAGTAGGTATTGACAAAAAACAGGGATTTGGGGATTAACAAAAAGACCGGGATCAAGGGATTTGACAAAAATCTCAGATGCCGGTATTGCACGCGCTAAGCATTACTATAGTTGAATGAATATTGTTTGTTGAAAAACAAACAAATTGATTGAGTTTTGTTAGAAACAAACTTAATTTTGCTAATTATTTTTAATATTATTAATGAAGTGACTCGCTACTTCTAGCAAGCCAGTTTTATGTTAACTCGCTTAGCCAATGGTTTTGATCGCTTTCTCAACATATTTTTATTAGTAGCAGCGAAATTTAAAAATAACCTGTGAATTACTAACTAAGACGTGGCGTATATTTAGGGTCTGTTACTTTTGTTTTATTTGTTGCGGCTCAGGCTAGTACTCAGATCAATGTGAAACGAAATCTCCATACAATTTTACCGAAACGGAATTATAAGCGAAAAGTTTCGTTTCAGTTTTATCAATGCTTCAGAGAACTACTACTGCTACTGAATTAAAAAAGTATTGACTAAATATTTCAGCAATTCTGCAACTATCTTGAACAAGTTCATTTTGTAGTCTAAAGGCCATGTATGCAGATAATTATCCGAATAATTAGTTATCAACAATGAGAATGTAGTAACAAGTTGAAGTAGCTCAAAAATTCGTCTATTTTGCTAATTCTCATTTGATTTGACATTTGTTATTGTCATTCTAGTTTGTGTTTTGGCTCTGTGTTTGTTACCGAATAAATTTTTGATTTTTTATCGCTTGGTATAAAAAAAATGTCGTTATCAAGAAATAACATTATTGGTGTTTTAACGCGGGATATGAATATTGTAAGTGCTTTGGTTACAGCAGTTATAATCAAAAATCGGTCGCGTTTGAATCGTAGACATGTACGACGACTTGGTGTAAACCCAGTTAATCGAAATAGAAAGCGCCAGGGTTTTTATGAAAATCTGGGCGCTGCTGAAATGAGGTTGAATGATAATGAAACCTTCATCAACTTTCATCCAATGATGCCTGCAGCATTTGACGAGTTCCTGTCAATCGTTGGCTCCTCAATTGAATGTTTGGATGTGGGAGAAAGGTCCGTAAGTTCGGGTCAACGTTTATCATTAACCCTCTGGTAATTATTTTAACATATTGTAATCGGTAAATTTGAAGACAATTATAAATATGTAATATTTCTTTAGCTACCTGCCAAGTGGGCACAGCATGATCTCTAATCTCTATCGGATGATATGCTTACCGATTGGGTGACAGTACGACCTCACAAATTATACGGGAGACGTGCCTTGTGGGAACATTTAAAAGTTTCTGTTTTTCCTAATCGGACCACTACGATGTGGAAGGACATCGCGAAAGATTTCGAACGACAATGGAACTTTCCACATTGTCTAGGAGCAATGGACATTGGAGAGCAAACATGTGGTTATACAAGTAAAAGTTATATATTTTTTAAGAACTTATTAAATTTTTATTTCCGTAATATATGATTTTTTTTCGATAAGATTCTTTCGGCTTTTTATAGACACGATATATTAATAATAATGGCATTCACAACATTTTCGACTTGTTAATCAAAAAAATGAAGAGGCCAGGCATTTATAATATATCTACCAAAAAAGTAGAAATATCAAAATCCCCCCCGTACTTTAACCCGAGAGTCAACACAAAATGTATTGACTCTAAAAATGAAAACCTTTCCTTGTTGTGTTGACTCTCGGGTTAAAGTACGGGGGGGATTTTGATATTTCTACTTTTCTGGTAGATATATTATAAATGACTGGCCTCTTCATTTTTCTGATTAACAAGTCGAAAATGTTGTGAATGCCATTATTATTAATATATTGTGTCTATAGAAAGCCGAAAGAATCTTATTGATTTAATACAGACAACAAACTTCTCTTTCTATGATTTTTTTTATATTTAGGCATTTGCAAATTCCGGATCTACGTACTTTAATTAGAAGCATAGCCACAGTATCGTCTTATTTGCCATATCAGACACAAATTATAAATTTATAATTATGGAAGTTGGGGCACCAGGCCATATAGGCGACAGCACAATATTTAGAAAGAGCAAATTTTGGAAAGCTATTTTAAGCTATTTTTAGCCGGCTTTTAGCTGATTTAAACATACCACCTCCAGAAAACTTACGAGATAATAAAGTATATCCGTTTGCTTTTGTTGGAGATGAAGCTTTCCTTTTGCTAAAGAATCTTTATGTATTTTTAATACAAGCTTAATCTCAAGAATTAATTATTAGTTTTAGTATATTGATTATCACATAAGTAATTCAAGGTAAATGAAATATCACATTTAATTCAATAATAAAACCCTAATCATAAAATTCAAAATGAGTTTAGAGTAATAAAATAATATGATATAATATTAAAATGTAAACATGTAAGAAAATAGTAAAAATTAAAGAAAATTATAATTTTTAAATTAAGTTTTTGTTTTTTAATTCACTTTCACGTTGATCGAACTGTAAACTAAACTCGTAGACAAATCGGGTGTGTTCTGTTGTTGGCCACTTTAAAAACTCAGGATTCACAGACTGGGTAAATGCGATGAGTGGAGATGTCAAATTACTTTGCTCTCTCTATTGCAATTCGGGTTTCTTTTAAATTAAATAAGGCTTCTTCCAAGAGACCTTCCAAAGCTTTGTCGCCATTATCATCACTTGTTCGCTTCCTCTTGTTGGTACGCGGCAGGCGTGTAGTAACAGAGTTTTCCCGTAAGTTTACCCGATGGTCCAGGTGTCGGTTCACTTGTTACATAATTTTCGGGTTCCTGTGTGCCTGTAACGAGTGACACGCTCATCATGCTTGATAGTCCGAAATGTCGTCCGAAAATGGAGAGAGTACTTCTGCATATTGCGAGGTGCCGAAACTAATTGTTGTTTCCTTTTTTATTTATTGCGGCAGCACTACCGCTTTTAGCAGGCTTCATTATCCGTACATATCTTGCACGAACCAACTTCCATATCCTCATGCATTCATTTGCGGTAATATTTTAATATTCGGCTATCTCGTTCCATACTACTCGCTTCAGAGGGTTGTTTTTATAGTTGTAGTGGCCGATTTGATACAAAAATTCCCTACCTTCTCTTCGCACCTCTTTAATTATTTTTGTTTCAATATCACGATTCATTTCTAAAACAAGAAAAAGAAATTATTTATTATTATTTATATCATAAAAGCCGCTACAAAAATATTTCAATTTTTACGTAATATAATTAGGAATATAAAGGAGCATACATAGCATCTTTTTTCCTATCAATAAGTATATACATACATACTTTTCAAAACTGATAAAATTTCTTCTAAATAACTTTTTAAACACTAATTTATTTAAAGTATTTTAAAATATTAAACAAAACACTATTAACTTGTTAACAAAAAAGCTTTAATAAATTTCACGAAACAAGAAATGTTACAAATAAGCAAAAAAGTCTATACCCAACGGGCAAAACTATTGCTCGTAATTTAATTTTTATTTTTATTAAGATGGATGCTGGTGGATAAAATTGCTCAAAGATAAAATTATTTTAACTTGGGAGGAGAATTTTTTTTTTCATTTTTAGTGATTTTGGTTGGTTGAAATTGCGGATAAATATTTATCAGCAAATTATCTGCATACATGCATCTGCATAAATTTAAAAAACCTTTTCCTTTCTTTAATAAAATCAACAATTTCCTAAGATAACGGCAATTTGTTACCGAACTTACACTTTTTACGTAGTACGATGGTATTTTTAACAACAAGCTCTTCCAAATAATAGACAAACTCACTTATGTTTGACGATTTTAGCAACTTCATTCATATAGGTTCACTAATTATCTTATCATAGTTTAAAACTTTAAATTGAACGTCGGTCGCTTTTCTTTTTTCGGATACTGAACGAAAAAAAAAATTGGCTAAAATCAGAGAAAGGAAAGAGACTTGGATACTGGATAGCTATCCTAAATAGAAATGCGAATGCCATTTCATAACAATGGGATTAAGTGGCTTCATTTTTAAATAAAACTAATAATTTGGCCCACAAAACATGATTCGTGCTAAACAGGGCCTTTTACCACATAAAATATCAAAGGAATTGGTACTGGCTCTGCTCAGCCTTTAATTGAAGATTATTTTTTCATATGTAAGCCTAGAGGTTTTTTTGTCGTGTACGGCTTCATTACCCTTTTATTTAACAGAAACGCGTGGTGTAGTCATCAACAAAAAAAAAACATAGCAGCAATGTGTTAACGACCAGATGCTGAAATTACCTGAAACAACACTTTTAATCTTACTTACTAACTTGGTAAAAAACCGGAATTCAGAGATCACTGGTTAATACTACAGTGGACTTTTCCAAGTCTTATTGCTTTTTGATCACAGTGTTATATCTACAAATCCGTAAACTAGATCTTCTCCATAAACATTTTTTTGTGTTTTGAAAAATAGAATCAGTATGCTTTAATCTATGCGAACCACACTTAAGCGATCAAACCAATAACCAAATCAAGTAAAGCTGAACTCAAGTATGAAAGCACAAGTACAATAATCATTCCTTCAATTGTTTCAACAATAATAACAGTGTGTCGATCAAAGTTCAGGTATACATATATTATGTAACCTCCCTTCTACATGAAGATTCACCAGCTAAATTAGACCAAACTCACCTCTGTTTCCAGCTTCACAATCACATAAGAGTAACGTTACGTCTGCAATGGCTTATACTGCAAGGAAAATAGGAACAAAAATATTACCCTGTATTCTAGTACAAACAACAACCTCGCGTACTACTACATAGATTCAGAACCTTAGGCATCATGTATTAATGAAAGCTGCATTCAAACACTGCTATTAAATCGCAGACATTAGCCTTTAACTTCAATTGCTCCATAAGATTTGCCTTACTTCCATCTATTTGTGTTAACTGACCCCTATTTCCATCAAGCAGCAGATATGGACATCCTCATTGGATCAGATCACTTTGTTAGATAAAAAAGGAATATTGGGAGACCATTTGCGATCTACCATGAATAATTATTCTTCGGTTGGATAGTTGCTGATAAATTAACATACCCTATTATACTGAAGAAGAAGAATTTTGTGAAACCCATTTCCAGAAGACCAAGCAAGAAGATGAATTTGGTTGTCTAATAGTACCACTTCCATTCAAAACTCCACCAACTATTTTCGGAGACCCCATCGGTGTTATCAAACAAGAACATTTTCTAAGAATGAGGAATTTTGTATCATGTACAAGGAGTTTAAATATAGGCAACTACATCGAATTAGGGCTATGAAAGAAATTACCTTTACTGAACAACAATTATCACGAAAAGCAGTTACGGGCTGCTTGGCGGTAGGCTCTACCTTGTGACATTACTTTAATCATATTTTATGGTGTTTTAGAGAATTCTGAGTATGTTTTACATCGGATGTGGAGAAAAAGATTCTTGGTACGCGTAGTAAGGAAATTCACCCTATAATTCCCAACGAATAATTACGAGAGATAATTCTAAACTACCTTTTAAGTATTACAGCGAGCTCTCCCAGAAGAGATTTCCGGAAGTAGCTGGCTGTATTTGGATGATCTTATGATATTTATTTATTTATCTGATTATTAATGTAAAAAGTTATAAAACTTATAAACATTAGCCATTCCATAATAGGTAATAAAAATATAATAATAATAATAATAACAAAAAAAATAAAAGCAATAGCCATAAATATAACAATAATAAACATAATAATATGAATATAACCCTTGATTTCTACTTAATAACTACCATTAAAGTATTTATTACGAAATGCTGCTGTTGTTCTACAATATTTAACATCAATAGGTAACGAATTCCATAAACTGATTCCTCTCACAAAAAGCGAAGAATTCATAATTTTCGTATGGTTCTTCGGAATTTTTATAGCTTGAAGCCGACTGGATCTTAATTTCTCTAATTTACAAAAAATGTAAGCCGGCTCTTCGAGTTTCAAAAATTTCAACAAGGACAGACATGCCCGAACTTTGTTACGAGAATGCGACCTTGCAGTCACCTACGTAATCAGACTATCTTACGGTCTCCACCTGCAGCAATTTCCAGCTCATGCTCAGCCTGGGAGGGTTCTTTTTGGTGGAGCCCCGTTAAGACTTAAAGTGCTGCCATTAACTACTCCAATCCACACGACCACATAACACACTCATCTCCTGAAATAACTAGAGTAATTTAAAGACACATATTTGACTTACCGTCCATGATTTATTGCTTAGACACTCAATAACAATTTTATTATTGTCCTACAGACTTTACTTTACTTTACTCTACACATTTAGAAACCAAAAAAAACATATAATATTATTTCTTTAATTAATAATCCGACCAGAGAAAAAATAAGAAACAGAAGCGATGACCCAGCAAACACTCGAGCTCGTGTATCTGCCTATTAAGAAACATAAAAAAGCTGAAAAAAAATGGTCCCAAAAGGGTATTAATCAAAGAAACAATATATATCCAATTTAAGAACCTTTACAAATTTACAATTAGAGCAAAACAAATACTTAAGTTAATACAAACAATGGTAACGGTAAATTCCAAAAAAATGAAAACCAGGTGATTTCCTTCTCAGTCTCCAATGCAACCATAAGATGCCCTTGAATGCCGCTGTTTCCTCTCCCGTTAACACACCTCCGCCAATACTCCGAATGATGTACTTGTCCGGAAGGAATTAATGGATCCCCAAATTGAATATCTCGATATCACCGATAAAATTACTGCTCTGGTTGGCCACCACGACCAAAGAAATCCAAATCACCGTGGCTAACAATATCACACAATTTTGGGTTCAGTTTCAGTCGGATTACTGGTTTGTTAATGTGTATGATTTTTTTTCCAATTTACTTTGTTGGATTGAAGCACCACTTTACGGAATAACCTGTATTGGTTATATATTTTTGTTTTGTTTCTGTGATTTTATTTTTATTATTTTTAGCACCAAAACTTATGTGTGTCAATAGTACACATACGAGCGTTATTTTTAATAATTTAATAATTTAGTTATTTAATAATTAAGTTATTTTTAATAATTTAACAACTTAATAATTTATTTTTAATAATTTTATTTATGTAACTCTGGTATTTTTGATAACACCATTCGCTTTTCAATCTCAAAATTGGACTCCTTTCATTTTGCTTTTTCCCTTCCCTCAAAAACATCAACAACCACAAAAAAAAATGTCATCACGCACTTCCATTTAAAATTATAGCTCTATTGACTCAAATACTTTTCTATGGCACAAACACATAAACGACGTCAACTAAAGCAGCGTAAATATCGCTGACACCGCAAGGACGCAAGCCAACCGTAACATCGTGGGGAAGACCCACACCCCTGAGATGTCTCATAAGCCGGGCCAAATAACTACCCAAAAAGGTGTTTTGAGTAATCATTTTAAAGTCGAATATCCTGTGCATGATAAATGCCTAATGCTTTGCCTGACGAATCTTCTAGTCGATATGCTACTTGTCCTATGCGTTTGTAGCGGCCGATCTTAAAATGTAAATTAAATATTTATATTCATAAATAACATTTTTAAATCGCGCTACGAATTAATGATAGCATTTTCGAATTTTATGTTTCTAACTACACTATCGACTAGTGGAGATTGGAACCATTTTTCATTTATGCAGTTTACTGCAGGTGTCCATTAGTTTAGTACAATAGCTATCATTTTATTTTAGTCTATGTTTGTTTCTTGGTTTACGTTTTATTAGTACTCAGTAATACTTTTCACGTGGAGTGCTAATTTCTTTTGTTGTGTAGTCAACTTCCCATATACTTGGTGTTTCTTACACAAGTATATATTGTTATTTACTTATACTGTCGTTTCATTTTGCCACACTGTGCGCGCGGTTTTCTTATGTACATATAATTTATATATTTTGTTTTTGGAATGTACAAGTGGATGTACAGTAAAAAATATTAATTGCGTTCAGAGTTTCGACTATTGATGGTCGATTTATTATTGAAAAATAAAAATAAAATTAAATTAAAAGAGTGGCGTTTAATAATAATATAATAATTTTGTAAATTTTTAATTAATTAAAAACCTGGAATAAAAATTAAATTAAAAGTTGTAAAAATAAACGCGGAAGAATTCGTGCATAATTTATATAACAGTATACCAGAGTAGTTTTATTGATTTAAAATACAAGTGGAAATAAAGTAGGACGACCACGAAGTTGTTATTGGTGAGTCGAGTACCTATAAGTGGTGACCCCGAAAGTCCCTGTTTAGGGCAGATCCGCAGCCGCGGATATTTTTTTCACGCAAAATACATGCGTAGAATACGCAACAACGCGGAATTCAACATTTTATAAGTTTTGGTTTTGGAATCTTGGTACGGCCACCGTACCAAGAAAAAGGTTAGTGTCGTTGATTAAACATATAACAATATATAATATATAAGCCGTAATTTAACGGATACTAATTTGTCTCTTTTCTCTTTGAATTGTGTTTCAAATATTTCCGAGAATCATCGAATTTAAAAGTTTTGTCGACATTATACGTATATTGGAGAACACACCTTTAAAACGGGAACCCATTACAGTACCGTTTCCAAAAAACCAAACAATTCTGGACAACAATTTTACTGGATAATACATAAATAAAACTTTACCGGATAATATTTATATAAATAATTTACCGTTTGGTAACCTTAAAATTATTCAACACCGCAATATCACCAGGTGCAACGTGGGACAGCAGATGAATTAACAGTAATACCGTAGACAGGGAACGGTTCAGCGTGGGACATTATACCGTGACATTACCCGGTGCAACGAGGATTAATCCGATATACATCTAAGTTCTATAACTGAACTAAAATCAGCTAAGTGTTTAAAAGTTTTTTTTATATAAACACATAAATAGTTTATTGTACACACTTAATTTCTTATATAAAATTTCAATTTTTTGGTTTCTTTTAAAAATTTTAACGTAGCTTCAAGTAAATGTAAATTTAACGCCATTTATTTAATTAATTTTACATTAATATTTTAATAACGGAATCAAAATATCAAAATTTCGTAACGGTATAGAAATTTTGATCAACACTACAATTTTGTGGTTACTTATTTACATAATTTTTTTTTATTTTTTAAATTCCCCGGTATCAAAATAAAACGTTTTCTAATCAATTCATCAACCAATTAATATCGTTCCGACTGTTCCCACGTAACATTTTCACATTGCATCTCGCAATAGAATCAATTTATATTTCAGTTCATTTTAGAAGTACGAGCCTTGGTGTTCGCCGTACTGTTCTTTATTTTGACTTGTCACAACTATTTGTCAGCGACTTAACACTGACAATTTGCCAGTAATCTAGGAAAACCGTACTAGATAATATTTATCATATTTCATAGATTCCAATTGGTTTTTGGTTCAAGATGCCTAATACACCGGCAACGTCCGCGGAAGCAGACGCTGATAAAAAAAAACTATTGGAACCTGCAGATGTCGAAATGCCACAGGCACCAGACAATGCTGCCTCTATTAATATCAAATTGCAGCCGTTTTGGATTACGAGCCCGGAAAATTGGTTTCACACGGCTGAGCTGCAGTTTGATTTATTGAAAATTAAAGGTGACAAGGCAAAATTTTTGCACGTGTTGGCTTCTCTGTCGCCAGAGACTAGCGATCTGATTTCAGATTTGCTACGAACACCACCGAAGGATAATTTCTACGAAACAATAAAAAACACTTTACTAGAACGCCTCTCACCTTCGAGTGAAGCCCAATTATGGAAGCTTTTGAGTGGTTTAGATATAGGCGACAGACGACCCTCCGAATTACTTAGGCATATTCGATCACTCGCGGGTAGTTCCATTAGCGACAAAGTCATTAAGGCTTTATGGATTCGCCGTTTACCGGAAGTTATAATGTTGGCACTTGTAGCGCAACCCGATACATTAACCCCCGATGATCTCGCTAAGACAGCGGATAAGATTCATGAAGCCATGAATCGAACTCCCAGATTAGCAACATTAAACAGACCTTCGAGTTCAACCTCAAAACCAACTAATTTGTCGAATATTTCAAATATTTCTGATACTTCGAAAAAAACTCCAACCAAGTCGAATGGGCGAGACGCGCCGACGACATTAAAGACCATCGAATCTCGATTGAATTCGTTAGAAGCCCGGATGAATAATCTTTATAATGATAAGGGCAGGTCTCGGAGCAATTCAAGGAACTCAAGGTACTATCGTCGAAATTCGTCTTTTGACAATTCTCGACAAAATAAGACTGGTAGTAACAATAAACAGACATCCGATGATCCGTGGTGCAAGTTACACCGTCTTTTTGGCCCAAAGGCACATTTCTGTAGGCAACCTTGCTCATATTATCATGATAAGCAATCTAAGTCAGACAATTCGGATAAATCGTTTGACAATACAAAAAACGAGTAGGGCCGCACAGCGTAGAGTCGACTAATTTTATTAGAAACCCCACCAGTCGACTTTTTATACACGACAGCAATATTAATTTAACTTTTTTGATCGATACTGGCGCTGATATTTCAGTGTTACCAGTTAAATTTTTTCATATTAACGTAAACAGTTTTTCAAGTGATCTAGTTCTGACAGCAGCCAATGGATCAACTATTCGTACCTATGGTACAAGGTTGATTAAGGTCAATCTCGGTTTAAAACGAGATTTTCCACATGTTTTTTTAATAGCTTCTGTGGATAGGCCAATCATTGGTGCTGATTTTTTGGCAAAGTTTGGTCTTTTAGTGGATCTGAAGCATAAACAGCTGGTAGATTCGACCACTAAATTGTCAGTTGATGCGATGGTGAAGAGTTTTGAAACTCCGACTCCGGTGCATTTTTCCATTGACAATGGTTATGGCACGCTCCTTAATAAATTTCCCACACTTACAGCGTTGCCCAATTTTAATTTGCCTGTCCGCCACTCTGTTGTACATCATATTGTTACAAACGGACATTTACCTGTGGCGAGACCTCGCAGACTAGATCCGGATCGGCATAAAGCCGGTTTATTAGAATTCCAACATATGGTGGAGTTAGGTATTTGTCGTCCGTCGGCATCCTCTGCTTCAAGTCCTTTACATATGGTTAGAAAAAAGGATTTAGATTGGAGGCCATGTGGTGATTATCGAAGATTAAATTCGATCACAGTACCGGATAGATATCCGATTTCCCACATTCAAAATTTTTCCATGAATTTACATGGTTGTACCATTTTTTCTAAGATTGATTTGGTCAGGGCTTATCATTTAATTCCAGTCGCTGTTGAAGACGTGCATAAGACGGCTATCACAACACCTTTTGGCTTATTTGAGTTTACTCGGATGCCATTTGGTTTGCGTAATGCCGCTCAGACATTCCAGCGTTTTATTAACGAAGTTGTCCGCGGACTTGACTTCGTTTTTGTTTATATTGATGATATCTTGGTGGCATCCCAGTCAGAAGAGCAACATTTGGTTCATTTAGAACAGTTGTTTCAGAGATTGGTTGATTTTGACGTCCATATTAAGACACCGAAATGTGTTTTTGGCGTTGCTTCGCTTGATTTTTTAAGCCACAAGATTTCCCTTGATGGTATTCAACCCTCTGAGGAACGAATACGTGCCATCAGGGATTTTCCTGCTCCTGGTTCCATTAAACACATTCAGCGGTATATCGGGATGGTAAATTACTATCATCGATTTATACCAAAGTTGGCTGAATTTCTAAGTCCAATTCATTCACATTTGTCAGCACTGCTTAAGTTGCCTAAGACACCCAAGAATTTTTCTTGGCCTTCCGAATGCAATGATGCATTCATTGCTTTAAATAATGAATTGGCAAATGTCACTCTTCTGTCGCATCCTATAGGAAATGCGAAATTTAGTATTACTACTGATGCATCGAGCACCGCCGTTGGCGCTGTCCTGCAACAGTATAATAAGAAGAAGTGGGAACCTTTAGGATTTTTCTCTAAAAAATTAACGACTGCGGAAATTAAATATTCTGCATTCGATAGAGAACTTCTCGCAATATATCAGGCAATTAAGCATTTTAGATATTTTGTTGAGGGTCGTGATTTCACGATTTATACTGACCATAAGCCTTTGACTAGAGCCCTTCAGTCTAAAACTGAAAGAAATCCAAGGCAGTCACGCCACTTGGATTATATTAGTCAATTTACCTCAGATATTCAGCATGTGCTTGGTTCCGACAATGTTGTCGCAGATACACTGTCTCGGACCACAAATATTGACTCGGCCACAAATGAAATTTTTTTTGATTATTTAGATATTATTAAGGCACAACAATCGGATGAAGAACTTCAGAAGTTACTTTCTGATACCGGTTGTCGCTCAGTTTCCATGAAGCTTGAGTTATTTAAATTGCCTGGCCTTGAAGTCTACTGCGAAACTTCGACGGGTAATAATCGCCCATACATCGCAGCTTCTTTACGTCGACTTGTGTTCGACTCTTTACATAATATAGCGCATGCTGGTGTCCGAGCCACTCGTAAGTTGATTACGGCTCGTTATTTTTGGCCTAGTATTAACAAGGACGTAAACCATTGGGCTAGTTCTTGTTTATCCTGCCAACGTGCTAAAGTTCAACGGCACACTATTTCACCCCACGGACAATTTGATATTCCACCTGGTCGTTTTGAACATATACATTTGGATATTGTTGGGCCTTTGCCTATTTCGAATGGATGTTCATATATTCTTACTTGTGTCGATCGTTTTACTCGCTGGCCTGAAGCGTACTGCATAGCGAACATGACAGCTGCAACCATTGCCACTTCTTTTGTCAATAATTACGTGTCACGCTATGGCGTTCCATCTCAGATTACTACGGATCAGGGATCACAGTTTGAATCAAAACTTTTTAATGAGCTAACAATTCTTTTAGGGGCTCATAGGATACGTACTACGGCTTATAATCCTAAAGCCAACGGCATGGTTGAACGTTTCCATAGGCAGCTTAAAGCTGCTCTTATGGCCAGAGGTGATTCAGTTCATTGGAGTTCTGAAATTCCAATTATTTTATTAGGAATTCGGGCTACCGTGAAAGAAGATTTAAAGTGCTCTCCAGCCGAGATGGTTTATGGGCAACCCATTAAACTGCCCGGTGAATTTTTTATTGAGAAGCCTCTTTCAACGTTACCTAGTAGCGACACAGTTATCGACCAATTGCGTAATGCAATGAGGAACCTTATACCGTCACCTACGCGTAAAGCTAAACAAGATGACATATTTGTCCCGAAAACTTTGGACAACTGTGATTTTGTTTTTATAAGGTCTGACAAGGTTCGTGTTGGACTTACTCCTCCTTACGAAGGACCATTTAAAGTTGTTAGGCGCTTTCGTAAACATTTTATTATCTTGATTCGAGATAAGAATTGTAATATCTCGATTGATAGATTGAAACCTGCTTTTGGAATAGTTAGTTCGGTTGATAATAATCTTCCACCTCGCAACCAAACAGCAGTGCATTTTGATCGTTAGTGTTCAAGTCTTACTGGAACACAACTAGGAGAGGAGTACTGTAGCGGCCGATCTTAAAATGTAAATTAAATATTTATATTCATAAATAACATTTTTAAATCGCGCTACGAATTAATGATAGCATTTTCGAATTTTATGTTTCTAACTACACTATCGACTAGTGGAGATTGGAACCATTTTTCATTTATGCAGTTTACTGCAGGTGTCCATTAGTTTAGTACAATAGCTATCATTTTATTTTAGTCTATGTTTGTTTCTTGGTTTACGTTTTATTAGTACTCAGTAATACTTTTCACGTGGAGTGCTAATTTCTTTTGTTGTGTAGTCAACTTCCCATATACTTGGTGTTTCTTACACAAGTATATATTGTTATTTACTTATACTGTCGTTTCATTTTGCCACACTGTGCGCGCGGTTTTCTTATGTACATATAATTTATATATTTTGTTTTTGGAATGTACAAGTGGATGTACAGTAAAAAATATTAATTGCGTTCAGAGTTTCGACTATTGATGGTCGATTTATTATTGAAAAATAAAAATAAAATTAAATTAAAAGAGTGGCGTTTAATAATAATATAATAATTTTGTAAATTTTTAATTAATTAAAAACCTGGAATAAAAATTAAATTAAAAGTTGTAAAAATAAACGCGGAAGAATTCGTGCATAATTTATATAACAGTATACCAGAGTAGTTTTATTGATTTAAAATACAAGTGGAAATAAAGTAGGACGACCACGAAGTTGTTATTGGTGAGTCGAGTACCTATACGTTCTATAATTTTTGCAGGGATAAATTTAGGTGCTAGCTTCGCAGAAAATTTTCGTACAGCGTTGCTTTGGACATAAGTGCGTACAAAAACATCCTGTCCGACACTAAAGTCCCGTGGATTGCTCCTTCGATTGTAATATTTTTCGCCTTTCAATTGAGCTTCCCTAAGGTGACTTAACACTGACTCACGCACCGTGTCCTGGTGAAAAGAGCGGGTGATAGTGCTAGCTTCACTATTATCGTCGCATCCTAATAATCTCCGAAGTTCGTATTCAGAGCCGTGATTAATATAATGTTGCCCGAAAACTAAAAAGTGCGGCGAGAATGAAGTTGCTGAATGAATAACGTTCCTCATGGTGGCAGCTACTTTAGATAGATGACAATCCCATTCGATGTGATTACTCCCTATATACGCGCGAACGGCTGACAGAACAGTCCGATTGACCCTTTCAGCGGCATTGCTCTGGGGTGAATGATACGGCGTTCGCCGATGAGAAATACCATACTTACTTAGTAAGTGACGGAAAGATAATGAAAGGAATTGCTGTCCGTTATCTGTGAGCACCGTTTCTGGCACGGAAAACACTTCAAAAATTTATTTCTCAAAGCCTTTAAGGAAGCCTCTACCGCTCTCATGTGCAATTTTGTGGAGACGGTTGGCTTGCCGTCCTTGCGGTGTCAGCGATATTTACGCTGCTTTAGTTGACGTCGTTTATGTGTTTGTGCCATAGAAAAGTATTTGAGTCAATAGAGCTATAATTTTAAATGGAAGTGCATGATGACATTTTTTTTTTTTTTTTTTTTTTTTTTTTTTTTTTTTTTTTTTTTGCTATATTAGCACATATTATACATTTTGTCGGGCACCGTTCCCTTATCACCGTACGCTAATAGTGAATTTTTCATAATTGAATTTGGTTTTATCTTGATTAATATTTGTTTTCACGGAAACGTTATTTATCAAGATGGATTTGTCACATTTGGAGGCGGATGATCTCAAAATTGAATGTGAGATACGTCAGTTACCATTCGCACTGTCCCAAATAGAGACTTTACGAGCAAGACTGTTGTCGGAACGTCAATTCTCAGTTTTAGTACCGGTACAACCACATGCGCAAGCTTTCCGAAATCCGTCACTTGAAATTAAGTTATGCTCCTGCAAAATTAACCGTATTGCTTCGTATTTAGACTGTCCCTCTACCATTCAAAGTGGAGAATTACCAAGAATTAATTCACAATTAATACATATACAGGGAAGACTAAGGCGAATGCAAAATCACCCAATCGAAAAAGATGGAATCTGCGCATTAATTCAAGATTGTGAGCGGCTACAACTCAGAGTTCGTGACTTGGAGGTTAACGGAATTTTTAGTTCTCCTCCAACTTCGTCCAATGAGTTGGCTGAACCTATACAACCAAAGACATCTCCTATAACATTTCGTCCTACGGTCAGTGAGGATGTTAGTATTCTGAACGCCCTTGAGCAGACATTTTTTTTAGATCAGGGTAACGATCAGTCGACATCTCAAAATCAGCCTAGCGAGCGTCCTTCCATGGTCAGAGAACAAAAACCACAATTTGCTCCACCAAACTGTTCATTGAATTATGGTTATCCCAATGCTAACGCACAGTTTGTACAACCTATTAAAAATTCCAGTGATTATCGTACCATAGATAATCCTAATTCTCAACCGGAAAAACACGTTAATTCGTTAAATATAAATGCTCTAGTTAACTCTGTAGATGCACTAATAGATACCATGCGAACAACAGGATTTACTCAGCATGTTTCGCGACCTGATCCGGCTATAGACAACATCGGACCGGCCAATCCTTTCGGTAATACTTTCAATCGCTCTAAAATCTATTCCTCATGGAACCTTAAGTTTGGTGGTTCAAATACGGATACTCCGGTAGAAAGATTTGTTTCTCGGATTGATCAAATGGCCAACAGAGCTGGCATCAATTTAAATGGTTGTGTGCAAGAGTTAACTTGTCTTTTAACTGGAGATGCACTAGAATGGTTCTGGATTCAGTTAGAAAGGAATCCTTTGGTTACATGGGACATCCTCAAACGTGATATGATTGATCGCTTTTGTTCAAGTCGTTCTGATCGAGATATTCGTAGAGCGCTGGATGCTCGAAAACAGAATTATCCTAAGGAGAATTATGGCGAATTTCAAGACGCTATTTTTAAAATCTCATTGCAAGCACAAAATCTCATTTCGGATCAGGAAATCCTTGAAATTTTATTTAATAATATGAGACCGGGTTTACAATTAGCATTAGCTAATAAAACTATAACTACTATAAGCCAATTAGCTCAGGAATGTCGGTCACTCGAAAATTTGTGGAAACGGGTTAGATGTAATCCGGAGGCCAACATTATTTATTCTAGACCACTGGTACATGAAATGTCTACACAACTTGTTCAGTTTCCAAATCCAGTACATCCGTCTGTTATATTACCTGATCGTACTTTAACACAGGCTGTCAACAATAATGAGTCCGCAGAGGTTTGTGCGTTAAATCGGTCGACTGCTGGGAATAATCATGTTAGATTTAATCTCCAGGATGCTCCAGGAAGTCTCTATCTATTCTAAAAAGATTAAAAAATTCCAATCCAGTCACTTCTCCCGGATCTCGCTTTCATCGAGCTTACCTATATTTTGCTAAACGTAAACGCTTAAGACGCGAAATCAATGAATCACATTTGTTAAACCACACGGATGGACGGCCATTCGTCAAAGTGGTCATAAATGGTTTTGATAAATGGGGCTTGTTGGACTCGGGAGCGAATATTACCGTTTTAGGAAAGGGATGTGATTCATTTTTAACACGCTTTGGTGACAAGTTTTATAGTTTTCCTTCCAAATTATCCACAGCAAACGGGTCTGTAGAGTGCATACTGGGATATATTCTTGCAGACATTCAGTTCAACAATCAGTGTCACCAAATTCGGTTGTATTTGGCTCCTAACTTGTCGCAAGAATTATACCTAGGTATGGATTTCTTCCGTACATTTGGTATAGAACTAAAACTTTCCGAAATTTCCGTTAATGTTTCCGATGTTGAGATTCCGATTAATCAACCTCCTACACATAATTTGTCAAGTGAACAAAATAAAGCTTTGATGGACGTAATTAGTCTATTCCCATCTTTTGCTAATTTGGGTTTGGGCCGCACCAACATTATATCCCATAAAATTGACACAGGGACTGCTCCTCCTCTAAAACAGCGACATTACGCCGTATCACCAGCAAATTCAAAGGCAGCTCTATGCAGAACTGGATCGTATGCTTGGGCTTGGGGTCATAGAGGAGAGTGAGAGTCCTTGGTGTTCACCAGTTACACTGGTGAAAAAGTCAAATGGGCGAGTTAGGTTGTGCTTGGATGCCCGAAAGGTTAACGAAGCAACCTTAAAGGACGCATACCCGTTACCGTTGATCGATGGTCTTCTGAGTCGATTGGAAAACACCACTTTCATTTCTAGCTTGGACTTGAAAGATGCCTTTTGGCAAATTCCTCTTGACAGTGATGCAAAAAGCAAAACTGCATTTACGGTAGCGGGTAGGCCCCTTTATCAATTTACCGTTATGCCTTTCGGGTTATGCAACGCTCCGCAAAGCATGTGTCGATTGATGGACAAGGTGATTCCTCACCAATATCACGATAAGGTATTTGTCTATCTTGACGACTTATTGGTGACGTCTAGTGGTTTTGAGGAACACCTTGCTCTTCTTCGACTCGTAGCTGAGCGGTTGCGGTGGGCCAACTTGACCATTAATGTTGAGAAAAGCCACTTTGTTCTCAAACAAATTAAATATTTAGGGCATTTGATTGGAGAAGGTTGTATCAGAGTTGATCCTGAGAAAGTCAGTGCGGTTTCCGAGTTTCCAATCCCTACCACTATTCGTCAGCTTCGCAGTTTTCTCGGCCTCAGTGGGTGGTACCGACGATTTATATCAGGATATTCCTCTATTGCTGCTCCCTTGACGGATCTATTAAAGTCCAAATCAAAACTCGTGTGGAATGCCGAAGCAGACTTTGCTTTCAATAAATTAAAAGAGGCTCTTACTACTGCTCCAGTCTTAGTTCACGCCGACTACTCTGTACCTTTCTTCATCCAAGTCGATGCGTCCATATCTGGTGTCGGAGGAGTACTGTATCAAATTCATAACGGAGAAGAACATCCAATAGCCTTTTATTCTCATAAATTGAATTCGGCGCAACGCAAGTACAGCATCACGGAGTTGGAGTGTTATGCAGCTGTGCTGTGCGTAAAACGGTTTAGGGCATATGTAGAGGGGTTCGAATTTTCTATAATTACAGACCATGCGAGTCTCCAATGGCTCATGAACCAGAGCGATCTGTCGGGGCGACTAGCGAGATGGAGCTTAAAACTCCAGGGTTTTAAGTTCCACATCATCCACCGAAAGGGGAGTCTTAACGTTGTGCCTGACGCCTTATCACGCGTCTATTGCGACGCTCTCGAACCTGGTCCTTCAAACGCTAATCCTGACGACACATTGTGTGTAGATCTGGCATCTCCAGCTTTTTGCGAACCTGCATATCTGGCGCGTATTCGTGAGGTAACCAATCATCCTGTTTGTCCACCTGGGATCAAGGTCGAGAATGGTAAACTACTAATTCAACCTTCTTATGGACACCGATACGACGACTCGGATTTATCACCATGGAAACTTTTTATTTCTTCGGGTCTGACCGCTCAGTTGGTTCAATTGGCTCATTCTCCACCATCATCTAGTCACATGGGCATCGCAAAGACTCTGAATAGGTTACAACGACACTTTTATTGGCCTGGTATGTCCAAAGATGTTCGTACATTTGTACGCAATTGCAGCGTATGTAAAATGGTAAAACCATCTAATATTTCTTTAAGACCACCCATGGGAGACGCAGTCGAAACTAAGAGGCCTTTTCAACATCTATACTTGGATTTTCTTGGACCGTTCCCACGTTCCAAAATCCTTAATACTCATGTTTTAGTCATTTTGGACCATTACTCAAAATTCGTATTTCTCAAAGCCTTTAAGGAAGCCTTTACCGCTCTCATGTGCAATTTTGTGGAGTAGTTAATGGCAGCACTTTAAGTCTTAACGGGGCTCCACCAAAAAGAACCCTCCCAGGCTGAGCATGAGCTGGAAATTGCTGCAGGTGGAGACCGTAAGATAGTCTGATTACGTAGGTGACTGCAAGGTCGCATTCTCGTAACAACTTGCAGAAATTTTCTAGGAAGCATCCCAATAAAATGACAGTACCTATACTCAGAAATATGATCATACTTTCTTAATCTAATTACGTATTTTATACATGAATTAAATATCATTTGTAAATTGTTAAAATATTGCTTTTGAAGACTAAACAGTGCGGTAAAATATATGTTTTGACTAAACGGAGTCGAAGATTCGAGTTAAGGTGTTTCATGTTAGTCTAAAGAATTCTAAGTAGGAAATTAATCCTTCTACATATGTTCTCCACATGATACTTCCAGCACAAAGTCTTATCAAAATGTACACCTAAATTATTAACCATATTAGAAAAATTAATATCAGTTCCATTTACAACAATTTTGGGAAGATGGTCACTGGTCAGTACCTACACTGCTCAGAACATGCTAAAAATATACTTTGAGTCTTGCTACTGTTTAATTCAAGTCTATTTATTGTAAACCATTCAGAAATAACTTGAATATCCTGGTTAACCTTATCAATACAAAAAGAAGCATTACTAATATTGCAAAATTTATATATCTACGAATATCATCACTAATGTTTAGTAAAGCGGTAATAGAACTATGATTCGATCTATAAGCAGATTGGTACCGAGAAAGTATCTTGTGAAGTTCTAAGTATTCCAAAATTTGAGATTGAAGAACTTTTTCAGAAACCTTAGCGAGTGCAGGTAGTAAACTTATCGGATGAAAATTCGACAAACAAGATATACTCTTGTTTTTGGGAATAGGTATAACTTTTGAGTGCTTCCATGCTAGAGGGGAACTAGAGCACGTGATATACTATTAAACACATGGATTATGAAACAATCAATGAAGGGTAATAAAATTTAGATAAATTTTAAAGGCAAATCATCAATGAATTAAACGCCTCAATTAAGTCAACAATATCAATGTTTCTGAAAGAGAACCCCATATCACTAGCTTCAGTAATATCTACGAACTCAGACGAGACGGATTGCTGACTCCAAAAACAATTATTCAAATCGTTTGCTGAGTAATCAGCAATTAAGATCTTCTTTTTCTTAGATAGCTGTGGAATTAAGGAGCCTCCAAAATGATTTCGATGGCAGATTTTGGTTCAAAAGATTAGCAAAATAAAGTGCTTTAGCATTTTTAACAGCATTATTTGCCTTGTTCCTAATTCGTTTTTATTCCTGAAACAGCTCATCACGTTTCGTATGTTTCCAGTGTTTAAAAATGAATTTACGAAGAATAATAAGGCATAAAATGGAAATTATTGAACCTAGGTGGGTTAGTAGCCTTTATAATAATAGTTTTAAGGGGAATGAACTCGCCGAATGAGCTACGAATCCCATCAATTAAAAAGTTTACCTTATCATCAGGGTTCAAAATCGAATAAAGAGTACTCCATGGTAGTTCAACACATTTCTTAACTAGACTAGATGTATTAATATTCTTGAAATAACGGAAAGTAATTGAGAAGCCAGACCTAATATTTTCTACTTCATACGAAAAAAAAATAAAATCATGATCAGAAAATTCAACTGAGATCTGGTTGAAGAATGCAACCTTATTAGTATATTCGTAATTTAATTATTAAGTCAAGAACCGATGCTGAAGTTTTTGTAAAATGAGCGGGTTCACTATTTTGGCATCTACAACTGAACCTTTCTAGCACCTATCTGAGGCGCGAGTTGATCTAATAAAACCGTTTTTAAAAGTGAAAGTCGATTATGCGGGAACCTTATTTACCCACTTAACCCAAGGACGAGGGCAAAAGACATATATGTAGTACAAAAGATATTTACACATCTATGACCCCCTGTTGAGAGTGCGGAATCCATGGGCCGACCCACCTTTCATGTCAGTACTATAGGCTGGCATGAAGCAATGCAATGTGCAGGTGGTTTAAACAAAAGCGGGTCTATAGCCGTACGTCCTCGAGTTGGCTGGCAACGGCGTAAGGTAGGACGTTAAAAGGGAACTGCGAAAGAGTTGGGAGTGCCTAGAGCCCCAGAAAAGATTGCAGAGATTGAGACCAAAAAAAAAAAAAAAAAAAAAAAGATATTTATTGCTTTTCAAAGATTCGTAGCACGAAGAGCGATTTGCAGGGAAGTCACAGCGATAATGGACTTCCAAACTTTGTGGGCGCTTATAGCCAATTAAAAGAAATATGCGAATTATTTATGAAACATCCTAATTTTATTCCCGATTTTCAGAGACCGAATAAGTTTCCATTTGATACTCCCAAGATCCCATATTTGGGTGGCCTGTGGAAGACTACTATTAGACTCAACAAAATTTTACCTAAAAGATCGGTAGGTGGCCACTCACTATGGAAGAGATGTCGACGTTGCTGGCTGAAATAAGATCCATTTTTAATTTAACGCCCACTTTGTGTATTATCCAGTGAATATGTAGGCTCTTACACCAGTACATTTTCTTATAGACCGATAACAAAAACAATAAAATTTATTGATCGCTGGTGGCTTTTTTTCGAAACGACGTAGGTTCAAAACTTCGAGTAGCTAGCGAAATACGCTCGCATGTTTAAGACTTGCAGCCAATAAAGGTGCTGGTTTTATCAGCGCTTTGTAAATATATGTCTCTATTAGCCGCATTTCTTGACATATAGTGATCCTGATCAGATCAAAGTTTACATTGAAAACAACAATAACAATTTTACAAGCTTTTGTTTTGTGATCAAAATTTTGATCCTGGTAGTCGTTCTTATTATTTGTCGTTTCATGAAGCATGATCTGATCCGGATCAGATCAAACATCAAGAAATGCGGCTACTATTCGTTAAGTGATATATGACGAGACTTAGACATCCCAGTTTTTCATTCCACAAAAAATAGAAATGTTTGTTTGGCAAAGGCAAATAAACTCATCACTTTTACTTCGGTCTAAAAAGACCAAAGTATTGAAATCCTGTCAAAAATGACGAAAAATTTGGTTGGTCCAAAACCACTTTTCTCGACGTTTTGAAAGTCCCTGAGTCTGAAAATGCAAAAAAAAAAATGTCCGTCCGTCTGTCTGGATGTCTGTGTGTCTGGACCCATGGTATCTCGAGAACGGCTTGTCCGATTTTGAGTTTTTTTTCGCCAATCTGTTTCTATGGTCAAGGCGGAGATTTGAAAAGCTTTTGGAGACTGTACGTCAAGAGGGTGGGATACCTGCCATACGAATTGACCCAAAATACCTGGTTTTATAAATATTTACGATTTTTTATGTATGCTGGTTTGATTATTATTGAATTGGGCATTGAATTGGGAATTGATTTGAAGGTTAAGTTAGGGGTATATTTGAGGGTTGAGTTGAAGTTGAGTTGGAGTTGAGTTGGGGTTGCATTAGGATGTAATGAAGTAAGTAGTTAACAAATTTTTTATATGATGGAACTTGCGCTTGCCTAATTATCAACCGATTATTATGAAATTTGACATGTGTGTTGGAAATGGGAATCTAAAATGATTTTTGGATAAAGTTCTGGAATATGACCAAGTATGATGGAAGTTGCCTATTTTTCAACCGATTAAGATGAAATCCAATACGTGCATTGGAAATGTGATTCTAAAATGATTTTTGGATGAAGTTCTGGAATATGGCCAAGTATAATGGAACTTGCCCATTTCTTAATCGATTATGATGAAATTCGACATGTGCGTTGAAAATGGGATTCTAAAATGTTTTTTGGATGAAGTTCTGGAAATTGGCCAAGTAGGTGGCACTTACCCATTTCTCAACCGATTATGATGAAATTTGACATGTGTGTCAGAAATGGGATTCTAAAACGAATTTTGGATGAAGTTCTGGAATATGGCCAAGTATCATGGAACCTGCCCATTTCTCAACGGATTATGATGAAATTCGACATGTGTGTCAGAAATGGGATTCTAAAATGTTGTTTTGATGAAGTTCTGGAATATGCCCAAGTAGGTGGCACTTGCCCATTTCTCAACCGATTTTGATGAAATTCTACATGTGTGTTGGAAATGAGATTCTAACATGTTTTTGGATGAAGTTCTGGAATAAGGCCAAGTATGATGGAACTGGCCCATTTCTCAACCGATGTTGATGAAATTCAATATGTGTATTGGAAATGGGATTCTAAAATGAGTTTTGGATGAAATTCTGGAGTAGGATGGAACTTGGAAATTCCTTAATGAGGTATCATAAAATTTGAGATGGGTGTTAGAATGGAATTCTAAAATAATTTTTTGATAAAGCTCTGGAATAATTATTATATTCTGTTTAGTATTTTAGAATTATATAATTAAATACTTAACTTTGTTCTGTACTCCAAATTACGTAAACAATATCATTTCTGTAAACTCAAAACAAAAACAAGAAAGTTGGTAGTAAGAAGAGTGTGATTGATGCAAATTTAGTATTATACCATAATTGCGCAAAGTTTGAATGTTACCATATTCCTTTACTAAATTTAGCAAAATTTAAAACTAGCTTAGTTTGCAAAAAGCAAAAATCACTCTCTTCTTATTTTGGCGATTGGACAAGACACACCAAAACAACTACAACTAGTCATAAAATTAAAAATTAAAATAAAAATTGTATTCAACTTTGCTTGAATTGTTTTAATTATTCATCATTTGAATTAAATTAAAATGATAGATTCTACCTGGCGTATTCAGCTGTAATGCTCCGCAGCAATCGCAACTTTTTCATATAAAGGGTGTTTCAACAGGTGCGCTTCAACTTTTTTCCGATTAGAACGGCGAACGACGCCATATTTTTTATTGTTCTTTTGTCATTTGGAAACTTCATTAGTATACATTTCATCATGGAACGCTACACACGTGAACAGCGATTGCAAATCGTGCAAATTTTTTATCAAAATAATCGTTCTGTTGCTGCTACTTTAAGAGCATTACGGCCATTTTACGGTTCATTTAACAAGCCAGCCCGTTCGACAATCGACCGTATAGTGGCAAAATTTGAGTCTACGTTTTCGCTACATAATGTTCCAGTGCCCTCGAGAGCAAGAAGTGCTCGAAGTGTTGAAAACATCGCAGCTGCCAGGGCTTCAGTTCAAGAAGACGCGAATGTGTCGCTCACACGACGTTCGCAACAATTGGGCCTTTCTGTGACATCATTGTGGCGAATTTTACGTAAAGATCTTGGCCTACATCCGTATAAGATCAAGCTGACACAACAACTAAAGTTGTTTGACCATTTGAAGCGACGCCAATTCGTGAATTGGGCTCAAGAGTAAATCGAAAATGATGCAGATTTTCACCGAAAAATCATCTTTAGCGATGAGGCTCACTTTTGGCTAAATGGATTTGTCAACAAGCAAAATATGCGTTACTGGGCAGGAAGCAACCCACACGTGATTCATGAGGACCGTTGCATCCCGAAAAAGTCACTGTTTGGTGCGGATTACATGCCGGCGGCGTCATTGGGCCATATTTTTTCATCGACGATAACGATAGCCACGTTACTGTTAATGGAAATCGATACCGCGATATGATAAACGATTTTTTTTGGCCGCAATTGAATGGAATGGACTTGGACGACATGTGGTTTCAACAGGACGGGGCCACATGCCACACAGCACACGATACAATCGCGTTATTGAAAAATAAGTTCGATGAGCGTGTTATTTCGCGAAATGGGCCCGTCCAGTGGCCGCCGCGCTCGTGTGATTTGACACCTCTAGATTATTTTCTTTTTGGTTATGTGAAGTCATTGGTCTATGCCAATAAGCCGGTGACGTTGCAAGAGCTCAGAGCCAATATTGAACGTGAAATTGCTGGAATTTCGGCCGATTTATGCGAAAGAGTGGTCGAAAATTGGGTTCAAAGATTGGACTTCGTAAAACGTGCACGCGGTGGTCATGCAAAAGAAATCGAGTTTCATACTTAAATGTACATATATGTTCAAATTCGTTAATAAAAAAAAAAGTTAGTTCAAAAGTCGAACAGTTTGTGTTTTATTCAAAAAAAAAGTTGAAGCGCTCTTGTTGAAAGACCCTGTACAATGTTCATTAGGCAATACAATCCCATTTCACCTAAAAACTTTTCAAGAGACAAAATAAAAGTAAAAAATAATAAGAAATTTACTTATTTTCATTCCATCCCAGTTTCTTGGTTTTGTATAATCTCACATTGTTATTGTGTATTAGTATTAGGTGTATATACTAAGAACTTTGTGGGCCGGAAATAATTCCTTATGTTTTGATATTGTAATAGTAATGACCACAGCCGTAATGACCACAGTACCAGCCATATATGTATGTTAATTTGTACAATCGGCCAGCTTCCAAACGGTTCCATATAAAATTAACAACTTTTTAAATTCTTTAGTGACTTTCTCCTAAGAACTTAGCGTGCCAGAAATAATTCCTTAGGTTTTAGTTCGAATCTGTTCGAAACTGGATTAAATTCTTATATTAACTTTAAATAAATTAAACATTTTATTTTTCAGAATAATATTGTGCGATGTTCGCAAAATACAACTTCAGTTAAGATTAAAAGCAATTGCATCTAAGAAATGCAGCGAGCGTATTAATTTTTTTACACGTCTTAGGAAAGAACACGGTAGATTATATTACAAATAAAATAGAATCGATTAGATACTATAATACACATAACGTCACTCTCGCGAAGTAAATGAATTCTATTCTTACGCACGTTAAATTGTAACTATACGTATTTGTATCATTTAAAAAAAAAATGTATTATTATGGAGCCGAATCTAACGCGTGTGTTTAATGTTTATTAATTAAAAATAAGGCTGCCATACGTCCCGCTTTGGGAGGGACAGCCCCGTTTTGGCAGCGTTTGTCATTCCGAGAAAGTATGTCTCTCTTTGTCCTGCTTTCATGCTTTTTGTACAGTTTGTCCTTCTTTATGCTTTTGTTTCGAAATACAAACTCTTTCTCATAATTTATTTATAAAAGATAAAACAAAGGGAAATTTCGTTTCATCAACTCTTAAATGAACGCTAATAATGCTATCGATTCGGCAGCTGCAACATTACCAGTCGATATTAAAGGTAACCTAATTCAAATTTACCTGTATTTTAAAAGATTTACAGTTAGGACTGAAAACCTTAAGTTGTTCTATGAAGAGGCTACTTAGTGTTGAATATTCCAAGTTACTAGGGTTCTCGAAAACCAGATGGTTGGCTTTGAGACCAGCGATTGAACGTATTTATAAATTATTCGAACCATTAAAGTCTTACTTTTTAAGCCAAGAAAAATTGCCAAAACCAATAAGCAAATTTTTCGAAAATGAATCCACACCGTTATATCTCCAGTTTTTACACAACCAAGCATCAATTTTTCATGAACCTATTTTAAAAATGGAAAGAAATAATTTGTCATCTGTTGAGGCATGCGACAATTTGAACGAGTTAAAGCTTGTAATGTTCAGTCGACAAGATAGCTACATACCATTTGTTTCAAGAAATATCTTTTCAGAGTTAGAGCAATCTAATCCTACAATTCGGCATTCTTTTGAGAAATCAATTTAAAAATTTCAAGAAACCGCTTATAGCTATTTAAATGAATGGACCCTTGGAAGAAATGAAAATTTTTGAATGGACATTATTAAAAAACAAATTGGAAAAAAATGAAGTGATTCATTGCCTTGAAAAATGAATGGAGAGATTCAAAACCAATATGAATATCGATTATCTAAAACTATCAGACGAAATAAGCCGTGTTAAAATTTTTTTTTCTCCTGAAACTCTTTTAAACTGGAATAGTAATAAAGAGCAATCCGATAAAAAATGGGTCGATATACTTACAAATTTAAAAAAAATGAAATTCTCCATGAAAATTTATTGAAGTTGCAAGAAATATGCTTGTGTTTACCTGCAACAAATGCGGCAGTAGAACGGAATTTTTCGATTATCAATAATATATGGACAGGTGATAAATCAGCTTTAGGACTTGATACTTTGACTGCACAGGCTGTAATTAAGGTCAATAGTAACAAGAGCTGCAATGAGCTAATGATCGAAATGGAACACAATGATGACTTACTTAAACAAGTAAAAACAGCAGTAAATATAATTAAATATATTTAACTAGGTACTTATAATTAACTATTCTTTTAAGAAACAATGAATGTTCCAATTTTTATGTTTTCATAATTTAATTATTTGAAATTTTATAAATTGATTCATCAACTATTTTAAATAATTTTGTTATACAATAAATGAATTTAAAAAAACACTGAAATGTAACGTTTTATGTTAATATGTGCCGCAAAACAAAATTTAAAACATGTCCCTCCCTGTCCCTCCCAGATATGATAAATCCATAAAATGTCATGCTTTGACCATTTTGATATCTGGCAGCCTTATTAAAAAGCACCTTGATAATTCTTTTTGTATTAAATGCATAGAACTAAAATAAAAATTCTATTTATTTTCAAAATCTATTAAGCATTTAATACAAAATTTTGGATAACACCTCTTGCAGTGCTTCTTTCAATTACTTCAACGTAATCGGTGTGCTATTTTTAATTTTTTTATACATATACCAAAAACAGTTCAATCATTTCATTTAACTTAAAATTGTTTGTTTTGAATTTATACATACGTATAATGTACAATGAATAAGTAAGTACGAATATACTTACAATATAAAACGAATACGACATACCTTAAATCCATGTTAAACAACGTTTTGTAACCACATTAATTTTGTACAGAAAAAGTTTTTGTGTATCTTTCTGTAAATCAAAAAGAAAATGAATATAATCAAGAAGACACCAAATAATTTAATTATTTTGTGGTTATTTCATTTTTTTTTTGTATTTCTGGTTAATGATTAAACATGATAGTCATATAAATTAAATGATTTTTTTGTTTATTATTAAATGACTTTTCGCATTCGTCTCTGAAACGCATCAAATGTGAGTATGATCGATTTCTAAAATTAAAAAGAATCCTCGGGTGATACTTTTCCCAAAACGAGCAGCTATTCTTCATAGGTTTGAATTATTGTCATTTGTTGATTGGTTTGCTCAATAAATTTTTAGAATATCGAATAGCTTTCAAAAGTCAATGTTTTAACCTTCCGACCAGTAACTTCTAATCCGTTGAGAAAAATGTAAAATATTCAATATAATATACTTACCCAAAAATAACTTCACTATTAATGGGAAAAGTACATGCATATGTTAGTTTACAGAATTGAAATGTTGATGATAACTTTCCCGTATGATGTCACATCATCAAAAGTTTGTTATTTATTTTACATAAAAAGAATTAACTTTTTGATTTATTGTGGTTTTTTATTTTTTTATTTCTAGTACAGAAAAATATACTCAGGCGTTTAAATTAAAATAGCTATAGAGAAGTCGCTGTCATTTTGGTAATCTCTACTGTGCTCTAGACAAAATGTGAATATTAATCGAAAATTATTCCAAATTAAAAGTACAATACGATCCAAATAAATTATGAACTTTCCTTTTTTGGAAGGATACTTTTCTGTAAAATTGTAAATTTCAGTCATTTTCGAAAAATTTAAAACGTATAAATGTTTAATAACGAGGGTGCCGCTATATTTAAATTAAACGTATTAATTATCTCCAACCGCGGGATTTCCTAGAATTAAGGTTACTGGGCAACATTTTTGTCTTCGACATGTATTACTGTATTGCAATTTTTATTATTTAATTGCCCTTTGAAACACTTCTGACTTCATACTGTATTTTGCCCAAACAAATCAAAAGGTATTCTAAAGAAATTAAATTTATGTCTCACCACAAACTGGAATTATCGCGAAATTATATCAAATATTTTCAATTTGGATTAATGCCACCCAAAAAACGTAAAAAATGTTATTTTTTTTTTGTTTCCTTTTTTTTCGCTGGCGCTACATCCCATGGAGGGATTTGGCCGCTTCATAGTGAAGTTTCGTAATCATTTGTACAACGGATAATGAGTGATTAGTTCATTGATCCTTACATTAACCAGCCGTGATTTTTTCATCACCCGCCGGGAATCGAACCCGGGACCTCCGGAGCTTAAAGCAAGCATGCTAACAACTGTGCCACCGGGGCGGCAAAAAAGTTATAGCTGCAACTTTATACAGGGTGTTTTGTACTTGAGTGCAAGTATTTTAAGGGTGATTCCTTGATTGATTTTACGCAAAATATCATTCCTGCGGGGGGGGGGGGGGGGGGAGGTCCATTTTCAATACTAACTGAGGTGCCGTACAGTATAAAAAATTGAGGTGTGGCCAACACACGACTTTCTTTTACGAACAGCGAATGTTGAGAAACTTTTATAATGCAAATTTCTCGCAAACTTAATTAAGATTGTTTTTATTATTTCATGTTTTCTGCAAATTGTATATTTTTGAAATATTTGCAAAATAAATTTTCTGTTCACGGAATCTGGGAGCTGGGACCCCAAAATTTATATAAAAAGTTTAAACGTGAAGTTGCAATTTGATTGGTTAAACCATCTGGACTACAAACTGACAGACATATATACCAACAGACACCACTTCGAAACCCAATTTTTCGGACTCATTAGTACACACGTAAAAGAAATAAAAGGTCATATTTATGAATTTAAATTTTTTCTTTTAATTTTTTGCAATTTGTATTAGTGATTTTTTTGTAAACCTTATACTTTTTAGGATATGTGCAAAACACATTTTCTGGCCCAAAGGGTGGCCATTTCCGGTTGACCGGTTTGGCAATTTAACATACATTTAGGCGAAATATTTTTATAACATAGATTTGTGCTAAAAAACCGGAAGTACGTAGTGTGCAAATTAATTATAATTAGCATAATATACAGCCAATTTTTGCAATTATAAAACGATACACAAACTAAAGGACCACAAACCCTAATAAGTCGTTAAAAAGTTAAGAAACATGAAAAAATGATGCTGAATGTGCATTATGTAATATTTGCCTTAAAAACCGGAAGTACGTCACTGTAGTGTGCAAATTAATTATATTTAGCATAATTAGGCTATATGTACATATATTTTTGTGTTGGCAAAACAACAATTTTATTTTTTTTTTTATACAATTTTTTAATTTTATTTAAATTTTTTTTTTAAATTTTTAATTTTTTTTTAATTTTTAATTAATTTATTTTTATTTTTTTTTATTTTTTGTAAACATTTTGTATTAGTAATTTTTTGTAAACCTTATACTTTTTAAGATATTTGCAAAACAAGTTTTCTGGCCCAAGGGAGTGGCCACTTCCGGTTGACCGATTTGGAGTAAAATTCACTGGGACCTCCCAATTTATCAAAAAACCTTAAATCTGAAGTTACAGTTCGATTGGTTAAGCCATCTGGGCTGTAGAGAGGACACAGACTGACAGACGGACAGACAGACTGACAGACAGACATCATTTCGAAACCCACTTTTTCGGACTCAGGGGACCTCAAAACAGATAAATCTTCAATAATCTCAAGGTCGAAAATTTTCATGATTACTATACTTTATGTTACTTACGTAAAAGAAAGTAAAAGTAGTATGAAATGGTACCTTCATACATATTTCTCGTAATTACTTCTGAGTAGGCCAAGCATTTGTAATTTTGTAATTTTATTTTTAAAAGTATGTACTTTTGTTTTGGTGAATTTTGTAATCGCACGAGTAAAAATGATTTACTGATTTCTCTTAAATTGATTGAATGATCAGAATGTACAAGGTATGACCAAGCCTAAGCAAGACTCCCGGATGGGAACGGCCCTCCGTACACCCTTTACAAATAACAAAACTGAAGGAAAGGAAAAGTATGTAAATAACAAAGAATCAACCCTAAGATACATCTATGTATTTGATAATTAGTAAATTTGTTAGTAGTATATTTTAGTAGAGTATGTATCACAAGACAACACAATTTCAAGTTTACTGCTTAAGTTCCTGGAAAGTTGTTTCAGGTTCTTGAATAATTTCCTAAATTTAAAATCTGCATTGATCCTTTATAATTAATAATTATTCTAAAATAATTTAAGTATAAATTTAATTAATGTAAATTAATCTTTATATACTTCAAATAAATGAACATTAATAGTTTGTATAACAATAATTATACCAACTATCACCCCGCCCATTTCGTAATTTGCCTCAGCCAATTCCAGCTTGGTCGAGTTTCTCAGGTGTTTCTAAACTAAAATCATGTTAACGATTCTTTATTAATTTTTAATATAAATACCAATATTAACATAAATACCCATACTAATACTAAAACTAACACTAACATTAATACCAATATTAACATTAACACCAATAACAACACCAATACCAATCTAAATACCAATATCCACATCAATTCTAACAATATGATTTTAATGATTCGATTAATCGAAAAAATAATTTCACTAAATTTAATTTAATTTAATTTTAACAAAATTAATTTAGTTTTTGGTACGATTGTTGCAGTCTTCAGTATCGGTGACACTAAGTGAAGTGTTGTTTGTAATAGAGGGGAAAGTCTGTCCCAAATGGATTTCATTAGACCAAACCGGATTTCATGGCGTAATAGGATGTGTTGATGGGACACACATTAGCATCGCGCGACCAGTGGAAAACGAACATCTATACTTTAATAGAAAAGGGTTCCACTGCTTAAATACAGTGATTGTAATATATTTTTATTTACATATTTATATAATAAACATTTTTCTAATACATATTTATTGAAAATATTATTTTTAGGTGTGTGACCACAATAATCGGATTATGGCAGTAGACCCCGATATGGAGGAGCTTCACATGATTCACTTGGGTGGAGTTTAAGTTCGTCTCGGCTGTGTTTACAACAATTGAACAGAAACAATGACAATTCTAATTATTGGTTGCTCGGTAAACAGTAAATTAAAGAATCCGATGTAATATTATTTGTTCTTTATTAATTTTTATTGTATTGTAGGTGACTATGGATATCCATTAGAACCTTGGTTGCTAATACCATTCAGAGCCACTAGTGAAGAAATCAGGGGCGCGGCATTTAACACGTTACACTCTAAAACCAGAAATACCATCGTATTGGAATATTAAAATTACGTTTTCGATGTGTCATTCGTATGACTGGCGACTGCTTCTTCAAGTGCAGGGAATGTATCTATCCTTGATGGGCCGCCACCGGATGTTTTGTTTATTTCTTTAATTTCTCATTTAATATTATATTGACAGTCGGTTCACACTTTCTTTCAGCCGTCTGATCTTCTAAGGGTGGTCCATGGCTGTTGAGTCGACTTGCAATTTCACTCCAGAGACGTTTTGATGATTCCCGAGCGTCTGCCGTCGTACCCTTTTGCAAATTCGGGATGTGCTTCCATAAATGTAACTAAAATGTCAAACTGTTGCATGGTTGTATTTTTGGATGTCCTAAAATGTATAGGTGTATACAATGTATATGTATATACAGATACAGGGTGAGGAAAAAGTATGGAAACCCCTAAAAATCTTGCGGAGTTCGGTAAAAAAAAAATGAGCAAGGTTTATTCTTAGGCAATTTTCAACAAGGAATTTAATGGTGAGCTTGGTTCTGACCATGGCTGTCATCTTCAAGGTCATTTTGAAATTAAAGTAATTTTTTTATAGGGAAACCCCTGTTTTTGACATCGGATTGGAAAAGAGTAATCAATTGTACGGCCGAATATGTATTTTCCATGACCTTCCAAGGTCATCTGAAGGATTAATGATTTGCTATGAAAATTTCAAAAAAATTGTATAAGGTTGTTCAGAAATTAATGCAGGTTTTCAACCATTTTATTTAAAACGACATATCTCAGTTTAGAATAAATTTTATTAATCGAAATAAGAACCATTAGAATCTACACATTATTGCCAACAAGATACAAGTTTATTAATTCCAGTTGCATAGAATTCTGAAGTTCTGGAAGTGACGAATTCTTCGAAGGCATTTTTTGCGGCTGTTTGGTCGTTGAATACTTTTCCTTGTAAGAAGTGGTCGAGATGCTTGAAAAAGTGGTAGTCGGTTGGCGAGCGGGCTGGTGAGTATGGTGGATGAGGCAGAGCTTCGTAGCCAAGTTGGTTCAACTTCTGCATCGTCGGTTGTGCAACATGTGGTCGAGCATTATCGTGCAGAAGAATTGGGCCCTTCCTATTGACTAATGCTGGACGCAGACGTTTTAGTTCTCTGTGCATTTTATCAATTTGTTGACAATATTTCTCTGCTGTGATATTTTCACCAGGATTCAAGAAGCTGTAGTGGATAATTCCGGCTGACGACCACCAAACAGTCACCATAGTCTTTTTTTGATGCAGCTCAGGTTTGGAGAAGTGTTTAGGGGCTTTGCCACGGTCCAACCACTGTGCTGAACGTCGTCGGTTGTCGTATAGAATCCACTTTTCATCGCACGTCACAATGCGATCGAGAAATGGTTCGTTTTTGTTGCGCAAAAGAAGTGAAGAGCAAACTTCATAACGGCGATTTTTTTGGTTTTCGTTCAATTCGTGTGGCACCCATTTGTCGAGCTTCTTCGACTTTCCAATTCGGCTCAAATGTTCCGAAATTAATCCAATACTTACGCCTAGGTCCCCTGCAAGCTCTCGAACAGTCGTGCGTGGGTTTGCTTCCAACAAAGCCTTCAATTCATCGTTGTCAATGGCAGAGGGACGTCCGCGACCTTTCTCATCTTCAAGACTGAGTTCACCACGACGAAATTTTTGAAACCAACGTTGTATTGTGCATTCGTTAACACTTCCTTGGCCCCAAACTTCATTAATGTTTCGAGCCGTTTGTGCTGCATTGCGGCCGAGTTTAAATTCATACAAGTAAATTTGGCGAAATTCTTGTTTTGACATCTTAACTTCAAAGGTCTAAAAATAGACAAAACTGCAATTAAGATTACAAATAGTTTATGTGATAAGGTAGAGCATAAAATAAGCTTTAAAATGACTTATAATGTTAAACTCTTTGCGTAATTCTTTATTATTGAAAAATTGTTGAAACAAATAAAATCATAAAACCTGCATTAATTTCTGAACAACATAATAAAAAAATTATAAATACAGAACATTGTAATAATGCTTGTGTTGCTAGGAAAATTATAAAAAAACAAAAAAAATAAAATTTAAAATGAAGAATTAATTTTTTTAATTTTTATTTTTTTTTTAATTTTCATAGCAAATCATTAATTCTTTAGGTGACCTTGGTAAGTCATGGAAAATACATATTCGGACGTACATTAATTGCTCTTTTCGAATCCGATGTCAAAAACAGAGGTTTCCCTATAAAAAATGACCTTGCCCTCAAAATAACCTTGAAAATGACAGCCAAGGTCACAACCAAGCTCACCATTAAATTCCTTGTTGAAAATTACCTAAGAATAAACCTTGCTCATTTTTTTTGACATACTCCGCGAGATATTTAGGGATTCCCATACTTCTTCCTCGCAATATAAATTCCTTCAGATGACCTTGGAAAGTCATGGAAAATACATATTCGGACGTTTACTTCATCGCTCTTTTCGATTATGTCATCAAAAATAGGGGTTCTAATTTAAAAAAATGACCTTGACCTCGAAATGACCTTGAAGATGAAGGTCAAGGTCACAACCAAATTCACCATTAAATTCCTTGTTGAAAATTACCTAAGAATAACCCTTACTCATTTTTTTTTAACCAAATTCTGCGAGATTTTTAGGGGTTTCCATACTTTTTCCTCACCCTGTATATATGTATTATGTATATGTATATATTTATATGGGCTTATCCGTTACTTTTTTAAAAAATCGGGCGCATGCATTTCATTACACTCACCGAGTTAGCTGTATTTTTTTCAGGAATAGTAGTCGATGAAAAACTTTGTTTTCGAAATTTTACCCCTTCATGGCCACCCTTTCTCGAGTTATGATTTTTAAAGGTTAAAAATTGAGTGATTTTAAACCTTTTTTACGGGTTATAAGGTGTTAAAATCGCTCAATTTCTTAATTTTCAAAAATCAAAACTCGAAAATGGGGCCAAAAGGAGTAAAATTTGGTTTTCATCGACCGCTATTCCTGAAAAAAATTACAGCTAAATCGGTGAATGTAATGAAATGCATGCGCCCGGTTTTTAAAAAAGTAATGGATTAGCCCTTACACATCCATAGAATTATGTATATAATATATCATAATATAATATAAATATACTTTACATTATCCATAATGTATATAATTATGTATATATCACATATCTTAATTAGGTAACTAATGAAAGTCGACTTCCATTTTTAATTACTTACATTTTAAAACTAACAACGAACCCAAATTCGATCATGATCGTGCAAATGATGCTCGTAAACGAATTATCAAATGAGGGAAATTTCTCATCGTTTCAGGTTTATACGTTTTAGTTTTATGATTGCTGTTGTTCGTTTTCATTTTATACGTTTTCAAATTCAGAAATACCGATTCGTTCGATATTCGAGTAGGGGTTATGGAGAATAACCAACTTGAATGGAACAAAGCCACTTCTTAACTATTGTTTTTTAAATGCTGTTAATGGTTTTATTTTTGAATCTTTCTACATAAGAAACTCGCAACTAATAACGTCAACGTTTATAAGTTGAAAGGCGATTAAAAACAAAGACTATTTATGTATAATTTATTATTATACTAACAAAGTAAATTTTAAAAAATAAAAATTTTAATTTCATTCCATCACCATCAGACATAATTCATCGTATGTTATAAAACAAAATAAATTTAGCGCTGCTTTAATATCTGGTTGGGCCACCTTTGGCTTCTAGGACGGACTGCAAACTATTAGTCATTGATAACACCAAATTTGAGTGAACTCAACTGGAATCTTGCTCAATTCTGCCTTTATTGATTTTTCCAAAGTTTTTTTGGAAGTTATTTGGTGCTTATGCAGCAGCTTCTCCAAATAATCCTATAGATGCTCTATGGGGGAATTCAGCTATTTCGGCGTATTGCATAGCAGATATTTATGAGCCGTTTGCTTGGGGTCGTTGTCCTGTTGGAATACCCCCATGCGGCCAAATTGCCTCGCAAAATATCTAGATGTTGATGTTTGTTTATAATGCCGTTAATAAATACTAAAGTGCCTACTCCTGCCGCCAACATACAACCCCAGATAATTACACTGCCACCACCATGTTCACATGAAAGCTTCGTAATAATAATTTTAATAGCAACACAAGCATTTAATCATATTTCGTCGTTCAATAAAATTGCATAATTTATGATATATTAAACGAAACATTTAAAAAAAAATATGTTTACCTGCATAATTCGCAGCTGAAAGGATTTCCTAAGTTTTTCCGAACTGATGAATTTTGTTTTTACAAAATTAACAAATTTTGCTTTAAATAGTGAATATAAACTAATATTACAATAATTTATTTAATATTTTGAAAAAATTTAATTTGGGATCACATAGGTTAATGTAAATTTTGCAGACGAGGTAGCACCTTCTAAAAACCCGATTTTGCTGAAGTTCTCAGAATCTTGTTTTTCCATACCCTGGATCTAAATGGCACAGTGCCCCACTACAAAATCAGACTTTGAAAAATAAGAAGCACCCTAATATATATATCGTATTATATGTTCATCAGCCCGAGTGGATCTGTTCTTTTTCAGTCGCCTAAATCGCGGCTGTTTTAGTATATCCCTGGCCAATTCGTCGGATGTGCTTCTAGTTTTGAGTAACATTTCGAACTGAATTATTTAATTGCTTCTTTAATTGATATTCATATTAAAAATATTTATATTGATTGTGGATTATTTCACTATTTATAATTATATTAAATAAATAAATTATGTTTTTAATTGTATTTATTAATTTTACTTTTTAGATTCCTTATTGTGAAATTTGATTTGATTTTTTTTTTTATCTTGCGATCAAGATCGATTTCGATATTAAAATATCATCGTCAGTTGGTAATTACTTTTTCTATACTACAAATATAACGGCTATTTTTTCTTCTTTATATACAGAAAAAACATTCATACTCCGTGTTTACGTTGATCAGAATTTTTGAAATAATACACTTTAGTTGAACAGCTTACATTGATTTACGAATTTTGTAGAATCAAATCGTATAACTTGTGAATAAAATAGAGGGAATACAAATACCAGCCAATGCTAAATTTGCCTCATTTGATATTACGAATATGTACTCCAATATACCAATTAACGAAACTTTGGAAATCACTAGAAAAATACTAGTAAACAACAATGTAGATGTTCGGATCATAGAAGAGTTAATCAAATTACTAGAAGAAATTACCAGTCAAAATTATTTCAAATTTCAGAATAAATTTTACATTCAGACTGATGGTCTCCCTATGGGTAGCCCTTTATCAGGTACTTTGGCCAATATTTATCTAAACCATTTCGAAAATAGTTACGTTTTAAACAACAAAAATAAGTTTTACAAAGATGTTAAATACTGGCACAGATATGTAGATGACATTCTGGTTTTATATTCAGGTACTTCCAGACAGTTGGATAATTTTCTAAATTTCTTAAATGGTGTTCATCAAAAAATTAAATTCACTTTGGAAATTGAGGAAAACAAAAATATAAATTTTTTGGATTTAAACATAGAAAATTCTTTCAATCAACATAAATTTAAAATTTATCGAAAACCTACGCAGACCAGTCATACCATCCATGCAAATTCCAATCACCCATATGCTCACAAAATTGCAGCTTATAACCATTTGATTCGAAGATTGAATAGTATTAAGATGTCCGAACAAGATTATAATGATGAACTGAGGGTTATCAGATTGATCGCTAGCCAGAACGGTTATCAACCTGATAAAATTGATAGCATGAATGCGGCATATCGGAGCAAAATTGAATACCAACAGTTTACCACGTTGATTTTCGGCGATGGTGGTCAGGATACCAGGTATATCAGCGTAGAATATGATCAAAATTCCAGTAAACATTTACAAAAAATATTCCAAAGTTATGGCTATAAAATTGCGTTCAAAAACCGAAATTCTTTAGAACAAAAAATTCAACTTAAGGACAACACAATTTTAGATACCGGTAATTTATAAATTAACTTGTTCTGATTGCCCATCATTCTATATTGGTCAAACTGGTAGATCGTTTAAACAAAGGTTTAAAGAGCATATAACAGGTATAGGAAAGATCAGAACCGATTCGAATTTCGCACAGCACATAAATGAAACACAACACAACTACATAAATTTGGATTCGAATATGGAAATATTGTTTAGATTAAAAAAAGGGGATGCAATGGATCGTTTGGAAGAAATCGAAATTTACAAAAACAAAAACAACAGATATTTATTGAATACCAAAATTAACACCACAACCAACAAGTTATACGATTTGATTCTACAAAATTCGTAAATCAATGTAAGCTGTTCAACTAAAGTGTATTATTTCAAAAATTCTGATCAACGTAAACACGGAGTATGAATGTTTTTTCTGTATATAAAGAAGAAAAAATAGCCGTTATATTTGTAGTATAGAAAAAGTAATTACCAACTGACGATGATATTTTAATATCGAAATCGATCTTGATCGCAAGATAAAAAAATCAAATCAAATTTCACAATAAGGCTTCTTTAATGGTTTTAATCCCAAGGTCGTCATGTATACTACTATTTCGAATGTACCACGGAGCATTGGTTATTCTGCGAAGTAGTTCATATGGGTTTGATTATCGCTTTGTACAGTAAAATTTTAATGGCTAATGACAACTGAGATTTTCGTTCCATCAGCCAATACGTTTTGGAAAATGTAATTTTTATTTTGTAGCCCTTTGTTTCCATATATGATTTTTCCACATTAACCTTCTCTCCAGGTAGAAACCTACGTATTTGACCTTCGATTGTTGAGAAATTTTTTTATCGTTTATCGTGAAGTGAGTTTATTTATTTTCGTTCACTTTTATTCGCCATACCTTCAGCCAGTCCGCAATTTTGTTTAAATGATTTTGTAACTCCTTTGAGGCAGTTTCGGGATTATTGTGAGAAGCCAGTATGGCCGTATCATCAGCAAATGTTGATCAAAGGTGGTTACAGGTAAGTCGGCTGTGTACAACAAGTATAATATCGGGCCTAGAGGCCTGTAACTAATTGAGGTGAAAATCGGTTTGTATGATGAAATTGGAATTCCAATATGAATTCCGGATGTGGTTTCCGAAAATCATTAATTTTATATGATGAACGAAAATGGGATTTCAATATGAGTGCTGGACGTGATTCTGGAAAATTACCAATTTAAATGGAACTAAGTCATTTCTCAACCGATAGCTCTGAAACTCGGGTGTTATGATGAAAATGTTCAATTTGAATGGAACAAGACATGATGAGTTTTAGAAAATTACCATTAAAATGAGATTCCAATAAGAGTTACTGATGAAGCTCTGGAAAGTCGTTTCTCAACTGATTCGGAAGAAACTTAGTTTGTATGATACAAATACGAGTTCCAATACGAGTTTCGTACATGGTTCTGGAAAACGGCCAATTTTAATACAATTAAGCCATTTCTCAATCGTTTTAGATGAATCTTGGATTGAACAATGAAATTGATTTGTGATTTTGCCGTTTAAATATTATCATATTTTTTCGGAAAAGTGGCTTAAATTGCAGACCACAAACTTTATCCAAGCGAGACCGCTTCAACCTGCGAATAGTGTTATTTTTGTATTGCACCTGTTGTAGTTGTCATAACATTTAACGCCCCTTGCTCCCCAGCCCGTTTCATGTATATCTTCTATTAATTTATCCTCTTCTTGAGTAGTATTCATGTTGTGTATACAATAGCTGCTAGATGTGTTGGTGTTTCATTTAGAGAACAGACATCCCATTCACAGTGGTCAATATTTCCTAAAGTGGAATTTATGTTATTTATTTATACTTCATGTTCTACTCACCACACCCTCGCATAAAATCCAATACTTAAATTTGTATACGTATTCCAGGTATTATTTAGGTAAAATTTATGTTTATAAACCTGATATCCTAAATTTAAAAATATTTATTCAGAAAAGTTCATAGCCAAAAATTAATACTAGGTACTTTTTTATCAAATAAAGAGCTACAATAATTATTAAGCTATAAAATATAGCAAAACTAAACAAAAAATATGTTTGTTAGTTGTAATATGTTGGCACCAGAGGGAAAAAATTCAAACATGAGACAGATTCAGTCTGTCAAATTCTTCTGTATTAAAATACCAAAAATTTGCTGACGACCGTTTTAAAGTATGCGTTTTTATTGGGTATTTTTGGACGTAAGCAGAAAATGAAATGTGGAATATTTCGAGAGACTATCGAAGGGTAGAAAGTTTCGAATGTCCATAATGTAAATACGAAAAAATTGTCTGTAAATACTGGATTCCACGGAAAATTAAACCGGATTTATGTTTATTTTTGTTTGTGAAATTGCGGTCGAAATAATAAATTTTTACTGTGCAAAAATTCGCTCAATTTCTAAGAAAATAAGAGACAATTTCTACTTATATGGAAAACTGTTTTTTTTCTCCTTATCCAAAAGTTCAAATGATGAAAAATCATCACACTTCAAACTAATTGACTATCTAATCTGAAAAAATATAGAAATTCATTAATCAAATCGTACTCTTGTGTTGTATAAATGATTTATATAAGGAGATACTTCAATGAATGGTATTTTGTTTCTCTTTATACCCTCAAACAATGTTACACTTTTTAACTTATCATTGTTATTATGATTGTAAATAAAATATCTTCGAGAAGAAATAATTCATTTTCTAAGATCATTGAAAGTTAATGTAAAAAAAATAATCCTAACCTAATTTTCTTTTCTCCCATCACAGCAAAAAAAAAAAAAATTAAGAAATAAAAAATTAACGATCTTTTGACTTTATTTGAAGATCAAATCTTCTGTATTTCTTTATTTTTGCATTTTATCTTCACATTTATATCTGATTTTTTTGAACAAATTTCAAACATTTTCTTAATAATATCTCTAAATGCTTGCATCTCTTAAAAACGACGATGATAAGTAAATTGTTATTGTTTTTATTGTACGTAGTTGATGTATATTATAAAATAAAAAAAATCATATCACGTTTTTTTTTTCTTACGAACTAATAGCACAATATGAATGATGGAACAATAATATTTGATTTTCGAAGAAGGAATGAAGGCAGGAAAAGAAATTTCTTTTGCTTGTTACTTTGGAAGAAAGTACATAACTACAGTACAACATTTTTTCTTTATTTTTATTTTTTTTGTAGTTAGATGTCATCGATTAAACAAATCTTAAAATAGTTCGTCGTGATTTTCTATCATTTAATGTATATCGTTTTGTTAGTATGTATAATACATGTAGATTTTAATTCCAAACATAAATATTATGTTGTATCACTATCATTAATTTATATCGGTCTTCGTGTGCTGTACACAAATTAATCAGGTACGGCTCGATAAGCAGAATTAATTTTACTTTTGTTTCGCTTTTGGTTAATTTTCTTTACCATCATTCCGACCGATTTGCAATTATTTTATTACGTTTGTATCGTATTTTTGTAAGATTTTTTTGAAAATAAAAAGTAAAAACCAATTTAAATACCCCGATGAAGGAAGTACTTCTGGAACAGATGTACCTAAAAGTCAAATATAATCACGAAATATGAGGTAAGCACACAACTTTATGTTATCATAAAAAGGAATTATGTATTAAAAAAAAAAAAATTAAGGTAATATAAAGGTTATGTGGGTGCTAATCAATTTATTTTAGTTTTACTTAAAAACGTAATTATACGTATAATTGTTTTATGTAAGCCGGCATCACGACATCAATATCGATAAAGTTTGTATGCACACAAAATTTATTGGTAATTGATTGATGATCTGTTAAATTGATAGATAAAATAGATTTCACTATAAAGTCATTTGTTCAATTGAATCTAAAATCTTTCGCAATATAAATGTTTTTAAGACAATTTTTTTATCGAATAGATGATAGTTGTTCACAATTTAATCGATTTTCCAGATAATTTAGTATCAATTTTATGATCGTCTGCTTGAATACAGTTTCTTTCGTTTCATGTTACACATAATGTAGGTATTTAACAATATGATTTTAGTAGTACATAAGTACTTTGAATCAAAAAAAAAAAAATGATGTTGATGAATTTAATTCTACCTTCTTCCTCATACAAAACAGCCTCTCTAAGATCTGAAGATGAATTTGACGAGACAGCAAAAACGTAATTTCAGACAATAATAATTTCATGAAATAATCAGACTACTTCTTTCACATTTAAATCATTTATTTCAATATTGGCCGCTTTTATTGATATCGAATGATCCAGATCAGATAAAAAATTTACGTTGAAAGCAACAACAAAAATAATTTGATCAGTAATTTTTATATTTTGACTATTTTCTGCCTAGCTTCCTTGCTATTTTATTGTCAATTGTGATGAAATTTATAAAAATTAGGCGACAAAATGCAGTTTTTCTCTAGGAAGAGAATTAAACGTTGTTGTAACCCTCATTCTTGTGGCCGGGAAGGCATACATACATCACATTGTATTTCTATAAAACCAGTTAGAAAATCAGTTTGGTATCATTTGAAAAGTATTATAAAAAATACTTGTATAATCAAAATTAGTGGGATTGTAAATTTATTATTCTTATTTTAAAGTAATTGTAGCGTTTAATTTAGTTTATTTTGAATTACGTAATCGTAATTACATTATAAATGGAAAATCCCACTGTGCTTAAGGGTACTTTATGTCAAAATGTTCTCGCAATTTGTCCCATTCGTGATTGGTGTGGACCTTCTCTTACAGGTAAATTCATTGCAATAGAAACACATGGGGAATAGAAACACGATGTTCATTTTTGCAAAATTTCATTTAAAAAAAGATCCACATAGAGGTACATAGTAATTAAAAATAAATTAATTAAAATTGTGTCAGTTAATTGTCCACAAACACGTCTACTTCTACACCTCTTTCATTTCAATTTAGAACGCTGATGCCATCTTTTAAAAAGCCTAACCTACTATTTTACAAATACTGCCCAATAGTGACATCTCTTCGCGAACATATAACAATAAAATTCTTTTTTTGGAGCTGCCTTTTTCCGGAAAACATGATCTATTGAAAAAAATTGCTTACGTGTTTTTAACTTTATTCTCTTAATTTTTTTTTGTATTTTAATTTTTTTTTAAAAATTCCCACAAAAAAGAATAAAAAATAATAATGTACAGCGGGCTGCCATATTATTAGGGACACATCAATTTTGTTGGAACATGTTGACTTCTAGCGACTTATGTAACATTTTTATAGCTTAGCCATACGAAACTATTATGTATCAAGGTACATTCAAAATACAAAGTTTTACTTTGTACTAAATAATATTTGTACTAAAAGTAGAAATACATTTTTTATCTAAATAATAAATATCTTCAAAAAAAATATTTCTAGCTGAGCTAGCTCAAAATATTGAGTGGATCCATGTTCCGTATTATTGACTCAACATTTCTTTCATTTGGCGATTTGTGCTACCTAGGCTAGAAATAGCTCTCAGGGCATTATAAATTTAGAAAATAATATTTAAAATTAGTACTTGTTGGTAAATGTACTAATTATTACTTATTGTATTTAGGCTTCGTACCAATAGTCGTGTAAATCATTTAGTACAGTAAATTTCAATTTTCGTACATATTTACCTCAATTGGCGTACCAATTCTCGAGAAGTAAAAATGGTTTAATGGACACAAATTATGGTTCAGACTTCGGAGTGTTAAAATCGCTGGATACTAGGTGCAAAAGGAAACGTCAAATATTTTTTAATATGTATTTTGTTTTCGTAAAATAAAAATAAAAAATATTTGTTTCCTGTGAATTTAATAATGGAAACTCAGAAATTTTCCTTAATTATCTTTTTGTGCGGTGAGGCTGCTAAACTCTAATTAATGTTTGCCAAACTGCAACAAACAACTTTAAAAGAGTTTTGTAATTCACGCAAGGTAAGTTCTGTGTATGCTACAAAATTTAGTTAAAATTTGATGTTTATTATTTTTTGGATTTGCAGGTGAGAACCGTCGGGATGCGCTACTGCATAAATAACCAGCCATCCATAATTGCAAAAAATGTAAATGGTGATTTTAATGAAACGAAGGGAAATATAAGAACTACGCCGCAATTGTTTCACAAATTAGCCGAAATAATTCCTCATAAAACCCACGGTTCGGTTAGAGAAGTGGAAATTATTGTATTTCTGTTTCGACTGGCCTCTGGTACCAGTTACCGTGTGGTATCCAAAATAATGGACTTGCCAGAAAACACCGTAAAAAACATTATCCACAAATATTTAATTTTGTTAGAGAAACTGTCGCTCGACATCGTGCAGAAACCACCATCAAGTTTAGAGTTGGATGAAATTGGCGGCAACAGAAAACTTGATTACTCAATCCAATTACAAGCAGTTTGCGATCCCGACCATAAAATTATTAATATGTGTGTGGGCTATCCAGAATCAGTCCATGCTCAACGGGTGTTAGTAAATAGTAACCTGTACAAATCGGCAAAATTTCCTCCTCCAGGCTATTTTTTATTAGGTGATGAGCAAAACGTTCGGGATTATGAAGACCAGGTGGCGGGCAATTTTTTTTAATACATTAGAGCTCGAAATTAAAAGGTGTGAACAAGTTGTCTGTGCGTGTTGTGTGATGTATAACATTTGTTTGTCATCGGATGATTTTACCGATTTTGGGGCAGTAGAAGCTACTGAGAGTGTGTCCAATTCTCGAGATTACACAAACGCGATTGCATTTCGCGAAAATTTATGTACAAAAATATAAAACTACATCTTTATGATTTTCAATTAAATAATTATATTAAAAAATGCATTCAAAATAAAATAAAATTAAAAATATTTCAGTTTTTAAATAAAATAAATAATAAGGCACAACAATTCATCACAGTCTATTCCAACAATTCATCATAATGTTTTACAACTCAAGACTTCATCTTTTCCAACTAGACATCATCGCCTATTTCAACTCTGGGAGTTCAACATCGGGAAACATTTGTTTTGTTGCAAAAGAAACCAATTTCTCTAGGTTTCTGGCACTTTTTTTTACTTCTTCGGAAGTCTCCCGCAAAACCTCTAGCAATTCTCTGTTTTTTGATTGCATTTTGGTGGTATTTCCCGAATTGCCCGCTACTTGTACATCATCAGACTCTGATGAGATTTCCATGCAATCGGGCATCGGAGAACTATATCGGGAAAAAGAACTGTTTGATGAGTTTCTTCGGTATACCGATTTTGAGTGGTATCCTCATCTATTAAATAAGCGGGTATAATGCCATGCTTTGTCCTTAAAAAATCATGGAGCTCATCAAACAGCTCCCATTTTGTGAGTAATAGATGCCCGCTCTCCGTTGATATTCCCTACGGCGATTCTGTCATTTTCTAAAATAGGGAAAAATGTATATGATGTTTTAACAAAAATAAACAAACCATTATTACTTTGTATTTCTTTAGCATGTTTTGCCACTTTTGTGTGCCACTTTGATAAGTTTTTTTTATCCCGGCTGCCTTCATTATTTTCCTAGCAAAATTAAACGTTTATTATTTGAACCCATGTAAAAAGCATAATCTATTTTTCACTGCATGTACCGTAACAAAGTGCATGGGTGCGAGTAAACTTATGCACTTATTACAAAATGGAATGTCACCTGCTTCAACGGCGGAAAAAAGCCTGATGTGAAGTAAGCGAATCGGGAGTCAAAATTTCAAAAATCAAAAATCAGAGTAGTTTCGATAGGAAGAAAAAATTTTGTTTAGTTTTGTTTTGGAGAGAGAAAAAACGGTCGAGATTTTTGATGTACGTGGAGTTCGATAAAAATTCGAAAAATACAGAAATAAGACGTCGAATCAGGAAATAATAACCGTTCAAGTAACGTAGAAAAAAAAAAAACACAACGAACCTATCGTGTACGCATATTTCAACCAATATATATAAAGTATACATAATTATATATTTAGTACCTGAACCAGGTACATGTACATATAAAAAAGGGGAGAAACCCTTTAAGTGAAATACAGAATAATTACGTACCTAACAAAAAAAAGGTACCTAACATAAATAGTGTTTAATTGTATATATGTACTCAATGTAAATAAATCCGGTGTGAAAATTCATGCGCACCTAAACAACCAAAACACTCAATTATACCATAAAAAGGTTGGAGAATTGTCGTAGCACCGGCATATACTGTGTGGAATACCAGGGTTTCAAGTGACGTGCAGAGACCAGAGTTGCGGGAAAGGCGAATCCGGGACTAGGAGGCTGGTGCTAGGTCTATCCAGGGTCCAGATAACCAGTGTAAATATTATTGTACATATTTTTTATTATTCTATTGTAAATAATTAGGTATCTTTTATATATATATATTATATTATGTCGTATGTATTTTCGGGCTAAGTTAATACCACCATAGATATGTGGTAAACGGTGTGGTCTGTGTGTGTGTGATGTCCTGAGATGCCAGTCAGTTTCCCCAAGGTTAATGTTGCCTTGCTCGAGTAGACAATGTCGGTCCCCACGACCATCTAATCACCTCACCGAACAGAGCTAGCCCGGTGATCGTAGACTCGCGGTGAAGCAGGGTAACATTATGGCGCCCAAAATGTGTGGTTACTTACAGTAAAATGATGTGAAATTTTTTTTTGATTGTGATTTGCTTCAAAAGTCGTGCAATTTCTGGTGTTGGAAATAATGTCAATGCTCCTCACGTGTGGATAGATTTTTTTGAATAGTGTTTCCAATCTAGATAGTGTTCAGGCTGCGAAGTATATCGGATCAGACCAGAATTTATTTAAGTACAAGAGATTTCATAATTCAAATTTTCCTAAATTTTCCTTTTGTTTTGATTGTTTCATTTTTTTTTGGCATTGTTCTGATTTGAAATTTTTTTGGCTTTCTCCAATTGGATCGAAAAGAAATTTAAAATTTTAATCATTGATACAGTGTGTTTTAGGTGTAAGCAGTCAAAAAGAATTTTTGAAATTAGACAAAATTTTAGGAGACAACTTTTGCGTTGAATATTCTTTCAATTGATTCATAAGGTTTGATCTCCGGATTTTGGTTGATTTCAAATTTTGTTCAAATTTCCTTTATTAGTTTCAGATATTTAACTTTGGGGGCTGACGGTCATTACGGGGCTTCACATACACAGGCATTTGAATCTCTATTATTCAACGATAATCAGTGTTATATAAAAATAAAAATAAACAAAATTTACAATTTCTGCCAATATTATTGGGACAACTTAGGTTATCTAATATACATTTTTTTTGAGTGTCGGTTTGAAATAGTCGGTCAATAGAATTTTTTTTGATCGATTATATAGTTTTGAATTTTATTATAATTACATCAGGGTTTTTTTGGTGAAGCGGGTGACTATTGCACCTATTGTGTCTTGTCAAGGAGGTCAAGTCTTGAGTTTTGTGGTGTGTTCGATTTGCAACTGATATTATATTTAATTAATTGTTTGCTAGTGTTATACTGTGTGTAAATAAATTTTATTTTCTGTTAACCATTACGTATTGTACATATATTATTTAATTATTTAAAACCTTAAGCGGTGTCAATTATTTTATTCTTGTAAATAAAATTTTGTAAATATCTATTGTTCGTTCTTTTATAAATAATGGAACATTTTAATATTAACCATTTGAAACCAGACGAGTTTTGCGTCGAGTGCTTGGTTAGGGATATTGAGGGAAGTCCAGCTGAAAAATTACAGGCTCTAGCTAAATTATTTGAGGATGAAATTAGCGATCCGGTTCTTCGACCATTCAAACCACATAAGCAAGCATCAAAGAATCCGGATAGGGAAATAAAAAGGTGTCGTATCAAGATAAAGGAACATAGGGATTGCTTTGTGAGTCTGGAGGATAAGGACGACTTAGAAAAGAAGGACTTTTACCCAATTTTAAGTAGAATGGGTCATATCATTCAGAGGTTAGAACGGTTAGCAATGGTGACGAAACGTTATAAAATTAACTGTCTAAATACGCTAAAAGACGCACAAAATTTCGAGAACCACATTAGAAATTTTTTGGATAGTAAATTTTCGTTAAATGCTTCGATTGCGTTGGTTAAGGCAAATATCGATAATGTATTAGAAGAACTATCATCTTCGGAAGACGAAATTTCTGATACTGAAACAGTGTCTTCAAAAAACTCAATTAACACGGTTAGTTTTATAGAAAAGGAACGTATGGCAAAACAGATCGAGTTACCACCAAATAATGATGAAATGCAACAAATAAACTCACGCATCAAACATTTAAATTTGGCATACGATTCTTTTCCAAATGGCAGTCAAAATCCCATTTCGCAAAATTTTTCGGTTCCACCAGGTGTTTATAATTCAGTACCTTCATCTTTTCTAAATTCAAATAATTTACAAAATCAAGGTTTAGGACAACAACAACAACTTCCAGTCTTTGCTACTCCATCAGTTTCGGCGTGTATTGCGAATGATAGAAAACCGCAATTATCGAACTGGAAAATTGAATTTAGTGGAACTCCGGACGGTGTACCAGTGGAAAGATTTCTCTTTAGAGTGGAACATTTGGCTCGTACGCACCAAGTTTCTGAAACATTTTTGAGAGATCAATTTGGTGTCCTACTAAAGGGAATTGCTTCCGAGTGGTATTGGTGTTTCATTGAGCGTAACCCTTCCTCGGGTTGGTTCCAACTCAAGTCTGCAATCATTGAACGATTCCAAGACCGGCGTACTGATGATGATATTCGACGCATGATTGATTCACGTAAACAAAGAGCAGGTGAAGCTTTCATTGAATTTTATAATGCTATTCTGGTTCTTACTCTCAGATTCCGAACTCCCATTCCGGATTCGGACATCCTTAGAATTCTTCGATATAATATGAACGTTGGTCTTCAGAATCATCTCGCGGATCAAGAGATTGATTCGATTAATACTTTAGTTAGGAGATGTGTCGCGCTTGAGGATACGTGGAAACGAAATAACTTTGTTCCGGACAAATTTTGCAAACCCCAGTATCATGTGAATGAAATAATACAAAACGACGAAGATCGAAACGTTATGACCACTGCTTACTCAAATCCAAATTTTATTTCGAGTCACATTCCAAATTTACCTTTTACTAATCCTGGACCTCCAAACTATAATCCATTGACACAATACAATTCGAGACAACCTAACTCCTGTCAAATGGCAAACGGTAATTATGTCAGTCAAATTGAAGCCTATCACCAAAATATTAATCAAAACCAAAATTCATCGGACTATTTTATTTGCTGGAATTGTCATGATATGGGACATACTTTTACTAGATGTTCAAAACCCCTACGTTTGTTTTGTCGTGGATGTGGAAAGGATGGGTGTACTAGGAATACATGCCCAAAGTGTACTTCAGGAAACGCACAGTCGAGGACTCAATCGGCTGCCATGAACCATCCTCGAAACACACGGCAGCAGCAACAACCATATCCGATAACAATCATGAGCAATTCAGCGCAAAATCCAAATTAAAGTTTTCGGCCACAGATAAAAGCAATAGTTCGGAGTCTAAATTAAACGCTAAATTTGAAAATTGTAAAATTCCCGTTTCAAATAAATTCAAAAATATTCTTTCGGAAAAAGCTAAAGCTCGAGTTCGTAAATACTGGAACAAACGCAAGCAGGTAAATCTTAACATTTCGGAAACTTGTATCACAGAGGAGCTAGATGACCGACCATACGCTAATGTGGGTATTAATGGAGTACCTTATAAAGGGTTACTGGATAGTGGTGCATCCATTACGGCTCTTGGATATGGTTGTGAAAAATATCTCCTAAAGCCTGATCTAAAAATTTACGGTGTTTCGTCAGAAGTTAGAACAGCAGGTGGTCAAAGTCAACGTGTTCTCGGGTATTTTAAAGGGTCGGTTTATTATAAGGGTGAACAGAAAGTAATGAATATTTATTTAATACCAAGTTTAAAACAATCTCTTTATTTAGGTATTGATTTCTGGAAATTATTTAAAATTATTCCAAAATGTATTTCGGAGATAGACCAAGATGATTCTGAATACCACGTTCTATCTCACGATCAACAACTTCGCCTCGATGCTGTTGTTAAACAATTTCCTTCGTTTAACAAAAATGGTCTGGGTAAAACATCTCTACTGTCCCATAATATCGACGTTCAAGGTGCTACTCCCGTTAAACAGCGTTTCTACCCTGTATCTCCGGCGGTACAAGCTGATATGTACTCGGAGATTGATCGGATGTTGTCTTTAGGAGTAATCGAAGAATCTAAGAGTCCATGGAGTTCACCCGTGACATTAGTTCGGAAACCAAATGGCAAGGTCCGTCTTTGTTTAGATGCAAGACGAATGAACGAAGTGACGAAAAGGGACGCGTATCCGTTGCCTATAATCGACGGACTCATTAGCCGATTGGAGGAGACAAAATGGATCTCAAGTCTTGACTTGAAGGATGCATTTTGGCAAATCCCATTGGATGAGGAGTCCCGAGATAAGACGGCGTTTACAGTCCCTGGTCGTCCTTTGTACCAGTTCAAAGTTATGCCATTTGGTCTCTGTAACGCGCCTCAGACGATGAGCCGGTTAATGGATCGGGTGATCCCCCATGAATTTCACGACCGCGTTTTCGTGTATCTGGACGACCTCCTAATTGCTTCTAAGACTTTCGAAGATCATCTCCGGTTGCTATCAATTGTTGCCAAAAGACTGGTGGATGCGGGTTTAACGGTAAACCTTGAAAAAAGCCACTTCCTCCTCAAACGCATTAACTACCTAGGTTATGTGGTTGGGGATGGAACCCTTTCAACAAACCCGGATAAAGTAAAAGCCGTTCACGATTATCCAATACCAACTACTCCTAAAAAACTTCGTCGTTTCTTAGGAATGGCGGGATGGTATCGGCGCTTTATTCCCTCTTTTGCTTCTCTTGTTGCGCCTCTAACCGATCTTACCAAGAAGAACTCGAAATGCATTTGGTCTGCAAGAGCCCAGCAAGCGTTTGAGAGTGTCAAATTGGCGCTTTCAAATGCTCCAGTGTTGGTACACGCAAATTTCTCAAAACCGTTCGTGATTCAATGCGATGCTAGTACAACGGGTGTCGGAGGGGTGTTGTTGCAGGAAGGTGATGATGGTGAGGAACATCCCATCGCGTATATGTCTCAGAAGTTGAACGCAGCACAGCGAAATTACTCCATCACCGAGCTAGAGTGTTTTGCGGCTGTGCTTAGCGTAAAGAAGTTTCGAGCATATATCGAGGGATATCCTTTCACCATCATCACTGACCACGCAAGCCTTAAATGGCTTATGAGCCAGAAAGAGCTCACAGGCAGGCTAGCGCGTTGGAGTCTGAAACTGCAAGGATTCGACTTCACAATACAGCATCGTAGTGGATCGCAGAACGTTGTGCCGGATGCACTTTCGAGAGTCTTCATGGAAGAGATCGTTCTAAATGACAGTGGCTTTAATCTTAACCTCGATTCGGTGTCCTTTAAAGATAATGAATACTTAGAATTAATTTCTAATATTCTGTCTTCATCTGATTCCTACCCTAACTTCATGATATCTGACGGCAAAATTCTGGTCAACACTACGGGAAATAAAAATAGGTCTTTTACTATGTCTGATGTGCCAAATTGGAAATTGTACCTACCTCATTCCTTGGTTACATACATCCTAGTGCAAGCTCACAATCCCCTTACGTCTGCCCATGTTGGTTCTGCGAAAATGCTGGAGAGAATTCAGCGATACTTTTATTGGCCGAAAATGGCATATGATGTAAGCAATTATGTCAGTAATTGTGATAAATGTAAAGAAACCAAGGCAGTAAATTTTTCCACCAGAACTGAGATGGGTGGGCAAAGGTTGGTGGTGCGGCCTATGCAGCGCTTATTTGTAGACTTTTTGGGACCCTATCCTAGATCCAAACTCGGAAACACTTACCTGTTTATCGTTTTGGATCACTACTCTAAATTCGTTTTCCTGAAACCTTTTCGAAAAGCTCTTGCCTCAGATATTATTAAGTACTTAGAGAAAGACATCTTCTTATCTTTTTCGGTACCAGAGTACATTGTCTCTGATAACGGTCCCCAATTCACTTCTAAACTTTTTCAGAGTTTCTTGTCCAAGTTCAACGTAAAGCACTCACCTGTTCCGCGTTATTGCCCTCAAGCAAACGCTTCCGAGCGCGTGAATCGTTCAATACTTTCAGCATTGAGAGCGTACGTAAACGACAACCATACTACCTGGGATCAATATATACCGGAAATTAATTGCGCTCTTCGAAACGTGGTGCATGACTCGACGAAGTACTCCCCGCATTTTCTAATGTTTGGGCAACATATGATTACCAATGGCAAAGAGTATGAACTACTAAAATTGTTAAGCTTAGAAGGTGAGGGAAGTATTTCCGCAGAGTCAAAAGCAAACACGTTAAGTCTTTGCCAGAGTTCAGTCTTAAAACATTTAGAAAATGCATACAACAAATCCTGTCATACCTATAACCTCAGGAGCAAGAAACGAACGTTGGAGGTTGGGCAGAGAGTATTTGTGAGAAATTATGTTCAGAGTAATGCGCTAGCTAAATTTTCAGCAAAGCTGGCACCTAAATTCATTAAATGTTCCGTTCTTAAAAAATTAGGGAGTACCGCCTACGAATTAGTAAATGAGAGTGGAAAAAACCTTGGAGTCTACCACATAAAAGATATACGTCCTTAAGTATGAGATGAGGATTGATCTAGGTAAGTTAGAGTTCTAAGGATTTTATAGTATAAGCGAGTGAAATTGGTAGATGAGTAGTGGCTAGCTTGATGAGACGCTCAGGGTGTGCGGTACGTCCCCACGAATGTAACAAAGTGCATGGGTGCGAGTAAACTTATGCACTTATTACAAAATGGAATGTCACCTGCTTCAACGGCGGAAAAAAGCCTGATGTGAAGTAAGCGAATCGGGAGTCAAAATTTCAAAAATCAAAAATCAGAGTAGTTTCGATAGGAAGAAAAAATTTTGTTTAGTTTTGTTTTGGAGAGAGAAAAAACGGTCGAGATTTTTGATGTACGTGGAGTTCGATAAAAATTCGAAAAATACAGAAATAAGACGTCGAATCAGGAAATAATAACCGTTCAAGTAACGTAGAAAAAAAAAAAACACAACGAACCTATCGTGTACGCATATTTCAACCAATATATATAAAGTATACATAATTATATATTTAGTACCTGAACCAGGTACATGTACATATAAAAAAGGGGAGAAACCCTTTAAGTGAAATACAGAATAATTACGTACCTAACAAAAAAAAGGTACCTAACATAAATAGTGTTTAATTGTATATATGTACTCAATGTAAATAAATCCGGTGTGAAAATTCATGCGCACCTAAACAACCAAAACACTCAATTATACCATAAAAAGGTTGGAGAATTGTCGTAGCACCGGCATATACTGTGTGGAATACCAGGGTTTCAAGTGACGTGCAGAGACCAGAGTTGCGGGAAAGGCGAATCCGGGACTAGGAGGCTGGTGCTAGGTCTATCCAGGGTCCAGATAACCAGTGTAAATATTATTGTACATATTTTTTATTATTCTATTGTAAATAATTAGGTATCTTTTATATATATATATTATATTATGTCGTATGTATTTTCGGGCTAAGTTAATACCACCATAGATATGTGGTAAACGGTGTGGTCTGTGTGTGTGTGATGTCCTGAGATGCCAGTCAGTTTCCCCAAGGTTAATGTTGCCTTGCTCGAGTAGACAATGTCGGTCCCCACGACCATCTAATCACCTCACCGAACAGAGCTAGCCCGGTGATCGTAGACTCGCGGTGAAGCAGGGTAACAGTACTTACTCCCAACAGTGTCGTGAATTTGCATTTTTCGATTGAAATTCACAATCGAGGCGTAATCGAGTCTGCAGCAAATTTTTTCTTCTTCTGATGTCCCTGAAATAAGAAAATAAATTTAATTTATCTCTGTTTAGAATAATACAATCAATATATTACTACGTACATCGTTCCGAATACATCTTTTTTGGATTTTCCATTGCCACAGATGCTTAAATAGCGGTTTGCCTCAGTAGGAGAAATCGAAAAAAATTGAATATCGTCAATTACAGCGCCATCTATCATGAATCGAAAAAATATTTCAGTGAAATCCTACATATTTTTACCCGTAGAATCCGAATCTGCAATAAAAAATAGGGGTTCCTATTTTAGTTTCAAAGTTACTCCCCGCCCCACCTACAAGGAGGTGGGGGTACTCATTTTAACACTAATGTATTTCCCCCGCGGAATAATTAAATTTCGATGTTCAACATTTTTTCCGTAGAGTGCTTATTTTCCCAGATATTTGTGTGTAACAGGTTAAAAAAATCACCCGGTATACATCCAGCACCATAAAAATGTACGATTTATAATTTAAAGGAATATATTTGAAAAGAAATGCTTCATGAATCAGACAGAAATTATTTGCTAAAAAATTAAAAACAAAATAAATTAGGGAAGAGCGAAAAACAAAATCAACATAAGCTGCATTTCTTGACGCATAGTGATCCGGATCAGATCAAAATTTATATGTGAAGCAACAACAACACATGATACAATATTCATTTTGGATCACAAATGGTGATCAAAAATTAGTTCAGCTATTAAAATGTAGTTGAGCAGTTTTTAGTAAAGCGACAAAGAATAACATGAATACAGTACGAGTATGAAGAGGAAGATTCAAAACAAAACGAGACGGAAAATTGAAATTTGATGTTTGTTTGTTTTACGCATTTTGGTATCGTTTCATGAGAAATGATCTGATCCGGATCAGATCAAACGTCAAGAAATGCGGCTAATGGTAACTAGATGTAATAAAATAAACAAAGCAGACAAAGTGAAAATAAACCAATTCGTACATTTTATTGTCGCTTGGGTGTACATAGATCATACCAAAATAGAAAGATAAAAACAGCTTGCGCAAATTCCAGCAATGATCACTGGTGACTGGTTTTTATTCGGACAGTAGGTGGTAAAAAGCTTTTCCAAGTACATACAATTAAACAAAAAGATTTCTTTTAATTAATTTTTTTATTTTTAATTTGAATTAATTAATTAATTCATTTTAATACCAATTTAATGCAAATTAAAAGTAAACAAATTGGTAAAAATTGATTACTATAGAGCTGTTGTAAATTTGACGAAGAAAAATTCTAATGGAATTTGGATGTATCCAGTAGCCATGGCCTGATGAGAGGATTGATTTTTTCATAATCATAGCCTCTTCATTTCGAAACTGAATTAAATTCTCTTACAATTTTCAGATAAATAGCTATTATCTTCTTTTAATATTAAAAAAAAACTACTCGTATTATCGGATCAAAAATAAACTGGTATTAAATACGTTGGATTCGATATAAAATCCCGTTTGATGTCATTAAAATAAAATAATGAAAATTAATATTTCACAACTCTAGATTTAAGGTACCTACATCTCCTTATGGGGAAGGCCACCAAGTACATTTTCGAACTTTCAGGAGCTTACAGATGTGTTATAAAAACTCGCTACCGATAATCTCTTAGAAGAAAACACATTTACTAAGTTTGTTGAATTTAATTCAAATTGTGAAAAATGGCGATTGTTCATCATCGGAGTTAATTACTGACCATACCCCCGTTAGAAGCATAGTATAACAGAGGCAAAAATGTCTGCAAATAGTACATTTCCGGGAAACCAAAGCTTTTGGGCTCCGGGTCAGTTTTTTTATTTTTCCGTAATCTATATTAGTATAAAATTATTATTTTACATAAATAGTTTGAATTACTAAAAATTATTATTTTATTGAATTTTAAAAATCTTCTATGCGTTTCAAATCCTAAGTTCTTGATATATATGTCATAACGTACTACTAAAAAACAATTTCGCAAAAGTTGAAACATTTTATCATCAGCACTTGCAGATCAGCGCTACATGCTTCGAGTTGTGGACTTATAAATGTATTTTGGAAAATTTTAATTTAAAACAAATAAAAAAGATAATATCACTTTAATTAATAAGTTAAAATCATATTTTATATTTACCAAATTAATGAAATCAATTCGTGCAACGTTTACCATAAAGATACGGATATATTGGTTGTTAATGTGTATGGCCAATTTCATATTTCTGTAGCATCACTGGACCAATACTAACCGGCTTTGAGGAGTTTTTATTTTGGTATGTGAAATACAAACTGTAGCGTGTAATTTGGCAAAAAAAAAATCAGCATATAATTTTAAACAAATAAAAATAAAATAATATGAAATAAATTAACTTTAAATAGAGAGTAAAATGATAAAATAAAAATACCGAATGGTCAAAAAAAATGTGTTGTATTTAATTTACAAAAGAAATAGTTTGCTCGTTGGATTTACGAGCTCCATAGTCACACCCTCGATCTAATTTTATGCCGCAGGAAATAATATAAATCTGAGAAAAATTAAATCAAAATAATAAAAGAAAGGAAAAAATATTTTGTTTTAACAACAAAAAAATAAAAACTGACAAAAGAACCAGAGTTGGCGATGTCAATTAAAAAAAAAATTATTTGTTTAATTGAGTTGGGCACCATGGCAACGTTTTAAAATGTACCGGCTGTACCCTCGGAATAATCCCATTTGGCGTAGTTGTTGAGGTTGCTTTGATTTTATTTTGGATATTTGAGTATATAGATAAAATTCGGCGAAAATATAATTAAAAAACAAAGAAAAGAAAAAGTTACTGGACGCTAGAAGGAATAAAAATTTTCTTTTTATTTTGTTTGTTTCACTCTCTGGTTTGGCTTCCGTTGAGACGCAAAATTCTACAGCTCACGATTTTTATTGACGGTGGCCTAGTCAATTCTTTGTTTTTCGCCTTGCGTGGCTCCACTATGCTCTCCTGGCATGCTCCACTGTGCGCAAAACATGAAAATAAGTTAAAATTCGAAATAACGATTATAATTGTTCTGTCTTTTGTTTTACGCCACTTAACATCACGTGGCCCAACAAATAAATTTAATCTTTTAAAAAAATGTCAATTTTGATATTCTTATTTACTAGATTTTTTTCTCTGTCCTCGGATTCAATTTTTGTCCTTCTTATATAGCCCATTCTCATAGTAACACGAGTGACAGGATCAAAAAAAAAATTGAGGAGGGACATTTAATGGAAAAACAATCTATGGATCGTACCGGAAAATAATTTTTGAATTAGAAATTAGGACAATGTCTCCTAGATGCCGCTCAAATAAAAATAAAAAAAATCGTCAACGCAACAATTATTTCACCAACAAAAAAAATAAAATTTAAGGCCTTGCATTGTATTTTTCGTCGCTGTTACTTAAAAAAAATTATCTAAAGACAAAAGGCAAATTACTTTGCTCCGAACTACACCGGCAATCGTAAAAAAGTAATAAAAAACAACAATACGTTACAAAACTTAAATATTAGCATAATGTAAATATTTTTGAAATAATTTTGTCTTTTCCCTGTCATCCTTGCGCAAAGTATCGTACTCGTGTGCGAAGCGGCTTTGGGAAGTTCTTTATTATAGTACGAGAATAATTACTAAACAACAGAAATTTTAAAAAAATGTTTAATGTCTATGAATGCTGAAATTTAAAATCGTCAAAGCAGGAGTTTGGAGGCGGCAGTCCCCTTCCTCTAACGTTAAAAATGAATTAAAATAACTTTTAAATAATTTATTATACTTAAAAAAATCGTTTTTGCGGTTTTTCTTTTTTTTTGTAAATGTTGTAAATGTAACGGAATATTTTTCAAATAAATGCCAAAAATTTGTATTAAAAAATATTTATCACTGTTCCATTGACTATATTTATTGACTATTGTCATCGGTGCTAAGAAATCTCACAATGAGCACTTTCTCAAATGAGATCAGATGTTGTTTCCTGGACTCATTGACAATTCCACAAACCTTCGCCGAAATTCTAAAGAAAAAAATTATTTTGATAGGAATTAAAGACACCATCAGGCATATCATATTGTTTCGTTCAGAACACAAAAAAATCCTAATACACATTTTTTTTTGTGAAAATCTCAAAAACTACAAATAAAATCATGTTGATTTTTTGCAGGTAAATTGATGCTATCGAGAGTAGTAATTCCTGAAAACATTATGTCGAAAAATTGATACTCTGCCGAGTTATGGGCCAATAAAATCAAAATATGCAGCTTTACATCAACAAATTTGCCACTGTAAACTTACAGAGCATAATTTACGTTTATAGAGTACAGTGAATAACATTTTAGTACTAATAGGAAATTTTACGGTTATAGAGCGAATTTACATTTTGTGAATAGGGGCATTAATTTCGCACGACAGTTTTGAATGCAATTGATTTAGGTTTTCGAATGTAAGAAGAAATTTATTTTAGAAAACATTGTCTAAATATTTAGGTATATGTCGACCGTATCGCTCATGACGTGAAATATAGTGATGCAACTGGAAAATTACGTTTTTGGGTTAATATACCAGACTATTACATTTATCATAATCTAGAATAAAAACATTTTCATAATTATTTTACAAAGCGCGAGAGAGCCTATTGTGTCGTTCTTCCATTTTGGATTCACTGATAGTACAGTAAAATGGAAATTGGCATTTTTTCTTTTACTCTCCTGAAAAATTTGAGCTTTTGAGTTGTGAGTGACACAAAAGTGAATAATATAAGTTTAAAAATTATATTATTGTATTTATTATAAATCTAAAATTTATTAAAAATCAGCAAATATTTTGAAAAACTTAGAACCGAAGGAGATAATTGTATTTTCTTAATTTTAAAGAATTAAATCTTAATAAGTGGACCTGACAAAGTGGTAGTAACCTTAACTTTATACCGGCACCACCCTAATCATCTGCAAATTGTAAACAATTCTTTAATAAAAACTTTAATTATATTATAAAATTTTGTGTATGTAATAATTAAAATTTGTTATGCTCGTAAAAAAATAAAATCATTACTACTTTTTATTATTACTTAGGTGGTCTGTAATAAAAAATTAGTTTGTTTGTAACATTTAAATTTGTATATTTGTACGAAGTTATCTAATTATCACCCACAATTTATATTTCGTAATCGAAATTTGTTGAAGACAAATTTTGGGCCACTTTCTTTTCAATTAATTCTTTACATGTTTTGTATTTTATGTTTTATGATGTAATTGTAATAGGATGATATTCTAGAATGTAACTTCATGTAACCAACGGTAATCAATGACTCGATTACTTTCCAATAATAGTATTATTACACTTGTGGAATAAGTTATTTAGGATCAACCTCAAATAATAAAGAGTTGACGAAAGAATTTTGACCTTTAGAATGATTTGTTGATATTATTGTGAGCAAATTGTATTAAATAGTGTTTCCATCTTCATTTTCACCTAAATCGTCTACGAAAATATGATTATTTTTTATTCTAAGTGAAAAATTATCAGAAAGCTGAATATGTCAAAAGGAAATTACTTGTTTGCAACATTCATCTGATAGAATTCCTTAAACTAAATTTCAATTAAGCAAGTCTCTGTTAACTAGTAATAAATTAATCGAATAGCGAATTTTCATAATATGAACTATTTATCAAAAGTTAGAAGCATTTGGAGCTTTGAAGATATAATTTTTCTTATCACAAAAAAATCTTATTCTTCTAGGTCACCTAAATTTTTTTTATAAAAATTGACTATCGCTAATAAATATATCTGGTTAGCTGATAAACATAGAGATTATCTGTGAAACCAAATATGAATAAATGAATGTATAATTTATGTATAAAATTTTAATATACGTAAGCTGTAAACCACAACATTTCAGACCAATGAATCGGTCTGCGTTTTATTGTAATAAATTAAATTTAAATTTAGTAAATAGTTTTATGACCCTGAGGGGCGGTTGCAATATTTTATCACGCACATCTATCTACTATATACTAAACTGATGTATTGTTGATATATTATATTACAAATAATTTTGAAAAATCCGTACAAAAGAAATAAAATCCCTGAATATTTTACTGTTGCTGCAATGACCTCGAGATTCTAAAGTCATCATTTTCTATTTTTAAAAATTGCAAGCGAATTTGTTACAATTACTTATTACATCAGACGTATATACATATCTCTATTGTCACACATGTTTTTTGCGTAAAAGCCATTAAATAAAAGCAACTTTAATGAATCATCTTTTTTTGACTATAAAAATAACGAAAACCACATTGAAGACAACTTTAAATATCGATGACGTATTCTATTAAAGCCGCTTTTATACAATATTTTGTATGAGCTTAACGATTAAACCATATTAATCGATTAAAAATTAGATATTTTAAACATGCAAATATGTTAAATAGGTTAGTGAACTTTTAAAATTATGCAAATGATGTTAAATTAATTTTTTTTTTGTTTGAATTTGTTTTTTCTCACATTAAAATGCAACACACAATTTAAAAGAAAAATGTAAAATATAATATTTTATAAATAATTAATTAGTTCCTATGTTTATGAATAGCTAAAAACATTTTCAAAAGTAAAAGTTCTATTTATAATTTTGGAAATGAACTTTAATTATTTTATGTAAAACGGTTAAATTCATTAATAACAATTAATTTTCGTTGAACTCAGTAAAGATTAACCTTCCCAATTAATAAAAAAAAACAACGAGCGAGTTCACCCTCAACTCGCAAAATATTTATGTGAAAACTTTTCTGTATAACTATTGAATCATTTCAAGCCATTTCGTTAAGGCTTAGAGACCCCTCCATAAAGACTGATGTTGTTCGCTCAGTATTTAAACTAAGTTACATTTTTGGTTCAAAAAGTCAGTAAGTTACAATTCTATTTTGAATTTAGATGACGAACCTTACTGACAATAATTAAGCATGAGCAAAGTACAGTTCTGTTAAGTTAATCACCTAAACCTCCATAGTAGTAAATGGTCACGGCAAACTCACTGAACAAAGCAAAATCAGGTTACACGTCCGTTAAGTGATCGTTACAGTACTCGTTCAAAATTCTCAAATAAACATCGAACTCGTACTGTAACAACTCATTTTCCGCCCTTGTAACGTAAATAACTATTACATTTCACAAGCATAATTTGTGATCCTTTTACTCGTATGTATTTTTTATTTTCAAAAACACTTGCTGCTGCGGCCATATATAGCAGATATTTTTACAACAAAATAAATTAAAGTAGGCGCTTTTATTTTAGATTTTTTTTTGTATTCGGCTCACGATGTTTTTGAAATGCCGGATGATGTTGTATATTGCATGTGTATGCGTACATTTTGCATTGATTTTACGTTTTATTTATTTTTTGTTCTTATCGATATTCACACATACATACCAGCAATATATTTTGTTCGGCATTTTTGTTTCCGTAACCCGATTTCTATACAATTTTTTACTTACTCATGCCGCTAAAGATGTTTTCACATCAAAAATTTACATACAAATCATCCTCTACTCAAGATGATTAAGTCGGCAAGGGAAGTTTCTAATATTTTGGAAAAAGCTTTGGAAATTCCATATCTGCACTACCGGATGAATATGCAGAATGAAAGGATACCTTATTTTAATGCATTACCTGAGATGCATAAAGAAGGTAAAAAGATGAGGCCAATTGTTTCAAATATTTCAACCCCAACCGAAAAATTACCTAAGCGGTTGATTAATGAATTTAATAAAATGTCTGAACCACTGGGTTTATATGTTAAAAATTCCTTGAAGTTTGTGAATAAAATAAAGGATGTCACCATTGGAGATGACGAAATAAATAATGATCTCTTTTGATGTTAAGGCTCTATATCCAAATGTTCCTGTAGACATCGCTATTCAATGTATGGTAGAACATGCAAAAAACATCAACATTGAAGATAAATTGATCGATATGTACCAGAAGGTTCCTGAATTATGCAAGAATCAAAGTTTTTTCCAATTTAGAGGAAGAAATGATAAACAGACTTTTGGAACTAGCATGGGTAGCAAAATAGCACCTTATTTGAGCAATATTTCCATGTGCAAATTTGAGAGATCAATAACTAAATCTCATTTGTTCCATCGGGTATGGTTCAGATACGTGGATGATGTTTTCGCTGTAGTCAAGAAAAGTAATTTGAACTCGACCTTGGAATTACTTAATAATCGATACCCCACCATAAAGTTTACTTTTGAAGTAGAGTTGGATGATGTCTCACCCTTTTTTGATATTAAGGTCATGAGGAACGAGCAAGCCAACCAACACTTCAAGATTCATCACTGCGGACTCTCACCATAATGGATCCCATAAGAAGGCAGCTTTCCACGCTTTGGCTGCACAAATAAATGGTTACAATCAAATCTTTATCCATTCTCTTTTGAATAAACATAGCAGGGAACAAGTGGTACGAGCATACACCAGTTTTGCTGAACCTTCCTCGAAAAAACGTATTTGTGTTTCGTTTTTCCTTCTATTACAAATAAATTAGGAAATCTTTTAAGCAAATTTAATATTGACTTGGAAATTGCACTAAATCTGACGACGTATATATTGGACAAACCTCAAGATCTTTCGACAAAAGGCTGCAGGAACATAATCTGGTCAATAAATACAACCACGAAATCGATGCAACAATTCTAAAATCATCCGTAATATAAATTAAAATTACAAATTAGACGCTTACGAATCCATCTTAATGAATAAATATAAGATTTTATTGATGAACAATGAAGCCAGCCCGTTATCTTCGAATTTGTTCAATTTGATTAATTAAAAAAGCAGAGATTTTTTTTTTTTAATTTGAAATTTAATAATTTTTTTCAATTAAACAATTTTTTGTTTACATTTTTTTTTTTTTTTTAGTTTAATCATTTTGACAGTCTTTTTGCATGATTTGCAAATCTCTCAGCTCAATTACACCCACACATATATAATTGTATATTGATCTATTTTAATTTTTTTAAATGTTTTTCCCCTACTTTGTACTTACATCTTTTTATTAAATTTTTTTATTTTTTTGGTTTTTTTACTTTTATTGGTTTATATAATATTGTACAGTTAGTCATTCTCAAAGTTGGTCGATGCAAAAATCGAATTTAATTGTTTAAAATATTAGATTTAAAAAAAATATTTTTAAATTCTGCGACGTTTTTCATTTTGTTTAATTTATCCGTAACACATATGCAAGAAAAGTACCGTAATAAATACACACAAATAGGAACTTCGCAGTTTTTAAACAATTTTTTCATTTATTTACGTCACTTTCATTGTTGGCCGATACGTTATACACACGCATTCACGTAAAATTACTCAAACAAAGAACAATATTTTTCTTTGTTTTAAACATTAGTCTTATTTAAATTATTCGTCAGTAAGGACCTTATAGAGAATAATTTTGTAAATTGTGCCAAATTTTTCAATGTCTAACAAAGGAAAACTTACTTCTTTTGATAAGCGGCAATTAGTTGTTTTCCATCATACTAAAGGAAAATCACATAAAGAAATTGCAGAGATATTAACACTAGGTTTACGAAGCGCGTCAATTTGACGCATTTTCAATTTCACATAGAAAAATTTGGAAATCAGTTAGATTTATCTCTTACTACTTTTACTTACAATTATGCATTTCGCGAGACGAATATTTGGCAACATTTATTTTCTTCTACGCCTTTGAATTTCGAAGTTTGCTATGTGGTATACCTATCTCTACGGGGATGAGTCAATTTGACACAATGGTAAGGCAGTGCAAATACTTCGTCATCTCACGTCTCCAGTGGCTGTTTCAGGGTTATTTTAGGTTCTTATGTATAGAGTAATGTATGTAGTGTAGAAAGCAGAGATAAAAAACGAAACAAAAACAAAGACTTATCCACGTCAAAATCAAAACAAACAAAATCAAAGCAAAAAGGTTTCTCACACATAAATGCGTGGATACAAGAAAGGATATCAAGAAAGGATTTCATTTTTCAATTAGCCGAAGAACTGCCTGTAAGAAAGAAAATGAAATTGACGAAAATATTGACCTTCAAGAGCCTCATACATCAGCAAATAGAAGTAAGTACCCTTGTAGAAATTGTAAGATTGTTTGTGGAAAACGTGCACATAAATTTGAATATGTACATATGGAAAAATGCGTAAATTAAAAAAAAAATTAATTTAAAATATTTTACTCCTCACAAAAGGACCTATAATACCGTTCTCTTTTTATAGAGATACTAGCTGCGCTATTCCCTTTATAAAACGGAAAGTTTATACCAAATTTTTTTTTTGTTTTTGTCCGAACTGACCAATCAGCTTGCGAGTTGTCTTTTTATTATTATGATGATTTTGATGTCAATACACCTGTATGACAAAGTTCCTTTAAAAATAAATTACTTATTTTACCAAATGTTTATTTTTTTAACACGCGTCAAATTGACGCGTACCGTAGAGATAGGTATATCAGAAATGTCCGTAAACCTAGTGTTAAATATGTGTAAAAGTACTGTAGGGAATATAATTCGTCGGTTCAAAAATGAAGATCGCATTGATTTTATACCGCCAAAACCTCGAGAAAAAAAGCTTACCGCCCGCGAAAAGCGTTGGATAGTAAACCAAATTAAGATACAGCCCAAATTAAGTGCACCAAAACTAGCATCTATGGTTCTCGAGAAATTTGAGAAGACTGTTAATCCAGAAACCGTTAGAAGAACGCTCCGCGAAAATGGTTATCATGGCCGAGCAGCCAGAAAAAAAATCATATATAATCGATGTAAACAAGAAGAAAAGAGTTCTGTTCGCTAAAGAGCATATTAATAAGGGTGACGATTTTTGGAAATAGGTTATTTTCGCAGACGAGACTAAAATTAATTTATTTGGTAGCGATGACCGGGTCAATGTGTGGAGACAAGCGAATGAGGAGCTGAATATAAAAAGTTTAAATTCTACCATAAAACACGGCGGTGGTTCTGTAATGATTTGGGGGTGTATGAGAGCAGCAGGTGTAGGTAATTTACAATTTATCGAAGGAATAATGAAAAAGGAGCAATATCTCAACCTTCTAAAAAATAATCTCAAACAAAGTGCTGAAAAATTAGGTATTCCCAGAACATTTAAATTTTACCAAGACAACGACCCAAAACATACAGCGCATATTTATTATTCGCGAATATTTGATTTACAACTGCCCCAAAGTTATCCAGGCACCTCCACAATCTCCCGATATTAACCCAATCAATTTATGGAATTATTTGAAATCAAGGGTTCGAAAAAGGAATATAACCAGCAAATCAGAAATTGAAAAAATAATAGAGGAAGAATGGAATAAAATTGGGCCTACATAGCTACACACAAAAATTGATTAGTTCAATGAAAAATCGTTTAGCATGTGTTATTGTATGTAAAGGAAATCCAACGAAATATTAATTTATTTTAATTATATAAATTGAACTAAATTATTATTAATTATTATTAATTGCGTCATTATCGACCAACTATGAAAGTGATTGCATTATTAGCAGAATTTTTGTTAACTTTTTTTTTTGGTTTTTAAATTTCATTATTAAAATACTTGACTGTATTTTCAGTTTTATGAAATAATAAATAAACCTAAAATATTATCTTTTGTCTTTTTTTTGCATTTCACAAGTGATCGAAAACGTTTGTTTTTTTTAAAAAAACAATAAATTTTAAAATTTTTATATTTTATAAGTTTTCTGATAAGAAGAAAAATTTTTGTGTTTTAATTTTATTTTGTTGCTAAGTTGTGGCTTTTAGAAGGTGTTCACCTAAATTTCTTTGGAAAAATGTTGTTTAATTTTTCCCAATTAATTCTTGATAATTTACCGATTCGATCCTGATAAACCCAATCTTCCAAAAACAATATTCTAAAAATCTTAGCTGTGGATACGTACATACGTTATTCCTTATAATGTATGTAGATGAAATGAAAGTGATATACAAATGTAGTTCGGCGTACAATAAGATGTTAATTAATTATTTTGAAATGCGCTAAATTACATTAAATTAAATTTACATAATCAATACGCATTATGTATTGGTTTTTATAATTTATTTTATATTTGGATGAAAATAACGATCGTAGTTTGAAAAAGCTTAGTATTTTAGTTTCGCTACTAAAGTCTAGATGGTGTTAATAAATATATATAAAATGGTCTAAATTTAGGCGAACCAAAATTTAATGAAACTTACTATAAAAAAATGTTTGTGGCAATTTTATATTATTATAAAACGTCATTAATTTTTAATTGTAATTTAAATGTTTGGTTTCTTTAAGATCAAGCCTTGCGGTTATAATACATTTCGTACACAAACTAAAATAAAACGCCATAAAGAACCACAATATATCGTCGGTTTGCGAGAACAGTGACACATCTCAAAAATGGCCAATTTTGAGATAATAGAAAAAAAATCCTTTAAATGTAACAACCTTTTATCTGGCATAGTGTCATTTCTAAACAACCGATAGATTTCAATAGATGTGACGTTGAATTTGATGAATTCAACTATTTTACACCAAAAAAAAAATTCAAATCGATTTCCTCAAAAATATGATATTTTGAGATGTGTCACTGTTCTCGCAAACCGACGATATGTAAATTGCTAATTAGGTTTAATAGTAAATACAAAGTATGATATTGTTATACTCATAATATTAATAGAAATAGAAAGATTTTGTAAATAGAAATATGTAGCTGTAAATTTTCTAGAAATGCAAAGTGGAAAGATAACATAGAATTGTAAATATTGTATTATAACTTGATTTATTGATTGATATTTTTTAATGGAATTAAGCTACTTCTAAAATAAACGGCTCTTATAACCTTTAATTATGAAGCTGCGAATAAGAAAAAAAAAACATAAAACTTTTTGATTGAGATCAATGAATTAATTGCTGAAGAAATAAAAATAATAATATTACAAACACAACATTTAACAAAACAAAATTAATTAAATAAAATCTAACATCTTTAATTTTTTCGTGGTAAGGTAATACAACGCTAATTTTTATTAGAAACTGTCTCAAGGGCGTTCTATAGTACATAATTTGCTATTAATATTTATTTATATAAGTAGACGACCTTTAATACCAAGAGAATTTATTACTCAGAAATAATCCCTTTAAAGCAGGGTTTCAAGCCGAACGCAAACCCGGACCTCGAACCAACTCCGGTTCCAACAATTTTAGTAATTTTTTCGAACCCGAACCCAACATTTCGCGGGTTCGATTAAACCGAGTTTCGGGTTATCTTTGAACTAACCGTGAAACAGGAGTTTGCTGTTTATGAATTCTTCTCACATGTCCACAAGGAGAAAATTATTATGGAATGGTGGGAAAACTATAAAATTAAAATTCTACTTTTATACGAAGCTGCGCAAGTTGTGTTAGCGGTTATTTGCAAGCAAGTATGGATGGTTCCAAGTATGGAATGGGCATTTTTGGCTTTATTTTGGGACCAAAAAGAGTACACCTCAAAAAAGAATCATTAAGAGATATCCTATTCGTGAAACTAAACGAAAATTGTTTAATTATAAATTTTTTTTTAGATAGGTACATACTTGTGAAATTTAATTTTTTTTTTAACCGAGCCCGAACCTGAACCCAAACCCAATTATTTTCTTGCTTTGAACCTGAACCCGCATCGGGATGGTGTTATGATTGTTGTAATTTCCCCACAAATAACTTGCTTGGCAAGGCGAACCACACCCGAACCAGACTCCAACATTTTGCGGGTTCGAAACCCTGTTTTAAAGGCGGTTTTATTGGGGCTCAAACCTCTCGGGGTGATCAGAACTTCGGTCTTTGGTATCTTCAATAATGTCATAAAGTTGGTGTGACAGTTTTGACATTATTGATTTCTATTTTAACCAACATATATTAACTTATACAACAACAGCCAAACAGGTCAAAAGCTTCAGTAACATGGGTACAGGCATCCAATTTAAAACGAAAAATCGTATTCTAGAACTTTATACCGAAAGTAGTATAACAAATTATACTGATACTTCTAACCGTTTAACTGACCATATTCCAGAAATTTATTCAAAAACTCATTTTAGAATCCCATTTACAACGCACATGCCAAATTTGATAACAAACTGGTAAGGAATAACTAATTTCATCCTACTTAGCCATATTCCAGAGCTTTACCCGAAAATCATTTTAGAATCCCAGTTCCAACACACATCAAATTTCATCATAATCGGTTAAGGAATAGCCAATTTTCATCCTACTTGGCCATATTCCACACATATCAAATATTCCCATTTCCATACACGAGAAACTTGAGAAATGTTGAGAAACTTGAGAACTTCATCCAAAACTCATTTCAGATTCCCATTTCCAATACACATGCCGAATTTCAACATAATCGGTTGAGAAATGGGCAGGTTCCATCATACCTAGCCATATTTCAGAACCTGATACAAAACCCATTTTAGAATGCCATTTCCATTACACATCTCGAATATCATCATTATCGGTTCAGAAATAGCCAAGTTCCATCATACTTGGCCATATTCCTGAACTTCATCCAAAACTCATTTTAGATTCCCATTTCCAATACACATGTCGAATTTCATCATAATTGGTTGAGAAATGGACAAATTCCATCATACTTGGCCATATTCCAGAACCTCATCCAAAACTCATTTTAGAATCCCATTTCTAATACACACATCAAATTTCATATGAAATAGACAAGTTCCATCATACTTGGCCATATTTCAGAATTTCAACCAGAAATCGTTTTAAAATCCCAGAACTTGATCCAAAAATCATTTTAGAATCCTATTTCCAATACAAACGATGAATTTAATCGTAATCGGTTGAGAAATGGGCAAGTTCCATCCTACTTGACCAAATTCCAGAACTTCATCCAAAACTCATTTTAGAATCCCATTTCTAACACACAAATCAAATTTCATAATAATCGGTTAAGAAATAGACAAGTTCCATCATACTTGGCCATATTCCAGAGCTTCATCCAGAAATCGTTTTAAAATCCCAGAACTTCATCCAGAAAACATTTTAGAATCCTATTTCCAATACAAACGATGAATTTCATCGTAATCGGTTGAGAAATGGGCAAGTTCCATCATACTTGGCCATATTCCAGAACTTCATCCAAAACTCATTTTAGAATCCCATTTCTATCACACATATCAAATTTCATAATAATCGGCATATAAATAGGCAAGTTTTATCATATAAAAAATTTGTTAACTATTCATTACATCCAAATCCAACCCCAACTCAACTTGAACTCAACGCGCAAATTGACCCCTAATTTAACCTTCAAATCAATTCCCAATTCAATAATCAAATAAGCATACTTAAAAAAATCGTAAATATTTATAAAAGCAGGTATTTTGAGTCAATTCGTATGGCAGGTACCCCACCCCCTTGACGTACAGTCTCCAAAAGCTTTTCAAATCTCCGCCTTGACCATAGAAACCGCCTTGATAGAAACAAATTGGCGAAAAAAAAATCCAGATCGGACAAGCCGTTCTCGAGATACCAAGGGTGCGGACATCCAGACACACAGACATCCAGACAGACGGACGGACATTTTTTTTTGCATTTTCAGATTCAGGGACTTTCAAATCGTTGAGAAAAGTGGTTTTGAACCAACCAAATTTTTCGTCATTTTTGAGAGGATTTCAATACTTTGGTCTTTTCAGACCGAAGTAAAATGTATCGATCAATATGTCGTTGAAATTTCAATCAATAAGTCAATGGTCTGTTTCATTCACAGACTTTAGAATCTCTTACACCCAAAATCGAACGCGAAATCGCTGGAGCCGATTTATGCAAAAATGTTATGGTAAATTTGATTCAGCGCATACTCGTGCAATCGTTTCCGTGGAGGACATTTGAATGATGTTGTGTTCCACAATTAAAGGTATATATGTACTTACATTTGAAATAAAAATTTTTTTATTAAAAAGAAAAAATTCGTTACCGTTAATTGAAAAACCATGTATGTATTTAAAACCTTACTAGATACATTTATTTTGAAATGTTGACAATATTATTTGCTACCATCACACTATTTTAGGTCAATTTAGAAAGGTTAATTCCATATTATACGGTAATCTGTTCACTTTATCTTAAAGACACCTATGGAACAATTGTTCGAATTTGGAAGAAGTATTAATCGCAGAAAAACATTTCTTGGAAAATTTAATATCACCTTGGAAAACAGTTCAATAAGTGTTTTTACTATTTTTTATTAAAATGACCCCCACGCAATGCTTCAATTGACTTCAAATTTTGTGAATAAGTAGATGATGGATTGTCACATTTATCATCAACATAAAAAAAAATCATCGTTCCCGTTTTTGAGAAAATCTATTTGGCAGTTTTCTCTTGCACTGCAACCCCATCTATTTTAATTTCGAATGGACTTAACCATCCATCTGCCAAATTTTCAAATCGAATATCTTCAGAATTAGGAAAGAGAAGGCCTTGGCTCCCGTTACACATGGATAACATGTACAAAAATGGTTAAAACTGTATCACATTCACAATTAATAAAAGCCAAACTATTTAGCTAAGTTTATTTATTTTATAATTATAAATTCTCATAATTTGAAACACTTTGTGTACAAGAAATCAGCTGTCTGTTCGGTATGCCCTGTGTGACCGTTTGCGAAGAGCATCCCATCCATTTCTGCCTGCAGTGTACGAACAAACATTTTCCTGAATAATTCTAAATATTTTTAATAAATAAACTGAAAAGAAGTTTTTTAATAAATAAACTGAAAATAAAGCCAAAAGTATTGTTTTCTCTGATTTTATTTATTAAAAAATAATTTTTTTTCCTTAATTAAAATAATTATAGATTTTAAAAATAGCACATTTACTGTATTTTTCTCCCTAAAAGTACATACAGTCCCTAGCCAAATTATTAGACGCACATCAATTCTGTTGGGAAATGTTGACTTCTGACGACTTATATATTTCACTAAACAAATTCAATTTTTATAGCCTAGCCATACGAAATTATTATGTTTACAGGTGCATTCAAAATACAAAGTTTTAATTTGTACTAAAAGTAGAAATACATTTTTTATCTAAATTAGAAATATCTTTAAAAAAAATATTTCTAACTGAGCTAGCTCAAAATATTGAGTGGATGCATGTTCAGTATTATTGACTCTACATTTCTTTCATTTGGCGTTTCGTGCTATCTAGGCTAGAAATAGCTCTGAGGGCATTATACATTTAGATAATAATACTTAAAATTAGCACTTGTTAGTATATGTACTAATTAGTACTTATCGTATTTAGTAAACGAACAAAAGTTATTTTTTTAATTGGAAAACGTAATTTTTATTTGTGTATTAAAAATTATAAGGGCTAAAATTACTTGTTATAATAAGTACTAATTTTATTCATATTATTTTACATATATTTAATGTCCTGAGAGCTATTTCTAGCTTAGATAGCACAAAACGCCAAATGAAAGAAATGTATAGTCAATAATACTGAACATGCATCCACTCAATATTTTGAGCTAGCTCAGTTAGAAATATTTTTTTTTTAAGATATTCCTAATTTAGATAAAAAACGTATTTCTACTTTTAGTACAAATATTATTTAGTACAAAGTAAAACTTTGTATTTTGAATGCACATGTAAACATAATAGTTTTGTATGGCTAGGCTATAAAAATATTTAGTGAAATACATAAGTCGCCAGAATTCAACATTTCCCAACAGAATTTATGTGCGTCTAATAATTTGGCCAGGGACTGTACATTTGGCTATGCACCCCATAAGAATTTTATTTTTACATAAAAATTTGTTTTAGTTATGATTTTTATTACAGTTATGAAAATTAATTTTTCCTCGATTTTCTTTTACAATAATTATTATAAAGTTTTTTTTAACTTTATATACATAGCTAAATAAAAGATTGAATTTTTGGTTAAAAGTTCACACAAACCTATTATTACTAAAATTTATCTTTGTGCAAAATTTCGACCAAAACATTCGGACACGACATTTTTTTAATCGATGTTTTGGAGTTCTTGTATTTTTCTCGATTACAATACTTACTCAATATCTGGTGACCATTCGCACTATTTAAAGAATACAAGTACTCTTTTCGAAGGTATGCTCTATTTTTCACTTTTTTGTATTGAGAAATACTATATTGTACTCTATTTAATTATTTCAATTGTTACTTCATACAATTTCATCTTCAAGAAAATTTTAAGTTTTAAATTTAAAAAATTAAATTTGTTTAATCAAAAACGTATTTTTTTAGTTGCTCAAATTCAAAATTTCGATATAGAAAATTTTAGTTCCATGTTCCACGCATAGATATGTACAATCCTACTTACAATTTCAATGCAACCCTATAAATAAAATGTAAAACAGAAAAAGTGAAACACACGGCTGTGAAATCAATTTGAATATTGTCTGTGCTTCGTCTGAAATGTACAACACCCAACACGAATAAAATTAATTTCTGTCTTTTGAAATATAAAATAAATAGTAGGTGAGTTATAGGTATATTAAATATTTAATTAAATATTTCGAAATTTATATTGTTTTATAACTGAGAAAATTATATTTAAAAAAAAAACTAAAATTCTAACCTCAAAAAATTCACAGAAACATAAACACAAAATGTCGGGATCGCGAAGAAAAATAAATTCAGTAATGAACTACAAAAATGTTTTCCAATGTTTGAAAAAACTAACATTGATTGCGAAGTAGTAGTAATAAAGGAAAAAGTGATTTACAGCAACATTTGGATTCCTTAAAGCACAAAAGAAACATACAAAGTGCAAGTGGATCCAGGGAACTCACTAAATATTTCGTAAAATCGAATTCTCAAGCTGAAGAAAAAATTTTGGCAGCAGAAGCAACACTTGCGTTTCACACTGTTAAACACCACCAAACCTACAGGTCTTGTGATTGCACAACCAAGCTGTATAGAAATTTTTTTACCGATTCAGAAATCGCTTCTAAAATTTCATGTGCGCGGACGAAAACAGAAGCAATCGTCAATAGTGTTTTGGCCCCTCAAACAATTTATAACATGTTGGAGGAAATTAATATAAATACAGTGGGAAATGTTGGTATATCAACAGATGGTTCAAATCACGGAGCAATTAAAATGTTTCCGGTTTTAATTCAATATTTCACGAAGGATAAGGGAATTGTTCATAAACTCCTTTATGTATGTTCCGCAGAGGGTTTCGAAATATTCGGATTTTCTGTAACCGCGGATAATGAATTGAAGTTTATGAAGTATCTGACGGATACCGGATAACCGTAAAAAATAAGCCAAAGTAGTTAAAGTTAAATAATAAATCAACATTTGGGGTTTCCTTACCAGTTTTCTTGAAGATGTTAAATTCTTGTTTTAAAATGCTCGGAAAATTCGATGTTGTTAGTTTGTTACCTATTTAACGGTCATCGCATTTGAAATGTAGTAATTCAATTCTTCGGTTAATGATAGTTCTAATTCTTTAACAGTCGAAGCCACTGCAATGATCTGCTTCGTCATTCTCGAAAACTTGAATGGTTTCATCACTGTATATTCGATTCATGAGGTGTGTGGCAAAACTCAAAACTAGTGTTGTACTGTTGTTAGATTGACACTTGGATCAACAAGACCTTTTATTAACGCTGAAATATTGTCATTTTTTCTTAAAGTATATTTCTCATTTTTAGTGATTTATGCAAATCGTGACTTATTTGGGAATTAATTGCTTCCATTTTATTTCTTAAAAAAGATAAAATAACTGCCAGTTTTATTGCATGTAAAGATTGGCCGAGATGTTTTATTAACTAACTGTAAATCAACTTTTTCCATCATGGAGTAAGCTTTTAAATGTTTTAGAGCTTGAATAATGATCGTATTAACCTACAAGAACCTTTCTAACATTGGTGCTACCGAGTTCTAGCGAATTTTCATATTCAGTATTTCAAATTCATGGTTGAATTTTTTTTTAAGAGATATGAGTAGGCGTTACAATTGAGTAGGCATTACAATTAAATGAGCATGAAAAATGAATAAAATAACCTAGTACACAAATAATATAGTGTTTCACGTTTAAGGCTGTATGGTACTCATTTTACCAAAATAAGGGTAGCGTAAAAATCAATTTGTGGCTACAAATATTTATCAATTCACAAATTTTTTTTTTATTGATAAAGCTTAAGGTATTTTTGAGGGAATAATACAGGATTATTTCAAAATTATTTATAGTTTATCCGTAATAAAAATTCAAAGTTGACGAAATTTTGGATAATGGTGCTTACGTAAAATTCAATTTCCTTAAGTTTTTCTCGCTAAACCATGTATATCTTTTATATTGACCTATGCAGAAAGATATTTTTGAGGGATTAATTCACGATTATAAAGATTAATAATAAAATAAGAAAGATATAATCAAAATACTAAGAATATCGATATATTTATCGATACGAAAAAATTCTGTATCGATAAATATATTTTTTTTTGTCAAAAATGGGTATGACCTCGGCTAATTTTTGATTTCCTTTTACTCTACGAGATGGCTAACCCCAAAAAAATGGTGAATGTCCAGGATCTTATCGTTTTATAATAAATTATACATTTTAACATACTCAGTTGCCATAGAAACAACGAAAATGAATAACCGAAATAGTATATAATTTTATTCTGGAAAAAAGGGAAATAAGACAAGTCGACATACAGTTATATTTATTTTACATCAAAATAAAACAAAAATACAAAACGATATTTTTCTTTAGTATAGACACAGTTTAGACGCATTTTTGGACATTTAAATATCGATACCAAAACAGAAATTTTTTTTGAGTACCATACAGCCTTAACGGGGAAGGCGAGGAGAAATTAAAAACTAATGAGGATCTTAGTAAGGCCTATTGTGTTGAATACTTTAACTTTAACACATTAATATTATTGAATGGAACAGAAAAACGCATATTGAAGTTATTTAACACGTGAATCGCCACCATAATCGAACTTACTTAAGCAATTTTCAGGTTTTGCTCCTGGTAGGCTAAGCTTTTGAAGGATTCAGCAAATTTATCGTTTGCGTCAGATATCAGTGACTGACGTGGCCTTCTACTAAATCCCTTATGTCAACATATATGTCTGAAATGGCTCATGTAGAACTTCTTAGTGTCAGACACATATTGTTGACATGGTGATTAACGTGTTAAAAAAAATTATTTTCGGATACCATTGAAAAATATTCGCGGTTACCGGATACAGTTAAAGTCACAAATATCCGTGGATACCGGTTACGGATATATCCGACTCAGAAACCCTCTTCCGCTGTTCTACTATCAGTTCTACAAAAATTTAATTTGGTTGAAAAGTGTGTTGCTTTTACCGGTGATAATTGTAACACTAATTTTGGTGGTGTAGACAGGAGAGGCAATAACAATGTGTTTAGGCGATTAGAAAATAAACTTGGTACACCTCTAATCGGAATCGGTTGTTCAGCGCATATACTGAACAACAATATGCATCATGGGATAGACGTTTCTTGGCCTTTCGACATAGAATCAGTGATATTAAAAATTTACAATTACTTTTCCACTTATAATGTTCGTACAGAAGAATTAAAGGGAATCTGCAGTTTCGTGGAGCTGGAGTAAAAGAAACTACTTTCTCACTAAAAACACGATGGCTCTCATTATTTCCATGTATAAATCGAGCTTTACAAATGTACCCAGCACTTCAATCATACTTTCTATCGCAGCCTGCTGTTCCAGCTATTTTAAAAATGTTTTTCGAAAATCTACTTAATGAATGTTATTTATGGTTCCTGCATTCGTTAATGTAGATTTACCATGTTCAAATTTCAAAAATGGAAAATGAAAACAACTCTCTTCTAGAAGTCACATCAATTTTGACTTCTGTGGGTGGTCTATACTCTAAAGGAGAGACACGAAACAAAGTTTTTTCCGCTCAAGGTAAAGTTGATTTTGAGAAAAAGCACGATTGTCCTAATAAATGTGAGGCTGTGAAGAGGAAATTGCTTGAAGTGTATAAAAATTGGGAAAACTATTTATCGAAATGGATGCAATCTTTTGAAGAATATAAAATATTTACTTGGATGGACTTAAATGCACAGAACCAGAGTGGAGTGTGATTGAGAAATGTATAGAGTTTTTGAATTCAAAGGGGATTGATATAAATGACATTAAATTGATAGACCAGTAGGTACAGCAATTTAAAAATTTTTATAGGCGAAATGAAAGAAGACTGTGGTTTTGGAGAGTTGTTGGCTCACGAGAAATGGGTTATATATTTAAAAAAAAAGAAATACGGAAATATCTTCCAAGTTTCTTAAGATGTGCCAATTTTATTTTCTATATCGGGACAAAACGCCAATTTGGAGTTTAATGAATTCTCAATGGATAGATGAAAGGAATCGGTTGTTGCCAGAATCGGTCAAAAATCTTCTATTGACACAATATAATTTTAAAGAAATTGACTGCAAGCAGTTTTACGATTACTGTATTAGTGATAAAATGCTTCTAAAAAAAATTAAAAGTTCAGAAAAATGTCATAATGAATGAAGAAGGGATTAAATTTATATATCCGAATTTATTCTCATATAAAATAATGTGATTTGTTTTTTCGTTTTAAATTATAGTTATTTATGGTACTAGTGAGCAAAACGAGATATTATCCATGAGGGATAAGTTTGTCCCACGAGGCGATAGCCGAGTGGGATATTATCTCGAGTGGATAATATCTCTTTGCTCACGAGTGGCATACAATGTTTTATCCTATTTTGTTGAAATAAATGTACATAAATAATCGTAAATTAATAAGAAATAGTTCCATTTTGTGTTTTCACACTGTAGCATTGAATTTTGAAATACATTTTATCATAGTGACCGTTCTTTAAATTTTTGTGACGTGTTCCTTTGACGTAAATTACAAAATCTACGAATAATTTTCCAATGACTACTCAAAATTTTGTTATACAAAATATAACTCACGTTGCCCCTAGCAGCGTGGGTTATGCAATAACAATGGGTTATTTTAGATTTTCTTTATTTGAAATCAGTCTAGTTATCGGGGTATTATGTATCAAAATTGGATAAAATATTTTTTCTCAAATCGGATAAAATACGTCAGTTTTCTGGTTTGTTATCTGTCAGCAAAATGAAGTATTCCACGACACTACATCGTTGCTAGGCAACTTACTAAAAACAGTACTGGAAAGTATTCCTTGCCTAGGCAGAGAATACTTTCTAGTACTGATTATCATCTGTTTTTAAGAAATACATGATATAATGTATAATCGCACGCGATTGTTATAATTCTAAGGTAACTTTGATAGTGAAATCTATTGAAAATATAAATTGGAAAATTTTGCGTATTTTAAAGAATATAATGAATAAAATGGATAATCTGATATACTGCCGATTAGAGAAAAAATCGTATGTGCAACTCGTGGAAAAACTATAATTCCCGGACTCTTATGGTTGCTGGAACTCGGCTGACGCCTCGTCTCAGCAACTTCCATACTCGTCCGGGAATATATCGTTTTTCCTACACGTTACACAATATACTATTTATTTATGTGAGAATACAACTTTCACAAAATATGCCATGGGAAATTTTACGAAAAAGCGATTATTACAGCAATAGTATTTAGATTGCCATGCAAAATACGTACCACAACACGTTATTATAGCGGTAGTTTTACGATTTTCACCATAGCAACGCGATAGTTCTACAATTTGCAACATAGCAACGTGATAATTTTACAAATTTTACCATAGCAACAAGAAAATCCTATACAATTATCTCTAAATTTGTAATTGTATTTCAATTTTTTTTATTATGATTGAATTTTTTATACACACATCAAAGGAAAAGCCATGCAAACAAAAGCTTGTCAAATAATTTGCATACAACATAACATAAATGGATGAATTGTGATTCAATCGCTGACGGGAAAGTTGTATTATTTTACTAAATACAACACGTGCTGTAATTAATGATCGATAATTTTTTACTCGTTAAAACCGACGCAGATAATTCAACTCGTGCTGCGCACTCGTTGAATTTTCAGCGCGGTTTTAGCTCGTAAAATTTATCGATAATAATTGAGCACTAGTTGTATTACGAATGATAATTGTACAGAAATTATTTTGGCTTAGAAGTCAAACTAAAGAAAATACATGAGTTTATTTGCAGATTGCAGGCGCTTAACTGATGGGCATAGGTAAGTAAACTATTTTTCACAGAAAGGGTGAACCACTTTTTTCGCGAATAAAATCCAGGTTTCATCAGAAAAGTAATACATAAATGTGTATAATTTATTTTTTGTATTTCGTTGGCCATCTTTTGTAATCCGGTAGTATCAAATTTTACACCCAAATACGGTAAGGTTGTAAGGTTTTTATTTTGAATTTAGTAGAGAACGTAAAGGATTACCGGTGGCAAGGCGTTTCTTTGCATTATGGCGACCCATAGACCATTGTCATTGGGATAAGAAATGTCACAAGAATCTGAAAACGTTCTCAAATTTATTACATCAGATGTTATTTTCTGGACTCATTGACAGTTCCAGAGAATTTCACCAAAATTCGGAAGAAAATAAATTATTTTGATAAGAGTTACAGACACCATCAAGCATATTTGAATATTGATTCGTTAAGAAGACAAAGAAATCCTATTAGAAAAACTGTTTAGCGAAAATCTCAAAAACTACAAATTAAATCATGTTGATTTCTTGCAGGTAAATAGATGCTATCGAGAATAGTAACTAATTTAAATCGCTTAATTTAATTTGTTTATCTCCACAATTATTCGAAATGTTACCCATTTCGACTTTTAAATGTGTAGTGACGCCTCCAGGACATTTAACGCACTAATATACTGGGTGTGTATCTTGGCTTAGCAATTAAATACATATATTCCGGATATATTTATAAACGACCCTACTTGTATTAAAATAAATATTTTAGACACCTTTTATACAACAACCGAAAGTTATTCACCACATCTGTTGTCGTTATCCATAACTCCTCGAAGTGAATTTTATATATGAGCCGTTAATTTTGAAAGTGGTGCAAGTCCATTTTTCAAAAAATTTAAGTTAATGATAACAATAGACAAACAAAAGAACAATCTTTCTAACGGTGAACCATTTATAGTCAAAATAAAAAAAGAATAATCCCTAATACTTTATAACGTTACGTTATATAATTAAATAATGAAATAAACACGACACTATTTATTTTATAATTTACGAATTTATTTAATATAAATTATTATTTAATTTTTACAATTATTAATTATTAATCACCATCATTTTGGGGATATTAATTATCACCCCTCTTATGTGGGCGGCATGTCACCGCATTGAGATTTGAGACGAGACTGATTATAATTTATTTATTTTGTTTCATGTTCGTTTGTGGTGTATGTATTGTTGTTCATTTTGATATTTCGTGCCATGATTGGTCCAGCAGATGTAGGGGAAATATACCCAATATACCAGAAACATTGTATATAAAAATGTTAGTGTTTGTGATTTTGTAGATGGCGGCAAGTGTGGAGTGGTGTGATTTTATTGTAGTGGTGATTGGGTGAACCGCTACAACTTGTTCAAAAAATAAGAAAATTCAAAATCCCGTATATTTTTGCATTTATTGTTTCTCTATTCCTTTATTTTCTCGTTTCAACAAAATGTGGACTTGCCAAACTTTCAAAATACACGGCTCATATAGTGGTGGTGCAATTTATCAACCTTTGTTAAAACAAATGCGGCACACAGCAGTTAAATTGTGTAGCCGCTTACAACAACATTTGCGAGTTCTTACAATATTTAATTTACTCGGGCATTATGCAAAGCAGGTAAATTCCTCATTTATCAACATTTTATATAACATACCCCAAAGTGTTATATATACATACTTCCTGAAAAAATCATGTCGAAAAATTATTACTCTGCCGAGTTATGGGCCAATAAAATTAAGATATGTAGCATCATGTCAACAAGTTTGTCACTGTACGCTTACAGAGCATAATTTTGCGTTTATAGAGTCTCTAAAATTTAAAATTAATTAAAAAAACAAAACAAATTTCTGCATTTTTATTTATTATATTTTTATTACGACTGAGACTGCGCTCATGTACCAATTTCTCTTTCAAATACAAATTTTTTATTTCTAATAAAATTCTCTTTTGATAGAGTGTAACCCACTGGTTAGTTAGGTAATTAAACCTATATACTAATTTTAATTTGGAAATTCACTAGGTCAAGTGGCCTCGTTCTTTAGAGTCTTCTTTCAGCGACACGGTTATCTATTGTATGTATGGCGAATATAGGGGTTGCCATGTTCCTGGAGCCTTATTTCGTGCTTTACGGCATGCATTTTTATTTTATCTTTGATGTAGTCCATCCGTAGGTTCCTGTGAAGGTCTTCATTTCTTGTATACCACGGAGCATTGACGATGCTACGAAGGACCTTGTTTTGAAACGTCTGTATCATTTTGGCGCTTGTTTGCTTGGTACATCCCCAGAGTTGTATACCGTAGGTCCATATCGGCTTCAGAATTTGCCGATATAGCAGCAGATTATTGTGAATTGTAAGCTCAGAGCCTCTACCTATGAGCCAATACATTTTTCTGAACTTTATGTTAAGTTCTTCTTTGTCATGCCGACGCCAAGGTATTTAGCTGTATTAGCATATGGCACTTTGGATATGGTATTGGCAAATTTTTTCATTGATCATTTTTCAAAACATGTAATCGTATCATACATTTTTTCATGAACAAAAGAAATCCATATACTTTAGTTTGAAATCCAAATGTCACTTGATGCTCCTATATATGAATGAACAAGTATTTAAATTATGGAATTTACTTTTCTTATAACCGTCACTTTTTCCGCGAGCAACTGGAGCTTACGTAAAATTTAGCGGGCCACGTTAAAATGCCTTCTTGTAGTAGTATTTGTTTAAATTCCAAAAATACCTCCTTAATCCTTAGAACTAAATACGGTACAACCACAATGAAAATTAATGAATATAAAATATATATCTACGACAGTCATCTTGTTCCTGCTTAACTAAATCTGCATAATTAACAGGGAAATAAAATCTTTCACCACACATACTACAATTCTTTAAAATTTTCAACAAATAAATTTTTCCTTTAAGACCAACTCGTAGACATAATTAAACTATTATCATATTCTGTCTGTGTATTAAAGTAAAATAGAACATTGTTCTATATAGTAAGTACATACATATCTACAAAAAAAACAATTTATAATGCTTCTTATTATATGACCACTCCAGTGCAATTTTTATTTTACTTTATTTTATTTATGTTCTTAAAAAAACAATACCGAAGCTCTAGACAACATAAAATCGCATTATAAAAATGAAACCAAACTACATTAAAAGCAGTTTTTTTACTTAAAAAAAATAAACCACAATTGAAATTAAAAAAAAAATACTAAAATAAAACTACGGAATATAAATAATAAGTAAAGAAAAATGCTATAAAATTAAGAAGAATTTATCTTACTTAATCTTCACTAAGATGAAAATTTTATATTTTTTGTCAGTCTCAAAAATTAAATAAAAAAGGACCAAATTGTTTCATTTTTTCTGTGTCCTTTGCAAGCTTTAAAAGACGCTTCAACAAAACCAAAAATGAAAACAATTGCAGGAAACTATGTAATATAATTGTATCTATGTATTTGTTGCAATGATTTTGTATAAGCTTCGCAAAACATTCAGAGAAGGGTTGTTTACAGTTTTATGGTTTTATAATTTACTGAATTTTATAAATGTCAAAATAACTTCTGGATTTGAGGGGTACTCCAAAATACCAGATAATTAAAACATATAAGTGCTTGTGACAAATTAAGTGATGTATTATCGCTATCATAAGAAGGATTCGGTACTCATTTTTTACAGGGTTGATTACAATATACAGTGTTGGGATACATTATGAATTCAGGGAAACACCACTTAAGTGGAAAATGATGATTTTAATGGAATATAAAAATTGAGTACATGGCACATACGATTGATATATTCTAGTTTGTTTCATTGTTTAAACGATACCTATGCCAAGGTAGGGCTTGATGCAGTCCCAATACGTTCGTAGTAGTTTCGTGGACACAAGGCCCTACCTTACTCACAAATGAAATTAGGAACGTATGGCTTTCATTAAGGCCATGATATGTAGGTCGCTCAACGAATATAACACCATCGACCGTAATTAGATGATGAAATCCTGAGTGATGAGTTTGGAAGGAATTAATAATTAGAATATATTTTTTATGGGCTGGCATGGTTATCATCTCCCAAATAATTTGCACTTGGCACTGATACATCCTGTACTTACAAAATAATGTGAAAAAGTACAACGAGCAAAACACAGCATATTTTTACAGTTTTGAAGCGTACATCACATTGGTTGGAGAATTCGCACTAATGAAATAATGGTTGCAACTGGCATCAATATCGATTAAAAGAAAGCAGATTACATTCAAAATTAATTTAGAATTTAAAATAAATTTTGTTTTGATATTAATTTTAAATGTTCATTCCTATTTCAGCAGTCAATAGTTAATAAACACTGAGAAAAGTACATTTATTTATTTATTTGATTCATTAACAACTGATAAACAGAAAACTAGTTCCCGCTTACTTATCAGTATATATGTATAATAGCAATAACATCAAAATAAATTATAATTTAATAATATATCTCTATAATATAAAAATGAATCGCTGAATGTGTTGCTAAGCGCAAATCTCTAGAGCAGCTGAACCGATTTCGCTAATTCTTTTTTTAGAATATTCCTTGAAGTACGAGGATGGGTCGTACGGAGAGAAAAATTTAAAAAATTGCCTGAAAAAGTCTAAAAACAACACTTTTCTATACGAATGTTTTTGTCCCTTACTTTCTTTGATTTTCACATGCACGAATATAAAATACAACAAAACAATTCTACAATAAAAACAACGCCTGTTTTATTGTGCATTTATATTCATGCATATGAAACTCAAAAGAAAGAAAGGCACAAAAACATTCAAGGCAAAGCAATTGAGTGCCGTTAGTATCGTATAAATATTAATGTCGATATTTGTCAATCTATAATATTACTAAATCTAAAAGCCACAAATTTCTATAAAATTAAAAGGGTGTTGTGTGTTTGTGACTCATTTATACTAAATATGCCTCCTATAAGGCGGCGGACAAATTTAGGCAGAAGAACCCGAAATGCAACGAATCAAATTAATTATCAATCTAATCTACTGCCCAGGAACGTGAAGATCGCAATGAACGTGAAAGAATTCGGTTAAGACAGACCCGTGAAGCGCGACATTCGACTAATAATGGTGCAAGTTTGAATCGAGCTGCTTTCTGTTACGATATGTCAATTGATTACAGTGCCTACAACTGTGTTGCTATTGGACCTATGAACTCAGTTTGCCAATATTATAAGGCATTGAAATACAAAAATGAAGCCAATGGATTGTGTTGCGCAAATGGAAAGGTGAAATTGATACCATTGCTTCCAGCTCCATAACCATTGTACTCATTTATTTTAGGAATAGGAACAGATTCCATACACTTTTTAAAGAATATTCAACAATACAACGACTGCTTTCAAATGACTTCATTTGGAGCAACAAAAGTAGTTCGGGAAAATTGCATGCCAACTTTTAAGGTTCGTAATAGTATTTGCAGTTGTATGTTTATAATTATAACTATTATAGCCCATATACATTTTTACAATATTTTTTTTCCCTTTACAGATACAAGGTCAAATATATCACAGAGCAGGTTCTTTGTTACCAGTGCTAGATAGCGACTACAATTTTTGGCAAATTTATTTTATGGGCAATTGTCCATAAGAAATCAATCAACGTTGTGCACATAGCAATTTAGTGAAAAGGTCAATAGTTGAACAATTACCAAACTTATTTCACGAACACAATCAATTGATTCTATTATTTAAAAGTGCAATGGATATGATGCCATCTGATGATCACAAAATTGTTATCAGAGCAGATAAAACTCCTGTGGGCAAATATGCAGGACGTTTTAATGCACCTACTATCGATGAAGTTGCCATTGTTGTAGTTGGAGAAAATTTGGAGTCACGTGATATTGTTTTACGTCGTCGAAATAATCAATTGCAACGTATTAAGGAAACACATCGCTCATATGATGCACTGCAATATCCCATTATATTTTGGCAAGGTGAAGATGGCTATGATTTCTCAATCAAGATGATAAATCCCATTACAGGTAATTGAAATATTGGTTTATGAGATGGTACGTCATCTACTATATCACCTACTAAATAGTTTAATTTGTTATTCAACTGTCATCATTATAATAAAAAAAATATTTACAGGTTCTGGAATCAACAAAAAAGTAAGTTCAATGAACTATGATATTATTCATACCGCCTAATGATCAGAGAAAATGAAGACAAACACATCTTCAAATGCCGGCGATTATGTCACAGATATGTTGTTGATATGTATGTAAAGATTGAAACGGAGAGATTAACATTCATCAGGTTGAATCAGACCAAACTTCGATCTGAAGAGTATATTCACCTTCGAGATGCAATTAATTCTGATGGAAATGCAGAAAATGTTGGCCGGATGACTATTCTTCCAGCAACCTACATCGGAAGTCCTCGGCATATGCATGAATATGCTCAAGATGCCATGTCCTATGTTCGGCATTATGGCACAGCAGATTTGTTCATTACATTTACATGTAATCCACAATGGATAGAAATTAAACAAGCGTTATTCCCTGGCCAATCACCTATTGATCGTCATGACATTACAGCAAGAGTCTTCAGACCCAAGTTGAAATCTTTAAAGGATTTAATTGTGAAACATTGTGTGTTTGGTGAGACACGCTACTGGATGTATTCTGTAGAGTGGCAGAAACGTGGATTGCCGCATGCACATATTTTGATTTGGTTGGTTGAAAAAATTAGGCCAAATGAAATTGATGAAGTTATATCAGCTGAAATCCCTAATGAACAAGTAGATCCTGGCTTGCATGAGGTAGTTATCAAAAACATGATACATGGTCCATGTGGAACACTTAATCAAAATGCACCGTGTATGGTAGATGGTAAATGTTCAAAGCGCTATCCAATGACATTAATATCGGAAACAATTACTGGAAATGATGGTTATCCACTCTATCGTCGGCGATCACTAGCAGACAATGGAAGATCAACAATTGTCAAAGTAAATCAACAAGATATTGAAATAGATAATCGTTGGATTGTTCCATATTCACCGATCTTATCAAAAACTTTCAAAGCACACATCAATGTTGAATCTTGCCATTCAGTAAAATCTATCAAGTACATATGTAAATATGTAACCAAAGGAAGTGATATGGCTGTGATTGGATTTGGTGCAGAGAATTCAAATGATGAAGTTACCCAATACCAAATGGGCCGCTATATTAGCAGTAATGAAGCATTTTGGCGAATTTTTTCTTTTCCAATTCATGAAAGACACCCCACAGTTGTTCACTTCGCCGTGCGCTTAGAAAATGGACAAAGAGTGTATTTCACAGCTCAGAATGCAGTACAGAGAGCTCACCATGCTCCATCTACTACCTTAACCAGTTTTTTCGAGACGTGCCAAAATGATCATTTCGCACAAACACTGCTCTATTCTGAAATGCCAAAATATTATACTTGGAATCAATCAACAACGAAATTTATGCGAGGGAAATAAGGAAAACCAGTTCCAGGATACCCAGGTGTATATTCAACCGATGCAATAGGTCGAATTTATTCCGTTCATCCAAGCAACGATGAATGTTTTTATTTACGGCTGCTATTAGTCAATGTGCGTGGCCCAACATCATTCCAACATTTACGAACAGTTGATGGTGAATTGTGTGGATCTTACAGAGAGCCTGTCATCGTTTGCAAATGTTAGAAAACGATGCACATTGGGATCAAACTCTCAATGATGTTGTAATTTCATCAAAAGCTCATCAAATACGAACATTGTTTTCCATTATCATATGTACATGCTTCCCATCAAAATCAATTGATTTGTGGATAAAATACAAAGATAATATGTGTGACGATATTTTATTTAATATACGCAATAGAACAGGGAATCCAAATTTACAAATAAGTGAAGACATTTACAATGAGGCATTGATTTCCATTGAGGATATGTGCTTGATGATGTCAAACAAGCTATTATGTCAATTGGGGATGGCCGCGCCCAATCGCTCAATGCACGATGCTTTTCATCAAGAGTTACAACGTGAAAAATCGTATGATCTCAATACTTTGAATGAATCGATTCTAGTAAATCTTCCACTATTGAACGAAGAACAGAAGTATGTATTTGATACTCTTATGAAAGTAATAAATGATGGAACTGGAGGGATTTACTACTTGGACGCTCCTGGTGGTACAGGAAAAACTTTTTTGATTACTTTAATATTGGCAACAATTCGCTCTAAAAATGAAATTGCTCTTGCTTCATCAGGCATTGAAGCAACTTTGCTTGAAGGCGGTCGAACAGCCCATTCAGCGCTAAAATTGCCACAGAATATGCAAAGCAACGAAACTCCAGCCTGCAACATTTCCAAGAATTCTGCAATGGCAAAGGTTTTGCAGCAATGTGAACTAATAGTGTGGGATGAATGCACGATGGCGCATAAAAGATCTTTAAAGGCTTTAGATAGAACCTTAAAAGATCTACGGAACAACCAAAACCAATTTGGTGGCGCAATGATTTTATTATCAGGAGATTTTCGGCAAACATTGCCAGTGGTTCCACGTTCAACGCAAGCTGATGAACTGAATGCATGTTTAAAGTCCTCCAATTTGTGGAAACATGTCAAGGTATTACATTTAAGCAAGAATATGCGTGTAATGTTGCAAAATGATTAATCTGGAGACATATTCTCTAAACGACTCATTGATATTGGTAATGGCAAATTTCCTATAGACGTGTTGACTGGCTGCATAACCTTTCCTGAGAGTTTTTGTCAGTTAACGCAATCAAAAGCTGAACTCATTCAAAAAGTGTTTCCAAATGTTGCTCAAAATTACTTATTCGACCTATACTGGCTGCCAAAAGCACTGATGTAAATAAATTAAATTTCAAAATTCAAGATGACATTCCTGGCGAAATGAGGACATACAAATCAGTTTATCCACCGGAATTTTTAAACTCACTAGATTTGCCAGGATTGCCGCCTCACAATCTTCAATTAAAGGTTGGGTCTGTAGTTATAATGTTGCGAAGTATTAACCAACTGCGACTTTGTAACGGCACACGATTAGCGATAAACAAATTACTGAATAACGTAATAGAAGCAATAATATTGAAAGGAAAGTATAAAGGAGAAGACGTTTTGATACCCCGCATTCCAATGATTCCGACTGACGTACCATTCGAGTTTAAACGACTGCAGTTTCCAGTACGGCTTGCTTTCGCTATGACTATAAACAAATCCCAGGGGCAGTCATTTAGTGTTTGTGGTATTAATCTAGAAAACCCATGTTTCTCGCATGGTCAATTGTATGTTGCCTGTTCCCGTGTTGGAAAACCATCTGCTCTGTTTGTTTACGCGCCAGGTAATCAAACAAAAAATATCGTGTACCATAAAGTACTACAATAAAAATGAAACTTAATTTAGAGTAAGTAAAAATAAAATGAAATATAATAAGTAGGTATCATAATAAGAAATCTGAAATTGTAATTTTCATTGTGATTTTTTAGTGACTATTAAAAGAATTTTTAGTGTTTTATAATTTTTATTTTTTGACATAATGTAATTGGTGACTTATTAACTTTCTTTTTTCTTTTATTATCTTACTAGCTGACCCGGTGTCCCGAATAGCAGAATAAGTATTAAAAAAAAACAAAAAATTAAAGAATCGACTGTTAGGCGGTACGAAGTTCGCCGGGTCAGCTAGTATAGTAATAACAATAATAATTCCAACAACAAAATAATTACAATAATAATACAACAAAAGATTTACAATAAAACTAACCTGATGTAAAATTAATAAACTTAATAAAAAAGAAAAACAAAATTAAAACTTATCTATCAAACTTCTCAAAACAATATCAATAAGATTTTTGAATTTAGATAGAGATCCAATACACAAATTACAGTCAGTAAAGTAAGTATTATGATGCACCTGGAAACGAATTAAGGACGAGTTGTACCTAAAATTAGTTTTGTATGTGCCAACTTTAAACGTTAAAAGACGCCTCACAATAGAAGGATTATTGTTAAACTTAAATATATTGTTGAGATAACTTTCAATTATGTTATGCAACATTTTATAGAGTGTAATTTCATCCACAAAAATCCGTCTACTATTAAGTGATAATAAATCATATCGTTCAATCCTCCTAACATATGGTTCCTTTTCATGCTTACACTTGAAGTTCAAGATTCTGGTAAACTTACGTTGAACACATTTCGTATCCTATTATTTAACTACGTCACTTGTCAATCTCCCCAAGACGACCCAACAACCAAATATCACAAGACGTTCATATTTTCATAACCATGTTGCAGAACTCTGCGTTTTCTACAGATGCTTGCATGGTAAATGTTCTGGCGAACTATCGGAGAAAATACCACCATTCGTTACAAGAACAAGAGGAACAACCAATGGACATAGGTTTACGGTGAAGCTCCCGAAACCTCGAACTGAAGAAATCAAGCGGGAATTTTTATACAGAACATCAAAAAAGTGGAATTCGCTAATACACTTCAAATTTCCGAATGAATACGAAATGAATAAATTTAAGGTAGCTATTAATCTTTACTTGCAGGATCGTGCATTGGGTGCAGAAGCTCTGACAGTTACAAGGAGCTAGGACCGTTAATAAGTCCGCTTTGCACCCAATTAAAAAATTTATAAAAAAAAAAACACGACCAGCGTACAGAGTTGTTAGAGAAATTAATTACTTCTTACAACGATCACAGAATAAAACTATTTGCAACACAACAATAAATTCTATCCACAGACTGATGGACTTTCAATGGGAAATCCTTTGTCAGGAACTTCAACTAATATATACCTATACATCAGTGTTCGCAAGTAGTTGGTTATTGGCGTGCCAATACAATTATTTCTTTAAATTTTTTTTTTGCATGCCAAACTAATTCCGTAAAATATTTTTTTTTTATAATATGTGAATTAACCTTTCTGCTAATCGAATTGCTCTGGTATTTTGTTTAGAACTTTTGGTTCAACGCTTCTTCAATAAATTGATATGCAAATTCAAATAAATAAATTTCTTTCATTTTAGAGTGAGAATTAGGGTGGCCAGACGTCCTGGTTTCTTCGGACATGTTCTGGTTTTCCAAACTTCCGCGAGCATCCCTGAAAATGCGTTACATTGTCCTGAAAACTCAGAGGAAGGACAGAAAAATAATAATTTCTATACAATTTAAATATTTTAATTAAAAAATCAAACTGCAGCCCAAATGATATGGCCCAAAAATGCTTTATAAGACGTGATTTAATCTATTTTAGATTTTGAATTATTTATAGAATCGGCGAAATATCTCAAATATAAAATTTCACAAAAGCACATCGATAAATGTGTTTATTCCATTTGGAAAACTAAAATTGGCAAATCTAATTTTTGATTTATGGTATCGACCGTAACACCATTAGGACGAGTAATATTCCAAAATATTTTTTGCCGTTGGGCCATGTTTTAATTTATAAATTCTGATCTCAGCCCAAGCTTAGGGCCGAAAAAATCTTCAGGCCATGTAATAATAGGTTTTATATTTGGAACTATTTTTAATAACAACAAAATATGGCAATTTCACTAAAATCCATCAACATAATGCTGTATAAGATAGCAGAAAATTTCCAGCAGAAAAAATGAGTTTTTCTACTCACCACTAGGAGGGCAGCACTAAAACAAAAGAGAACTTTTTCTGCTGATATATTTATTAGGCAGCAGAAAAATTATGAATATTGTTCATGTTGTTGTTGTTGTTTTTTTAATGTTTATTTTTGTTTTTAATATTGTTGTTATTCGTATTTCTCGATCGCAAAGATTGTCTAATTTATTTAGCGAAACGCTCTTCAAGCAACCAAAATCAGTTGGCCAAACTGAATTTTTCAGTTTTTCCACTGTATAGTATGGGCGGACGGACCCCCTTGTAACCAATATATGGGACCCTGATTTTTGGATACCTGGGGTCATAACACATCCACACAAGCAATCTTAAGAAAATCGATCGAGTCTATCCAAAAAGCAGGATCCCATATTGGTTACAAGGGGGTCCGTCCATATGATACAGTGAAAAAACTGAACAATTTAGTTTGGGCAAATTTATTTGAAAAATTCTGTAGCTCTTTAGACTCGATCGATTTTCTTAAGATTTCTTGTGTGGATGTGTTTACCCCAGGTATCCAAAAATAAGAGTCTCATATTGGTTACAAGGGGGTCCTCCATACGATACAGTGGAAAAACTGAAAAATTCAGTTTGGCCAACTTATTTAGCTGCTTGAAGAGCGTTTCGCTAAATAAATTATACAATCTTTGCGATCGAGAAATACCAATAACAACAATATTAAAAACAAAAATAAACATTAAAAAAACAACAACAACAAAATGAACAATATTCATAATTTTTCTGCTGCCTAATAAATATATCAGCAGAAAAAGTTCTCTTTTGCTTTAGTGCTGCCCCTGGCGGTGAGTAGAAAAACTCATTTTTTCTGTTGGAAATTTTCTGCTATCTTATACAGCATGTCACCAAATGAGCTTGTTCCATTTGATGCTAGAGTTAGGAAGATAGCCCAGTGTGTAAAAATGAATGTGGCGAAATAATTTTTGAGTTAAGATATAAAACTAAAGACTAAAGCATGATGACCGAAGGAATTCTTCGGAGCCGGAATTTTTTAAATTTTATATTAGGATTTAGGAACTACCTAAAGAATCGACTTTACATATCAAATTTCAGATGTAAAATTTTATTAAAATACATCCACAAACTTGTCACCTAGTTCGGTCCTAGATTGGTTCTTCATGTAAAAAAATATTAGTGAAACAATTTTTCATTAATGGTGTCATAATATCAGTAGAAGGGTTCCGCAATATTTCTTGAATTTTGCTTTTATTTTATCTAAGAAATCTAACCCCAAGTTATATAACCCCAGAAATTCTTCAGAGCGTCAATATTTCAATTTTAAATTAGGAACTACTTACAGAATCGGCTTAATAACTTAGATATAATATTTCACTAAAATTTATTGACAAACGTGCGTATTCCATTTGGCACTGGAAGTGTATAAAAGGCCTGGATTGTTCATGTATGTATTTAAAAAACAAGTTTCTCTTAAGCAAAGTTTTCTTTTATTTTTGGCCTATATTTATGTACCAAAGCATTATTATCAATGTGTTGGAATATTTGTTGAATTCTGGCCATGTTTCATTTTAAAAACTCAATTCCAGCCCCAAACGGAACTTTTGCAATTGTGCACAAATTCCATTGTAATTTTGTATCTAATTTAACCAACAAATTTGATGATAGTGAATTGGTTTCAGCACGGTTTTCTGACCAGTAGATGGTCGTAACCGCCAAACCAATTTTTGCTTCTTTTTTATTCAAATACATAACAAAATTCGAGACTTTAAAACTATCCTGGATTTTTTAAGTCAAAATTTTCGACTTTTTCAAATTTGTTCACATCTCGTTCAAGTTTAGTTGTTTTTGGCCTAGTAACTAATACCCTGAGCTTAAACTACATAAGTCAATAAAGAAAATATTAATATAAATGTATCGCAATAAAAATTTCCGATGTTTTATTGTGGCCGCTCAGTTTGAAAAATTTTGGTATCTAACAAAAAAAAATCAAATAAGTTTCAGGCATGAAACGTCTGAGAATAAACTACCTCCGAAATTATTGAATTTCGACCAAAAGCAGTGGCAGAAATTGCTGAATGAAGTCAACGACGATCCAGAACTGCTCAAAGGGGTCATAACTGGTGATAAAACAGGAGTTTATGAATATGACATCGAAAGTAAGGCTCAAGTGTTCAACTAAAAGCTTCATAAAGACGCGAGACCAAAAAAAGCTCGCCAAGTAGTGTATCATGAGTTCATTGGTCGTTCGATTAATAAGGAATACTTCCAAGAAGTTATACGCTGTTTGCGTGAAGCGATCCGAACGAAACGTCTGGATGGGGAAACAACCCATGTACCACGAAATACACCTGCTCACACTTCTCTGCTTGTTAGTAAATTATTGGCCAGCCCAAAATTGACACCATTATGATACTGAGCACAGCAAAACTGTGTAACCTTTTCGATAGCCAACAATAAACTAAGCATCCAATATGCCTCATAATGCTAAGAAAAGTCAGTGAAAGTGTACCAACGCAAGCAAAAAAGTAATTGTTAGGCTATTGTCTATGTTATTGAATAAGGAACTAATTCTTTAGCGGTATTTTATTGTTTCCTATGTTGGATGGTACCCGAACAATTATAAATCCAAAAAGTGCAATTGTAGGTTTGGACTTTTGAGAACGGAGTAAATTTGAGTAAATTTGGACACCTTATAGTTTTTTATAACGTTTTTATTAACTAGCTTTCTTGTTTGGCTGTCTGTCCGGAACAAATTTTGAAATCGATTTTATTTAAACCAACTTCCCGATGACCTAGAGACTTGAAATTTTGAACATAGCTCAGGACTCGATGACAATGCAATATTTAATAGTTTGCGATATATTTCGACACCAGGTGGTGCTGTAAATTACGTTTTTCGAGATCGTTACAATAAACCGACGTCATATAGTATCCTGGGGCTATATCATGAAATCCGGACTGTAAATTTTAACGGTAATAAACAATTCTATGAAAAATTTAGAATAAATTCAAAAAATGGTCAAAGTTACCGAAGTTATTTTGTATCAAATCGCAATTACATAAAGATTTAACGGCAAATTTCTGATCGTCATGAAATATTAAGTCGAATACATATTTTGTGTCGATAAACTTTCACTTATTTTCAATTTCATACAAAATAACTTGGGTAACTTTGACCATTTTTTGAATTTGTTCTAAATTTTTCATAGAATTGTTTATTACCGCTAAAATTTACCGTCCGGATTTCATGAAAGCGCCCCTGATTTTTTATGCATACAAAATTATAGTATGGGAAAATTTAAAGTGTATTTCAATGAAGACCTGATAAAAATTCAGAAGAAAATAATTCGATCAATAACTTGGCGCCTCCAAGTTATATTAATTATTTGGCGACAGGTTCGATAGGTTGCCGAACACAAGTTGGTTCTAAGTTTGTTATCCTCCAAGAAACCGAATACATAATCATAAAATATTCAAGTATCCGAATACATGAATATGTACAAAATAACAGGGTTCTAGAAAATACATCAGTACCCTTGTTGGCAACACTAAAAAAGCGAAAAATAAATTTAAAAAAAAAACTTTTTAATATATCACGTTTTTAAAATGGACTAAAAAGAAGAAAATAATTTTTCCTTGCCACACAGTACAGAAAATTCTGAGAATTTACGATTGTAAGTTTTCAGCAACTATGAGAATATTTGGAAAATTTAAAACGAAAAACGTGGAGCGCATATAATGGTATAATATAGTTCTGATGGCTACATAATACATACTAAAGACAGCTAAATATGGTATTAAAAGAATTACAGTTAGCATCACTTGTCAGGAAGCATAATTAAATTGTTAATAAACCATGTATCAAAACTTCGTTTATTTAATTTTTCGGTTGGCGTTTCATTTCCATAATGGATTTAATGTTCGCTTTGGGTCACTTCAGAGACGATATGGAGGAGACAAATAATCATCTGGGTTCGGTCGTAGCGTTGCTTGAGTGTCGTAGACCTCGCCGTCGCCGCTTTTTCCCTAATCCCGTGAATCAAAATAGAATGGTGACAGCATGATCCCAATAGGCAAATATGGTTATCGAATTGGGCAAGCCACAACATTGTTCATAATCCGGACGACCTGCTAGAAATTGTGGAAAGTTTTTAACGGAATTGTTTTTGCTAAATTCAGCGAGGAATTTTGGTTAAATACAGCCAAGGAGTATAAGAATCGGTGGAACTTTCCTCATTGCATAGGTGCGATTGACGGAAAGAACGTCATAGTACAAGTAACATTTTGATTTCTGATTTATGTTTATGAATTATAATTCTTTACATATTCGTTTTAGGCATTTTCAAATACTGGTACTGCTTATCGCAACTATAAACATAGTTTCAGCATCATACTTTTTGCAGTATGCGATGCTAACTATAAGTTTATTTCGGTAGGTATAGGGCCAAGTGGTCATACCAGTTTCGGCAAGGGCATTGATAGATGATAGTAGTTTTGGCAGGACATTGATAGATGGTGGTAACAATTTATTTTCCTCACTCCAGAAAACTTGCCTGGCACAGACATCGTGGTACCATTTTTGGTTATGGGAGATGAAGCAGTTCTATTGCTTGTAAATCTAATGAGGCCTTCTCCAGGTCGCAGTACGTCTGTCTTATCTCACCACAAGAACGTGTTTAATTATCGCCCCTCTCGAGCCAGGAGAGTTGTTAAAAATTCGTTACGGATTTTGTCCAGCAAATGGCGGATCTATAGGCGACCGATACTGCCAAGTAAAATAACAGTGCGTTCAATGGCCAAAGCAACTATTGTATTGCACAATGGGCTGAAGGACCAGAAAAATTCCCAATATATCACTCAGGATTTAGTGGACCGTGAAAATGGTAGATGGCGAAATGAAGATGGTTCTGGAATGAGTAATATATTGCGGGTCGGATAAAATCGCGTTGTTCGCGAAACAAAATTTTTTTTTTTGTCTGAACTGACCAATCAGCTTGCGAGTTGTCTTTTTATTATTATGATGATTTTGATATCAATACTCCTGTATGACAATATTCCTTTAAAAATAAATCACTTATTTTATAAAATGTTTATTTTTTAACTCGCGTCAAATTGACGCGTACCGTAGAGACAGTTATATAAGAAATTTCCGTAAACCTAGTGTTAAAACATTTATGTTTTAAGAATTTTTTGCATTATGAGGAAGGAATAGGGACCGCAAAACGCTCTTTACGGGTTAAATAATTTAACATGATGTCGAGTTAGGGCCGTTGATGATGAACACAAGAAAATCACTATTGATTGAGTACACTATTGTTATAATGCGGCCACACAAGTTCACAATTAATATGTGACCGTCGTTTATTAAACTCAAAAATAACACGATACTAAAATAATTTCCACTACCACTTGTAACTTGCTACACGAATTTTTAATGATTTAGGGTGCTAATTATTACGCGAACTACCGCACTTGATTATAAGTGTATATTATATGAATTAATCGCGTTATGACTGTGCACTTATTATTATGAAAAAAACGTTATTATTAATTTAATCTGAATCACCTTTATAAAACTGGAAAAAACTAACGATGTGTCGCATCTTACACAAGCAACGAGGGATTACAATTTTTTTATTTTGTCAGCGCGGCAAAGACACTACAGTGAAGACATTAACATTTCTCGAGCAGCAGCTGAACGCCTTGCTATATTGATTGATTGATTGATTGATACGGATGTACGACCAAGCCTTAGCAAGATTCCCGGATACGCCGGATCCACCGTACACCCTTTACATAAAACAAAACCGAGGGATAGGAAAGGAATGTTAGTATTAGAGACTCGACCCGGTTTCAGCCACCTATGCAGTCGATAGTTAGTAAATTATTAGTAATAAATATAATAAAATAGTTAGCACAAGACCAAGTATATTACATACGATAGTTTCTGGTTCAACTCAAATTTACTCGATTATACGTAGTATAAGAATCTTATTTGAATTGAATACATGAAAATTTTGCGTTGTGTAGTTCATTGTACATAAAGAGCACTATAAACACAAAGAATACAACAACGCCAAGTAAAAATAATAAAATCGTATTACAGTACAAAACTAAAACCACCCACGCACATATAGAAAACAAACGTTTGTTTTAATATCGTCGGTTTGCGAGAACAGTGACACACCTCAAAATATCATTTTTTGAGGAAATCGATTTGAATTTTTATTGTTTGGTATAACATAGTTGAATTCATCAAATTCAACGTCGCATCTATTGAAAACTATGGGTAGTTTAGAAGTGACACTATGCCAGATAAAAGATTGTTACATTTAAAGGATTTTTTTACTATCATCTCAAAATTGGCCATTTTTGAGATGTGTCACTATTCTCGCAAACCGACGATATAATCCCTCACGTGCGCAGCAGGGAAAGTATCGATGGGTACATAGTGTGTTTTGGTACATGCCTTCTCTATATTATATACATACATAATAGGCTTCACTATATTATATATTACTGTATATATTTCCGAAAATAACATCGCACACTACACATACACGACTGTGAATACAACTCAGAAACAAATATAAACAATCAAACACTATAGAACCAATGTTGTCTTGATAGAAATTATATAATAGAAACAAAACCAACATCAATGTACTACAAGCCCGACTATCATAACTGATTTTTCGCTTATACATGAAAGTATTGGTGATCGGATACACTATATAAATTGTAGGCAAAACAAAACATACGAAGTTTCCCACCAATACTTCCAAGTATAAGCGATTTAATGTAAGAAGGTATCTGTGTACCTCATTACGGAATCAGGCTTGCTGTACATCTGTGTTGGCTCTGAATAGAAATTATATTCTTTTTATGTATATAAATAAAGAATACATGGGTTTGTGTCGTTTACACATAAAACAAAAAATACAACACATACATAATCTCGTAAGAGGAAAGAGAGAAACCGAAAACTTGTATATTCATGTACAGAAACAGAAATTTAATGCGTAAATTTATTTATTCGATTTTAATTAAATTTAAATACGAGATAATGTATTTGACCATTCGAATCTTATGCACCAACTACACAAATTTAAGACATGCATTATTAAGCGAGAAAGCCAAAATTTGACTTGTTTCGCTATAAATATGAAAATAAAAATAAAAATATAAAACAATGCCTGTTGAATGCATCCCGATGGATTGCATTCTATCCATATTTAAATTTTCACTATTCTTATGCACACACTTTTACTTAAATAAATTAAATTAAAATAAATTATATATAAATTATATATTTAAACACTTTATACTACATTAGAAAATAAAATAAACTAAAAATTAATTAAATTAAAATTTTCTCGAAGAAGACGGCAAAAACACGTCCTTCTTCTTCGAGCGTCAACGACCGACCAGCAGCTGAACGCCTTGCTATATGTTTTGAAAATTGAAGTGAAATAAAGAGGTGTACACCTGAAGTAATATTTAAAAAGAAGAAACGTGAAAAAGAGAGAGTTAATCATTAGTTATGTAACGATTATCTTTCTTGTAACAATTAACCGTAATTCACATTAAATAATTAAAACAAACATCGACATAATTTTAATATATAAATTATTAATCTGATTAATTTGAAATTTATGATTTTTAATAAATACACATTCTGTTTTTGAGTTTAGAAATTATTCCCTCTGAGGCTGTTTACAGAATGGTTAAAAATGAAATAAAGCTGAATTTTGGGGTTATTTTTCAATTATTTCAAGAATAAACGATTCGTTTATTCTAGAAAGGGCTCATGCCCATGCTTTAAAAATGAGAATAAAAGCTGAAATAATTGACAAATAACCTTACAATTCAGCTTAACACTTCATAGCGACTCACATTTTCATCAACAAACTCAAATTCCCTCCTAAACTTATTTTTGTTGACAATATATAGTTTTTTTTATTTCCTGAATAATTTGAAAAAGTGGACATGAGCCCTTTCAAGAATAAACGATTCAATTAAATCTATTTCCACATCACCCAAGGGTTAGGATAATTAATGCGTCTTTTTTATTAAGCTTTTCCCGGTAGGGCTTATCCTCATAATAATTCAAAATTTATGGTTATTTGTTAATTAAATTGATTTGTATAAGAAAAACAGCAAAATAAAAACTTGTTAAGAGGAATGATCTCTTTTAAATTTTTCTATTATAGGGGAAATTTGATTTATGAAATTTAGTTGTAATTTAATTAGATCCTACGATAAATAATCGGGCTCTGAGCTTTTGAGGAAATGTAAAATAAAACTTTTTTGTTTGTCACTGTGCTCTTTCTCCACCCGTTCCTTTTCTTCTTTTTCCTTCTCATCCCTTTTTCTTATCAACGTTCGCTGCTCTTCTAACCATTCACCCTTTTTTTAATATTTTCACAAATCGTGAAAATGGGTGAAAATCGTGAAATCTTGTATTCGTGGGCGTTTTCGCCGCCGTTCTGACGATGCTATACCAGATTCAATCTTCAACACTAGATTTTGGTTTTGCATCGTAGTTACACTGGATCCTGGAATCGGGCTGTGTTGAACCGTTTTAGACTCGGAGTTGAATGGAGTTGGAGTCGGGTTGTAGCTGCTTTCTGGTTCCTCTTAGTCGAGATTCTGCTGCAGGAATTCTAATTCTCGTAGAAAAAATGCAGCGCCTCGACTTTTCGTTGAACTAGGAGTGCCGTTCTTCGGTGTTGAGTTCATTAGCCTTCTGTGCCTCGCCCTTAAATTTTTAAATTATTCAAGCGAGACATACACCAACTCGTCTCGATATTCAATGCATCGTTCAATGCATGTTGCTTAACTGGTAAAGCATCTCCCTACCCGGTTTTCGCACCTCCTCAATTAATTTGAGGTTAATTATGTTTATTGTCGATTCAATAAGAGATATTTTACTATAAAGATTTCAAAACGACTAAACAAAAGAAACTGACACTTACATATTCGATAGATTTTATTTATTTTCACAAATCTATTCCTAAAAAAAATTATTGCCCGGCATTTTATTGTTGATTTATTAAATAAATTATGAAATAAAATATAAATAAATTCAAAGTAATGTACAAATAGAAATTTGTATTTGTTATTATAAAATGGAAAAAAATCAAAATTAGCAAAACGCAAATGAGCAAAATATACATAATGAGCACAAATAATTTGCAAATTTATTGTTTTGAGGTTGGCAATCTTGGAGAGTATTACGGCGCGAAATGAAAATTTTTCAATCCGCAAGAGAAGTTTATTTACCCAATGAAATTTTTTTTTTATGAAGATTTTCTCTCTTTGTTACTCTCAGTAGTAATACTTCGGAACACTTCGGTATTTTACGATACAGAAAGTAACAAAATTCGGCTTCGGGATGTCACTGATTTTTGAGAAATTTTAGTAATTTTTCGCTAAAATCTTCTGGAATTTCATTGAATGTATAATTCCATACTATTTTCAATTTAAAAAAATCCTAAATTATTTTTAATGGCCTTGAAAATTGAATTTTAATTTATTTTTGGTCAGAAAAATTATTTAGAATTGAAAAAATATAAATGATATTCCCTCGGCCAATTAAAAATTTGTTTAAATAGAAAATAGTCATGTATGGTATATTCGCTCACAAACCAGAAGATTTTAAAAATAAATTTTTCAATGGGTTTTGTGCTTTAAGTTTGAACTCGGATCGAAAAAAAAAATTGTTTACTCTCAGCGTGTAAATGTTCATTCGTGTGGAATTATTATTAAAAATTACTAAAGCCATTATTCTAAATCGTTTTGAAGTTTTGGACCAAACAAAATAATTTATTTGAGACTTAAAATCCTCAAACACAAAAACAAAATGAAAACATGCTTACAACGCATAAAATGACGCCAAATTAATGAAAATTATGTTGAATTTAAACCTTGAGAATCATTTAGATTCAATATTTACCGCAAAGTCGGTGAGATATTCACCCTTATTATGATTGACAAGTCGATGAGCAATCGACACGACTCTATGTTTCATTTTCGTTTTTTCATTTGATATTAACAATATGAAAAACGAAAAGGGAACATAGAGTCCATTCTCGATCGATTCATCAATCATAATAGGGGTGATTGAAAACATGTTTTATTAGAAAATTATATGCAAATTTCAATAGGCTAGCGGTTCATTCTGATCCATTGACCAAGACTCTAACGGTTGCTATGTTAAAAATAAGAAACTGGATGGCAAAGCGGTATTGGAGAGAAAAACGATATTTACGTCATGAAGATGAAACCGATAAAAAACGACAATCCTCTAGAAAAAGTATTAAAAAAAGGTTTCGTTGATTTGAAATAACGATTTTAATCTAGCAAGTGAAGTTTTGATATTCCTAAAAAAATAAAAGATTTAATTAAATTGTTAAAATTTGGCATGAGATCTAGTAAAGCGGTAGAAAGAGGTTTTACGAGAAAATGGAAAGGATTTTTATCCGATGATACGACGTAATTGCGTATCAGACTTCATAAGAACAACACTATAGTGCCAATGATAATCCTCAAATAAGGTAGGATTTATAGTTCATATATTATACAAGTGTATGTTTAATTGTAAACGATACAAAAAAAACCGGAAGATATAAAATTCAAAATAAATATAAAAGAACACAACAACATAAAAATAAGGAAATTGGCACTATAAACAGAAAATTAACATTATGTGAATTGTGCCAGATGCGATTATTATTATCTGTTTTTAATTTAACTTAAGTAACTTTTATATTATTTTGTTTTTTTAGATATTGCTGCTTGCTAGTCGTAGATATATTGATTCACAAATACGATATATTCATGGAGAAAAATATTTTTATTTCACAAACACAACGATAGTATAATGTGTGTCTAGTGGATAGCAAAAACATCAAATCAAATAAAAATACTGTAGAAAAAAAATATCGTTAATTTTTATTTTATACAATTTTAATTAAAATTTTATTGCAAATAAATAAACTAAAATAGATTTATTTTTAAACTTCTCCAGATGTCGTACTCCCTATAAGACTTTAACGATAACGGTTAAAATAAAATAAATTAAATTAATTACAATATAAAATAACTGTTTCTTTTTTAACTATAAGTTGTGAGAATTTTTTGTTGGCATTCAATTATAGTTCAAATTTGGATAAATGACCAAAAATAAAATCTTATATTCAAGTATAGTATGGGTTTGTGATTAGTCTAGTCCTACTTCGTTTCGAAGAGATGTTGTAAAATACAAATTACTGTTCCGATTTGAAATTTGGGTTCCCCAGTAATACATAGTTTGAATTGATTTTTGAAGTGCAAATTTTGTACGCGCGGTATGCCAGGAAATTCTTTGGTTATGTCTGGTGCTTGTCTTGAAGACTCATGTCTTTGCTACTCACAACACGTACCTGAAGTACATGGCACACTCCTAGCGATTAAATTTTAAAATGAATATAACAAGTCAAGTGGTTGAATGTGTTTTTTTTTTTTTTTTTTTTTTTAACGGTGGTGGGGAATCTTTCAAAGACCTCCCATATTAAACATATGGGCATGTGTCGGATTTCCACCGACTAAACCCCACCACCGGTACTCTATGGCGCTCGGCCCCATGGAACCACCGTCAGGTATTACTTCATGAGGCAAGCTCAGCTTACGCTGCACCTATTCGGCTAAAGTTAGTTGTTCGCTCTCCTCGCACTTCTGTCTCTTTCGAGGCGTCTCAATTCAGTCGCAATTTTCACAACTGCTCCACTCACGGCCTCCCAGCCATCTCCTGAATCTAACATATAGTCTACTATATTATCTGGCGTTAGAAGGGCACCAATGCTTTCCCTTTCCACTCTGAATCTTGGACACTCAAACATCACAAGTTCAGCGGTCTCCAAGATGCCCGCGCACATTGGACAATCGGGTGAATCATCGCACTTGAACCTGTGAAGGTACGCTTTAAAGCAGCCATGTCCCGTAAGGAATTGCGTTAGGTAGTAGTTTACCCCGCCATGGCGTCTGTTCAACCAGGTCTCCACCACTGGGATCAGGCGATAGGTCCACCGCCCTTTGATTGATTCACTCCATTTTCTCTGCCACTCAGACACGGTTTCACTCCGCGCTCTCTTGCGGTTATCTTCTCGCGTTCCTTGATCACGTCGTTGGTACGTGGATTGCCTTTACTTTGCCAAAAGGTGTACAGGGGGCATCCCCGCAAGGACACAAGCAGCGTCGTCCGACACAGTTCTGAAGGCACATATTATTCGCAACGCTGTCAATCTCTGTACAGTCGCCATCTTTTTCCTGTACGTCTCCTTCTCCATTGAGTTCGCCCAGATTGGTGAGCCATACATTAAAATGGATGTCACAACATTAGCAATCAAGGCCCTTCTGCTTTGACGTGCCCCTCTCGTGTTCGGCATTATTCTAGCCAATGCAGCGCTAACTCTACCCGCCTTCTCACTCGCTGCGGCGATCTGCTCCTTGTACGAAAGTCTGGAGTCTATCACTACTCCCAGGTACCTAATACTTGGCTGTGAAAGTATTTCTTGTGCCCCAACCTCCAGAGTTATGTTTTCGATTACTTTCCTACTAGAAATGAGAACTGCCTCTGTCTTATGTTCAGCCAGCTGCAGGCCAACGGACGTTAACCATTGCTGGACGAGTCGGACCGTTCTGTTGCAAATTTCGACGATCTCCTCTCTGAATTTTGCTGTGATCACTATTGCAATATCGTCCGCAAAACCAACCACTCTTGCTTCACTTGGAAGGGGGAGTCGAAGGACGCCATCATACATTACGTTCCAAAGTGTGGGACCTAATACTGACACTTGAGGGACTCCACCAGTTACTGGGTATGTGCTTCCACCCTCATCGGTATCGTACTTCAATACCTTTTGCGTTAAGTAACTTACAATCATTCTAAGTAGGTATTTTGGCACCTCCATCCGAGTTAGTGACCCCAGAATGCAGCTCCAGTTAGCAGTGTTGAAGGCATTTTTCACATCCAGTGTTACTATGGCACAATATTTTTTGCCACCTCGCAACCATCTATAACCAGATACTACCTCTTGCGCCATGCCTACCACATACCTAATCGCATCCAATGTGGAGCGAGCCTTGCGGAAACCATATTGGTGTTCTGATAGATCGCCTGCTCTAGCAATGGCCTGGTGAAGCCGATCGCACATGATTCTCTCCAGAATCTTACCAGCCGTGTCCAATAGGCAGATCGGACGATAGGAAGATGGCTCTCCAGACGCTTTCTTTCCTTTTGGAAGTTGAACTAATTTTGTTCCTTCCATTTCCGCGGGAATATCCCTTCCCTCAGACACCCATCATACACTTCGGTAAAGGCATTTGTGTATGCCCTAATTGCAGACTTCAGTGCCACGTTCGGTACGTTGTGCGGACCGGGAGCTTTATTGTTCCCTACTCTGGTGCACGCTAATAGGACTTCCTCCGCTGTCACTGGAGGAACGTAATCCGCCTCATCGCATATTACTTCCAACGCATTTTCAGCTTGTTGCGGGAACAATTCCTTAATTATGCCGCCTAATATCGACGCGCATGTGGGGGATTTAGAATATCTATTCCCAAACTTTTTCATGACCATTTTGTAGGGTCTTCCCCAAGGATCCCGATCGACTTCCTCGCACAGATCAAGAAAACACGTACGCTTGCTTATTTTTATGGCTCGCTTTAGATCCGACCTTGCTTCACGATACCTTTCCCACAGAGCCGGATTTTCGTGTTGCCTAACTCGCTGATACTGCCTCCTTGCTCCGAGACTTCTTCTCCGCAGCTCCGCAATCTTTTCGTTCCACCAGTACACAGGTTTCCTGCGGTTATTTACTATCCTTCTAGGCATTGCTGCATCACACGCTCTAGTAACATAGCCCATGAGTTGGTCGGCTTTGTTTTCAGCGGTACCGGTCAGTACCATCTGTTCCATCATAAGGATGAAGACCTTCTCCTCGAACGCATTCGATCTCTAACCAGCAGGTTTCCTGCTACGTGAGGTTGATATCCGCCATGGGATCCGGTTCTGTAGCTCGAACACAATGGCTCTATGGTCACTGTGTGTGTAACAGTCACTTACGTTCCATACCAATCTGTTTGCCAGACAGTCACTTACAAACGTGATATCTATTACTGAGCTAGCGTTGCCCATACAGAAAGTTGTAGTACCTCCCGTGTTGCCCAGTCTCAATGGAAGACTTGCAAAAGCCTCCAGTAGGGTAGTACCTCTACCGTTGGTTTCTCGACTTCACCATTCAACAGCCCATGATAAAATCGCCAGCTATTATTAGTGGACCTCTATCCCGAACATCATTCGTAAGCCGATCGAGGAATGCTTTGAATTCTTCAATCGACGCACTAAGGGGAGCGTAACAGCTGTATACGTGGATGCCATTGACTTTTGTTCTAGCAAATCCACACTCCGCACCATTATTCGCTTCTTGGAAGCAAAATCTGCCACAAGTCCAAATAGCAGCACGATTCGATGCATCAGAAACCCATATACAGTTATTGGGCATATTCCTATATTGTTTGCTTATGATCGCGACATCCGCCACTACCTCGACTACCATCTGCTGCAGGAGGTCCTGCGCAGCTTCACAGTGGTTGAGATTTATTTGTACTACTCTCATGAATGCTTCCTTTGCAACGCCTCCTGGTATGCTGGGCAATTAAAGCTTCCAATCCCGCGTTTATTATTCGCGCCACCGTTAGTGGTGCAAAGAATGCATTGGGGATCGTTCTTGCAGTCCTTAACCACATGTCAGGACATGTAGTGGTTGTATGTGTTACTTAAAACATATGTATGTATGTGTACGAGGTAACACAGGTAACATATTACTTGTCCTGAGTCTGTTAATGTGAAAAGAATATCATGTACGATAAAAAAAAAAAAAAACATATAAAAATTGATTTATATTTCACAATGCTCGCAGATCGAAACTGAATTGCAGAATTCTTAACAAGTTCTTCTCTTCGTAAAATATTTATCAATCTGAAAAATGCCCGTATGCGGCAAGACGCTATGTATTTTCTTATATTTCCAATTTATATGAAATTTTTTAACTGACTAGCCTGAGCGATATAGGTACTTGCAGTGGCGTAGCCAGAAATCCGTCCAGGGGGGGGGGAGGGGGGGGGGGAACAAAAAATAATTTCTATACGAAAATAATGCATTCGAATTTATTTGAATTCAATTTTTTATACGTTTTTTATAGTTTTATATTGATTCGTCGTGACACTAAGGCCAATTCATCGAGGACACAGTCTATTTATATAACCACATCTCTGTGAATATTGAATGATGCCAAACCATTTAGCCGCTTCCCACCGATTGTGTTTCGTAGGTAATTCTTAAGGCGCCTGAAATCCTAGAACTCTCCAATTGGATAGATTATCCAGGTTATGGGTATTAGTCAAAATCTGACAAAAATTTTGTGCTTTTGACTTAATCTGGAAAGAAGGTCTACACACTACACAGATCTATAAAACACGCCTAATATTATGCCGCTTTATTTACATTTCTTTTATGTGAAGAATCAAAAATAGGTTACAAGTATTTTACCTATAGGTAATCATTATTTGCCTTATCCGATTATTTGCCGATCCGACCCGAATGCACAATCGATCGCATGCTGTTTATTATCTTGTCATCCATCTTCCTGATGAACAAATGGGTTATTTTCAAGACGGCCAGGAAGATGCCGCAGCTGATAGAGCTCAACACCAATACACACATCTGACTGCATGGGTTGAGCTCAACAAACAAGAAGGCGAGAATGCTCGGCAATATTTGTATTCCGAAATTCCTGAGCATCAGGTATTTCACAAAATGTTTTGCATTTGGAAATTTCGCAAGAAGAGAGGAGATAAGATTGTCACACGAATGTATGCTGTCAGTTCGAAAGATCGCGAGCGCTTTTATTTGAGGCTGCTGTTACAACACATTCATGGAGCTTAAAGTTTTGCCGATCTTAAGACCGCCGAGTCAGTGATACACGACGATATTTGGATGAAGCAAGTTATGTGTGCATGGCGTATCAAATTCACCTAATATTTGCCTTGATTTGTGGCTTTATTTCGCCGACTACATCATGCATTTCGACCACATAACCGCTGAAAAGAAATTGCTTCAAGACATTGAAACTATTTTGCGGATGAACGGCATGAAATGCACAGATTTTCGCCTTCCTGAACCAGACCCGATTCAGAACTTCGAACATGTTTTCGATGTCGCAAGCTCAAATGGCTACAAACTTGATCACCACTCTTAACCCAATGCAGCGTGCCATTTTCGAAGAGATTTCTGGTGCAATTCGTTGGCCGAGTCGCGATTTTTCTTCCTAGACGGTTCAGGAAAACTTACACATACAATACTTTGATGAGCTATGTCAGAGGCCAGGGAAAAGTTGTTCATGCTTTCGCCACGACAGGAATAGCAGCGGATTTATTGGTTGGTGGTTGAACTACCCACAGCAGTTTCAAAATCCCACTTTCTGCTAACGAAATGTCGGTGTCATCCATGAAAATCCCCTCGCTTCAATCCATTAAATTACGAGAAGCTGCAATGCTCATCATCGATGAGGCTTCAATGCGAGTGATTGACCTGCTGCTGCGAGAAATCATGAATAATATTCGTCCTTTCGGTGGAAAGATTATAGAAAAAATGTTGTTCCCCGAGGAAAGATTGCCGTTGTCATCGAAATGTGCGTGAAAAATTGTTCGTTCTCGTTAGTCGTCTGATGGTTAGTAGCAAAACATAGCAAATTCAGTTTAGTCAGAAATTTATAGTCGAAAAATTCACATGATGCACACAGCATAACAAAAATTACCCCCATACAAAATTTGTTTACAAATATTTATTTTATTATTCTTTTTAGTTTTATCCGATGTTTCGTTGGGTAGTCGATCAAATTACCTGGGTAATCGAAAAATGACATCCAAGTAACCTAGCTGGCACTCGATAATCGGTATTGAAGACCTTAAACTCCAATTACTCCTCATTTTGCCAATAGCCTTGTTCTCTCTTCTTTTTAATAAGCTTATAAACTTTACTAAATGCCCTTTCAAATTATTGGAAGTTAAACACAAATTCTGTACTTCTCTGCACTAATTGATTGCGGACTTCAATTAATTATTATCGCATTTACGTGTACCTTAAATTCAAGAAAATTTCAAAACTACATTATAATTAAATTATCTCGTCTATTTAAACAAAACAAAAAGATTTAATTTTCCAGAGAATACGAAACACCAAAATCACATTAGGTAAAAACGATTTAATGCACAATTTCCTTCAACATTTTTTAAGTACTCTAACCGTTAAGATAGCAAAATTTTTAAAAATTTTGTCAATTGCACAAACAAACAAAAAAAAATACTAGACAGAAACTTAATAAAATAAAACAACTAATATCTTTTTTCCATTTCATTACTTTTAATGGCTTGATGTGTGGTGTCTTTATACAATATTATACAAATAGTGCATACAACAATGAAAAATCAAAAATACAATAAAAGAAAACAGAAAATTTCCAACAAACTACTATTATTTTATTACAGTTTTTTGCTATTTAAATTTTATTTTTTAAACATACAAGAATAACGATAAATTTATTCAATTTACTGAATTTCTTAACAGGTACGAGTTATGTATTATCTTTTATTTTAGTATTCTACAAATAATTTAAAGAAGAATATGAGTAGATTAGAAGTTAGATATGTATATTATATTGGAATTAATAAATTAATAATATCTCGTTTGTTTTCTTAATACCATCTCTCAAAAAATACTTTAAACTACGTATACTTTGAAGTAAGTCAAGACACAAACGGAAAAAATTTGTCCATAATCATTATAGTAAATAGTGCGTACATCTAGTGGAGAATAGGAAAACTTGTACACCAGAGCTTTTTTCAATATTTTCTCTTTTAGGGGAACGAAAAACTATTTACAGTGCAGGTACAAAAATATTGTTTGGGTTATGATGCGCGGGGGGAAAATTTTTCTTATTTAAAATTAGTTATTATTGTTGTTAATTTTTGCAATTAATACATACAAAACAATCCAAAAACCAGATATTCTTTGTAAACCCGTAAAACTGAACTTTGTATGGTTGGCGCAGAAAGAAATTTGCAACTTGTATTTTAAATTACAGTTAAACCCCATTATCATAAAATGTTTAAGCAACATTTTTGATAGGAAGAACTAACCTTTAGATTCTAACTTTTTCAATCAAATTCAAGCGCCATTGTAGAAAATTTTTAAAATTTACTGTATCTTCAACACTTAGTTCATTGACCAGAATTTGTATATGGAATCTACACCTCTACCAAAGCAACCTTGATTATACAAGCCATAATCTAAAAAACGAAGCTTTTATAAGGGAATTAAAAACGAGGAAAAAATCCAAATTTCCATAGTAAAACCAAAGCAACCTTGATTATACAAGCCATAATCTAAAAAACGAAGCTTTTATAAGGGAATTAGAAACGAGGAAAAAACCAAAATTTTCATAGTAAAACACATAAAACATATGGGAAATCACTTTTTTTCCGAAGACAAATTTGTAAATGAAAACGTTGCAAATTCTTAATTATGATTTCTGAAATATTTTCATAAATGTTTGAATTTCAACATATATAAATCTCGTTTAAGTAAATCGTTTTCATTTTCTTGTAATAATTGGTTTATTTAAACCAAAATATAAAAAAAAGTTCATAACAACAGCATTCTGGTCAAATTAAAAAAAAAAGCTTACTACAAATCGTGTGTATTAAGCCAATATACATAGATGGCAGTGGCAGTAAAAATTTAGAAATACCGTACCAAAAATCGCCACTTGAGGAAATTTAAGTTCAAAAATTGTAGGAAAAGCAAAACAAATTCTCAAAATATTAAGAACGTGCCATAATTTTGTGGTTAAACAATTTTTTTCGTATTTTTCTGTATAAATCTGAGACATCTAACGTACACTAGTAAAACTAAAGAAAAATGTAGCAAGTATTATTTTAATTCGTCAGAGCCAACTTTGATGTATTTTTCAAAATGAAAGTTCGAAAAATATATTTTAGAAATAATTTAATTTTAATATTTCTGCAATTAATATTTACTTAATACCAATAAACCCTTCCTGAATATTGTTGCTAAAGATATGTAGAACACTTTTGTATAAAAATTTTGTAACGTTTTTGCTGTTTCCAATGAAAAACTTGAAGCTAAAAAACACCATTTTTACTATGTATTCCTATGGAAATTAGTGAAAAGTTATACCACTAAAAAAGCTTCAAAAAAATACGTCATAATGATTATGGCTCTATACTCTAGAAGGCTCTGGTAAAACGCATAAAACATATGAGAAATCACTTTTTTTCCAAAGACAAATTTGTCTATGATAACGTTACCAATTCTCTATTATGATTTCTGAAATATTTTTATAAATGTTTGAATTTCAACATATATAAATCTCGTTTAAGTAAATCGTTTTCATTTTCTTGTAATAATTGATTTATTTAAACCAAAATATAAAAAAAAGTTCATAACAACAGCTTTCTGGTCAAATTAAAAAGAAAAGCTTACTACAAATCGTGTGCATTAAGTCAATATACATAGATGGCAGTAGGTAGTAAACATTTTGAAAAATCGTACCAAAAATTGCGACCTGGGGAAATTTGAGTTCAAAAATTGTAGGAAAAGCAAAACAAATTCTCAAAATATTAAGAACGGGTCATAATTTTGTGATTAAACAATTTTTTTCGTATTTTTCTGTATAAATCAGAGACATCTAACGTACACTAGTAAAACTAAACATAAATGTAGCAAGTATTATTTTAATTCGTCAGAGCCAACTTTGATGTATTTATCAAAATGAAAATTCGAAAAATATATTTTAGAAATAATTTAATTTTAATATTTCTGCAATTAATATTTACTTAATACCAATATACCCTTCCTGTATATTGCTGCTAAAGATATGTAGAACACATTTGTACGAAAATTTTGTACCATTTTTGCTGTTTTCATTGAAAAACTTGAAGCTAAAAACACCATTTTTACTATGAATTCCTATGGAAATCAGTGAAAAGTTATACCACTAAAAAAGCTTCGAAAAAATACGTCATAATGATTATGGCTCTATACTCTCGAAGGCTCTGCCTCTACTCGTCTTAATCTCCTTTCTTTATATTGCAACCGTACTTCCACACAGCCCGACTAAAATAATGTTATTTCCGTTTTTCATTTTCAATAAATTCTGAAAAACACTTAGCTTAGGTTAGGTTAAATCCTATTGATTCCCATAAATCATACGTACGTTAAGATTGTCAAAAATCACAAGTGTTTAGAAAAAATTTTGTTCAATTAATTTTATCAGAGCGATCCTAGAGTTTTTCGACATATCACATCATATGCTTAACTAGCTCATACTATAAGCTATCAGTATGGTAATATTAAATTGATGGCTAGTGGGGAACATTATAAATTGACAAGCTCTGAAGTACCAAAGTAGTCAAAATTCACATGTGTTTTAACGAAAATGTTGTTCAATTAATTTTATCAGGGCGATCCTAGAGTTTTCCGACATATCACATCATATACTTTAAAATAGCCCATACTAAATATAAGCTATCGATATTATAATATCAAATTGATGGCTAGTGAGGAACATTATGAATTGAAAAGCTCCGAAATGCTAAGGTAGTTAAAAATCCCTCGTATACACCCTATTATACCAAATACCACGAATCTCAGAGATTGGACCATATGGTGACTATTTAGGTTGTAAAGGGCATACAATAAGAATTTCAAATCACTTAGTGCAATTTTGATACGAGCCGTAGGTTCTTTTTTTTTTTTTTTTTTTTTTTTTTTTTATAAATTTTTTTAATTGGGTGCAGAGCGGACTTATTAACGGTCCTAGCTCCTTGTAACTGTCAGAGCTTCTGCACCCAATGCGCGATCCTGCAAGTAAAGATTAATAGCTACCTTAAATTTATTCATTTTATATTCCTTCGGAAATTTGAAATGTATTAGCGAATTCCACTTTTTTGATGTTCGGTATATAAATTCGCGCTTGATTTCTTCAGTTCGAGGTTTCGGGAGCTTCACCGTAAACCTATGTGCATTGGTTGTTCCTCTTGTTACTCTTGTTGTTGTAACGAATGGTGGTATTTTCTCCGATAGTTCTGCAGAACATTTACCATGTAAGCATCTGTAGAAGACGCAGAGTTCTGCAACATCTCTGCGATGCTGTAAGCTGTCTAGTTCTTGAGTAAGTCTGGGATTCCGAATTATTCTGATAGCGCGGCGTTGAACCCTGTCCAATAAGTGGAGGGTGGTACCAGACGCACCTCCCCAAACTTGACAGCAATACTCTATACATGGTCGGATGAAGGTTTTATATATCTGGAGAACTTGATGCGATTTGAAAAACCTTCTGCATCGATTCAGGAACCCGAGTTTTTTTGAAGCTGATTTAGCCAATGCAACAATGTGTTCATTCCATTTGAGTTTGTTACTTATTTGAACACCAAGCAGTCGAATTGAGTCGCAACCCACAAGGATATGGTTTTTTACCACAAATGGGTAGTCGTTGCGACTTTTTTTACGTGAGAATGTGCATATTTGTGTCTTTTTCTCGTTAAATTGTACTAAGTTGTTGTTACCCCACTCAAATATTGTACTTAAATCGGAATTAAGAGACGTTACGACTTCTGACCGTTTATTATTTAGATCTGTAGTGCTAGGCTCCGCCTCGAATGAAATAGAAGAATGCAATGTGGCATCATCCGCAAAGCTATGGATAGGGTTTACAGTGCTATCCAGCAAATCGTTGATGTATAGCAAAAACAGGGTCGGTGACAAAGGTGATCCCTGAGGGACTCCGGCATTTGGGGAGTGCGTCGATGATGATCTCCCATTAAGTACGACGCTGATTTTTCGGTCATTGAGATAGCTTTTAATCCACCTGGTGGTCATCGAGTCCAGCCCGTATGCCACAAGTTTACAAATAAGATTCTCATGCCATACCTTATCAAAAGCCTTGGATATATCCAAGGCGATTGCAAAGGCCTCTCCGTGGTGTTCTAGGGCGAGATTCCATTTGTTCGTGACATACGTCAGGAGATCGGTCGTGGATCGGCTTTCACGAAAGCCGTATTGTCTATCCGAAATTAGTTTGCTAATTTCAAGATATCTAACTATATGTTGATTGACGCATTTCTCAAAGACCTTAGCGACGGCTGACACAATTGATATTGGCCGGTAGCTCGAAGTGTCAGTTTTGTCACAACCCCGTTTCAGTACGGGTTGCACCATTGCATTCTTCCAGGCGTTCGGGTAGTCACCTTGCTTATATGAAAGTAGGAAAATTTTAGATAATATTGGAGCCAATTCACTGGCAAACTCCTTCAATATTCGAACTGGAATTCCATCAGGTCCGGTGGCCTTGTTTGCATTCATTGACTTTAGATTAGTAAAGACAATTTCCTCCGAGATGACGACGGGGCTCATTTTGGAACCACAATATGGAATTAATGGAGGTCCAATTCCATCTGGGACAACTAATGTCGAGTTCGATTTGAAGACGCTCGCCAGTAAGTCGGCTTGTAAATATGGATCCACCACCAAGGCGCCGTCAGCACGTTTCAATGATGAAACAGATGTTTTCGAAATATTTGCAACCGATGCGACCATGTGGTAAAAGTTGCGATCGGAGATTTTCAACTCGGAAGCCACATTGGCTTTCTTGCTGTCGGCTCTTTTTGCTTCTCTACCACAGGTTCTTTTGCAGGTGTTCCGTATCGTTTTGTATTCCTCATAAGAAATTTCGTTGCGTTTATATTTTTTGTGTGCCGCTTTATTTTGTTTGGCTGCTTTGGTGGCTTCTTTTGAAAATATTTTAAAATTTTGATTGGGATTGGAAAATGATGAGGGTATAAATTTATTCATTCCATGTAAGACCGTGTCAGTAAAACTGGAAACGGCGTCGTCCATGTTGTTGTTATGTAGGCACTGGCGTTCCCAAGGGAAATGTTGAAAAAATGACCGTAAACCATCTAAATCAGCTTTATTAAAATGCCAAAGACGCCTTGGCTGCTGTCTAGATTCTAGTGGTGTTTCGACAGATATTTTTGTGGTTATTAAGTTATGGTCAGAATTTCCAATTCCAGTTTCGACATGGGCCTCCATGGAGTGAGGGATTGATGTCAGACAAAGATCCAGAATATGAACTCCTCTAGAATTTTGACATTCAAATGTGGACTCACTAACAATCTGTGTGAGGTCATGCGAAACGGCAAGCCATTCCGCATGGCGCCCAGCGACATTTGTATCTTTGTGATTCAACCATTGTTTATGGTGGGCATTAAAGTCACCGACCATAATTAATTCGCATTCGGGATGTTGATTGCGAATATCGTCACATTTGTCTGATAAGCCCTCGAAAAAGCTAATCGTTTCTGAATCCGTCTGATTAGGAGATCTGTACAAGCTAATTAAAAAAATGAGTTTATTAGGCAGAGAAATTTTAAGCACAATAGTTTGAGCGGTTTTTGAAAATATTTCGTACTTTTTGTGTCTTGAGTACGGTATGTGGTTTTTAACGAAGATGCACACTCCACGTTGCAACTCAAAAGCTTGTTCGAACTGGTAGCGCTTGAAGTAGAATTCGTTTTCGTAGATGTTCGACGATACTTTTGTTTCCGTTAGAACTAATATGTCGGGTTTACGTGATTCGAGATGTTGATGTGCGCAATTTTTGTTAGTCACGAGACCTCTGACATTGGTATAATGGATGTTAAGGCTATTAATAGTGTCTTTACGAGGACTATGCCTCGCCCCGCGATCCGAAGAGACATGTTTCGGGGATTTTCTTTTATTATTATTCATATCAAAAATAAATCATTTTTGTACGGAAAAATGTTGAAAAACCGACCCAACAAAAAATATAAAATAAAATAATAAAATTTCAAAAAATAAATTATATTAAAAAATGAACGCGGGCAAAATTATATATGAACTAAAATAATTGTTAAAATAAAAATAAAAAGTTTTTACGGATGCTGGGCATTAACCCAGCGATCCAACCATTTTAGTCGCCTCCTACGACAAGCAGTGGATGCTGTGGTGGTATTCTAAGGATATCATCATGCTCGTTCGGTGCACTTTACGATTCATGAGAGTGCCCCCCGACCACAGGGGCCAAAACCCTGCCTTCTTGCAAAAACTTTTGGAAATTAACAAATCAACGAATTCCGTTTCTAACAAGGACGCTGCTCTCTGTTATACCAAATAGCACGAATCTCAGAGATTGGCTCATATAGTGACTCTATAGATTGAAAAGGAATTATTTTCACCAAAACACGTGTGAATTTTGACTATCTTGGCACTTCAGAAGTTGTCAATTCATAATGTTCGCTACTAACCCTATAACTTATAGTATAAGCTATTTAAAGCATATATGATGTGATATGTCGGAAAACTCTAGGATCGCCCTGACAAAATTAATTCAACAATATTTTCGCCAAAACACGTGTGAATTTTAAGAATCTTAACCCTTTCAGTAGATTTGTCCCATATATAGGACATTGTTTTGTAAGCAACATAACTTCAAAATTATTTCATATTTTTTACTTTATGTTATTTTATTGTGTTCTGCTATATTTGCTTCTTTCATTTTAACTACAACACGTGTAGATGTAATATCTGCATGTATTTAGTTGCTTAGTTTTTATCAACGTCAGTGGACTTGCTGTCAAACGTCAAGCAACATACAGTTTTCTTTAAGTAAAATATTGGTTTGAAATGTAATATACAATATTTACTATTAATTTTTTCTAAAGTTAAATGTTCAAATAACAGTTTCAAAGACAGTTTTTGTTATTTTTACGGTTGAATTGGTTAAAGTTTTTGTACAAAAATTAGTGTCCCATATATAGGAGAAATCTGTGAAAAGGTTGTGTCCCATATAAAGTACATAAATAATTTTGTTCCATATATGGGACATTTCTACTCAACTTTTGCTAAATTTATTCTCCGTTCCCAGGATGAATATCAATCGACAAAAACGAAAAACATTTCCACCCGATAAAGACTTTTACATTTTCGGAACTGGAAGAATTACTCAACACGGTTGAATCCGAATTTGATTTGCTTCAATATTCTCTTTGACAAATTTTATCAGAAACTTCACACCGATCTTTGTTACCGGTGTGAAGTTTTTGGACACTTTTTTTTTTTTTGGATACAAATTGATGCAAATGTACTGTGAAATTTTTGGACAAAATTGAGATTTTAGATAAATTAGGTTTTTGGACAAATATTTATGCGTGTGTACATCTTTTAACAGTGTATTTACCAAAAAAAAAAAAAAAAAATAAAAAAAGCCTTAAATAATTTCAAATGTAATCATTTCCAATTTTTTTTTTCAACAAATCCAAGAACTTAGCGCCCTTTTAATGTTATGATATGAGCCCTAGGGTTCTTGCAAAACAATTTAGAAAATTAATAAATCGACGGGTTTCGATTGGAACAAGGACGTTGTTCTTTATTATACCAAATACCACGAATCTCAGAGGTTGGCTCATATAGTCAAGGGTGGGCAGTAATTAATTACATGTAATTTAATTACGTAATTAAATTACAATTTTTTTTATTTTGTAATTTGTAATTGTTATTTAGATTACTTTATTTCATTGTAATGGTATTTGTTATTTCAATTACTTTTTTTTCAGGTATTTTGTAAGGTATTTCAATTACATATAAGCACAATTATTTTAATTAATAATTACTAATTACATAATATGCATTTTGAAAATTTTCTAAATTTTATTCTTTCATAATTTTTCCTTGTAAAATCCTTACCAACGTGCTTATTGGTTTCTTTATGTCATTGCAAAATATTGGTTGGCGGGGCAGCAAATAACATATTATTATTTCACAGGGGATCCACATTTAGAAAGAAATCAACTACAGTTTCAATAAAAACATCGAGATTTGTGTAAAAATAAATATTTTATATATTAATTTAAAGTATTTGTTTTATTTTAAAGTAAAACCAAAAAAAAATTAAATACATATTATTTTATGGATAAAATGGATTCCAGTTCTATTAAGATTCCGTTGATTTTGGACGGCAAATATTTTAAAATCATTGGCGATGGTATTGATGTAGATGCCAGTGAAACAAGTGGAAATCCCATTATTGTTAGAGCAAATTGCCAAATATGTGCTAATAAAAATAAAAATACAATAATAAGTGGATATTTACGTGCTACTTCAAATTTTACTACACATTTAAAGGTATGAATTCATAATGGCTAAAACATTATTTTTAAGGTTATGTATTGCAGAGTTCATCCTGAAGATATTGCAAGATTTGACAATTATAAAAAGATTAATAGAAAGAGAAGTAGTTCAACAAATGATCAAACAAATCCAAAATTAAAACAATTAAAAATGAATTCTTTTGTGGCTCGTGATGGTGGAATTAGCAAACAACCATTGTTTGAAAAAAATTTAATCAATTTTATAATAAATAGTATGAAACCGTTAAGTACAGTCGAAGACCCCAATTTCATCAAATTAATAAACGGTATGACTACTCTTAATTTTCGATATATTACGTTTTAACATTTTTCCCTTTTCAGACTTAGACGGTAATATAAATATAATGTCGCGAAGAACACTAGGTCGAAAAATTAATGACTACTACAAAGCCGTTCAATCAAATTTGACCGATCATTTAAAAATTCTGGACTTCGTCTCAACGACAGCTGATGTTTGGTCCACGAAATACCGTAGTTTCATGGGTAGTAGTTAGTATAGGGATACTAATTTCTAGTAGCTTTGCCTATTCCTTTAATAATAAGTAATTTTTGATTATTAAAATTGTAGATCGATTCGGCAACATTAGAATGGAAAAGTGGGTTTTGGCATGCACACGATTTAAAGGGAAACACACATTTGACAAAATTGCTGAACTGTTAACCGAAATTACTGGTAAATTTGGCCTCGACAATTAAAAAAATTATGTCGACGGTAACGGATAACGGGTCCAATTTTGTAAAAGCGTTTACGGAATTTGGAATAGATCAGTTGTTAAATTGCCCAGGTAACGGTAAATAAAATATTTATTGTTCGAAAATTATGTATTTACATTTTATTTAAGAGAATAATTATGAATGTTTAATTGGATTAACTCTATAAAAAATATTCGTCCGAATTTTTAAACCGACGTATATTTTGATTTTTTGACATAATTGTTATTTCTACAATGACAAAATTATTAAAAAAAAATCTAAAATAACAAGATTTCATTAAAGAAAGGCATTTCTATATTCTGTCGGACGCATTTTGACGTGTCCGGCATAAGATAAAAATGCATTTTCTTTAATGTAAGTTTGAATTTTAACAATCTTTTTTAATATTCTGATGGCTGTCATAATTTCGAACTATATTTTATAATTCTGTGATTGTAGAAATCACAATTTTATCAAACAATCGAAATGGTTGGTTTAGTAACTCGGACGAACATTTTAAATGTGCCAATGCCTTTCTAAATTTGAAATTAAAAAACTTTTTTATTTTTTAGATTTAGATGATGACCATGTATATGAATTAGCAGAGCATCATTCAATCGCTGATGAACTTCTTGAGTGCGACGCTGATAGTGATTTCGAATCGACATTAACGCTTCCATGTCATTTGAGATGTGCAAGCCACACTTTAAGTCTACTAGCTACAACAGATTTAACTAAATTAATAAAAAGCAAAAGCCTCGTATCCAAAATTCACCATCCCGCGATATCAAAATGTAACCAATTATGGAACCTCTCACGCAAACCAAAATCAGCGGAAATAGTTAGGGACGCTTTAAAGTGCCAACTAGTTTTTCCTTGTATAACAAGATGGAACTCGATGTTTGATGCAATTCAACAATTGGTTAAACATAAGGAAACACTCAATAAAATCATGCATAAATTAAACATTTCTCTGTTTAAACAAATTGATTTTGAATATTTAGAAGAGTTCATTAAAGTAATGACACCAATCGCTATTGCATTGGATAGCCTTCAGGGACAAAACTCTACTTACTACGGACAGTTGCTTCCGACACTATTCTCTCTTAGAACTCGACTAAAAAAAATTCAAAATGAGACGGTTTTGAAGTTCTATGGTTCAATCGTACCAGAACTAATAAAATGCTTACAAACCAGATTTGATAAATTCTTCAACTTATCTTGTGAAATTAATCATGCATTAATCGCTACCAGCTTACATCCATTATTTAAATTGAGATGGCTTCCAGAAAATTTATCAGAAATAGACGACATAAAAAGTAAAATACAAAAATTATGCATTCAAGAAATTCAGGCTATAAATAATGAACAATTAAGCTCGGGAGCAAATGAATCTAGTAGTGTTGCAAGTGCCGATGACGGAGAGGATTCGTACATTTTAAGTTCAAATTTAGGCTCTTCTATGAGTCAATCGAAATCGGAATCAGAACTTCAATTAATACAATTTTTGGCTGATAAAAACAAACAACTATCCATCTTAAATGGGTATCCATTGGTTAAGAAGGCTTTCATTAAATTCAACTCAAGTTCTTGCTCGTCCGCCCCAGTTGAAAGACTTTTTCATTGGCAGGGTTTACTCTTTCTCCCACAAGAGGAACATTGTCTGATGACAATTTTGAAAAATTAATGTTTTTAAAGGGAAATGAGAATTTTTTGCTTAATTAATTTATATATACTAGCTATTCTATAGCTAAAACAACTTTGAATTTGAATTTTGAGTACCTGTAAAATTAAATTTATGATTTGTACACATTTTTTTATAATACAATAAATAACCCTAGTAAACACACATCAACAAGTTTTTAAAAATTTTGAAATTTGAATAAAATGTATTTTAATTTGTAATTATTGTAGTAATTAAATTACATTTTTTTAGATTTATAAAGTAATTTGTATTTTGTATTTTAATTACTGAAATGCAATGTAATTGTACTTAGTAATTGAATTACCTGAAGCATATCGCATATGTAATTTGTAATTGGTAATTGAATTACTAAGATCAATGTAATTTGCCCAGCCTTGCATATAGTGGCTATATAGGTTATAAAGGGTATACATTGCGGAATTTAAATCACTTAGTGCCATTTTGATATGAGCCGTAGGGCTCTTGCAAAATTTTTTTTGAAGATTAACAAATCGACGAATTTCGTTTGGAACAAGGACGTCGTTCTCTATTATATCAAATAACACGAATCTCAGTGCTTGGCTCATATAGTGACTATATAGGTTGTAAAGGGTATACATTGCGGAATTCAAATCACTCAGTGCCATTGTGATATGAGCCGTTGGGCTCTTGAAATTTTTTTTTGAAAATTAACCAATCGATGAATTTCGCTTGGAACAAGGACGTCGTTCTTTATTATATCAAATAACACAAATCTCAGAGATTGGCTCATATAGTGACTTTATAGGTTGCAAAGGGTATCAATTGCGGAGTTCAAATCACTCAGTGCCATTTTAATATGAACCGTAGGGTTCTTGCAAATTTTTTTGAAAATTAACAAATCGACGAATTTCGCTTGGAACAAGGACGTCGTTCTCTATTAGGTATATCAAATAACACGGATCTCAGAGATTGGCTCATATAGTGACTATATAGGTTATAAAGGGTATACATTGCGGAATTCAAATCAGTTAGTGCCATTATGATATGAGCCGTAGGGCTCTTGCAAAAATATTTAGAAAATTAATAAATCGACGAATTTTGCTTGGAACAAGGACGTTGTTCTCTATTATATCAAATAACACGAATCTCAGAGATTGGCTCATATAGTGACTATATAGGTTATAAAGGGTATACATTGCGGAATTCAAATCACTCAGTGCCATTTTAATATGAGCCTTAGGGCTCTTGCAAAACAATTTAGAAAATTAATAAATCGACGGGTTTCGCTTGGAACAAGGACGTCGTTCTCTATTATATCAAATAACACGAATCTCAGAGATTGGCTCATATAGTGACTATATAAGTTATAAAGGGTATACATTGCGGAATTCAAATCACTCAGTGCCATTTTAATATGAGCCTTAGGGCTCTTGCAAAACAATTTAGAAAATTAATAAATCGACGGGTTTCGCTTGGAACAAGGACGTCGTTCTCTATTATATCAAATAACACGAATCTCAGAGATTGGCTCATATAGTGACTATATAAGTTATAAAGGGTATACATTGCGGAATTCAAATCAGTTAGTGCCATTATGATATGAGCCGTAGGGCTCTTGCAAAAATATTTAGAAAATTAATAAATCGACGAATTTTGCTTGGAACAAGGACGTTGTTCTCTATTATATCAAATAACACGAATCTCAGAGATTGGCTCATATAGTGACTATATAGGTTTTAAAGGGTATACATTGCGGAATTTAAATCACTCAGTGCCATTTTGATATGAGCCGTAGGGCTCTTGAAATTTTTTTTTGAAAATTAATAAATCGACGAATTTCGCTTGGAACAAGGACGTTGTTCTCTATTATATCAAATAACACGAATCTCAGAGATTGGCTCATATAGTGACTATATAGGTTTTAAAGGGTATACATTGCGGAATTTAAATCACTCAGTGCAATTTTGATATGAGCCGTAGGGCTCTTGAAATTTTTTTTTTAAAATTAACAAATCGACGAATTTCGCTTGGAACAGATATGGCAGGTACCGGGGAAATCAAATACTCTGGGCGGACCAAAAACAGGCATGGCCGATGAGGTGCAAAATTCGACGATTTCTTAAATTTCAAAAAAATTTGCAAGAGCCCTACGGCTCATATCAAAATGGCACTGAGTGATTTGAATCCCGCAATGTATACCCTTTAAAACCTATATAGTCACTATATGAGCCAATCTCTGAGATTCGTGTTATTTGATATAATAGAGAACAACGTCCTTGTTCTAAGCGAAACCCGTCGATTTATTAATTTTCTAAATTGTTTTGCAAGAGACCTAAGGCTCATATTAAAATGGCACTGAGTGATTTGAATTCCGCAATGTATACCCTTTATAACTTATATAGTCACTATATGAGCCAATCTCTGAGATTCGTGTTATTTGATATAATAGAGAACGACGTCCTTGTTCCAAGCGAAACCCGTCGATTTATTAATTTTCTAAATTGTTTTGCAAGAGCCCTAAGGCTCATATTAAAATGGCACTGAGTGATTTGAATTCCGCAATGTATACCCTTTATAACCTATATAGTCACTATATGAGCCAATCTCTGAGATTCGTGTTATTTGAGATAATAGAGAACAACGTCCTTGTTCCAAGCGAAATTCGTCGATTTATTAATTTTCAAAAAAAAATTTCAAGAGCCCAACGGCTCATATCAAAATGGCACTGAGTGATTTTACATCATAACGTCATTAAAAAAGCGCTAAGTTCTTGGATTTGTTGAAAAAAAAAATTGGAAATGATTACATTTGAAATTATTTACGGCTTATTTTATTTGAATAGCTTTATTTTTGTTAAATACACTGTTAAAAGATGTACACACGCATAAATATTTGTCCAAAAATTTTGATTTTTCTAAAATCTCAATTTTGTCCAAAAACTTTACAGTACACTTGCATAAACTTTTGCCCAAAAAACAGTGTCCAAAAACTTCACACCGGTATCTTTGTTGTACTATACAATCTAAATATTTGCTATTATTGTTTTAATTTCCTGTTATCAATTGTAATATTACCCTTTACTGTAAAATTAAAAATTCATTACTAGATTTGATTATATCTAACGGGCCTGACTTCAGGTAAACGAATTTTACATTTCCAGCAACTTCTAGTAATCATATGGGTCAATTTCTACAGATTGACCTTAATATAACAAGTCATATTAACCATAAAACTATACACAGCTGAATTTGCGCAGCACTCTTTTGATGAGCTTATTAGACGATTCAAATTGCATATAGTAAAGTATATCACTATGAAGATTAATGTTGCTGATGCGTCGGAATATAAAAATAAGTGAGCGACCGATAGATTCATAAGATTGATTCAACGATTTTCTTCGACATGTTCATAGAAATAATTTTAAATGCAATAAGTATTTAACTATTTACTTAGAAAACAATTACCTGAGCTAGAAATAGTGAATAATAAAACAAAGGCTGATCTTAAGCTAAATTTCAAGTTGCTTTAAATAATCCTTAAAAATGCTGGGACTTCTGAAGCACAAGCGTACATAACAGAAACGTAAGAAGTAATAATTTTAATAATGTATTTAGTTACGATAAAGAATGTGGTTACTAGCAGTATACATGAGGATGTCATTCCATTAAACAATTATTTTCAGAGATCGAACAAACGGCGCAGTGGTTAAAGTTGCGGCAGTTGGATCGGGAAGTACCGGGTTCGAATCCCTATATAGGGGCGCGATGGAAAAGGGATTTTTCTATGACCCCCTGTTGAGACCCCCTCGTTGACCATCTCAATGTAAACAACCATTTCTTCGATCGGTAGTACGGGTTTTGTAAAAAAGTAGTACAACATCGGCTGTACCAAATTGATTCGGAGTTGAGAAGGGTTTGTTGCTGCGGGTGGGGGGGGGGGAGGGGTGTATTTTAGACCTTACCAAAAATACGATTCGATTACTCCACCAGCCCATAAACCACACCAAACAATCATTTTCTGTGGATGCATTATTTGTTGATTATTTCTCGTAGATGTTCTTCACCCCAAATTCGAGAGTTTTGTTTGTTTACCACCCAGTTAAAAATTTGCTTCGTCGCTAAAGAAGACTTTGTTGAAAAAGATTTATTTTTTCAAGTTAATTTTTGTATGGCCCAATTAGCGAATTGACGACATAATCCAAAGTCTGATATCTTTATTTTTTGAGTTATCTTAATCGTGTTCACCTTCAAATGAAATGGTTGGTGGAATGTGTATTTGATGTGACCGCTACGATTATATATATATATATATATATATATATATATATATATATATACATATATATATATATATATATATATATATATATATATATATATATATATATATATATATATATATATATATATGTTGCTTTTTTTACCCTTTACCGAACCAGTTCCCGCAAATTGTGGAACAATTTTTCGAATGGCCACAATTAACGGACAATGTTCTCTTCCATATTCTGTACGAAATTTTCTTGCAACTTCTGCATAACTTTCATTACATTTAAAATTCGTTAAATTAACATTTAAGTGTATTCTATCCGAAGGGGATGATATAAATTTAAAAGAATAATAAGCCGTTTGTGTTTTATTTAAAAAGCCTTACTACTTTTGATCACAGAATTATTATAGGGGACGGATGTAGACGTACTAATTTTGAGGGCTAATGCTTTGGTTTGCTGAGAAAAAGTTACATGTTTTCCTAGAATAACCCCAAAATATTTAACTGAGTCTTCAACTTCTAAAAGCCATCTTGTCTAAACTATTCATCAATTACATATTCTTTACGATTAGCAAAGAAAACCATTAGTACGAAGTATGGTTGTTTAATGTATCCTCAACAATTTTAGAAATTTATTTATAATTGCAAAACGCATAAGATCGTTTAATTGTAAGTATTTTGATTTTGTTTTCGGAATACGAATTATATTTGCCATTTTGGGACAAACAATCATCACAATCATCAACAGTAAGAATCATCGTCTCTGAATTGTACGACACGATGGAATGAGCTCTGCATATAATTGTTAAAGTCAGTGGCAATCTCACGTATATTGCTAGTAACCACATTATTAAAATGATAATTTCTTTCATTTATATTATGTATGCATGTCTTTAACTTTAATCCGTCCCTCGGGTCATTTTTGACCAAAATCGAATATTTTTTTTCAAATATCTTATTAAATTACTGCTACTTCTAAAATAAAATTTGTATTTGCTTAGCGTAGTAAATTTTACTGTTGAATTTATTTTGATAATTTTTGACTAAAGGTATATGATTTTAAATGTTGATTTGCTTTAGTGTGCGCAATCTATACTTCGTAAAAGTATTAGGCAAATCTCAAAGCATATCATCGGCCAGTCTGCTCGACATAAATATGTATAGAAATCAATATTTATTGGTATACTATCATGTGCATGCCGATGATGTGATGTTATTGTTTAGGGACAAAAATAAACAAATAGATCATCTACTCAAATACATAAACGACATACTTAAAAAATTAAAAATTAATGCTTGAGTTATTTTTTATCTTTTGTTTTATTAATTCTACAAATAATTTAAAAAATATGTATGTGTTAGAGGTTAGACAATATACTTTATTGGAATTAATCAATTAATATCTCGTTTGTTTTCTTATTACCATCTCTCAAGAAGTACATGAAACTGTAAATAAAAAACAAAATAAAATAAAAGTAAATTTCTTTGAGAAAAGTCAAGACACACAAAAGCATAAATATTGTGTTATAAAAGCTAATATACATTTTTGAAAGCTACGTACATCTAGCGGACGATAGCAAAATTTGCGCAACATAGTTTTGTTTTAATATTTTCTCAGTTAGGGAAATACAGCGGAAGTGCAAAAATATTATTTAGAATTTTGAGGAGCGGGGAATATTTTCTTTATTTAAAATTAGTTAATTTGTGCGCTTAATATTGTATATACTAAACTGTGGAAAACCGCATATTCTTTGTAAACAAGTAAAACTTAACTTTATATGGTTTCATGCACAATTGCAACAACAAATTTGCAGCTATGTAGTATTTAGAATTAGTGTTAAAACATGTTAAAATAAGAATCACGTATAGCAAAACTAAGGTTCATGTATATATTTACCATATAAGTGAATGAAACTTGAAAGAGATCACAAGACCAACAATATTTGGTATACGTTACTATTCTGAAAAACATAACTTAAAATGACGCTGTAAAAGGAATTATGTATCTAAACAATCTTTTTAGGATTTCCTATTGACATAATTAGCAAAATGTTTCATGTTACATAAAAAATATAGTTATATTGTATTTAAAAACAAAAAAAAATAATTATTTACTTGTAAATATGGTAAAATATTACTAAACACTAAATAACTTGTGATCGTATGTGTGTAAGGTATCAATACATTATTTAAGAAAATTTGGGTCTATCCGACTTCTCGAACGAAACTTTTCCCATAAAGCGCCCGTTCTATATCACCAAACTAACCATTTATATTTTACAAACATTTTCTGTTATTTTCGGGAAGGTTCATAAAAGATGTCACGGCTTTTCTTATATTGGGAGACTCCTTCCTAAATACGATAATTGGTCACGAGCACGATAATATAAATCTTCTTCTCTATTGCCGCCAAATCACATTCACATTTAATGTTTGATTATTTAGTACTATAACACGTGTTGAATAGCAATCAATAAGCAACAATTAGGTCCAGTTATACATCGCTATGTAGTATACTGTTGAAAATTCTCAAGAATTTAATTTACTCCGTTCAGAACAAAAAATACAAAATCAGATGAAATAGCATTTCATTCTTTATATCTCTTGGAGCCTTGTTTCAAACCTGAAAGCTCCACCCTAATGGTGTGATATTATTTTAAAGGCGTCCCGTCATAATTTGCTATTAAGATTTATATACGACTTATTAAAGCAATTCACACATAATATATCGATCAACATATCGTTGGAATTTTAATCTTAAAAATGTCTTAAAATGTCACAGAAATGTCAATGTCAAAGAAATGGGAACGTCTTGCTATACTTAAAAGCTTACTAGATATTATATATTTTAAATGTTGATGGTGGTGTGTCTTATCATTGTAAGAATAGTTTCGCGAATATTGAGCGCTCGTTGTTGGCTTTGTTTTATTAATCCGAAGAAATTTATGTTTATAATTGCACTTCTCGTTCGTTCCAAAACATTCCGGCTCGAGAGTCGTAATATTCTTATTTTGATAAGAAAAATATCATCTAAATTTTTCGAAAAACATTAAAAAATAATTATGTACTTGAACTTATCTTGGACAATTTTAATTTCAAATGTTTCAATAATGTCGGAATAATATTCTGTGTGGCTACTATAAATTCTTATATGAGATGGTGAAACAGGATATTGAAAAAAGCTTTCTAACGTTTTGTAGCACACGCCCGCTTAAACACTTGCCTTCTATTTTATAAATTGTTATTATTTTCTCCTCCGCCATACAATAGTTGTTTGGGTGTACTGTAGACAATGAGAAAATCTCGGAATATGGTAGTGCAGCTATGACTTTTTGGTGTTCGTCTTTTTCACATCTGCAACAATTATCTCATTACACCGAGCAACACGCAGTGCATGTAATCAACTGGAAATACTGAAATGCATTCAATGTTAAGTTCCTCCAACCTCTCATAAACGAACATGATGCTCCATTTCTGATCTTTCCCTAAAATCCCGGTCGATTCTTAAGGATAGTTAAGTCCCGGGAAACAAACACGGTTTTTGCTGTACACCCCATTAATTGTACATTTCGTACATTAAAGTACTTAGGCGAATATATCCGCCTTCATCCGCGAATGACGCAATATTGTAGATTTTAAGATCTGCTACAGGGGAAGGGATAGGGAGGGCTATTTTAAACTGTTCGTAATTATTTCAAATTTAAATCGCTTTCAACTCATACATGAAAAGCACTTGCGCGAAGCTTAAAAAACTTGACAAAAACGATGACGTGTCCATTAGCTGAAAACAATTAAATATAATTACTACATAATACAAATAATACAATACATAATATAATTACTTAGCTTAACCACAAGTATCTATCGTCCGATTTGGAATGCCAAAACAATTCCCTTAATCCGCACTGAAATTAGTTAAATAGTATTATAGTATCACTTAATTAATAGTTTTGTTGACACTCTACCTGGTCTATACTTATAATTGATTCGTTTAGTATTTGTAACGGATGGCTATTTTCTCATGCCATATACGCTACGAATCAGAAGCGCGCCAAGCGGGGGTGCTAGGGGTGCACGGCACCCCGGCGCTCGAAGTGCGAGGGCGCGCGATGGTAATTTTATGCAAAAAAAAATTCAACCAACAAACAATCAATAATTTTTTTTCGTATCACGCTAACTGAATACAAATATTCCGCTGCCGTTTAGCCATCTCTTGTACAATAGTAGTAATATCAACATAGAAAAAAATTTAAAAGAACAAAATTAGAATATATTGTATTCATGTGTATTCATCACATCATATTCTTTCGCCGTTTGTTTCTTGTTTAAGGCCGGTATGCTGCAGAAGCGAAATGAAATTTTTCATATTAAATTAACACAAGCGAAAACCAAAATGAAAATTTCACCGCTGACTTTCACTTTGCGGTGCACAGTTTAGCTAGCGAAATGGGAGTTTTCTTATTAGAATACAGATGTCTCTCTAATATGAAAAATTTCATTTCACTTCAGCAGCGTACCGGTCTTTAAGGTTTAAATAGATTTTTTACGCGAGGAGTGAGTGCGAAGATGGTTTCATTAATGTCCCATAGAGTACTCCAACTTAGAATAGTTAATAGAGTCAATATTTTGTGATTACTCAATTTATACTTTGTTTGTGTAATTGAATTTAGTATTAAATTTAAATGATTTAATTTATTTAGTGTTATTTTATTATTATTAAATATATTTCATTTCCAAATGTTTCTTTTTTCTCATTGATCAGCAAAAGTTTCTTACTTTCTTTGACTTACGCCGTCGCGTGACGCGACGTACATTGAATAATTTAATAATAATTTTTTTAAACAAATATGTGGGGGCGGCAAAAATTATTCGCACCTCGGCGGCTAGTAGCCTTGGCGCGCCACATACCCAAGGCCGGATTAATCATTAAAATCAGGTCATTTCCCTTCAAGCATATAGCAAAATAATTAATTTTTTGTTATTATTTGCAATATGTACATATGACGATATATGCAGGCAAGGCAAATTCCAAGTACTCGTCCTATACAACAGAAAATAATTTCCAAATTTCTGTTTATTAAGGCGATGCAATACGCGTGCCCATTCATACACGTTTTCCAACAACTACAAATATTTGTAGTTGGAACATTGGTGTAATTAATTGTTTTATTATGCAGTTTTGCATTTGTTTTTTCAAAATCAAGTGTATGAACTTGATTTCTCAATTTTCATGTATTTTTGTCAATTTGCAAAAAAAAATTTATTGTTTTTTTGAAGAAAGAAAAAACTATAAAACGACGAGTGAATTTTGAAGATTGAAAGGAGAAAGGTGGTTTATAAAGGTGGTGTTATTTTTTTGGAGTTTTTTTTTTGAAGTTTTGGAAAGTTTTTCGGAGAAATACGAAAAATTGGTGAATGATCTGTGAAGCTAAGAAAAAAAAAAAATAATAAGAAAATTGAATTTAACAGTTCATTTAAAGTTACGTAAAACAAATTATTGTTTTTGTGATTGTGTTTAAATAGAAAGATAGCAGTTTTAAAAATAAAGAGATTAACTCAATCATTTAGTGACTTGTGAATTTAGAAAAAATAAGAAAATTGAATTTAATGTGTAAGGATTTGCAAATTTAGAGAAAAAAGATAATAAATGAAGTTAAAGTGCTTGTAATTTTTATTTTATTATATATAAAGCTAAGAAAAAAAATGACGTTTTTTTCATTGTCATTCATTACGCTCAAGGATATATACATAAGTACATAATATTTCAAATTTTTTTTTCTCGCCCGTTTTTATGTATATTTATGTTGAACTATTTATTTTGCATTCTTGGTTTAGTAAGGCATATTATAATGTCTGAATATAAAAATTTCATTAGTCTCTCGCTTCGTGCATGGGTCATCAAACCCGCGCATATGTTCTCTCCGTTCCACTAGCGATGGCATAGTCTGCCATAGATTTTTTTTCTTTCGGCTTTTCCTGTTTTGTTTTCTATTTGTTCATCTTAAGATGAACCACCATTTCAACTCAAAACGTAAATCAATGCAGTTGATCTAGGTCAACAATCACGTCATCCCAAAACCCATGATCAACAGACATTCACCGACTGAGTAATATTGTAATACTGCATAGGACTGAGTAATACTGCATAGGATGACTCCAGTGATTGAAGACAAATTCTATAATGAGTTTTAACCTATCTATTGCAAGGGCACATATCCACTTTTTGTCAAAATTAGTATTTTCACGGTTTTGTATCATAGGCACCTAAATACGTTTTAAGACAAGGCAATACATACTAGAACATGGTTAATGAAAGGCACCGTTTCATTAACCATTTGCTATGTTGTCTTGTTACAGAACGTATTTACGTATCTATGATTCTAAACTATCATAGCTACCTACTACTAATTTTGCAAAAAGTGGACATGTGCCCTTTCAATATTAAGCCATTCAATTATTTATTTATTTATTTATTATCATGTATAGCCTACAGTGATTACAATCGGTTATACAAACATTTTAATAAAATTATAAAAATAATTTGTAAAGATGAAATACAACACAAAAGGAATAAAAGATAGATAGAAAACGCCGACTAATTAGTTATTATTACATAAACATTTAAATAAAGCTTTCTTAAACGACTCTCTGATGGACAAGTTGAAATCAAAAACATCATAAACTGAATTAAACTCTCGCGATGCTCTCAAAAGTGGTTCCGAAAGACCGTAATTAGTTGATACCTGGTTAATGAGTAACAGTTCAGCGCGTGGGCGCATTTGACGTACCGGAGCGTAAAGATTTAAGCGTGAAAGCAGCTCAGTACAATCGATTCGAGAACTGAAAATATCGCAAATGAACAATGCCGATGCTACTACCCGTCGACAATCTAATCGGTACAGATTCAATAGGTTACAGTGATCTTGGTAGGGAGGAAGAACATATTCCACAGACCGTGTAGACGGTAGACAACGAAGTGCATACAAAACAAACTGCTTCTGAACACTTTCTATTCTATCCGAATGACAGTGGTAAGATGGTGACCACACCGGCGATGCATATTCTAAAATAGAACGAACAAAAGAACCGTACAGTGATATTAGAGTAACCGGGTCGATGAAGTCCTTACAGTTCCGCTTAATAAAACCCAACATAATGTATGCCTTATGTATAATTAAAGGTGGCATCAGCTGAAAAAATTATACCCAGATCAGATATAAACTCCACTCTGACTACATCCTCACCATACAGACGATAACGATGAGACAGAGGTGACCGGGTACGATAAAATGAAAGACTCTTACACTTACTCACGTTGAGTCCCAATCTATTGCGAATAGACCAACTGCAAAATTTGTCCAAATCATCTTGCAGCTTTACGCAATCGGACACGCTGTTGACCCGGGCGAACATTTTCATATCATCGGCAAATAGGAGGCAGCTGGCAAACTCAAAGCAGTCAACAATATCGTTGATAAATAATATAAATAATAAAAACCCAATATGACTTCATTGAGGTACGCCAGGTATCACGCGAAATAGCTGTGAACTAGAATCCAAAATCCTAACAGATTGCCAACGGTCGGAAAGGTAAGACTGCAACCATTCAATTGGGTTTGGGATGCACTGACAATTTAAGTTCTTTAATTTAGGGATCAGGAGCGAGTGGTCAATCTTATCGAAAGCTTTCGCAAAATCAGTATAAATAACATCCAGTTGCTGCCTGGAGTTTAAACTGCTAAATAATTTGCCAAAAAAAGAAACCAGATTAGTCACTGTGGATCTGCCTGGATAAAACCCATGCTGAGCAGAAGAAATAATTATTTAATTTAATTAATAATAATAATTAATTAATAGTAATAACACCACCATTATCAATTTTCTCTAATTTCTTTTAGATTTCATTTCAATTATAGTCAGGTGGCTCTGCCATTATATTACTTTTACTTTTTAGAGAATCAAAGGTGTTGGTTAGATTCACTTATAAAAAAATAAATCATAAAGCTGAGATATACTCGATGTGACCGACATGACTAAAAACAAGTAAAAAAAAAGTTCAGCTATGCAAATTTCGTCATGTGAGTACTATAGAGTCCTATAGACCATTATTTCTCAAAATGACTTATAATTGGAATCTAATATAATCAGCAATGCTCGTTCAGATTTTATAATTCAAATTGTATTGTACTAACCCAGGAGTATCGAAGACAAATGCGTATTATTGACCAATTTTCAAAATTAGTAGAGCAATACTGCGATTAGAAAAAACGTCAACTGATAATTATTTATATATCCATACTACGTCATACTTGGTAATTATTTATATATCCAGGGCCAAAGAGTTTATCACTCTAGAATGGATGTGAAGATCACCGAAATAGTTGCAACCCACGACCCGCGAGGAGTGTGTCTCACAGTGAAATAAAAATTCTAGTGGTCTTCATGAATAATTACCGCCAGTACCACGTCCAGTTTACTTTTCTTTTATAATCGGAGTTTTATTGCTTTACTTATTTTGACAATTTACCAAATATACTCGTTTGGCTTGAATACCCTTGCTCTAGAGTGTTATGTCGGGAGATGTATTTGTCAAAAGTTATCGCAGAAAAAAAATTCGACTCGGAAAATTCGATTTTCCAAAAATCATTGGAAAATTTGTATAACAGGATCTAAAGTGTTATATATGGAGATGGATTGGATTACATTGATATGACTTGTCAATAGCTATCGCAGAGCAAACAATTCAGTTCATGTTTCCCGTGGGAAAGTCGGAAATTTCGATTATCTACAAATCATTAGAAAATGTATAAACAATCAACCTCTGGAATGTTATATCTGGAGATGGGCTAAATTAATAGTATAGATAGATAGATAAACACTAAAAATTCGTAGGGATAGATAAACTCAAAAAATTCATTTATTTGTAAGAAAAAACGCGATTTCGATTGACGATAAAACTTAAATTAAAAGTTAAACCCAGTTAAATAATTTTTGCTGAAATCGCTAAAAAACAACTCAATGTCTTACTCATTTAAAACACAAATTCTTACATTTCCCTATTTTCCAGCCATAATCAAAAGAAAATAAGGCAAATTAAATTAAAAAACATTCTACAACAATAACAATATGTATTAAACAGAGGAAATTCAATTTAATGACGTCATCATATATTCACATCTATACCAAATGATAAGAAATAAACATTTTCATGAGTTGATTTTTAAAACCAAAAGAAAAGTTCACATTTCTAATGAACTAAAACTGTAAATGAAAATAATCGTCTTCCCATATAGCTTCATAGTAAAGGATAGTTATTTACGTCACAAGTGCGGTAAATGAGTTGTTACAGTACGAGTTCGACGGTTATTTTGAAAGAGAGTTTTGAACGAGTACTGTAACGATCATTTAACGTACAACGTTTTATTTCATACTACATGGGACATTAATTCGATTTTTTCATTTAAAATTAAATTTTAAAGTGAAAATATGAGTTTGAAATTTAAAGAAAATCAATCCAAATGGTTTTCAAATTATCAAGTTACCCTAGTTATTTTTTTTTTTTTTTGGTTTTATATTTTGCTGTACGGTAATAGCTCGTTTTCCGGACATTTTTTCTGTACCGTAATGGGTCGTTTTCCGGACTGAAATCAATCACGTAAACATTAATTTTCTGTATAGTATGAAATAAAAAATTGTATGTACCTTATTTTAAACTTAGTAACAAAAATCGTCGATACTTGAGCCTCTTATTTATACAGTGGGCTCTGATAAAATCAACCTTTGGAATGTTATAATATTTGAACATGTGATACATTGATGTGACTTATCAATAGCTTAATACAAAACGATACGGAACACCTGCAAAAGAACCTGTGGTAGAGAAGCAAAAAGAGCCGACAGCAAGAAAGCCAATGTGGCTTCCGAGTTGAAAAACTCCGATCGCAACTTTTACCACATGGTCGCATCGGTTGCAAATATTTCGAAAACATCTGTTTCATCATTGAAACGTGCTGACGGCGCCTTGGTGGTGGATCCATATTTACAAGCCGACTTATTGGCGAGCGTCTTCAAATCGAACTCGACATTAGTTGTCCCAGATGGAATTGGACCTCCATTAATTCCATATTGTGGTTCCAAAATGAGTCCCGTCGTCATCTCGGAGGAAATTGTCTTTACTAATCTAAAGTCAATTAATGCAAACAAGGCCACCGGACCTGATGGAATTCCAGTTCGAATATTGAAGGAGTTTGCCAGTGAATTGGCTCCAATATTATCTAAAATTTTCCTACTTTCATATAAGCAAGGTGCCTACCCGAACGCCTGGAAGAATGCAATGGTGCAACCCGTGCTGAAACGGGGTTGTGACAAAACTGACCCTTCGAGCTACCGGCCAATATCAATTGTGTCTGCCGTCGCTAAGGTCTTTGAGAAATGCGTCAATAAACATATAGTTAGATATCTTGAAATTAGCAAACTAATTTCGGATAGACAATACGGCTTTCGTGAAAGCCGATCCACGACCGATCTCCTGACGTATGTCACGAACAAATGGAATCTCGCCCTAGAACACCACGGAGAGGCCTTTGCAATCGCCTTGGATATATCCAAGGCTTTTGATAAGGTACGGCATGAGAATCTTATTTGTAAACTTGTGGCATACGGGCTGGACTCGATGACCACCAGGTGGATTCAAAGCTATCTCAATGACCGAAAAATCAGCGTCGTGCTTAATGGGAGATCATCATCGACGCACTCCCCAAATGCCGGAGTCCCTCAGGGATCACCTTTGTCACCGACCCTGTTTTTGCTATACATCAACGATTTGCTGGATAGCACTGTAAACCCTATCCATAGCTTTGCGGATGATGCCACATTGCATTCTTCTATTTCATTCGAGGCGGAGCCTAGCATTACAGATCTAAATAATAAACGGTCAGAAGTCGTAACGTCTCTTAATTCCGATTTAAGTACAATATTTGAGTGGGGTAACAACAACTTAGTACAATTTAACGAGAAAAAGACACAAATATGCACATTCTCACGTAAAAAAAGTCGCAACGACTACCCATTTGTGGTAAAAAACCATATCCTTGTGGGTTGCGACTCAATTCGACTGCTTGGTGTTCAAATAAGTAACAAACTCAAATGGAATGAACACATTGTTGCATTGGCTAAATCAGCTTCAAAAAAACTCGGGTTCCTGAATCGATGCAGAAAGTTTTTCAAATCGCATCAAGTTCTCCAGATATATAAAACCTTCATCCGACCATGTATAGAGTATTGCTGTCAAGTTTGGGGAGGTGCGTCTGGTACCACCCTCCACTTATTGGACAGGGTTCAACGCCGCGCTATCAAAATAATACGGAATCCCAGACTTACTCAAGAACTAGACAGCTTACAGCATCGCAGAGATGTTGCAGAACTCTGCGTCTTCTACAGATGCTTACATGGTAAATGTTCTGCAGAACTATCGGAGAAAATACCACCATTCGTTACAACAACAAGAGTAACAAGAGGAACAACCAATGCACATAGGTTTACGGTGAAGCTCCCGAAACCTCGAACTGAAGAAATCAAGCGCGAATTTATATACCGAACATTAAAAAAGTGGAATTCGCTAATGCATTTCAAATTTCCGAAGGAATATAAAATGAATAAATTTAAGGTAGCTATTAATCTTTACTTGCAGGATCGCGCATTGGGTGCAGAAGCTCTGACAGTTACAAGGAGCTGGGACCGGTTATAAGTCCGCTCTGCACCCAATTAAAAAAATTTATAAAAAAAAAAAAAAAAAAAAAAAAAAGTTTCCCGTGGCAAATCTGGGAAAATTCTGTAGAGTCTCTAGTCGAAAGTAAAAACCTCTAGGGTGTTATTTCTGGAGATGGATTACATTGATGTGACTTGCCAATAGCTTCAAGTTTGCCGTGGCAAATCTGGAAAAATTCAATTTTCCAAAAATCATTAGAAAATTTGTATGAAATCAGCCTCTATGGTGTTATGCCTGGAGATGGATTGCATTAATGTGACTTATCAATAGCTATCTAAAGAAAAAAGTTCAGTTGAAGTTTTCCTTGGGAAATCTGGGAAAATTTGATAAAGTCTCCAGCCGAATTTAAAAAATTAATCTATAAAATCAGCCTTTAGAGTGATATGTCTGAAAATAGAGTACATTGATGTGACTTGTCAATAGCTGTCACAAGAAAAAAAAAATCAGTTCAAGTTTCGCAAGGGAAATTTCGGAAAATTTTATTTCCTAAAAACCATTAAAAAATTTGTTTAAAATCAGCCTCTATTGTGTTGTGTCTGGAGATGGATTGCTTTGATGTGACTTGTCAGGAGCTATCGTAGGATAAAAATTCAATTCAAGTTTCCCGTGGAAAATCTGGGAAAATTTGATAAAGTTTTCAGCAGAAAGTAAAAAAATTAATGTTTTAAATCAGCCTCTAGAACCGGATTTTTCACGCGAAACTTGAACTGAATGTTTTTCCTTCGCTAGGTATTGACAAGTCACATCAATGCAATCCATATCCAGACATAATACTCTAGAGGCTAATTTTATTTTAATTTTAAAATTTTGTTAGGGTTTCACGAATTTTCTACAATTTTCCACGAGGAACTGGAGCCAGATTTTGCCATATAAGAATATTGACAAAGGTCTTCAATGATATATACATGCATCCTTAGTAATTTTTAGACTAAACACTACGTATTAATAATAACTTCATTTTTTATTTTCTGCTGGGATAACACGATCTGCATGTCGATAATACTTTCGGCTGGCAAATTTCGGTTATTTGTAATAAAATATATTTCGTTTGTTCTTTGGACCATATTAGGTTTTGTTTATCAACATTTTGATTCTTATTTGTCCAGTTATCCTATTGTATAAGGAAATTTTGAAATGAAATATCTTTGGCATTTTATTTTGATTTTCTATTCTTATTTTAACATTTTTTGTCTGTCCTATATACAAAGCATTTTTTAGCATTATTGTAAACCAAAAAAAAAACTGTTAACAATTTCTATGGGAAGTGTCCTACGTATAGCCTTTTACTACCTTTTGGGTGAAAATTAGTTTTCCGGTTTTAATATCACAAAAAAAAAATCAATTTGTCTTTTTTGTAAAATATTCAGAAAGGCTACAACTTTAAGCTAAAGTAAACAAAACATTAAAATTTTATTTGAATGGTAAACAAATTGAAATTTTAGTCCTAAGTTTAAAATTCGATTTCTCCAAAAATTTTTCAAATGGCGTATAAGACAGTATAGTATGTACTCACATCACGATTTATATTAAAGCGATTACTCTCGACGTGATAAACAAAAAGTTCATTCAACTACAAATTATTATTGTTTAACATTTTTTCTTTTTTAGTTAGTCACATCGTTCGTATCGAGTATATCTCAGGGGTAATACGCTGTCTTCTACAATATGTATGTACATAGATGCGTTTATTTGAAATTTGTTTTGTAATGAACGTATAATACTATATATTTACCATAGATGGTAATGAATAAAAAAAATCTTCAAAATAATTCATGTTTACATTCAAGTTCTTTTCTTTATAATAACAAACAATTGGAATATGAATATTTAAGTGGATGATGAAAGCAAAAAAAAAATATAAATACTTACCCTAAAATTTCATTTTCCGGAATATTGATTCTTTCTTAGTTAGTGGGAACTTGATTTGTAGATTGTATATCTAATTGTATTATTAAGGAAAAGTTTCACCCACTTTTACCCGCTGGATACCCAATTGACGTCACATTTTATTCAAACAAATTCGCGTTCGGGGTTGTAACAATCAGAAAAGTTGGAGTAGGTTATCATTGGTTGTTTCTACTGTAATCATGCCGAACAAATAATACAAATCCCCAAAATAAATACAATAAAAGTAAAGCTAACAAAACAGCAGCCGTATAAGATAAAGTGGTTGCTATAATGTACATTATACGTATACATATTTATGTACTTACTAAACAATTTTATATTTTGCGCCTCAAAATAGAATTCTTGTATTTGATCGTCGCAAAATAATTTTGTTTTGAGCTTTAATGTTATTGATTTATTATTTATGTTATGTTGATTGCTATAATAAACGCAAAATAAATTTTTTTGCTCCCAAAATATTTATATTTTATATTTCTGGAAGGGCGGTCAAAATGATATTAGGTCATTTCTCTTAATAGTAAAAATATGTTGTACGTGTAAATTTAATTAAACTAGTTTATAGACTTTTACTAATGAGTGCTGCATCTGTTATAAGAAATTGTTCGGCGAGTTAATTAAAAATGGTTGTATGAATATTTTGATGTATGGACTATTAATGTGTACAACATTTTTTAAATGGTATTAACACACATACACATTTATTATTCGGACATTTTGCAATATAATAATAAAGCAAAATACATATTTAAAATAAAGTCCATTTTGTCATTATGATTAAAATTTGTAATTGGAATTTTCCCCTGGTTATGGTTACCATTTCAGTTGTGTTTAAAACTTAATTGGTCATAAAATATACTTTTAAATACCACTGATAAACCCTTACCAAGGTGTTCACGATGAAGTAATAATGCTTTCTGAAAAATTTGATTTATCAAGAAATTACATTATGTACGTATCTAAACATAATGTACAAATACATTCATATACACCGCACCAATTAAAAAACGGAACAGAAATTTTCTTGGAAAATATACTCATATTTGGACGCTGTATCATGGTGAAATAACACCTTGCAAGAAAAAAATTTTATTTCTAGTTGAAGGAAATTTTATCTTTTTTTCGATACTGGAATTTTTTTTATTCTATTTGGTTTTTTTATGACTTTTTTGAGTAAAACAAAAGGTGTCTAAAAAAAAAATACGCTGCTGTTTGATACTGTAAACGAACTTGCTCGATATAACATTCAAAAATCCAAACCTGCCATTTTATAGAGAATTTAGAAACCTTGAAAAAGACACTATGTACATTTTTGGGCGGCCACTTCTTGTCGAGTTATTGAAGGCTTAGTGCGTTAAAGTTTTAGCGTTAAATTGACTTAAAACTTTATCGTAGAGTACTAAGTTTACAAGATAAAAAAATGTAATCTGGAGTTGAATTCCGTTAAATTAATAAAGTGAAGTGATATTTTCATATGTATATGAGTCGTTTATAACAATGACAAAAATCTGAAAACTTTTGTGAGTACTGACAATAGATAGGGCTTACAGAAAAATATAGTGTCTGAAAATCGGAAATATAAAATCTGGAATTTTTTTTCCGCTGGCGCTGCATCCCATAAAGATTTGGCCGCTTCATGCTGAAGATTCGTAATCATTTTTTTTTAACGGATAATGAATGATTAATTCATTGATCCTACCCTTAACCAGTCGTGATTTTTTGATCTGCGACCGGGAATCGAACCCGGGTGCTCCAGAGCTTAAAGCTTAGCTATTATTAAATTTCATCTTTATTATTCAACATGTATGTATTAGTACAATTATTTTCATTTTATCTACAGTAACCTAATTTGGTTTTATGTTAGCTTATAATGTGATCTCTAGAATTTATTGATTGTTGTTAGTCATTATTAGAGCAAGAGCAAGAGATTTTTGTTATCTCTAAATATTTATATTTTTTTTTTTGAAGATATCTTACAACTAATACTTAATACTAACTTAAACTAAATATTAAAATTAATTTTTTATGTGAAGCACAACCTACCTATCGTTCAACCAACCATCAATTAACTAGTAACCGTATGCAATGTCATTTAAAAATTCATTCGATTCAGAAAACAGTTTGATAGGAGTCCCATCGCAAATTCGTCAACACTGTTTACTGTTTAGTTGCGCCAGCCTGTGCAGGTATTTAACATTACAGTTTCTAAAATCAGAGGGCCTTGGGCAACTATTGAACCTTAGAGCCTTGTTCTGCATTCTCTGCAGAGCATTCTTCAACATTTATAAGTTTGTGTAGTAAGCCGACATGCCACACTGTGTCGAAACCTTTGCGTATGTCTAAAAAAATTGCAGCAGAAACCTTTCGTCTCTGTTTAGCTAGCTTTAGGTGGTTCAGCACTCTCAACAGTGCCTCCGTTGTGGATCTTTTATAGACGAAGCCAAATTGTTCCACAGGGATATATTGTTGTATTGCGTCCCACAGCCTGCGATATATTACTCTTTCCGCTATCTTGCTCAATCCAAGTTTGGCCCCATTAGGATTCCTATTTGTGCAGCCCCACATTGGATGTTTGGAATTAAAATCCCCACAGACTATTACTCTATCTTGAGTACACATGACTAAGTTCAGGTCACTTTTCTCCACCTTCCAGAAATAGGTATATAGAGAACAGAGTGAAAGAGTTAGCCCCCTCGCCTATGCAAACGGAAGTGGCTGTAAAGTGTTCTCGGATGAGCGCTTTGGGACTTGAGTGTTTGACCTTATAGTGTACCAAGATAGCCGTGCCTCCCGGTTTCTTGGATTTTGAGTCTGTTCTGTATTTACTGTAGCCTTTGACATATAGACTATGAGCATTTGAAAGATGGGTCTCATTGAGGTACACAATATCAGGTAGGTGATTCTGTATTAGAAGGGACAATTCATGACGTCTTTGGAGATTAATTAAGCTGTTGCAATTTAGGCTGATTACTTTCATTTAAAGTACTGACAAACAAAATTTAGATACATCATCTTCCTAGTTGAGGTATCACGGATGGTAATTAACTTTGCCATAAATATAGCTACATTATTGGTTAAAGCTCATGCCGAATAGTTCTTGTGATTTGGAGAAAAATTCTCCCATCACGTTACTACCAGAAGTAAACTCTTCAGCCTCGGGTGCGCCGTGAAAGTTAGAGAATCGAACTTGTGAGTTAGGGTTTCCATTCAAACGTTCCGCAAAGGAAATGATACCCTTGTTTACGTACTCAGAGTTAAATTTATTTGGAGTATTTCGACGGTTACTACGACGGTTACTATTGGTTTGTTTAATTTACTCAGAAATTTTTGACGTTCAGGACACTCCGAAAAACTGGATACATGTGCTCCTCTGCAATGAAAACATTTGATAGGGATGTTTTGGTCATTGTTTATTTGACATTCCCCTGGTGTGTGGGAGTTTGAACACTTCACACACTGGTATTGCATGTGGCATCCAGATGCGATATGGCCGAACGCTTGACAGTTCTGGCACTGAGATACCGATGGTTTTCTTTTTGCTTCTCAGCTAATCCTGTATCCGCAGCATCCGATGATAGAGTGAATATCCGAATTTTTGATTGCAGCGTCAAATGTGATCGTGAAGACAGGGATCCTGATATTTTTCTCTGCTCCGTTGATGTCTTTGACAATTTTATTTGTAGGGTATACATTTTTAACTCACTCCCTTTGCAGTAAGGTCTTCTTTAATTTCGTCGATTGATGTGTCCTTTTCCATACCTTTTGCGACCATCACCTTGGGTTTTAGATTTTTATGCGAGTACGTGAAGAAGCGCTTTACTCCCTTTTTTAGTTCGCCCACGATTAACGAGTGTTGTTCCATATTTGTAGCGTAATTTATTAGGCTGTTGGATGCGATTTTCATCAGCGATCCAGCATGTGCTTTCACTGTTGCTCGCACCTCACCAAAGGTTTCGGGCTTAAAATCTTTCAAAATAATCGGAGGAGGTTTAGTTATTTTTACTCCTTTGACATTGTTTGGTGAATCATTCGCAGGGACATCCGTTTCTAATTCTTGGAATTGTCCACCAATATTATACGAGATATTTGTTGTTGGCATTTCTGCTTCAGAGTCCGAGGAATAACTAAAGTCATCCTCCATATTGAATATTTGTTTAACTTGTCTTTGTAGCTCAGTTAAATCTACAGTTTCTTTTAATTCGCCTCTGCATCTTTTTTCTACGTTTTCCTCGTCATATGTGGCAGTTCGCTTTTTTGTGTTGTTGCTTGTTGTATGATCTTGGACTTGATTGTTGTTTTCGGTAACAATTTTGTTTGTGTTTGTGGCTGGCGGATACATGAGCCTCGTTATCAGTAGCCATTTTCATACCAAGCATGTTAATTTTTTCATTCAGTTGATTGAATAGCTTATTGAAGGTTTTCTTTATCATTGTATTAATAAAGTTAATAGAGCTTTGTCATCGAGAGGGGAGCCATCCCCTTTTTTCTTTCTGCTCATGCTCGGTTTGCGCACTATGCGGCGCGACCTTAGTGTCGTAGAGTCTTCGTACATGTATGGATTATTTAGAGCTTTTTATTGGCACTGATAACTGGTGATGTTTTGTGTTCTTCTTTTTCGTTGACTCAACTTGGGATAATAGTGATATTGTATTTCCTTTTTCGTTTTATTGGACTTCCTTTTATTGTGTTGGCACACAACAAACTTAAATTTTTCGAAATATTTTAGCAGACCTGGTTCATTACATGCTTGCTAACAATCTTTATTCGGCTTAATTAATTCCTTTGCAAACATTAAATTTTTCACAGTTGTTGTGTTTAAACTGTTACGTGTATTCGTTTTTATTAGGTTTAATTTGGAAAATTTTCTTTCAACAGAAGCAGTACTATGCGGTAAAGAACATAGTGTTAACATATAGTTAGCAAGTTTCATAAAAATTGGCGTTGCTAAGGCATCATTGAATAATATCAGATCTTTCCAAAATTTGGTAACATCGCCCGAAAATTTGGAGGCGATTTCGACATTTCCTATTAACCCGCGAAATTGATTGTTTAAGACTTCTATGTCTCCTTTATAAAAAGGAAAACTATTTACCAAAGGCAAAATAGATGAAACTTTTCCTGTACCTGATACTATTTCATTAGGATTCATTTATTTAAGAAGTCTCAATTTTTCGTCTTTGAAATCAAACCGGGTTTTAATTTGAACGCAAAGTTCAACGTAAAAGAAAACTAGTGAATGTTTCAGGTTTATAATTTTTTCTTCCTCTAATCCTTCTGATTAGTGATTGCAAATTTAGGACAAAATTATAAAACCGGTTTTTCGGTTTTAATTTTCCAAAAAAACCGGAAACCGGTTTTAAAACCGGTTTTTTTTTAAATTAAAATATATTAATTTTGTACTAAATTTGTAAACCAGAATTTAGAAAACAATAATCCAAACAAGATCTATTCAGGTTTTTGACGTTTTTCAAATGTAATAATAAATAATTCAGCCAAAAAACAAACATTTTCAAAACAAAAATATTGTTTTGAAAATTTAAAAAGTATACGAATTATACAAGAAAATTATTTATTTTCTGTTCCAGAAAATGCGATCTCATTAAATATAACATGTTTAATGTGTCATCAGCTAGACATTACCGATTTTTTGTACATATACTTACTGACGCCGAAAACTCTCTTTCTGCTTCCACGCTTGTCGGCGGAATCGACAAAAGAAAGTTGTACACTATCTCGAGTTCCGGGTGTCTGACCCCATCCGATTCGAACTGGGTCAACACAAGGCGAACCTTAGTTTTAGACCAGGAGCGGTTTGGTCTTCTTTCTGTAGTTGAACCGTTAACTCGATTAATGGTCGATTGCTTTTTGTAATAAATGTTTCATCAAATCCGCTGTTGGTGGTTCATATACAGTGGTGGCCATATTATTAGGGACACATCAATTCTGTTGGGGAAATGTTTGCTTTTGGCGACTTATGTATTTTACTAAACATTTTTATAGCCTAGCCATACGAAACTATTATTTGTTAAGGTGCATTCAAAATGCAAAATTTTACTTTGTACTAAATAATATTTGTACTAAAAGTAGAAATACATTTTTTTAACTAAATTAGTTAATCTACATTTATTTAATGCCCTGAAAGCTGTTTCTAGCCTAGACAGCACAAAACTCCAAATGAAAGAAATGTAGGGTCAATAATGATGAACGTGCATCCACTCAATATTTTGAGGTAGCTCAGCTAGCTCAGGTAGTTTTTTTAAAGATATTTCTAATTTAGTTAAAAAAATGTATTTCTACTTTTAGTACAAATATTATTTAGTACAAAGTAAAACTTTGCATTTTGAATGCACCTTAACAAATAATAGTTTCGTATGGCTAGGCTATAAAAATGTTTAGTAAAATACATAAGTCGCCAAAAGCAAACATTTCCCCAACAGAATTGATGTGTCCCTAATAATATAGCCACCACTGTATATCTATTTCTTCAACTACTCCTGTTTTTCATTCAAATAGTTACGTATTTTATTTATTCGAGCTCCAATTAAATAACTCAATTTTTTTGTTTTTGAGTTATTTAACTCTTGTCACGTGCAATTGTTGTTGGCAATTTCTCAACAAAACACACTATTTGTTAAAATATTAAAACCGGTTTTCAAGAATAATAAAACCGGTTTTTCGGTGGCGTAAAATAGCAAAAAAAAACCGGTTTTTCGGTTACCGGAAAAACCGGTTTGCAATCACTACTTCTGATAAAACAAAATTTTCAAATTTATTTCCAAAGCTGATGAAGGCGTAAGATATAAATCTGAGTTGTTTATATTGACATCGATATTTACGTTTTCGGATTATATAAAATTCTTAATAATTTCAATGTACAGTGTACGTAATTGAATATAAAGAACATGAATTTGTGTTGACATGGTTAATTAAATCTAGGATGAAAGACATTAACAAGAGGTAACACTTATTTATCGGATCCATCACAAAAATTGTTAATTTCGGCTGCGTTTGTACTATAAAGCTCTTCATAATTGCATAAACTAAAATAATATTTTAGAGAATCCATTTGATCTAAAGGTCGGTTAACCACACTTTGAAATGAATGCCAACGAGTCGCACTTACTCGCAAAATTTTATGATTTTTAAGATTAAAATAATCTTGAAATTCCCGAAATGCCCCAATTCGTTTTGGGCTATGCGCGAAATGATTGAATATGTTTTTAACATTTTTGTCGATATAATTTGGCAATTTTTTACATGCAGCTGATGCACATAAATGTAACGAATGACACGTGCATCGTAAAAAAAATAAATCTTTGTTTTTCTATGAAAATTTTGAAACTACTCCATTTAGATGGCCCGTCATGACTGCGGCATTGTCAACAGCTAAACTAATCTCGTTTTCAATCGATATGTTGGAATTAAAAAAAATTGTTTCCACCACATTAAACATTTCTTGTGCCGTCGAACTCGTTAATTCCACTAAAGCTGAAAAGCAGTCTATGACTTTATTTTGATCTGTGTCAAAATATCGTGCTACCATTACCAAGCATTTGGCCGTAGGCACGTCAATTGTTTCATCTAACATTATTGAAAACTTTGATTTTTGCAATTTGTTTGTAGTTTCTTGCTTGGAGTAAGGCCCAATTATTTGGTTGAACATTGCCGTTGATTTTGTTCGCCCGCATTTCAATTCTTTTACCATTTCCGAATCTATACAAGTGGTCTGCAATAGCTTTGGCAGAGAATCCATCTGGAGGAAAGGTAGGTCGTACTGAAAACAATACATTACACAACCAAACTCAGCTACTCTTTTCCGATATCGGGTGGGATTACCTACAGACCGGATACTTTGTATAATATTGGATGTTGTATTTTGAATGTCCATTTTTCTTGCATGCGTTTTGCTTTTTGTTTCGTGTCGTTTCTGTCTAAGTTGGTTTCAAAAACCATTAATTCCTAAAGTTACGAGCAAAACTCACCAATTCCAAAATACTCATTAATAAATAAAATATTTCCAAATCGAATAAATTTATAATTTTACGGTAATGAGTTATTGAAACAAATATAAAACTATAGCAAACAAGAAATTAGTTTCAGTTTCATTTAGTTTAATAAATACAAGTTTTTCAGGTTTATCTTAAAATTGCTTATTATGGAATTGGTAGTTTTCGGAACTAATAGATACAAATACAAAAATAAAAAATGAAATGCTGTCGTAAATTTAAAAAAAAAAACAAATGTAAGTGATTTTTACTTTAAACTCATCACTACATAGGGAAAATATTCCCGTATACAGAGCTTGTAAAAAAAAATTGGCCAAATTTTATTATAAATTGGAGTCTTTTTGCTAAAATTACAAAACTTTTGAAAGCAATTGGCTTATTGTTTCATTTTAAATTCCTTTAGAACCCAATTTAAAAAAAATTGTGTCTGCAATTTAGAAGAAGAATCGAAAAAATGCCAAAATATTCAAAGCACCCTATTTTGGAGTTAAAGGCGCGGAAGTAGTGGAATAAAGTAAATATTTTTTTTTTTGTGTTTTATTGGTTTATGCAACTTGTATATTAATATTTTGTTGGAGCGCCCTTTGCTATTATTATGGCGGTACATCCCCGCAAGTACTGGGCAAAAGCATTGGCTAAACAATCACTTTACCTTTACGCCTACCGTCTTAGGACTTAAGAGGGGATTTGTGAGAAGAAGACTGGTTAAAGCTGCCTTGTGGGCATTTTAAACCGTCCAGAAGTGGGAGGTCGCATTATGAGTCCAACAAAAACAGTGAAAAACAATTTGCTGTGCGCCCAGGAGCGCGTTTCTTGGACTCGAGTGATGTGGAATAACGCAATTTTCTCCGATAAATCTAAATTCAAGCTGCATTCAAGTTGGAGATTGTAGAATCCTCGCACTAAGAGATTCGCGAGAGGGGTTTAGCCACGAATGTTTTTTAAGCTAACACCGAAAACTGGAAGAGTTATGGTCTGGAGAGATTTTCTGGAAAAAAATCAAAACTGGATTTTCTGGTTTCAAAATCACAACAGCTGTTTATCTGCAAGTCCTATATAACCAATTTGAGCCCTCTTTGTTACAGCTTTTCGACGAAACTTGACGAGTAAACACACGGACCAACTAAAAAGCGTGGGAAAATTACCTGTTGTTTATAGGTGGAGAAGTTGCGTAGATTATGCGTTCATGTGGTAGGGTGGGGTGATCATTGTTTCATTTGCTATATAAGAGAAGAAAAGAGAAACGCGGGAGGTTGATTGAAAAATTTTTGGCTGAACGTTTATCTTATCAGTTCAGTTGTGATTTAATAAAAATAAAAATTTTAAAATAATCTACATTAAATAATTCACAGTGGGAAGCGGAACGCTATGTATTTTCTTATATTTCCAATTTATATGTTTGAAGTTTATAACTGAGTAGTCTGAGTGATACCTGTTAACAAGAAACTTCGAAATGAAAATGTTTGGAGTTTGATGCTCATTGCTCACCAAAGTATTTATTAATTTTAATATTATTTTTTCCCATAACGGCATTTCATTGAATGCGTTTGATTAAATGTAATATGTATAATACATTTTGTAAAATTGTAGTCTACTTTTAGGCTGGTATCGCAAATTATTTTTCGATATTCAATTTTATCCAATAAGCTTTCGGGTTTGATCCTCACCAAGGACGTTTTGCATTATTTTTTATTTTATTATTTTAATTTTATAATGGCATTTGATTGCGAATTTAAAAATGCGAGAGGAGCTTAGGATTTCGAATGAAGCGACGACAATTTTCAGAACCTTCTAGAGTATAGAGCCATAATCATTATGACGTATTTTTTTGAAGCTTTTTTAGTGGTATAACTTTTCACTGATTTCCATAGGAATCCATAGTAAAAATGGTGTTTTTTAGCTTCAAGTTTTTCAATGAAAAAAGCAAAAATGTTACAAAATTTTTATACAAAAGTGTTCTACATATCTTTAGCAGCAATATACAAGAAGGGTATATTGGTATTAAGCAAATATTAATTACAGAAATATTAAAATTAAATTATTTCTAAAATATATTTTTCGAACTTTCATTTTGAAAAATACATCAAAGTTGGCTCTGACGAATTAAAATAATACTTGCTACATTTATCTTTAGTTTTACTAGTGTACGTTAGATGTCTCAGATTTATACAGAAAAATACGAAAAAAAATTATTTAATCACACAATTATGACACGTTCTTAATATTTTCTGAATTTGTTTAGCTTTTCCTACAATTTTTGAACTTGAAATTTCCCCAGGTCGCAATTTTTCGTGCGATTTTTCAAATGCCATCGCTGCCATCTATGTAATGTATATTGACTTAGTGCACACGATTTGTAGTAAGCTTTTCTTTTTAATTTGACCAGAATGCTGTTATTATGAACTTTTCTTTATATTTTGGTTTAAATAAATCAATTATTACAAGAAAATGAAAATGATTTACTTAAACGACCTTCATATATGTTGAAATTCAAACATTTATGAAAATATTTCAGAAATCATAATTAAGAATTTGCAACGTTTTCATTTACAAATTTGTCTTAGGAAAAAAAGTGATTTCCCATATGTTTTATGTGTTTTACTATGGAAATTTTGGTTTTTTCCTCGTTTCTAATTCCATTATAAAGCTTCGATTTTTAGATTATGGCTTGTATAATCAAGGTTGCTTTGCAATTTTCTATCATTTTGGCTTTTGCTATGATGACTATGATGATTAACACGGCTCAGGAACAATCGTTTTATAATGTTGGGTTCTTTTTCCCATAATCTGTTTTTATTTATGGCCAGCTTTATGTAGCTTTAACGTGAGAACGAAGTCATGAGAACCTTAGAGTGCTGATCAACAATTCCTCATACCAAGACGCAATATTAAATGATAACCGTACTTTTACAAGAAACGTGTTGATAAAAGAATTCTTGAATTAATATAAAATTGCCTTATTTTGTATTCTTCTAGAAACAAACATTTTAATTTTCAGGCTAACATTGAGTTTTCAGAAACTTCCGTCAGTTTTAACGGGAAATTACTAGTTATATTTTAAAACAGAGAAAAAATATATTTAAACACTCTGTCAATTAGTGACTTTCCCAAATATAATTGCAACGCTTGCTGACTGGCGGCTAAAATATTTCATATGTAGTTTTATATGGTCAAAATGTGTCTTGAAGGTTTCATTATATTATTAATTTCGACTAAATTAATTTTAAAATTTGTTATTTATTATTAATCACAACATATTGAATTTTATTAATCTTAAAAAAAAGTAAGGGGACATCCACTAATTTAGACAAGAAATTTGTATTTGTAAACATGATTTTACTTGTTTTTGCATGTAAAAAAAAAAAAAGTAGTCAGCGCTGCCCAAGCGGGGGGACAAATGAACTAAAATCGATATTGGGCAAATGGCTAATTGTTATTGATTTCGATCTAGAAAAATCAAATAATTAATTTCTAATTGACCATTAATAAATAACACAAGAAAACAAATGTTCTAGAAAATAACAATAAAAAAATCACAAATCGCTAAATGGAAAGTGGTTCGATACAAAAAAAATAAAAAACTGTGCTTTTGATATACTTGTACTGATTTTCGAAAATAATGTTATAATCTTGTAATTGTTTCACATTTAATAATAATCATGTAGAATTTGACAGATCGGAAGGAATTAATGTTCGTTTGGATTTAAACATAAAATTACATAATTTAGACTTTATAAAATTTAATTAAAATTAATTAATTTTATAGACATAGAATTCTAAATTAAATAAATGATTTTATTTAGTGATGAGATAGCTATAAGTAGCATCATATTAAAATGTTAGTTATTTCTCGAAAATAAAAAATTAAAATTTCAGATGCTTTAGGGAATTTATAGTTTCACGGCAATTAATCTCATAGTATTGGCCTAATTTGATATTAAGTTAATTATAAAAATTACTCATTTTTAGTTTCGAATTATTTGTGGAATTGTGGAACATATTTACACAATAAACGTCAAACAAAAATAGTATTCGGGCAGCGAGAAGAGCGAAGGAGAATGTTTTAACTTTAAAGTATCAAAAACTACAACGAGAAAAAAATTACCACAGTATTCGAGCAGGCCCTAAGGCCCGATTTTGTGAAAGCCGATAGAAGATTAATCCTCGGATTAATCGTCGTTTGCATTTTATGAACGACGATAAACAAGAAAATTAATCGGAGGATTTTTTTTATCTTCTGTTTTTGGTGTATAAATCAGAGAATACAAAAATTGTTGATGTCAATTTTGATTCGAATACTGCAAATTATTCAATAATTTAATTTAATAAAATTCATAATTTACGCTCAAACCAACAAAATAAATTTAAATATGTATAAAAAGAAATCATATTTTTCTGAAATTAATAAAATGAATTTAAATAGAACAATTAGTGCGAACGAAATATAAAATTGGTTTAGTATTATCACAAAATACAAAACAATAGTAATATGTACTTAAAAAAACAACTTGAACTTGATCACGATTCATAACTTGAATCTATTAGGTTATTCAGAAATTAATGCAGGTTTTATGATTTTATTTGTTTCAACAATTTTTCAATAATAAAGAATTACACAAAAAATTTAACATTATAAGTCATTTTAAAGCTTATTTTATGCTCTTTCTTATTACATTATCTATTTGTAATCTAAATTGTAGTTTTGTCTATTTTTAGACCTTTGAAGTTAAGATGTCAAAACAAGAACTTCGCCAAATTTACTTGTATGAATTTAAACTCGGCCGCAGTGCAGCACAAACGGCTCGAAACATCAATGAAGTTTGGGGCAAGGAAGTGTTAACGAATGCACAATACAACGTTGGTTTCAAAAATTTCGTTGTGGTGAACTCTCGAAGATGAGAAAGGTCGCGGACGTCCTTCTGCCATTGACGACGATGAATTGAAGGCTTTGGTGGAAGCAAACCCACGCACGACTGTTCGAGAGCTTGCAGGGGACCTAGGCGTAAGTATTGGATTAATTTCGGAACATTTGAGCCGAATTGGAAAGTCGAAGAAGCTCGACAAATGGGTGCCACACGAATTGAACGAAAACCAAAAAAATCGCCATTATGAAGTTTTCTCTTCACTTCTTTTGCGCAACAAAAACGAACCATTTCTCGATCGCATTGTGACGTCCGATGAAAAGTGGATTCTATACGACAACCGACGAAGTTCAGCGAAGTGGTTGGACCGTGGCAAAGCCCCTAAACACTTCTCCAAACCTGAGCTGCATCAAAAAAGCCTATGGTGACTGTTTGGTGTTCGTCAGCCGGAATTATCCACTACAGCTTCTTGAATCCTGGCGAAAATATCACAGCAGAGAAATATTGTCAACAAATTGACAAAATTCACAAAGAACTAAAATGTCTGCGTCCAGCATTAGTAAATAGGAAGCCGACACTGCAGAAGTTGAACCAACTTGGCTACGAAGCTCTGCCTCATCCACCATACTCACTAGACCAGTAAACACTGTTTACTGTTTAGTTGCGCCAGCCTGTGCAGGTATTTAACATTACAGTTTGTAAAATCAGAGGGCCTTGGGCAACTATTGAACCTTAGAGCCTTGTTCTGCATTCTCTGCAGAGCATTCTTCAACATTTATAAGTTTGTGTAGTAAGCCGACATGCCACACTGTGTCGAAACCTTTGCGTATGTCTAAAAAAATTGCAGCAGAAACCTTTCGTCTCTGTTTAGCTAGCTTTAGGTGGTTCAGCACTCTCAACAGTGCCTCCGTTGTGGATCTTTTATAGACGAAGCCAAATTGTTCCACAGGGATATATTGTTGTATTGCGTCCCACAGCCTGCGATATATTACTCTTTCCGCTATCTTGCTCAATCCAAGTTTGGCCCCATTAGGATTCCTATTTGTGCAGCCCCACATTGGATGTTTGGAATTAAAATCCCCACAGACTATTACTCTATCTTGAGTACACATGACTAAGTTCAGGTCACTTTTCTCCACCTTCCAGAAATAGGTATATAGAGAACAGAGTGAAAGAGTTAGCCCCCTCGCCTATGCAAACGGAAGTGGCTGTAAAGTGTTCTCGGATGAGCGCTTTGGGACTTGAGTGTTTGACCTTATAGTGTACCAAGATAGCCGTGCCTCCCGGTTTCTTGGATTTTGAGTCTGTTCTGTATTTACTGTAGCCTTTGACATATAGACTATGAGCATTTGAAAGATGGGTCTCATTGAGGTACACAATATCAGGTAGGTGATTCTGTATTAGAAGGGACAATTCATGACGTCTTTGGAGATTAATTAAGCTGTTGCAATTTAGGCTGATTACTTTCATTTAAAGTACTGACAAACAAAATTTAGATACATCATCTTCCTAGTTGAGGTATCACGGATGGTAATTAACTTTGCCATAAATATAGCTACATTATTGGTTAAAGCTCATGCCGAATAGTTCTTGTGATTTGGAGAAAAATTCTCCCATCACGTTACTACCAGAAGTAAACTCTTCAGCCTCGGGTGCGCCGTGAAAGTTAGAGAATCGAACTTGTGAGTTAGGGTTTCCATTCAAACGTTCCGCAAAGGAAATGATACCCTTGTTTACGTACTCAGAGTTAAATTTATTTGGAGTATTTCGACGGTTACTACGACGGTTACTATTGGTTTGTTTAATTTACTCAGAAATTTTTGACGTTCAGGACACTCCGAAAAACTGGATACATGTGCTCCTCTGCAATGAAAACATTTGATAGGGATGTTTTGGTCATTGTTTATTTGACATTCCCCTGGTGTGTGGGAGTTTGAACACTTCACACACTGGTATTGCATGTGGCATCCAGATGCGATATGGCCGAACGCTTGACAGTTCTGGCACTGAGATACCGATGGTTTTCTTTTTGCTTCCCAGCTAATCCTGTATCCGCAGCATCCGATGATAGAGTGAATATCCGAATTTTTGGTTGCAGCGTCAAATGTGATCGTGAAGACAGGGATCCTGATATTTTTCTCTGCTCCGTTGATGTCTTTGACAATTTTATTTGTAGGGTATACATTTTTAACTCTCACTCCCTTTGCAGTAAGATCTTCTTTAATTTCGTCGATTGATGTGTCCTTTTCCATACCTTTTGCGACCATCACCTTGGGTTTTAGATTTTTATGCGAGTACGTGAAGACGCGCTTTACTCCCTTTTTTAGTTCGCCCACGATTAACGAGTGTTGTTCCATATTTGTAGCGTAATTTATTAGGCTGTTGGATGTGATTTTCATCAGCGATCCAGCATGTGCTTTCACTGTTGCTCGCACCTCACCAAAGGTTTCGGGCTTAAAATCTTTCAAAATAATCGGAGGAGGTTTAGTTATTTTTACTCCTTTGACATTGTTTGGTGAATCATTCGCAGGGACATCCATTTCTAATTCTTGGAATTGTCCACCAATATTATACGAGATATTTGTTGTTGGCATTTCTGCTTCAGAGTCCGAGGAATAACTAAAGTCATCCTCCATATTGAATATTTGTTTAACTTGTCTTTGTAGCTCAGTTAAATCTACAGTTTCTTTTAATTCGCCTCTGCATCTTTTTTCTACGTTTTCCTCGTCATATGTGGCAGTTCGCTTTTTTGTGTTGTTGCTTGTTGTATGATCTTGGACTTGATTGTTGTTTTCGGTAACAATTTTGTTTGTGTTTGTGGCTGGCGGATACATGAGCCTCGTTATCAGTAGCCATTTTCATACCAAGCATGTTAATTTTTTCATTCAGTTGATTGAATAGCTTATTGAAGGTTTTCTTTATCATTGTATTAATAAAGTTAATAGAGCTTTGTCATCGAGAGGGGAGCCATCCCCTTTTTTCTTTCTGCTCATGCTCGGTTTGCGCACTATGCGGCGCGACCTTAGTGTCGTAGAGTCTTCGTACATGTATGGATTATTTAGAGCTTTTTATTGGCACTGATAACTGGTGATGTTTTGTGTTCTTCTTTTTCGTTGACTCAACTTGGGATAATAGTGATATTGTATTTCCTTTTTCGTTTTATTGGACTTCCTTTTATTGTGTTGGCACACAACAAACTTAAATTTTTCGAAATATTTTAGCAGACCTGGTTCATTACATGCTTGCTAACAATCTTTATTCGGCTTAATTAATTCCTTTGCAAACATTAAATTTTTCACAGTTGTTGTGTTTAAACTGTTACGTGTATTCGTTTTTATTAGGTTTAATTTGGAAAATTTTCTTTCAACAGAAGCAGTACTATGCGGTAAAGAACATAGTGTTAACATATAGTTAGCAAGTTTCATAAAAATTGGCGTTGCTAAGGCATCATTGAATAATATCAGATCTTTCCAAAATTTGGTAACATCGCCCGAAAATTTGGAGGCGATTTCGACATTTCCTATTAACCCGCGAAATTGATTGTTTAAGACTTCTATGTCTCCTTTATAAAAAGGAAAACTATTTACCAAAGGCAAAATAGATGAAACTTTTCCTGTACCTGATACTATTTCATTAGGATTCATTTATTTAAGAAGTCTCAATTTTTCGTCTTTGAAATCAAACCGGGTTTTAATTTGAACGCAAAGTTCAACGTAAAAGAAAACTAGTGAATGTTTCAGGTTTATAATTTTTTCTTCCTCTAATCCTTCTGATTAGTGATTGCAAATTTAGGACAAAATTATAAAACCGGTTTTTCGGTTTTAATTTTCCAAAAAAACCGGAAACCGGTTTTAAAACCGGTTTTTTTTTAAATTAAAATATATTAATTTTGTACTAAATTTGTAAACCAGAATTTAGAAAACAATAATCCAAACAAGATCTATTCAGGTTTTTGACGTTTTTCAAATGTAATAATAAATAATTCAGCCAAAAAACAAACATTTTCAAAACAAAAATATTGTTTTGAAAATTTAAAAAGTATACGAATTATACAAGAAAATTATTTATTTTCTGTTCCAGAAAATGCGATCTCATTAAATATAACATGTTTAATGTGTCATCAGCTAGACATTACCGATTTTTTGTACATATACTTACTGACGCCGAAAACTCTCTTTCTGCTTCCACGCTTGTCGGCGGAATCGACAAAAGAAAGTTGTACACTATCTCGAGTTCCGGGTGTCTGACCCCATCCGATTCGAACTGGGTCAACACAAGGCGAACCTTAGTTTTAGACCAGGAGCGGTTTGGTCTTCTTTCTGTAGTTGAACCGTTAACTCGATTAATGGTCGATTGCTTTTTGTAATAAATGTTTCATCAAATCCGCTGTTGGTGGTTCATATACAGTGGTGGCCATATTATTAGGGACACATCAATTCTGTTGGGGAAATGTTTGCTTTTGGCGACTTATGTATTTTACTAAACATTTTTATAGCCTAGCCATACGAAACTATTATTTGTTAAGGTGCATTCAAAATGCAAAATTTTACTTTGTACTAAATAATATTTGTACTAAAAGTAGAAATACATTTTTTTAACTAAATTAGTTAATCTACATTTATTTAATGCCCTGAAAGCTGTTTCTAGCCTAGACAGCACAAAACTCCAAATGAAAGAAATGTAGGGTCAATAATGATGAACGTGCATCCACTCAATATTTTGAGGTAGCTCAGCTAGCTCAGGTAGTTTTTTTAAAGATATTTCTAATTTAGTTAAAAAAATGTATTTCTACTTTTAGTACAAATATTATTTAGTACAAAGTAAAACTTTGCATTTTGAATGCACCTTAACAAATAATAGTTTCGTATGGCTAGGCTATAAAAATGTTTAGTAAAATACATAAGTCGCCAAAAGCAAACATTTCCCCAACAGAATTGATGTGTCCCTAATAATATAGCCACCACTGTATATCTATTTCTTCAACTACTCCTGTTTTTCATTCAAATAGTTACGTATTTTATTTATTCGAGCTCCAATTAAATAACTCAATTTTTTTGTTTTTGAGTTATTTAACTCTTGTCACGTGCAATTGTTGTTGGCAATTTCTCAACAAAACACACTATTTGTTAAAATATTAAAACCGGTTTTCAAGAATAATAAAACCGGTTTTTCGGTGGCGTAAAATAGCAAAAAAAACCGGTTTTTCGGTTACCGGAAAAACCGGTTTGCAATCACTACTTCTGATAAAACAAAATTTTCAAATTTATTTCCAAAGCTGATGAAGGCGTAAGATATAAATCTGAGTTGTTTATATTGACATCGATATTTACGTTTTCGGATTATATAAAATTCTTAATAATTTCAATGTACAGTGTACGTAATTGAATATAAAGAACATGAATTTGTGTTGACATGGTTAATTAAATCTAGGATGAAAGACATTAACAAGAGGTAACACTTATTTATCGGATCCATCACAAAAATTGTTAATTTCGGCTGCGTTTGTACTATAAAGCTCTTCATAATTGCATAAACTAAAATAATATTTTAGAGAATCCATTTGATCTAAAGGTCGGTTAACCACACTTTGAAATGAATGCCAACGAGTCGCACTTACTCGCAAAATTTTATGATTTTTAAGATTAAAATAATCTTGAAATTCCCGAAATGCCCCAATTCGTTTTGGGCTATGCGCGAAATGATTGAATATGTTTTTAACATTTTTGTCGATATAATTTGGCAATTTTTTACATGCAGCTGATGCACATAAATGTAACGAATGACACGTGCATCGTAAAAAAAATAAATCTTTGTTTTTCTATGAAAATTTTGAAACTACTCCATTTAGATGGCCCGTCATGACTGCGGCATTGTCAACAGCTAAACTAATCTCGTTTTCAATCGATATGTTGGAATTAAAAAAAATTGTTTCCACCACATTAAACATTTCTTGTGCCGTCGAACTCGTTAATTCCACTAAAGCTGAAAAGCAGTCTATGACTTTATTTTGATCTGTGTCAAAATATCGTGCTACCATTACCAAGCATTTGGCCGTAGGCACGTCAATTGTTTCATCTAACATTATTGAAAACTTTGATTTTTGCAATTTGTTTGTAGTTTCTTGCTTGGAGTAAGGCCCAATTATTTGGTTGAACATTGCCGTTGATTTTGTTCGCCCGCATTTCAATTCTTTTACCATTTCCGAATCTATACAAGTGGTCTGCAATAGCTTTGGCAGAGAATCCATCTGGAGGAAAGGTAGGTCGTACTGAAAACAATACATTACACAACCAAACTCAGCTACTCTTTTCCGATATCGGGTGGGATTACCTACAGACCGGATACTTTGTATAATATTGGATGTTGTATTTTGAATGTCCATTTTTCTTGCATGCGTTTTGCTTTTTGTTTCGTGTCGTTTCTGTCTAAGTTGGTTTCAAAAACCATTAATTCCTAAAGTTACGAGCAAAACTCACCAATTCCAAAATACTCATTAATAAATAAAATATTTCCAAATCGAATAAATTTATAATTTTACGGTAATGAGTTATTGAAACAAATATAAAACTATAGCAAACAAGAAATTAGTTTCAGTTTCATTTAGTTTAATAAATACAAGTTTTTCAGGTTTATCTTAAAATTGCTTATTATGGAATTGGTAGTTTTCGGAACTAATAGATACAAATACAAAAATAAAAAATGAAATGCTGTCGTAAATTTAAAAAAAAAAACAAATGTAAGTGATTTTTACTTTAAACTCATCACTACATAGGGAAAATATTCCCGTATACAGAGCTTGTAAAAAAAATTGGCCAAATTTTATTATAAATTGGAGTCTTTTTGCTAAAATTACAAAACTTTTGAAAGCAATTGGCTTATTGTTTCATTTTAAATTCCTTTAGAACCCAATTTAAAAAAAATTGTGTCTGCAATTTAGAAGAAGAATCGAAAAAATGCCAAAATATTCAAAGCACCCTATTTTGGAGTTAAAGGCGCGGAAGTAGTGGAATAAAGTAAATATTTTTTTTTTTGTGTTTTATTGGTTTATGCAACTTGTATATTAATATTTTGTTGGAGCGCCCTTTGCTATTATTATGGCGGTACATCCCCGCAAGTACTGGGCAAAAGCATTGGCTAAACAATCACTTTACCTTTACGCCTACCGTCTTAGGACTTAAGAGGGGATTTGTGAGAAGAAGACTGGTTAAAGCTGCCTTGTGGGCATTTTAAACCGTCCAGAAGTGGGAGGTCGCATTATGAGTCCAACAAAAACAGTGAAAAACAATTTGCTGTGCGCCCAGGAGCGCGTTTCTTGGACTCGAGTGATGTGGAATAACGCAATTTTCTCCGATAAATCTAAATTCAAGCTGCATTCAAGTTGGAGATTGTAGAATCCTCGCACTAAGAGAATCGCGAGAGGGGTTTAGCCACGAATGTTTTTTAAGCTAACACCGAAAACTGGAAGAGTTATGGTCTGGAGAGATTTTCTGGAAAAAAATCAAAACTGGATTTTCTGGTTTCAAAATCACAACAGCTGTTTATCTGCAAGTCCTATATAACCAATTTGAGCCCTCTTTGTTACAGCTTTTCGACGAAACTTGACGAGTAAACACACGGACCAACTAAAAAGCGTGGGAAAATTACCTGTTGTTTATAGGTGGAGAAGTTGCGTAGATTATGCGTTCATGTGGTAGGGTGGGGTGATCATTGTTTCATTTGCTATATAAGAGAAGAAAAGAGAAACGCGGGAGGTTGATTGAAAAATTTTTGGCTGAACGTTTATCTTATCAGTTCAGTTGTGATTTAATAAAAATAAAAATTTTAAAATAATCTACATTAAATAATTCACAGTGGGAAGCGGAACGCTATGTATTTTCTTATATTTCCAATTTATATGTTTGAAGTTTATAACTGAGTAGTCTGAGTGATACCTGTTAACAAGAAACTTCGAAATGAAAATGTTTGGAGTTTGATGCTCATTGCTCACCAAAGTATTTATTAATTTTAATATTATTTTTTCCCATAACGGCATTTCATTGAATGCGTTTGATTAAATGTAATATGTATAATACATTTTGTAAAATTGTAGTCTACTTTTAGGCTGGTATCGCAAATTATTTTTCGATATTCAATTTTATCCAATAAGCTTTCGGGTTTGATCCTCACCAAGGACGTTTTGCATTATTTTTTATTTTATTATTTTAATTTTATAATGGCATTTGATTGCGAATTTAAAAATGCGAGAGGAGCTTAGGATTTCGAATGAAGCGACGACAATTTTCAGAACCTTCTAGAGTATAGAGCCATAATCATTATGACGTATTTTTTTGAAGCTTTTTTAGTGGTATAACTTTTCACTGATTTCCATAGGAATCCATAGTAAAAATGGTGTTTTTTAGCTTCAAGTTTTTCAATGAAAAAAGCAAAAATGTTACAAAATTTTTATACAAAAGTGTTCTACATATCTTTAGCAGCAATATACAAGAAGGGTATATTGGTATTAAGCAAATATTAATTACAGAAATATTAAAATTAAATTATTTCTAAAATATATTTTTCGAACTTTCATTTTGAAAAATACATCAAAGTTGGCTCTGACGAATTAAAATAATACTTGCTACATTTATCTTTAGTTTTACTAGTGTACGTTAGATGTCTCAGATTTATACAGAAAAATACGAAAAAAAATTATTTAATCACACAATTATGACACGTTCTTAATATTTTCTGAATTTGTTTAGCTTTTCCTACAATTTTTGAACTTGAAATTTCCCCAGGTCGCAATTTTTCGTGCGATTTTTCAAATGCCATCGCTGCCATCTATGTAATGTATATTGACTTAGTGCACACGATTTGTAGTAAGCTTTTCTTTTTAATTTGACCAGAATGCTGTTATTATGAACTTTTCTTTATATTTTGGTTTAAATAAATCAATTATTACAAGAAAATGAAAATGATTTACTTAAACGACCTTCATATATGTTGAAATTCAAACATTTATGAAAATATTTCAGAAATCATAATTAAGAATTTGCAACGTTTTCATTTACAAATTTGTCTTAGGAAAAAAAGTGATTTCCCATATGTTTTATGTGTTTTACTATGGAAATTTTGGTTTTTTCCTCGTTTCTAATTCCATTATAAAGCTTCGATTTTTAGATTATGGCTTGTATAATCAAGGTTGCTTTGCAATTTTCTATCATTTTGGCTTTTGCTATGATGACTATGATGATTAACACGGCTCAGGAACAATCGTTTTATAATGTTGGGTTCTTTTTCCCATAATCTGTTTTTATTTATGGCCAGCTTTATGTAGCTTTAACGTGAGAACGAAGTCATGAGAACCTTAGAGTGCTGATCAACAATTCCTCATACCAAGACGCAATATTAAATGATAACCGTACTTTTACAAGAAACGTGTTGATAAAAGAATTCTTGAATTAATATAAAATTGCCTTATTTTGTATTCTTCTAGAAACAAACATTTTAATTTTCAGGCTAACATTGAGTTTTCAGAAACTTCCGTCAGTTTTAACGGGAAATTACTAGTTATATTTTAAAACAGAGAAAAAATATATTTAAACACTCTGTCAATTAGTGACTTTCCCAAATATAATTGCAACGCTTGCTGACTGGCGGCTAAAATATTTCATATGTAGTTTTATATGGTCAAAATGTGTCTTGAAGGTTTCATTATATTATTAATTTCGACTAAATTAATTTTAAAATTTGTTATTTATTATTAATCACAACATATTGAATTTTATTAATCTTAAAAAAAAGTAAGGGGACATCCACTAATTTAGACAAGAAATTTGTATTTGTAAACATGATTTTACTTGTTTTTGCATGTAAAAAAAAAAAAAGTAGTCAGCGCTGCCCAAGCGGGGGGACAAATGAACTAAAATCGATATTGGGCAAATGGCTAATTGTTATTGATTTCGATCTAGAAAAATCAAATAATTAATTTCTAATTGACCATTAATAAATAACACAAGAAAACAAATGTTCTAGAAAATAACAATAAAAAAATCACAAATCGCTAAATGGAAAGTGGTTCGATACAAAAAAAATAAAAAACTGTGCTTTTGATATACTTGTACTGATTTTCGAAAATAATGTTATAATCTTGTAATTGTTTCACATTTAATAATAATCATGTAGAATTTGACAGATCGGAAGGAATTAATGTTCGTTTGGATTTAAACATAAAATTACATAATTTAGACTTTATAAAATTTAATTAAAATTAATTAATTTTATAGACATAGAATTCTAAATTAAATAAATGATTTTATTTAGTGATGAGATAGCTATAAGTAGCATCATATTAAAATGTTAGTTATTTCTCGAAAATAAAAAATTAAAATTTCAGATGCTTTAGGGAATTTATAGTTTCACGGCAATTAATCTCATAGTATTGGCCTAATTTGATATTAAGTTAATTATAAAAATTACTCATTTTTAGTTTCGAATTATTTGTGGAATTGTGGAACATATTTACACAATAAACGTCAAACAAAAATAGTATTCGGGCAGCGAGAAGAGCGAAGGAGAATGTTTTAACTTTAAAGTATCAAAAACTACAACGAGAAAAAAATTACCACAGTATTCGAGCAGGCCCTAAGGCCCGATTTTGTGAAAGCCGATAGAAGATTAATCCTCGGATTAATCGTCGTTTGCATTTTATGAACGACGATAAACAAGAAAATTAATCGGAGGATTTTTTTTATCTTCTGTTTTTGGTGTATAAATCAGAGAATACAAAAATTGTTGATGTCAATTTTGATTCGAATACTGCAAATTATTCAATAATTTAATTTAATAAAATTCATAATTTACGCTCAAACCAACAAAATAAATTTAAATATGTATAAAAAGAAATCATATTTTTCTGAAATTAATAAAATGAATTTAAATAGAACAATTAGTGCGAACGAAATATAAAATTGGTTTAGTATTATCACAAAATACAAAACAATAGTAATATGTACTTAAAAAAACAACTTGAACTTGATCACGATTCATAACTTGAATCTATTAGGTTATTCAGAAATTAATGCAGGTTTTATGATTTTATTTGTTTCAACAATTTTTCAATAATAAAGAATTACACAAAAAATTTAACATTATAAGTCATTTTAAAGCTTATTTTATGCTCTTTCTTATTACATTATCTATTTGTAATCTAAATTGTAGTTTTGTCTATTTTTAGACCTTTGAAGTTAAGATGTCAAAACAAGAACTTCGCCAAATTTACTTGTATGAATTTAAACTCGGCCGCAGTGCAGCACAAACGGCTCGAAACATCAATGAAGTTTGGGGCAAGGAAGTGTTAACGAATGCACAATACAACGTTGGTTTCAAAAATTTCGTTGTGGTGAACTCTCGAAGATGAGAAAGGTCGCGGACGTCCTTCTGCCATTGACGACGATGAATTGAAGGCTTTGGTGGAAGCAAACCCACGCACGACTGTTCGAGAGCTTGCAGGGGACCTAGGCGTAAGTATTGGATTAATTTCGGAACATTTGAGCCGAATTGGAAAGTCGAAGAAGCTCGACAAATGGGTGCCACACGAATTGAACGAAAACCAAAAAAATCGCCATTATGAAGTTTTCTCTTCACTTCTTTTGCGCAACAAAAACGAACCATTTCTCGATCGCATTGTGACGTCCGATGAAAAGTGGATTCTATACGACAACCGACGAAGTTCAGCGAAGTGGTTGGACCGTGGCAAAGCCCCTAAACACTTCTCCAAACCTGAGCTGCATCAAAAAAGCCTATGGTGACTGTTTGGTGTTCGTCAGCCGGAATTATCCACTACAGCTTCTTGAATCCTGGCGAAAATATCACAGCAGAGAAATATTGTCAACAAATTGACAAAATTCACAAAGAACTAAAATGTCTGCGTCCAGCATTAGTAAATAGGAAGCCGACACTGCAGAAGTTGAACCAACTTGGCTACGAAGCTCTGCCTCATCCACCATACTCACTAGACCTCTTGCCAACCGACTACCACTTTTTCAAGCATCTCGACCACTTCTTACAAGGAAAAGTATTCAACGACCAAACAACCGCAAAAAATGCCTTCGAAGAATTCGTCGCTTCCAGAACTTCAGAATTCTATGCAACTGGAATTAATAAACTTGTATCTTGTTGGCAACAATGTGTAGATTCTAATGGTTCTTATTTCGATTAATAAAATTTATTCTAAACTGAGATATGTCGTTTTAAATAAAATGGTTGAAAACCTGCATTAATTTCTGAACAACCTAATACTTGTAGAAACACGATAAACATGAAATGCAAAAAAGAGACAATGAAAATGAAATGGGATAGCTATATTATTTTATAAATGTCACTTTTTGTATTTTGTGCGCGTATTAACAGTTATCAAATCTTGAAAAAATAATTAAAATAAACTTAAATATAATTTAATTTAATAACCAATCAATGTGAATTTTGGTATAATGGAAAAACAAAAACGGTAAGATATATTTAAATCAATAATTTGCGTATATACTGTATATGTATGTATTTACCACATTTTCAGAATTAAAAAGAAATTTAGCTGGTGCCATACAACGGTAGAGATTTTAATAGATATTTGGCAACATTTTATTACGGATCTGAGGCGAGCAAAACGCAATTCACATGTTTACAAAGCGTTGAAAAAGAAAATGGAAGAACTTGACGTGTTTTGTGATTCCAGTGAAATTTCTAACAAAATTAAAAATTTGGCACAAAGATATAGGTATGTATGTTAAATAATAAACATATGGCATAAAGATGAGCCCTTTTTTGACATTAGGTACTTATTTACTTTTGTGTACTTTCTACAGGAATGAAAAAAAACTTATTGGCCCTTCTGGCGGTACACCATCTACCTGGAAATGGTTTGAGAAAGTTAACTCAATTTTGGGCAGGCTTCCCATAAATAATTTTCAATTAATTAAGGAGAGTGTTGAATGTCTTAACACTGGCAAGTTTCTGAATCTAAATAATATTTATAAGAGTAACTTATGTACATACATTGTTTTACAGATCAAGAATATGATGAAGTAGAATATTTAGACTCATCTTCCACAAGTTGCACGAATGACACCGAAATGATCAATACACGTCGACCTCGACCACTGAAACGAATTCCGCAAAGCGGCAGAAGACAAAAATGGTTACTATTCATCAAGATATGCTTGGTGAAATGCAAAAAATAAATCAAATAGAAGAAGACCGGAATAAGCGAGAAGAGAAATATTTCGAGCTAAGCTCACAATTTATGAAGGACAGTTTGGAAAAACAAGAAAAAGCCAATACAATTGCCGAAAAATCGCTATTGTTGTTTTAATAAATTTTAATTAATTCTCTTATTAAATAAGTAACAGTAATAACAAATTTAATTTTAAGGTTGTGATCAACGTGAAATACAAAGCTTTATATATATATACAGTGGTAGACATTCGTATAAACGCACTATGTTTTTTGAATATAGTTCTAACAGTAAAGTGTTTTGATTTTTTTCAATTAGTCTAAATTATGTCTATCATCTTAAATCTGTTGATAAGATAGACCATTAGTAAAAATTTTAATGGTTTACTTCAATAAATTGAAAAATCGAAATTTCAGGTGGACATTCGTATAAACGCACTTCTGATAATGTACTAAAATAAAAACCAAAATTAGCAATTTTTCATATATTATTTTATTTAATATTTGGTCTGGCCCAGACCTTTCTGAATAACTTCGAAAATTCGAGAAGGCATTGAATTTGTTAAATTGTTGAGGGCTTTCAGATCAATTGTGGCCCAACATTCAAGTATGGCACTTTTCAAATCTTTAATTGAATTATATTGCTGTTCATTTCCATAAACTTTTCGGGGAAGGCCCTCTAAAGGTTTTCGATAGGATTGCAATCAGGACTGCAAGCTGGCCATTCAAGAAGGGGAATGTTTCTCTCGAGAAACCACGGTGTGGTCTCCTTCGAAGCATGGATCGAGGCATTGTCTTGTTGAAAATTATAATTTTTGTTGATGTTATTATCCAGATAATTTATCAAAACGTCTTCCAAAAGTTTCACGTACATACGGAAGTTCATTCGTGTCGTTATAAAGCAGATGGGAAGCTCCTCGTTATAAGAAAATGCTCCGCATACCATAACACACCGCCACAAAATTACGCTTCGACCTAACGACGCCATGTTCCTCAAAATTATGCCATTAGCAACTGTAGCAGTCGGGAAAATCCAGATTAATTTTTTTTCCATAAGAAAAAATCACACTCTGCCAATCCTTTATCGGCGACATGTATTTACGAGCAAATTTGAGCGGATTATTCGTATGCATGGCTGTTAAAAGTGGTTTGATCCAAAATTTTGTCCATTTTATGTTCGGTGAACTATTAAAAATACGTGCAATGTGTCGGGTCGTCACAGGAAGATCCAATGGCCTGCATGATAGACGGTTTCGTGTATAGCTTCTTTGCGGATTAGACATTTCTGGCGAGCTGAGATCTTGGATAGGCAATAGTCCTGATTGCAATCCTATCGAAAATCTTTAGAGGGCCTTCCCCGAAAAGTTTATGGAAATGAACAACAATATAATTCAATTAAAGATTTGAAAAGTGCCATACTTGAATGTTGGGCCACAATTGATCTGAAAGCCCTCAACAATTTAACAAATTCAATGCCTTCTCGAATTTTCGAAGTTATTCAGAAAGGTCGGGGCCAGACCAAATATTAAATAAAATAATATATGAAAAATTGCTAATTTTGGTTTTTATTTTAGTACATTATCAGAAGTGCGTTTATACGAATGTCCATCTGAAATTTCGATTTTTCAATTTATTGAAGTAAACCATTAAAATTTTTACTAATGGTCTATCTTATCAACAGATTTAAGATGATAGACATAATTTAGACTAATTGAAAAAAATCAAAACACTTTACTGTTAGAACTATATTCAAAAAACATAGTGCGTTTATACGAATGTCTACCACTGTATATATTTTAAATAAATTTATTAATAAAAAATGAAATATGATTCGAAACTTTATGCATTTGTATTATTTGTTAGAAGATACTCTGCTAACATGAATCTTAAGTTAGTGGCACTGGTACTTTTTTCGCCTGTGATACTCGTTGAACTCGGTTGCTCTTTACCATCATCATCACTGAGCCAACTGTCGTTCAACTTCTCATTTGATTCATTACATATGTTATGAATAATGCAGCAAGCTCTAATACCGTATTTGTATTTGTTATCGCAACTTCCAACCCTTTCCCGATCCTCCTGAATCTACCTTTCAAATGGCCGAATGCATTTTCGACTACCCTTCTCGAACGGCTTAAAACTTTATTTTAATTGGATTCGATGTCATTCTGAACACTGTTGTACGGGAATGGTTTCATCAGATGATGCGACAACGGGAAGGCGGAATCGCCAATTAGAAGTACTGGTACCTCTACGTTATTTATAATTTTTTTATATTTTTCAAATTTTAAATCGCTTGTGTGAATTGTTTTCAATTTTGAATTGCCATAAATAAACGCATCATTATTCCGACCGGGTGATCCCACGCTTATATAAATAAAACCATATCTATAAAGTAAGCATAATGATTAATTTGAGATGATTTTTAAGGAACATTAAGGATTTACCTGTAGTCCACAGCTGCGAACAAAACGGTGGAGTACCAGCCTTTATAGTTATGGTAGTCGGTTGCATCTTCGGTGCAAGGGCTGACCTCTATATGACAACCGTCTTAAAGAAAAAAAATTAGGTATGTAATTCATGATTAAATGAACAACAAAAAAAAGTGTCTACCTATCGCCGCGTAACATTGGAGAAATCCCCACGTTTCATTAAACCCCCTTTTGTTCTCTTTTAATTTTTCCTCTGTTCTTGGATATCCGTTTATAAATTTATTTTGAAGCTTATTAATTGCTTCACACACTTGAAGAGTAATCTGCCCTACAGTTCTTCTGCCAATATCAAAGAGATGCCCAATTGTAGCGTATTCTGCGGAAGAACCTAATGCATACAATGCAACAGTGATTCGTTTGGGAACAGGTATTGCTTTCCTCCAATTGGTATCGTTTTTTTTTTATATAGCATCCGATGTGATCGCATATGAATTCGAAAGTTACTCGATGCATGCGGAAACGCTCTTTAAATTGTTTATCGGAAAACTTCCTCTTCCCAGAAACTTCCAAAAGTTACCTTTAAATTAAAACATTTTCAATCAGAATTTGTTAGCCATTCATAAACAAACCAAATTTAAAACCAAATTAATTAAATTTTTATTATAACTAAATATAATACTTACATGGCACCAATCTTTTCTATTTCTTGGTATGTAACTATTCGCCGAAGCACATACTTGTCTCATTAATTGCCCATTTTTATTTTGCCTGGAACTGGAACGTCTATATTTCTCCATGTAGTAATAAGCTAGTTTGTTACTTGAACGGGCACTGCTTTCAAGTAACATTCTTCGATTATTCAAATTGGCGATTTCAGCTTCATTTTGCTTAAATATTAAAAATATTTTATTTATTTGTTTTTGATTCATTTTGAATGTGAATAGTTGAATAGTTTTATTAAAATTAAGTTTGGCGCGATGAATTTCATTTTTATATACCTTTACCGAATGAAGTTTGGCAAAATTAGAATATAATTGGATCTTTGTGTGCTGTCATAATTTGCTGATCGGGATTACGAAAAGTTAATTTGAAATCGTGATCGTAGATTATCGCGATAATGTTTGTGTGTATCTATGGTATAAGTGTAAAGTTGGTAGTGGAAACATTATAAACATTGGGATCGTTGTATACGTTTTCTGAAAGTGCAGTAAAAAAAAAATTATTTAATATAAACGTAATAATAAGAGACAGACAATTTTTAACCAACAAACACAAAAAGCAATGTAAGTGAATTCATAAAAATTAAAAATAACATGGGACAATACTAAAATTAATTCTGTGAATGATACCGTTGTTTTAATATAAATTAACTTATGTATCGCCAAATGATATGAAATAATTTATTGTGAGTGCCCGATTTAACGAACATGGTGGTTGCAAGTGAAAGTGATTTCGAAGTGTCACACCTCACACTCACACAGTTAAAAATATCAATTAAAGCGAACAAATATTCATTCTAAATGTTCTAAAACAAAAAAAACAATTTACATATACTCGTAAAATTCATTAGTGCTAAATGTATTTCCTTCTCGGACTAATAGTGTAACCAGGGGAATACTCTTAAAAATTTAGTGAATTTAGTAAAACGGTGCAACTAAAACACAAGCAGTTAAAAATAAAATTAAACAACAAATTGAATGGGCCGATGGCCACGACCATTCTTCAAGATAAGAATTTTTATTATTTTTTATATATTATTAATTTATTTCTTTAAAAAATGAATTGATCAATTCGAAATAAGTTAACGTAATATCAAAGAGAATAAACACCAAGAATAACATCTTACAATATACATATGCACCGCTGTTGCATATGAATAAAAATCTTAAAATATTTCAGAGTTATTTGATGATGGCAAACGAGATCTAGGTTTTATTAGGTTTTCTCTTTCGAACAAAAACCAAAAAAATTATTTTACTATTTAAAAACAACATAAACTTTCTCTTAGGCTTGTCGCATGAAAAAATGGGCGACCCATGTACAACCTAACAAAGTTAAAAAAAGTTAAAAATGTGTGATCTCACGACAGTTAGTAGCAATCCCGTTTTTTTTTCTTTGCCATTTTAAACTTTTTTAACTCTGTTATGTTGCACATGGGTCGCTCACCTATTTTCATGAGACTGGCCTTACTATTTCATATTATAATTCCATTGTATCAAAACCAACAAAAATGTTTATACAAGCCGTGCGAAACAAACACTTATGGTGCGTTTAAGGCATATGAAAAAATTCAATACATAGTATTGAAATATTTCAATACAGAAAGTTGAAGTTAGCCACTTAGGTTTTGCTCAAAATATAGATGAATATTACATGACGTCATTTATTTGTCAAATATTCTTCATATATTTTCAATTTGTGCTTTGCTTTTCTTGTGTGTACCATTAAATTTTTCATTAAGTTATTTTAATTTTATTTCTTATTTTATTAAGTACATATATACATATTTCCGTTTTATCGTTGTTAAATCTTAAATTCATTTTAATTTGTAATTTTTAATTCATATTGTTGTTCAATTTAATTTGTTTTAGTTAAAATTAAAGTAGTTTTTTCCCATTATTTTCGGCGCGTCATTTTAATTTTTTGAGTGTATATCATTTTTCCAAAATGTCTTTATCAAGACAAGCAATAATAAATTTGTTGCTGTTAACTGATACCGAGGCATTCGCCAATTTCCATCGGATGAATCCCCAAGCGTTCGATGAGTTACTGGCAATGGTTGGCCCTCTTATTCAAAGGGTACATGTGGGAGAAAGATCCATAACTGCAGGGAAACGTTTATCATTAACACTTCGGTAAGAATAATATAATTATAAAATATTTAGTTTCTTGGTAATTACTTACTAATACGTAAAATATTATTTTAGATATCTTGCCAGTGGTGACAGCATGATGTCAATTGGAGTTCACGGATATCGAGTTGGCAAAGCCACTGCCTCAATTATAGTTAGAGAAACATGCGAGGCATTGTGGAAATCCTTAAATGGATTAGTATTTCCGACACCAACAACATACATGTGGAAGAGCGTCAGCAGAGATTACGAAGAACTATGGAATTTCCCACATTGCTTAGGAGCCATAGACGGAAAACACGTTATTATTCAAGTAACTATTTTTTATGTGTTAATGTGTAAATTTTAGTTTACTTTACATTAATTTTTCGTATTAGGCTTTTGGCAATGTTGGTTCTGTTTACAGAAATTATAAGCACAGTCATAGTGTCGTGCTTTTAGAAATATGTGATGCACATTATACGTTTTTTCTAGTTGATATCGGTGCTCATGGTCATGTTGGAGATAGTAACATCTTCAGGAGGAGCAATTTTGGGAGAGCTATCATATGCGGTGGAAGAGATTTAGATTTGCCACCATTTGCCGAAACTCTGCGAGATTCTAAAGAATATCCATATGTTTTTGTCGGTGATGATACTTTTCCATTATTGCCGAATATAATGCGACCGTATCGGAACACTTCTCTTCTCCCGCAGGATCAAACAGTCTTTAATTATAAATTGTCTAGAGGCAGAAGGGTGGTGGAGAATGCTTTTGGCATTCTTGCAAATAGATGGCGAATCTACAGACGACCAATTTTGGTAAACAAGACCACAGTATTTGCCATAATAAAGGCGACTGTGATATTGCACAATTATCTTCGTGAAAAAAAAGTTGCGGAATATCTGACTGTTGGCCTTGTGGACAATTATGTTGGAGAAACGACCATGTACATGGCGAAACGAAGAATCAAATGGGATGCGGCAGGTGCAACGAATAGGATCAAATAATTCCAGTGTGAATGCGAAAGAAATAAGAAATCAATTTAAAAATCATTTTAATCAAGTTCATGTATTTCCCTGGCAGTATAATAATTTTTAAATAAGATGCAAACAAACAAAATGAGGTAGTTTACAAAAATATAACATTTAATTATAATAATCAAATTTTAAATAATAATTAAGATAAAATATATAATTTATAATAAATATATAATTCATTTTCATAATATGAACTTAAAACTAAAAATATATATACTTTAAAAAATATTAAAACATTGTATTGTTAATATTAAATTCAAAAGGTTCTTCTACTGGAATGTTTAGTTGGTTATTTTTTTCTTCCTGTTCTGATCTTGGCCATTTAGCCACATCTTCGGACCATAAGTTCGCAAATACTTGCATCAGGCATTTGCATGGGGCCTCCTTAGGTACGTCATTGGGCTCCAATTTCCTCAACACTTCCTGATGATCCTTGATCGTATCACAAATATATACACTACTCCAAAAAATTAAAGGAACACTAATTTTTTGTTCAATTTTTTTAGTGTTTTTTGAAGAGCTGTATCTTTGTAAAATACGGTCGTTCAGAGATGAAAATAAAAGCATTTTAAAGCTTCAAATCTCTAGTTTTGAGATTTTTGAGCGGAAAATTTTTGTGAGATACCGTTATCACGCAATCATAAGAAAGAGCGGGAGAAAAAAAAAATTCGATTTTTTTTTTTTTTGTAACGATCTATGGGCTCGGGAAATTTTTTTTAAGTTAAACCAATGCATAAGTCGGTTAGCCTGTTAATTAGGCGTAAATTTAATTTCATTCTGGTCTCTCTATGTCAACTTTTTGCTAAGATATCTGACTTTGAATCAAAAAGATCCTTTTGCCTTTGATCATCGATATCTCAGCAACCAATGATTGCACAGTAAACTTTACGGCAGCCTTAAAAACTTCAGTAAATTTCCTACAAGACCCCTAATGATTAGTTGAGAACAAATTTTTTCTTCACCCTCAATACTGATTTGAAAAAAGTACAAAAACACGACTTTTTAGGTTGTCTTAGTAAATCTACCGTTACTTTACAAATATTGATGAAAAGACTAATGTTGCCAGGCAATTTTACAGTTTAATGTACTCCTAATAGCCCTGTATTATATTCAAATTGATCCATCCAACCGTTTTTTCGGACAGATTGATCAAAGTTTTACAAGACAATTAAAGAAACAAGTGATTATCAAAATAAAAAAACGACCTTTTCCACATTTTGCGTTAATTATTTGTTAACCCTTACGATCATAAGATTTTTTTGCAATACTCGCCTATAAGAGACGACAGAAAATTAAATAAAGTTCTGCAATATGACCAATTATTATGGAACTTGGCCATTTCTCATCCGATTTTAGTGAAATTTGGTATGCGTTATTGAAATGGGATTCTAAAACGATTCGTGGATGAAGTTCTGGAAAATGGCCAACTAGGAAGGAACTTAGCCATTTCTTATCCGATTTTGATGAAATTCAGTATGTACGATGGAAATAGGATTCTAAAATGATTTTTGGATAAAGTTCTGGAATATGGCCAACTAGGAAGGAACTTGGCCATTTCTTATCCGATTTTAGTGAAATTTGGTATGCTTTGTTGAAATGGAATTCTAAAATGATTCGTGGTTGAAGTTCTGGAAAATGGCCTACTAGGAAGGAACTTGGCCATTTTTTATTTAATTTTGATGAAATTCGGCATGTACGATGGAAATGGGATTCTAAAATGATTTTTGGATAAAGTTCTGGAAGATGGCCAACTAGGAAGGAACTTGGCTATTTCTTATCCGATTTGTATGAAATTCGCCATGTACGATGGAAATGGGATTCTAAAATGATTTGTGGATAAAGTTATGGAATATGGCCAACTAGGATGGAACTTAGCCATTTTTAAACCGATGTTGATGAAATTTGGTATGCGCAATAGAAAGGGGATTCTAACATGATTTTTGGATAAAGTTCTGGAATATGGCCAACTAGGATGGAACTTGTCCGTTTCTTATCCGATTTTGATGAAATTCAGCATGTACGATGAAAATGGAATTCTTAAGTGATTTTTGAATAAAGTTCTGGAATATGGCCAACTTGGATGGAACTTGGCCATTTTGTACCCGATTTTGATGAAATTTGGTGAATGATTTTTCGATAAAGTTCTGAAATATGGCCATCTGGGATGGAACTTGGAAATTTCTTATCCGATTTCAGTGAAATTTGGTGTTTGCGATGAAAATGGGATTATAAAGTGATTTGTGGATAAAGTTCTGGAATATGGCCAACTAGGATGGATCGTGGCTATTACTGAACCGATTTTAGTGAAATTTGGTATGCGCGATGGAAATGGGATTCTAAAATGAATTTTAGCTAAAGTTCTGGAATATGGCCAATTAGGTAGGAACTTGGCCATTTCTTATAAGATTTTGATGAAATTCAGCATGTGCAATGCAAATTGGGTTTTAAAATTATGTTTAGATAAAATTCTGGAATAAACCGTATTAGGATGGAACTTGGCCATTTTTTATTAGATTTTAAACAAATTCAGCATGTACTATAGAAATAAAACTCTAAAATTATTTTTAGTTAAATTTATATGGTTAAGTTGGAAGGCGCTTACCTGTTCCTTAAACACATAAAAGAAATTCCACATGTCGATGGCTTAATTAACAAAAGCCCTAACCCACATTTGTAAAATTTTTGGGAAACTCGCAAAGAAATATTATTTAGTCATTAACTAAGTTATAATTAGTTAAATAAAATTAAATGTGGACCGTGATATATTGTGATTCAAGCTAATACAATAACACAGAAAGATCGGTATGTTATTTTCTGCATTTTAGCATTAAAATGTCATTTTTGAAAAAAGTGTGGGTTAGGGCCGTTATTAATTAAGCCATCGATGTGCTTTAAATGTGAAAAACAAAAATGGTTATTCCATGTAATATATGATTTATTTCAGCAATAATTTAAGAAATCTCATTTTCATCGTGAATGCTGAAATTCATAAAAATAGGATACAAAATTTCCAAGTCCCATAACAATTGGCCAAATTCTGGAATTTTATCCGAAAATCAGTTTAGAATCTCATTTCTAAGGCACGTGCTGAATTTCATCAATATCGGATAAGAAATGGCCAAGTTCCTTCCTAGTTGGCCATTTTCCAGAACTTCAACGACGAATCATTTTAGAATCCCATTTCCATCGTACATGCCGAATTTCATACAAATCCGATAAGAAATGGCCAAGTTCCTTCCTAGTTGGCCATATTCCAGAATTTTATCCAAAAATCAATTTAGAATTCCATTTCCATCGTACATGCCGAATTTCATCAAAATCGGATAAGAAATGGCCAAGTTCCATCCAAGTTGGCCATATTCCAGAACTTTATCCAAAAATCATTTTAGAATCCCATTTCCATCGTACATGCCGAATTTCATCAAAATTAGATAAAAAATGGCCAAGTTCCTTCCTAGTAGTCCATTTTCCAGAACTTCAACCACGAATCATTTTAGAATTCCATTTCAACAAAGCATACCAAATTTCATCAAAATCGGATAAGCAATGGCCAAGTTCCTTCCTAGTTGGCCATTTTCCAGAACTTCAATCACGAATCATTTTCGAATCTCATTTCCATCGCGCATACCAAATTTCATCAAAATTGGATAAGAAATGGCCAAGTTCCATCCTAGTTGGCCATATTCCAGAACTTTATCCAAAAATCATTTTAGAATCCCATTTCCATCGTACATACTGAATTTCATCAAAATCGGATAAGAAATGGCTAAGTTCCTTCCTAGTTGGCCATTTTCCAGAACTTCATCCACGAATCGTTTTAGAATCCATTTCAATAACGCATACCAAATTTCACTAAAATCGGATGAGAAATGGCCAAGTTCCATAATAATTGGTCATATTGCAGAACTTTATTTAATTTTCTGTCGCCTCTTATGGGCGAGTATTGCAAAAAGATCTTACGATCGTTAAGGGTTAACAAATAACTAACGCAAAATGTGAAAAAAGTCGTTTTTTTATTTTGATGATCACTTGTTCCTTTAATTGTTTTGTAAAACTTTGATCAATCTGTCCGGAAAAACGGTTGGATGGATCAATTTGAATATAATACAGGGCTATTAGGAGTACATTAAACTGTAAAATGGTCTGGCAACATTAGTCTTTTCATCAATATTTGTAAAGTAACGGTAGATTTACTAAGACAACCTAAAAAGTCGTTTTTTTTGTACTTTTTTCAAATCAGTATTGAGGGTGAAGAAAAAATTTGTTCTCAACTAATAATTGGAGGGTCTTGTAGGAAATTTACTGAAGTTTTTAAGGCTTCCGTAAAGTTTACTGTGCAATCATTGGTTGCTGAAATATCGATGATCAAAGGCAAAAGGATCTTTTTTGATTCAAAGTCAGATATCTTAGCAAAAAGTTGACATAGATAGATCAGAATGAAATTAAATTTACACCGACCTATGCATTGGTTTAACTTAAAAAAAATTTCCCGAGCCCATGGATCCTTACAAAAAAAAAATTCGAATTTTTTTTCCTCACGCTCTTTCTTATGATTGCGTGATAACGGTATCTCACAAAAATTTCCGCTCAAAAATCTCAAAACTAGAGATTTGAAGCTTTAAAATGCTTTTCTTTTCATCCCTGAACGACCGTATTTTACAAAGATACAGCTCTTCAAAAAACACTAAAAATATTGAAAAAATTAGTGTTCTTTTAATTTTTTGGAGTAGTGTATTATGTTAGTATCAAGTGGCACTGCATGTGACACTTTTTGTCGCTTCGCAGGTTCGCCGCGCCTACGTTTGTAATTAGATGGCCCAGCTACCGGAGTGGCAGATGCCTCTGCCAATGCAGTGATTTCCACAGCGTTTTTGGTTTGTTCCAACGCGTTTTCGGTTTCTTCGATTATCATATTAGGTAAACGGTTCATCTCCACAGTATTTTCAATAATATTGATTTCTTCCGCTGTATTATCAAATAGTTCTTGATAATTTAGTGGAAGACTGCTTACCGTAGGTCTACAAAAAAAAATTTAAATTTTTTAATTTAGTAATATATAATTAAATTTAATAATAATTATATTGGGCTCGACTTTTATCGATACTACGTCCTACTGTAAATCGAGAGTTGTGAATCGAGCGAGATTTTACTTGAAGCATCAGTGCAACGTCCAGTATCACGGTCTTGGATAGAAGGATGAGTACATTAATATAAAATAAATATTGATAAATATAAGTAACTTACTCGTTGGTTAAGTGAACCTTTAAAAAATCGAATGGCCTGATGATCTATTTATTTTATTTATTTTATTTATTTATTTTACAAATTTGTATAAGCAAGTCCACTCTATTTTGAGCATAAGCTCATTACAACAGAGCGGGCAGCCACAGGTGGTTTATATAACCAAACAAACATAATATTATATAATACTTCGAGACAATTACGAGACATCACATTCACAATGCAGCATACCATCCAGAAAAGTTTCATGCCTTTTATTTTTTTCCCCAAGGGTTGTTTCTATATATACTATAATATACTCCTCATATTAATCGGCTCGCCAACACCGATCATTGGACTCAAGTATCTGTATGTCCCGTGGTTGTAACATTTCGCCATTTTAGTTAAAAAAAAATTAAAAAGTTTCAGAAAAATTATAAAAAAATATATAACCGACTGACTCGAAAGTCAAAGCCAACCCCATTCATCTTTGGATTTTAATTCGGCAGCACTTCCGCTTTTAGCCTGCTTTGCTAGCTGCATATACTTACAGCGCAAGGTTCTCCACTTCTTCTGGGCATCTACTGCACTTACCCCAATTTTCTTTCCAATCTCCTGCCAAGTATTCTGTTTTAAACAGGTGTTTCTATAACTTCTATGGCTTAGATCGTCCAAATACTCCATTCCTTGTCTTTGTACCTCCTCTATCAGATTTGTAGTCAAATTAAGGTTGAATTGAGAATCTAGATTTAAAAAAACTAAGTAGTAGAACCATAATAATTAATTTATTAACAAACACTTACCACGGTTCGTATACATTTTAATTTTAAACGTCACAAAATTCCGTATATGAAATACCGAATATTTTATACAAAACAAATTTACTAATTTTATTTTAAAAATTTACAGAATATACACAGAAAATTATACACAAAAAATAAACAAAAAAAATTTACATACATAAAGTAAAAATTATCAAATTTCAAATATTAATTTACGCGAAATTATTAATTAGAAAAAAATTAAGGAAATTTAAATCAACACATACAACATAAACCAAAATGGAAGATATTAATGAAGCTGTCATAAATGAGCACCAGTTGTTGTTGTAAAATGAACAAAAGGTAGATTATAATTTTGATTTTCTTTTTTTTTCGTTGGTACAACTTGTAAAATTTTTGCTTAAGGGAGAACACCACTGTGACCTACCATTTTCAAGTGCTTAGTTTGGTATTTTTTTTTGAGAAATGGGTTGGGTTTAGAGAAAAAAAAAGTTTTAGGCTATATTTGGCATATATTCAAGAAACCAAAAAAAAATTTTTATGTAAAAAAAAATACAAAATGGCGGCGCTAGAGTAGCTTTAGTAGAAGTGATTTTGCCTAGAGTCGCTCCGCTGCACGCAGTAGAAGTGTCTTAAATTTGTTCCTGGAACAAAAAATAAAATATTTTCATGAAATATATTAGTTTTAGCATCGAAGTACATGAGGAAATTAAAAAATTCGAAAAAATAAAAAATTGAGACAAGTTTGAAGAAAAATTTTCATTTTTCGACAATAATTTTCGTATAAAAAGTTGTATATCTTTTTTAATTTTTAATGAATCAAAAAAAACTCATGTACTTCGATTTTAAATCTATTTAAGAAGCTACAGTTAAAATTTCAAGTCGATTGAACAAAAATTGATTGAGTTCTGCTGCGTGCAGATTTCCAAAACACGGTTTCGAGAAAAACGCGTTTAAAGTTTTTGGTATCAATAACTTCTCAATAAGAGGAGCTCTCAGGAAAATGCTTGAAAACCTTCTAAAAAAAATTTTTTTTAGCTATAAACGAATTTGTATCATATTTTTGAGGGTCTAAAGGATTTTTTAAAGGTAAAAAAAAAAAAATCGAATTTTTGAAAATCTCACAGTGGTGTTCTCCCTTAATATTGAATTTTTTTCAACTCTACCTAGTATTGAACAAAATAGGCGGTGCTTAAGGAAATAAATAAATTTGATTGGTAGAGAGCACTGGAAAAATAGTACAGCATTTTTTCATATGTCATAAACGCACCTTTAAGCTATAAAAATTGTCCTCTATGGCTTTGTATTAGTAATGTATAAAATAAATCAGAAAATATATATATACACAAAACTAACACAAATGCCTAAAATATTGTTTACATTTTTGTTGGTTTTGATACATACCAATACCAACTCTTAGGGGACATTTCTTTTATAGGATCTGTGTAAAGAGCAAACGTCACGGCTTGTATAAACATTTTTGTTGGTTTTAATTGTATACCTATTCGTATAATGGATATTTTGTTTTCATTTATTTTATACAATATGTATATTATGTATTTGTTTGGTTAATAGTTAGTAAGTACTGTCCTGCGGACGGAATATACATATGAAGGAACGAAAAATAGAATTTTATACGAATGAACTAATGAATTGTTGTAAATTGTAATGCATATGTTTGTTAATAAAAATAATTTGTTTTATAGTGTCCCATCGTTGCTATTTTTCTTTGGGACTGACCATCTACAATTTTTTCCAAGTAAAACTAATAAAAAAAAATTCAATCAATAAATTCGTAAAATGAACAGTTGTTCAGTTTCTTCAGGTAAAAATGTTGGAAATACTGATTTAATTTTAACCAAACTAAATCTCATTTCTTCGCACACGTTACTAATATGGCTTTTATGAGTTAAGTAGGAATCAAATTTTTACCAAAAATCGGCTACTTTGAGCATCACGTCAGATGGTGCATTCAAAGAACCAAAATTTGAATTTCGACTTTTTTTTTATTTTTTCCATGTATGAAGTACATTGTTTACAATTAATTTTTTTGTAAATGCAATACCCTGCGTAATAAGCAGTTGCATTTGTGGTTAGCTCACTTATACTTGTAGTTAATTCATTAGTGTGGATTAGGTCCTCAATCTCTTCTGATGATTCTGTAACTTTGGTCTCTGAATACTTGAGGCTTGAGTTGTAATCATCTTTAAAATGTTTCCAATTCAGTTTTAGATTTTCAGAGTATTCCGGTAAACAATTTGAATGAATTGAGTTAAATAAATATTTTGAGAGTATGATATTGGCGTAGTGCACTCCAATTTCGTAACTAAATGGCATGTAATTGTATCCGCCTTTGCCTCTTAATGCTGCAAAAAAAAAATGTTAAACCATCTTGGTTAGTTTTTCCAGTTAATATAAATTCAATGCCAAACATACAATTTAAGTGTTGCATTAATGCTTATTGAACGGATATTGTTAATTCCAGTCCTTTGATAAATTCAAAATAATTTTCGCTTTTAGATAAAATTTTTACATTTTTTATAATTCTAAACTTTGCTGCAAATAATCAAACGTCTTATTGTTAATTTTAAGTGGCTGTTCGAAAGGATATTTTGAAGAAAACCCGCGGCAGTTCAGGCAATCAAATATATTATTGAAGTATTCAACAACTTTCGCTGTTGCTATTACATTCTGTAAATAATTATCAAAAATTAACATTTTAACCTTTTGATTTTGTTCCTGATCATAAATATTTTTTTTACCACATTAAAATCAGTCGTTTCGCACTCTAAATACAAAAACTGATGTTTTTGTAGCGCATTTCTAGAAGATTCGATCAAATGAGGCGTATCATACTGCACAATCATTTTTTTATCACCCACAAGTGTAAATGGCTTCTTTGGATGAATTGGAAAAAGATCCGTCTCATAAATGAAACCGTTTAAGAAAAGAAATCGTGTGCATATTTTTAAAAGCGATTGAAACTAGTGTTAGGTACATGCCATTAGAATAATTTTAAAATAAACCTAGTCTTGTACTCGTGTAATCTACCATTTCTAACAAATTATAATAAATCCGGCTAATAAACCAAAAAATTACAGCGTTTTCATATTCGATTAAATATTAAGGATAAAGATACATATTACATACATATTGAAATTTGTTTTGTTAAATTCACAAAAATAAAAATTTAAAAAAATAACGAAACTGTGTTGTTTTGTGTTCATGGTCAAATCCACAAGTATTCCTTTAAGGCCGGTATTCACGTACAATTAAATTGCGCAATATAATTGTGTTAAGGCCGGTATTCACGTACAATTAAATTGCGCAATATAAATATGTACCGTCAATATTGCACAATAAAATTCCAAAATCTTGAATAAAATTTGAGTATATTGTGCAATGTTATGACGTCACACAATTATATTGCGCAATTTAATTGTACGTGAATACCGGCCTTTACGCCCAATATTGCACAATAAAATTTAAACATTTTGAATAAAAATTGAGTATATTGTGCAATATAATGACGTCACACAATTATATTGCACAATTTAATTGAACGTGAATACCGGCAACACCATCTACATAAGAGGCCTCACACATCGAACATTTTTTTTTACTATGACGTCATATGTTATTACTTTTTTCAAATTTAAGTTTTGTATTTTATTTAAGTAATAATAAAATATTATTAAACATTTTAATAGATTATGATTCAAAAGAATGTTACGAATCATTGTATTAAGAAAACTGTGTACATATTTAATTATTTTTATTTATCAGTTTATTGGAAAAAAAGATTTTCGTTTGGGCACTTTACTACACAAATCTGCATTTATTTTTGATAATTGTATTGAATACAAAAAATAATCCATTTTGGTTAAGCCCAATACCAAACAAAATCGAAATCTCGAAACGGGATCTTTAAATAATATTTTATTTAAACAACAAACACAATAAAATGAAATGGATTAAATTTAATTCATTTATTTCATATTAAAAAGACAGATGGCACTGCTTTGAATGAAATATTGAAATTTAAATAATTGATATCATAATGAAAATACAGATGGCATTAAAAAAAAAAAAAACTACAAAATCCCGTCAAAAAAAATATTTCAATTGTTGGAATTATTATAAAGTAAAACAAAAAATAATTTTAATTATTGAATTGTAGATAAAAATAGTTTTATAAAGAAAAATATACAAAAAATAACAAAAGTAATTATTTTATTAAAAATAAAAGGCAAAATTAAATTGATCTACTTGGGCTTTTTAAATTTAATGAAAAAATTAATGTTAATAAATAAGTATTAATTTCATAAATAATGGGCAATTATTAATAATAAGTAATAAAAAATTATGTAAATATTTCAAAAATAATAATTTTAATAGAGAAATCACATTTCAATTGCGTGAAAAATCATAAAAATAATAATCATAAAAATAATAAAATTGCAAAGTAAAATCAGATATTTAAATAAAAATGGTATCACATTTCAATTTCAGCCTGAATTTAAAGCTACGAGTAGTGGTTGCATTACAAAATTTATTGACTAAGAGTTTGCAACTTCCGTTTGTTTTTTCCTTTCGTAAGAGCGTGAACTGCATTGTTCTTAGTTTTGGTGTAGTTATTTATTAATATATTACACCATATATTAACAGAAGTTTCTATTAAATCAAAATGAACGCGATTACACAAGTTACATTTATCGTCAACTAAAACTTCATTTTGAATATTTTCTAAAATTAAAGATTTTAAAATTAACTTCGGGTTCGCGACACTTAAAAATTTATGTTCGAATTCTTCCGTTCTAATTACCTCAAATACTTTAAAAGCTGAGGTGCCAATAACTAGTGCAAATTTGGAAGGATATTTCAATCCACCCCGATCTAAATTTTGAAGATAATTACAATTATTACTCGACTCTATAGTAATATCCTTCGATGGGAGCAACATTTCATTACAAATAATGCAGTTCACCTTCTTACTTACCTTTCGCGAGACGTACCCAGCAACAAATATTAACCCCTCAATTGTTTCATCTGGTACGTCCAGCTTGCCGCATTCATCCAAAACTCCTTCAAACTCGCTGAATTCGCACACATTCAGATTTGAAATCAGCAAAAAGGGATTTCAACGAAACAGAACCCTCACATTTTTTTCCAATTGTTACTATAAACTACTTTACCATTTGTTACTATAAAAATAAATTTGACTATAAAATATACTTGACCCGAGTATATTTTTGATATTTTATAGCAACAAACACAATAAAAATGGTGATTTGCGAAATTTTTATAGCGCTTTATTATATTTTCCTAAAATTTTAATAATAAAATAAAATTTAAGTTCGAATTTTTTTCATTTTACCCGAAAAAGCCATAATTTTGATAAATAAACTAGTATCAGCGCCGTATTTATTAAAAATTTTCTTGTCGATTTTATACCGCCAAAATATTATGGCACGGCCGCCATTGTTGTTTTATACTTTTCTCTTTTTGTCGCGTGTACATTTTTCTGTGTTGCTTGTAGCTCTAAGTGGCAACAAAAAATATGTTGGAAAACAATGTTGGTACGTCTAAATCGGACTTTAATCGATAGAACTGGAGCTAATTTTATTGAATTGCAATTTTCATAATAATAAATTTTTTCAAGATCTTTTTTGTCAGCAAAACATTTCTTATTACTATTTTCAAATGAAGGAAAACTGAGAATTATGGATTTAAACCAATTATTTCTAAGACATTTTAATAAATGAACCGGGTCAAAGACCAAAAAAAGTTTTTTATCAGGATTAAACGGGGAAATAATATATTGCTGAAATTGCTGATGATTGCCTAATTTTTTAAAAAGTTTTCTATTAATTTGATTGTTGTCGCATATCATGGAAATCACCTCGTAACCAGAACTATGTAAAAGCTTTAAAATTTTAACGGTGGCATTGTATAGGAACGTGGTATCCTGAGCTTGGGTTGGATATAAACCGACAACATCTTTATTGCTGGAAAAAATTGATGTAAACATGAAAGTTTGTACTGTGTTTGCTACAAGATTGGTATTGGATGTATTGAAATTTTCATTTACTGCCATGCCTTCTATTTTATTAGCTTTTTACGTCAGTACGGGTTTGACATAAATTTCGTCGAGCAAAAGATTAACGTATTTATTTGATTGGTCTAAATTTTTTAATTTTTCTTTCAGATATGTACATAGATTGCGTAGGGCCAGATTTTACGGTTCCGATATTAAAAGATTTTATATAACCCGGAAATGGTAAGACAAGAGTTTGAGACTTGCGTAAATAATTATAAGCAGAAGGGAAAGTATACAAAAAAAGAGCTGACAACATTAACATTTCTGGTGAATATGAATGTTTTTTCGCACATACTAATTTAAATTGTTCTTTCAAGAAACTTAAATATTTCGATTTATCCGTAAGTTGCTCACTTTTTATTAATAAATCGAAATCTCTGTCTATACTATTAATAATGTCCGAATCCTCAGGTAATTTGCCCGTATTATTATCCAAATAATTAATTAAATTGTTTAGGTTTGTAAATGAATCGACTTTTAAATTTTTACCGAGTATTTTAACAAATTTATAGTTTTTAATTTCGCGACTCCCGTGAAATATTTGAACCTCTCGACTTTCGTTAATAAAAAATGAGTAACTTATAAACGGGGAAGGATTTAATTCAATTTGATGAAACAGTATTATAAGTCCCACTCTATTCATATAAAAACTTTTTAAATTATACTTAGTTTTGTTTTATACTATATCTTCTAGGCAGTTGGAGTCATCGCTTAAAGCCATTGTATTTAATAGGTCATTCCTTTCATCGGATACCTTTCTTCTTTTGGATAGACTGTTTCGGGATTTAATATACGTAGTTTGGTATGACGGCTGGCCAGGGAATATTGTTGGTATTGCATCTACTCGAAGTGCCCACTTTTTACGCGGAATTTTTATTATTTCACCTAAAATAAAATAAGGAAATTACATCAATAAATTACTTATGATAGTAATTTTAAAAATTATCATTTTCTTGATTTAATAAATCAGATTTTATTAAAAATTTTTCCTGGAAATGTATGGAGCAAACACGATGACTACTAAGGGGTTCATATTGGTTTCTTCCAATCCTTTTAAGCCATTCTTGTTTTTTGGTGGGATTTTTTGGGAAACTGAATGTATGTACCAAACCATTTTTACCAGAAGTTGTTGTACATCCTGGAACAGCACACGCTGGTGTCATCCTAAAATTTAAGATTTTTTATTAAAGCATATTTCTAAAGAACGGATTGTAAAATTACTTACTCGATTTATTAAATTTTTTTTATTTTAATCTAAAATCTATCATAACTGTAGTGATTCACCGCACTTTTTCTATTATTCTAGTTGAAAATGACATCTGTGCTAAAATAAAAATACCAAACTTTTTCAATGCCATCTGTACTATAAAGATAAAACACTACTCATTCATAACGACATCTGTCCGATACAAATAAATTATACCACCTTCTGCTAACTTCATATTAAAAACAAGAACATTGAGTGACGTAATTTTTTCGATGTGTGAGGCCTGTTATGTAGGTGGTGGTGATACCGGCCTTAATACGATCAAATACACTCAGCCCTAAAGGTCAATATACAACTTTCATATAATTGTACATAAGTACTTTCAGTACAGGGTATATGCATGTTTTAATTGTACAGTGTATATGCATGTTTTAATTATACGGTGGTGGTTGATGGTACATTTTTGATGCTAGTTGATGGTACATTTTTGCGTAAAAAATTAATTTTTGTGTTTGAATTTCACAATTTGGTAATATCTTCAGCTCACATCACAGTAATCATAGCTTGTACTAGGAATCATTAATTATTCGTTTCTTTTTATTTTGCTTGAAATCTATTCAAAAATCTATTTAATTTCTTTTCTCCTTACCACTAATAATTAATTATTGCTAGTAGAAGCCTACTATGTCACAATTTTTCTTTTGTTCTTTTCGTACTTTATTATTTTGATCGGTTATTGTTGAACCAAATAAATTATACTCATTTATTAATTTAAATTATCTTGAATTTTCTATATTTCTATGGTGCTTTTGAAGTTCGTTCGTTTCGTGAATTTTGTCGCTTTTTAGCAATGATCTTACCGCGGTAAGATGACCCTAACCTTTCTTTCCCATTTCCTTAATTACTTCGTGTTCCCTAATATGGTCTAGCATGTATACATTCAATCTCGGAAATCCCCACGCCCACCCCGAGCTCTAGCCGGCCTAGTATCACCATACCGAGGCTCTAATCGTATGTACAACCTTTCGGCTACGATTGGCATTCTTTGTGAACGATTTTAGTTGGGAACCACTCATTCCACTCTAAGTAGTTACATTTTAGCTAACAAATTAAAATTAGTCTACGAGACTCAACCTAAGTATATGCTGATTAGAGTTAAAGAATATCTTAATTATTTTGTTATCATAGAAAAACGTCACCATTATTTTTGTAATAAAAATACATTTCATTTGATGGATCACATGACACATATTGCAATTTAAAAATATGGTTCGTTATCTAGCTGGCTGGAGGCAACATTTTCTGAAATTCTGCGTTTTCAGTTGCACCACCTAATTCTTCTAGTTTCTGAAAGTTCTTAAGTTACATTAAATCAAACACCCTTTTACCTTTAACCAAAAATACTTGGTAACAAGAATTATCGGCAGCTATAAAGCATGTTGCACGCACAACTTATAACCCAACAATTTGCAACTAACTTTCGCTGAGCACGGAAAATGAGGGGAAAATGAAATTATGTAAAAACGTATTTGCTCAACATCAAACTAGAGAAACGAGCCATTCTTGAGAAGAAATGCTACGCTATGTTCAAGAGAGAAATGCCTTACTTTTATTTTGGTTTGTTATCATTCGTGTTGTTGTTGTACTAAAAGTTGATAAAAGGAAAATCTTCTAACAAAAAATTCAGTTAAACCGTGGATTTCATTCACGTAGATATGCTCAGATGTGTGTTAAATTTTTTCATTTTCTATTGAATAATTATAGGCACGTCTCTCCTGTGGCCGTTGAATGAAAAATCTATTCTACATTTCCATTGTATCAATATTTTCTTTGAAATAAAAATCAATATTTTTTTTTGTTTTTAATTACCAAAATCTAAGAAATTAAATAGTGGTTATATGTGTTATAGGATTTTATAAATTTATGTGCGTTTAAAAAATGAACGCTAGATTTTTGTGATAATACGATTTGTTTAATGTTTAGTAGAATAGTCAGACCATATTTCGAAGTGGCCATAAAAAATTAGAGTAAAATCGAGTGATTATTATTTATTATTATAAATTTTATTTATGTATTAGTTGTGTTAAATTAATTAATTAATTTTTAATTAGTGTGATTCTATTTAGAATTATTATTTGTATATTAAATTGGTTAGTGTAAGATAATTTGGATAAATCTACTTACATACATTTATAATAATCGAAGAGGCTTACCGTGACTCTACTGAAACTTTTCGTACCACACTTATGAGGAAATTCGTCCAATTAAAATATAAACATTTTATCTAATAATTAGGTAGCTATATCAGCTTCAATTTTTTTTTTGAAATTCAAAAATTTCCTTAGAAATTAATATTAAATGTTATGGAAAAATATGCTAATACGATTTTCTGCCTAAATATCTATTTTCATTGATCGATTTAAGCTTTTACCTATGCTGGTTTCTATAAATAAATTTTGTTTATACATTTTATATAAAAACAAACAAATAATTGTAAATTTTATATGAAATAAAAATTATTTAATTTGTGATGAACGTTGAATTAGATAAAACAAATTTAATGTGTTGTGAAAATTGAATGAATTTGGTTTGAAAGTGTTTAAATTTATTATAAAAAATCATTCATGACTTAAGAATAATGTATTATATAATTATGTGTATGCCACTGTGTGGACTAAACAATTTTTTTGTACCCCCTTATTTTTTTACACACTAAAGACTTTTATTCCCTTTCAAACAAGTAACCCACTGTGGCTTTTCCACGAAAACAGTTTGCCACGGAAAAAACACTGGATAATATTTTTAATAGTGGTTAGTGTGGTTTATCACAACATCATAAAACTACTGTATTTCGAAGCATGTGAAGTTATTCCAGTTTTTCATCCTAGAAAAAATAAAAATGTTCATCAGCCAACTTCCGTTTTTCTGTGCATATTTGAAATTTAAATAAAAAATTAAATTAAATTTACATTTTTGCAACCTATCCCAGTTTTTTTCCTTTTCAGTGTAATTTCCAATACAAAAAAATCAATATGAAATGACAATAATTTTAAATTCCTTAATACCTATTTCCTAAGAACTCAGTCGAGCGGATATGATCCTTTATATTTTGAGTTGGTATTATGGTTCATATAAAATTATCATCATTGATTACAGCATGTGTATGTTTATGTGTGGTGTGGATGTGTTTGTGTGTGTATGTGTGTGTGTGTGTGTGTGTGTGTGTGTGTGTGTGTGTGTGTGTGTGTGTGTGTGTGTATGTGTATCACGTATTTTCAATGAAAATTATTAAAAGTTTTAATGAAAATGCGTGTCAAAATACGTGTCAAGATTCGTTCGTGCAGTCAATTTAAAAATTGTAGATTTAAGTAAAAACAAAATTGATCGACATTGCATTAATTGGATTTTGTTTAATTACTTTGATTCACGTTATACCAATTTTCAAAACAGAATTTAATTTTTCTCGACATTTTAGGTATTTCAACTCAAGAAAAGCGCTAGAGCGAAGGAAATACCTTATATCCCCGCTGTTGATGTATGCTAACAAATAGTAATTCGAAAAATTCTTTTCCGATTTTCATTAAACAAAGACATAATAGACCTTGACCAGTTAAGAAAAACGATGTATGGCTTAAATCTTTAGATGATCGGATTCCAAAGTTATAGACGTAAAGATTTCTTTCACAGTACATTAAAAAACAAAAACAGTAATTTTAGTTATTGATATAAATTATATCCGGTCTTTATTTAATTTTTAATTTTTTTAATTACTGGCTATTATAGATCGTTTATGTTTATTTAGTTTTTAATTTACATGTTTTTATTTAAAAAATTGCTGTCGCTGATATTTCGATGTTTCACATCATTTTCCAGGCGGTATATTTAGTTAACAAATTTTATTTTTTATTTTCCGCGATTCAAATTTTTCCCCAAAGGCTACCAATTTAATAATTTATTTGTTGTCCTTGACCCAATATTTATTTACGAAAGTTCAAAACGTTTTAATTTAAAAAACTATATGGATTTCTGAATGAAAATTTTGATTGTATTATGTGTGGTTTTTAATAATATCAATATAGACAGATTGTAATTTATTTGTGTCCACTTTGTAATTAACTGGATTCTTTGCCAACCAGATATGGCATGCTTCCTTAAATAACCTTTTGTTTTTCTTTGGTTCATATTCCAAGGTGATTGCATTATCAATATCGAACTCGTGTTTCTTTTCGTTTACATGTTTTACAAGAGCTGATCTATACGTGGACGTTTGAGTATTTCTTTGCCTGTTAATATGTGCAACATCTCTTTTATGTTGAATCATTCGCTCATTTTTTGTTTTGCCCGTTTCGCCAACATAACATGCGTCACAGTTTTTACACATAACTTTATAGATTAATGCATTTTTTTGGTCCGTCGGTATTTTATCTTTTTACCTACACTAAGGTATCAGACATTTTTCTTATAATTTTGTTTGCGATCAATAGATTTCCCGAATCGTTTTTTAAAGTTTTGGTAATTTTTTCCGTTAATTGGGGTACGTATGGTAATATTCCATATTTAATTTGGTCGTTATTTTGTCTTCGTCTCTTCGAATATGTATATAAAGTTTTCGTAATAAGATTTTTAATTAATTTTACTGGATAATTATTATTTATCAGAATGGTTTTTATTTTTTGTAGTACGTTATTTCTAACTTCCTTATCAGTGAGATATATCGATCTTTTAATAAATGAAAAGGCTACATTCCTTTTCATTTGGTACGGATGAACTGATAAGAAATTTAATAATGTATTAGACGCTATATCCTTTTTATATCATACCATTCTGTTTTAATTTTGCCATTGATTCTATGTAATTTTGTGTCTAAAAACGAAAGTGAACAATTATTTTCTTTTTCAATAGTAAAATTTAGTTTATTGTGAAAAGAGTTAAATGAGGTTTGTATCTTATCTACATTGGACTCAACCGTAGCTAAAATGATATCATCAACATATTTATATATAAAAGTCGGTTGATTTTCTAACAACGGGAGTTTCTCATTAAACAATTTTTCCAATACTATATCCGCTAAAATCGGTGATAATGGATTTTATCCAAATGATTATAAGAAAAATGTCTGATACCTACACTAAATTAAAAGATAAAATACCGACGGACCAAAAAAATGCATTAATCTATAAAGTTATGTGTAAAAACTGTGACGCATGTTTGTTGGCGAAACGGACCAAACAAAAAATGAGCGAATGATTCAACATAAAAGAGATGTTGCACATATTAACAGGCAAAGAAATACTCAACCGACCACGTATAGATCAGCTCTTGTAAAACATGTAAACGAAAGGAAACACGAGTTCGATATCGATAAAGCAATCACCTTGGAGTATGAACCAAAGAAAAACAAAAGGTTATTTAAGGAAGCATGCCATATCTGCTTGGCAAAGAATCCAGTTAATTACAAAGTGGACACAAATAAATTACAATCTGTCTATATTGATATTATTAAAAACCACACATAATACAATCAAAATTTTCATTCAGAAATCCATATAGTTTTTTAAATTAAAACGTTTTGAACTTTCGTAAATAAATATTGGGTCAAGGACAACAAATAAATTATTAAATTGGTAGCCTTTGGGGAAAAATTTAAATCGCGGAAAATAAAAAATAAAATTTGTTAACTAAATATACCGCCTGGAAAATGATGTGAAACATCGAAATATCGGCGACAGCAATTTTTTAAATAAAAACATTTAAATTAAAAACTAAATAAACATAAACGGTCTATAATAGCCAGTAATTAAAAAAAAAAGTAATTTTAATATAATCATCGTATATGATGTTGATTATTATTCAGCATTGTTAAGGTGCCGGTAATGCGATTAAATCCTGAAATGGATTTTCTTCCTTTTTTAATTTTCACTTATCATTTTTATATTAACTTTCATGTTGAAACAGTATACAGTATACACGAATCGAGAAAGTACAACAACAAAACATATTTCTGACCGAAGCGGTTTCAATGTTTTAATTCTCTTTCCCATATATTGTGTACTTAACACTTTATATATTTTTATCCTCTTAGGTCTCGTTAAGATTAAAGAAATAAACGGAAAACAATAAAATCATTCTGTGTTTGTGGACGTTAATAACTAAAAAGAACTGAAATTGATATTGAGGTTTTTTTATTACAGAATTTACTTAGTTTTTTTCATAAATCATAACGACCCATATTTTATTTAAACGTGAAATATAATGTTTTCATAACTGTAAGCACGGTTTTTAAACCTATTCGTCGATAAACAAATTCTTAAAGGAAGTCAATATAAATATTGCGTAAATGACTGTTGGTTAAAGTATACATTTAATAAAGTTTTGAATTCATAAATCGGGTATAAAATAACCCATTTAAACGATTATTTATTTAACTATCGCAAAAGACTTTCAAACAGTTTTGGACAAATCAAAATTTCATAAAAGATAGCAATTTCTTACAGAAAATGCTTGTGGTATGCACAACAAACATTTAATTTTTTTCAATCAAAGATTATTTTCTATTTAGTTACTATTAGTAAAAATATTAAATGTTGAAAAATAGGAACAATTACCGTCCAAAACTGCAAACAATTTTTAAATCGAAATATTTTATTAAATCTTTAAAGGAGAAAATTGGTAAAAGTAAACTTCATTTATTTTATTATAACCATAACCATCTAATTAATTTTAAACAATGACCAGTATTCTGAAGCGAAAACGTACAAACTAAAAAAAATATAAAGGGCTGAAACCTCACGAGGTGATCAGAACATCGATCTTTGGTATCTTCAATGGGTCAATGCACCTGTGTCATAAAATTAGTGTGACAGTTTTGACAGTATTGATTTTTATTTTAACCAACATATATTTACTTATACAGAAACAGAAAAACAGGTCAAAAGCGTCAGTAACATGGGTACAGGCATCCAATTTAACACGAAAAATCGTAATCTACACTACTCCAAAAAAATTAAAGGAACACTAATTTTTTTCAGTTTTTTTAGTGTTTTTTGAAGAGCTGTATCTTTGTAAAATACGGTCGTACAGAGATGAAAAGAAAAGCATTTTAAAGCTTCAAATCTCTAGTTTGAGACTTTTGACAGGAAAATTTTTGTGAGATACCGTCGTCTTTTAAGTTAAACCAATCCATAGGTCGGTTAGCCTGTTAATTAGGCGTAAATTTAATTTCATTCTGGTCTCTCTATGTCAACGTTTTGCTGAGATATCTGACTTTGAATCAAAAAAGATCCTTTTGCCTTTGATCATCGATATCTCAGCAAGCAATGATTGCACAGTAAACTTTAGGGCAGCTTTAAAAACTTCAGTAAATTTCCTATAAGACCCTCTAATGATTAGTTGAGAACAAATTTATTTTTCACCCTCAATACTGATTTGAAAAAAGTACAAAAAACGACTTTTTAGGTTGTCTTAGTAAATCTACCGTTACTTTACAAATATTGAAGAAAAGACTAATATTCCCAGGTCATTTTACAGTTTAATGTACTCCTAATAGCCCTGTATAATTTTCAAATTGATCCATCCAACCGTTTTTTCGGGCAGATTGATCAAAGTTTTACAAAACAATTAAAAGAACAAATGATCAAAATGATCAAAGCCAAAAATACGACAATGAAAACATTTAAACATAAAGTCAACGAATATGTATGTTCATCGAAGCAATCGGACAATTAAAAATCTCCAATAAAATTTGGCATTCTACCGTTGATTTGAAACGGCTACCGTTGAGCAAAAATGTATGTCCAAGCATTGAGACCAATGCATTATCCGAGAAAACGGGGGAAATATCGAAGAATAGCAGTTTAGTACTAAAATTTTGCATAAAACCATTTATTTTAATAAAGTAGGGCAAAATACAAATGGAAATATCCTTCTGTATAGTATAAGGCCGCCCCGGTGGCACAGTTGTTAGCATGCTTGCTTCAAGCTCCGGAGGTCCCGGGTTCGATTCCCGGCGGGTGATGAAAAAATTACGGCTGGTTAATGTAAGGATCAATGAACTAATCACTCATTATCCGTTGTAAAAATGATTATGAAACTTCACTATGAAGCGGCCAAGTCCCTCTATGGGATGTAGCGCCAGCGGAAAAAAAAAAAAAAAAAATAGTATAAGGTCGGGCCAGACCTTTTTAAGATTTAGTCACATTTTTTCCATAGAAATACTTAAGCAAGGAAAATCAACTTCCGTGACTTCCTAAACAAACATGTTTTTTTTAAGATTTAGTTAATGGTAGAAATTTGTGGTTGCATTTGTTTTCGAAAAAATAGGCTTTTACGATTTCTATACTTCTTTCGTACTATAGTATTAGGTCTAGCCAGACCTATTTTTTGTCATACAATATTAGTCATTTTTATGGGGGGCGAGTAGACAAGAGAGAAGAGACGCAACAACTTCAACAACGAGGTCAAGCAACATTTGCTACGGTTAGTACAAATTTGGTTGACCGCTCGGGAACATGATGATGGAACGAAATCTCGCCCCTCCCACCGCACAACCGCCGATGGGAACAATAGTAGAGACTAATAATTAATTAAAAATTAAGGCTTTTCAGATCATGTGGTTACAACAGAGGGACGCTGTATTAGAATAAATTGTGTTGTCTTGTGATTAACAAGTGTCAATACTAACAAATTTACTAACTATCGACTACTTAGGTGTCTGGAACCGGGTCGAGTCTTTAATGCTAACATACCTTTCCTTTCCTTCGGTCTTGTTGTGTGTAAAAAAGTGTACGGAGGGCCCGGCGTCATCCGGGAGTCTTGCTTAGGCTTGGTCGTACATTCTGATCAATCAATCAATCAATCAATACAATATTAGTCATTTTTATCGTCGTTCTATTTACTTCGTTTCGTATATTTATACCGATTTTACACCGTAGGTAGTATATTAGTAAAATAGTATAATACTATTTTGCTATCAGTACAGGGATTTTGGTCGCAAAATGAGGATTGAGGATTGAGAATTTTGTATATGTACACGGTGTATAATATACATTTTACTATTGTGTGCCGTCAAATATTTGTATTGTATTAGTGTATTTTCTCATGCGTTTTCTCATGGGGTAAGTATCAAAAACAAGCCAAGCGGGTGAATCGGTTCAAATTTTTGGTGCTTACGCTCGCCTTGAGTTATTTTTCCCTTTCTTCTTACTAGTGGAATTCATTCGTTAATAAAAAACCAAAACAAAATATGTACATAAACGTAATCAAAACAATTTCTCGCAAATAAAAAAAAACAAAAAGCACCATAAATGAATGATTTTTAATTTATGTATTCTTCGTCGGCTCCATTCGCAATATTTTTAATTTTTAAATTTTGAACAAAGGAACCAAAACAGAAAGTAAGAAAATAAAATGATTTTGTTTATTTTTTTAGTATTGTGTTGCCTTGCAGCTCGTGAGGGTTGTTCCTTTATGATGTTATGTCGAAGTGTGCGGACATTTTATTCTAAACAAAAAACAAAATTGTATATAAAAAAACGTTACGCAAGTTAAAAAGGAAAGTAATAAAATAAACCATCTTGCTTTTTTATTTAATGTGTATATGCTAGAATAAAATTTCTCCAACCTCAGACATAACATCGCATAGGAGCAACCGACCATCATGAGTTGCAAGTTGCAACACAATACTAAACAAAATAAACAAAATCGTTTTGTTTTCTAGCTTTTTGTTTTTTTTGGTTAATATTTTTTATTTTAAGTCTCTCTCGCTTCGTAATATTTTTAATTTTTTTTTCTTCGGAATTTGTTGTTCTGTCTCAGTCTCTCTTAATACATCCTCTCAATCGTTCTCTTCTGAGCTTATTCCTCTTATTTGTATCATGTTATCCGGAATGCACAATCAACACCAATACAATTTACCAATACTATGGCCTTCCGGTAATCCTCAAATCAATCCTCATTTTGCGACCAAAATCGCTGTCCTGGTGTAAAACCGATGTTTTGATAGTATAATAGCAAATATAATAGTTCAGTTTGATAGCTATCTAATTTTTAATAGCTATTATATTTTAATTTGGCGTAATTCAAGTTACTGGGTATAGCTGGAAAATCAGGTAAAGCGAGAATTTTTCGAAAAATTTTCTTTACAGGATTATTGATCTACACTTTTTAATAGGTGCAAGCAATTTTTTCCGGAAAATTATCATATTTTCCGGGAAAATTTTCAGTTTTCCAAAAAAAATATTTAATTTCTTAAATTTTGCCTACGATTTCTATATATCTCGTATTACGTAAATTTATATTTAAAATAACTGTATTGATAAATTAATTGGTAGTTTAAATAAATTTAATTTTCTAAGCACAACAAAAATATTATTTTAAAACAATTCACTAAGAGTAATGTCAGATTACATATTTGTTTACATATTGACCATTTTTTCTGTAGTTCTAAAAACGTACATCAGATGTCAGACACTGTTAAAAGGCACACTAAGTTTGTATGTGTAATATTTTACTATGTATACAGACACTGTTATTTTATTTTTTAAATTGTTCCAATAAATTGCATTTATAGTTGGTTCAATAATTTAAACCTTAAAATGACCGTTTTTTATTCCACACTCATTTGTTTTTCTTTGGTTTTTTTTATCCCACACTCATTTGTTTTTCTTCGCTTTTTTTTATTTTGGCATACAATATGCATTCGTTTGTTTTACGTAGTGAGTGAACGTTTGAAAAATTGTGAAACAATTTTTACAAGTGAAATTGATTATCATCAAATTTAATAAAATGGATAATCCCACAACTGTGTTCGATATTCGTGACAAAGCAAAAATGAATGATGGTCATGATTTAATAAAATTTTTAATGGAGTTAGGAGCTATTCCAAAAATCGGGCAAGTAATACGCCCAAACATTTTTTGTAAAAAGCCACTAACATTATCGAAAGTTGGCAACATACAAAAATGGAAGTGGGTATGTAAACGCAAATATATAGAACCAAAGAAAGGCAAAAAATATGCCATAAATCGTATTCGGTTCGCACGGGAACATTTTTTGCGAAAAGCCATTTAACAATTGATCAAATTTGTGTCATATTGGTGCAGCAATATTAATGCGAATCAAATTGCAGATCATTTACAAGTTTCTGAGCAAACTATTGTAGATTGGGCCAGCTTTAGTCGAGAGGTTGTGTACAATGCATTTATTGAAAATGCAACACATATTGGGGGTCCTGGAAAAACTGTGGAGATCGACGAATCGAAATTTGGTAAAAGAAAATACCATCGCGGACACCACGTCGAAGGCCAATGGGTAATTGGAATGGTTAGTTATCTTATATTCCTTCATCTTATCAAATTCATAAACATAATTAATTTTACAGATAGAAAGAGAATCGGGAAACGTTTTTCTAGTACCGGTAGAAAAACGAGATAGTGCTACTTTAATACCAATAATAAAAAAATGGATTAAACCAAATACCACAATCATTTCGGACTTTTGGAAATCATATGATTGCCTCAAAGACGAAAACTTTATTCACTTAAAAGTGAATCATTCATTAAATTTTATTGATCCTCAGACTGGGGCGCATACCAACAAAATTGAGGCAACGTGGCGCGCAGCTAAACGAGGCTACGATGCTTCATCCCGGAGAAAATAATTTAATGCCGGATATTTGACCAAATATATGTTCTTAAAATCATGTAAAATGAATAATAAATAGCCATTTAGAGTCTTCATGTGATATGCCGGCAAACTTTATCAGGAAAAACTAGAAGAAGACGAAGTCGAACAACAATCAACTGAACCTGAATCTGAAGATTATGAAACTAATGAAAACAATTTTGTTTAAAAATAAACGTTTTTTATTATTCAATATTTAAAATATTTTTTTAAATTATTTATTTTATACTAAAATCCCCCAAGGCCGATTAGCATTGGATCTCTCCGCGCAATATTGAAAGCAAAATGTAATATTTCTCATTTTTATAATTCACATACTAAAATTGGGAACTCCCCAAAGCCGCTTAGCATTGGACCTCTTCGCGCATGATTACATTTTGTTTAGATTATTTTAATTCGTTTTCAGATATGCCATAGGGCATATCTGAAAACGAATTTAGGGAATATTCCCACACGATTCCTCGCGACATTTCTTCTAAATATATTTTGATAAAGAGAAAATTTAATTTTGGAACTCAGATGAACACAAGAAAGCAAAATGTGATTTTAATTCGTTTTATGCCTTAGAGGATGGGGGCTACCGCCCCCAAACCCCCGCTATTCTAGCATATATATGAACATTCTTATTTTTATAATCAAAACTAATTTAAAATTCATATCGCCTTTTAACAGTGTTTGACATCTGATGTACGTTTTTCAAACTACAGAAAAAATTGTCAATACATAAACAAATATGTAATTTGACATTATTCTAAATTAGGCAAAATTTAAGAAATTAAATACTTTTTTGGAAAAACTGAAAATTTTCCCGGAAAATATGAGAATTATCCGAAAAAAATTGGCTTTCACCTATTAAAAAGTGTAGATCTATAATCCCGTAAAGAAAAAAAATTATTAAATTCATATTTTTATGTATTTTAAATGGAATATAATTTTTTTTTTTTTTTAAATTGATAATTTTTCCGGAAAATGTGTGAATTTTCCTGGAAAATATAGCTTGCACCTATTAAAAAGAGTAGATCTATAATTCTGTGCAAAATTTTTTTCAAAAAATTCGCGCCTTACCTGATTTTCCAGCTATACCCAGTAACTTGAATTTAGCATTTAATTTTTACAATATAGATTCATGACAGTGTATTTCTAATATTAGTGGAAAATAAAATATCTTTTTTCTCCCAACGTCTTAAAAGCCTCTGGTTTTAATACTGTTTTTGGGTATTAAAGTTGGCCTTTTTCTTACTATTTTAAAAATGTGTGTGTTGCTAAGCTACACTTTTAATCCTTGGTGTAAAAGTAGATACTTTTAATACTAGGAGAAAAATATTATAGTGAAGACCCAATAATATGTATAATGTACCTATATGAAATAAGTAATTTTTTTTTATTTCGGAAAATAGTACAGGTTTAACACAATTTATTTGGCTGTTTGAACCACATCCGGTGGTAAATTAGATAAATCTTCTGATTCAAACATTTTGTTCGCAAGAAAGAAAATATTGTAATAATAGCTTTGTAGTTTGACGCGTACAATAGTCAAACCAAACAACAGTCATGATCTCCTTAGTTTCACAAACTACAATATTTCAACAAAATTAGTTTCAATTTTGAAACTCATGGTTTCCTTAGTTTCACAAAATATTTCAACAAGATTAGTTTCAATTTTGAAGTTTTAATTACATAATTTGTACTTACTCGTATAATTAGTAATTAACAACCTACCGACATGAACTCTTCGTTGGAGAAAAAATAGTATGTGTTATTCGGATTAAAAGTGACTTTGTTTGACTCGCAATCTTTGCTTTTGCTCGGCTACGCTGCGCTTCGCCTCGCATGCAAATATAATTGCTCGTCAAACAAAGTATCACTTTTAATCCTAATGACACAATGTACTATTGTGTATTCGCCATTTTGTAATTGTTAAATTTATTATTTTAATGTTGTTGCCATTTATTTGCCAATTATTTTTTATAAATACATACAAATATAATATAATAAAAAATTAAAAAAATTATGGAGGTCGATAATTCACATAAGAAAACTCGAGGGTTAAAGTGGAATGACAATGACATTAAGAAAATGCTTAGAATAGCAATTGAATTAAATGTAAATATACAAAATATATTTTTACAACTTCATATTAATTAAATTACAATCCCAATAATTGTTTAATTTAGGTTAACAAAATGTTCGACTCACACCGACTGAGTGCATCAAGCATTTACAAAAAAAAAAAGCGGAGAAATTAGAAGTCAAGGACGAAAACCAAATTAAAATCAAGTTTGAAACGTTACGAAGGAAATTTAGCGTCGATAAAATCGAGTTGACAAAAAGTGGTGCCGGTAGAGAAAGCTGCACAGCACAATATACGATGAGGATATGGCGGAATTATGGGGACGAAGAAAAACAATTTCCGTACCACAGAAACATTTGATAGACGCTACAAAAATGAGACGATAGGAAATGTCTACAGCCGAACTACCAAATTTTCCTGAAGCACCAGAAGAAATTTCATGCACACCCCTAATAGAAGGTGCAAATTTAAATTAATTGTTGATTAATCTAAAATATCCCAAATTAATTTATTTTATTTTAGCGTTCGACCCCTCTATACCATCGGGTTCAACGTCTGCACCTGCAATTCACACAATGAATTCACCACCACCGGCAAAACAAAAACAAAAAAAATTTAATAAATTGGACCATATGGCAAATATTTTCAACAAGCTACAAGATCGGATGTTTGAAAAGCTGCAAAAAACGCAAGATCAACAGGAAAAGGCCGACAGGCGCTTCGTAAATTTATTTTTCAATAAAATTGACGAACTAAAGCCATCCAGCGCTACTTTGAACGAAAACGGTCTTCTTCGACGAAAGTATGTATCAAAAAAGGAACAACTGTTTTCACAACCTGGGCCAAGTACTTCTAAAATAAAAATTCCAGTATTTTCAAATTCGCAACTCCCAGCTCAACCAAGTATTCCCCCACGTAGATATTGTAATTCTTCCTTCTTCAAATACCTCTTCTCCTGATCTTGTAAATGATTTTAGAGTTCAACAAAAATTATCAGATTCCGACGATTTAATCGAGGAAGATTTAGAGTACGATTTCAACTCGTACCAATAAAAGATTTTTATTTACGTATTTATTAGAAAATGTAATGTGATTTATTTACTTGTGGTGAATAATAGGGCCACCGACCGACCCGTGTAATTTCTTCACTAATAAAGTTTATTTTCCAAATTCGAAAGCCGTCGCTTAGTGTTATGACATTTCGAATAACGAGACAGCATGATATTAAGCGATGACCGAGCCCAGTAGTAAAACGGTTCCGCATTGTGAGGTGTGGCGACACCTACCTTTGAGTAGCGAGTTCATCGCGCATTTGATTCACGAGATGTGGTGAATATAAAATGAATATAAAAATCAAAGACACATCGGCGAATCGCATGAGGCGGCGGAAAAACAAAGTTTTCAATATAAAAAGAATTGGGAACAAAAGGAAAAAAAAGTAATTTTCGTAACGTCCGAGAGAGAGGTCTCGTCCTCTTGTTGTTATAACGTTTTATTTTGAAAGCGGTCAACCGCAGAAATAAAGCCGTACACGATTTAAAGAGTGTATGTAAATATATTATAAAAAAAAATAAATAAAATATAAAATATAAAAACGAATAAATACAGTGTAGACTAATAACAATTAAGTGCGTGAAAAATCAGTAGTGCGGATGGTATAGCGCACGAACCACGTCCCGCAATACCCGTTATAGTGAACGCTGCTCTCAAAAGAGCCCACCACCACTATAAATTGGTGACCCCGACGTGATACGGCCCCGCACCGTAAATCAGTGCCGGACGATCACCAACCACTACGGCGTATTGCCAGCCGTCATCAGCACAATAGAAAACACATCGCGTGTAGCAGACCTGGTGAACAGAAAAGCCAGCGGTCCGCTGAGCCATTGTCAGCCAGAACTATAGAGTACAACACGAGTAGCGGTGCATCGAAGGCGAACTTAATGACGGTAAATCCAGAAATCCAGAACCGTAGTTGCCGAATTAAGCATTCAAATTACCCAGGACCTTAGCCCGTAATCATCCCAGGCGGTTCGGCTTTTCCATTAACACCAGCGGAAGGAGGTTATCCTAACCGACGAGCTAGCCGCGGGACGGTACATTTGTTTGTAACGGGTAAGCGAAATTTGTCTTTTTCTTTTCTTTTGTTCACCAAAAAGAGCCACCATACTTCTTATGGTAGGCGCATTGGAATCGCGAATCAGAAAAGTGTCTTTGATTTTTTTTGTTTATTGCATCGAACGGACGGGTGCTCGTTGGATTCGCTACGCATTGGTAGGTGTCCGTCGACACCGGCGTTCATTTTTTTTGCGTTGTCGCGATTTAGTGAAAGTGGGGAAGTGTTTCTTGCTATATTAAATTAAATGATATACACAATGTTTAGCACCACATGACTAAAATTCGATACGATCTATCTTATTTGGACTTAATAAAAAATAATAAATCAGAATTACTGTATTGGCATTTTATTTAAGTTGTTTTTTTGTTTGTTATCGCATTTTTGTTTCATTTCGTTTTGTTTTTGTTGTACACAATCGTGCAAATTACGTTTCGCGTCAACAGCTAGGTTTAGTGAACAAGTGAAATGCATCGCCAAACCACGGATTCAGCTTCAGCGTCCGCAGCTACCGTTGCCACGTCCTCACGTGACGAACCTCCAACCTCGGCAGACGCATCGAACAATTTTAATGAAGAACAGGCTCAAGCCATAGAAGCTATGGTGCAAGCAGCCTTACGAAGGATTGCCGAACAAACAGGCCCTCACGAGCGAACGTCCAGCTCCAAACAAAGACCCATGCCGACGGTGAACGACGAGCTGTCACAGCAAAGCGCAGCCCCTACACCCGCAGCCTCAATGTGTGCAACGGTTTCCTCGAAAGATGGCATAGGACGCTGAAGTCAGCCATCATATGTCAAGGCGGTACAGAGTGGACCCGAACGCTACCACTGATCCTTCTCGGGCTACGGACAGCGTACCGAGAGGACCTGCAATCATCCGCAGCTGAGCTAGTTTATGGAGAAGGTATTAGAATACCAAGCCAGCTAATAGAGAAAAAGGAAAATCATACGCACCAGTCAGAGTTCGCGAAGGAACTAAGGAACCACTTTGAAAGAATCCGACCGGCGCCACCCTCGAGGCACGCAAGCTCAAATTTATTTGTGTCAGCAGAGCTGAGCACATGCACCCATGTATTCGTGCGGACTAACCTCTGCCGCACGTCCCGCACTACCCGTTATAGTGAACGCTGCTCTCAAAAGAGCCCACCACCACTATGTATACATATACTAAAATGACAAGACTGAATTATTTTATTTTATACATAGCTACTAAGATTATATTTTTTTGTGATTTTGTAAATATTTTTTTTTTTTTAATTTTGTTATGAATTAAATTTTTTAAATTATGTAAATATTTATTTAAACCAATGAAATAATGAAGAAAATGAAATTGATAAAACCAAAAACACTGAAAAATAAATATTTAAAATGAAAAGTATATTTAATTTCGTTGTATTATAATTTGTTTCCTTAAGAGTAATTGGTCAGTAACTAATCTAAGGGCATGTCTCACTTCTTCTCGCTGCTGCCTAATTTCATCGTACTGTTGCCTTTGTGGAAATGCTACTCTTGACCATTTTTTTGACCTCGATTTGCCGAAGGTAAGAGAAAGTTTGGTTATGTATTCATTGGTTTACTGGTTTTGATTTGAAATCATAAAAACTTTGAATCCTTAACAGTGTAGTGAAATTATTTGACGTTTTGTTTTGATAGTAAAATTTGGGGTTATAGAAAATCGCTTGGAATTGAATTTGGTATATGTATTTCATTTGTAAATATGTACATTAATTTTATTTATAATGGAAAAAATTGCTGTAAATTCATCACTACATCTGGGGAATTCATCACTACATCTTTCGCCACAACAGGGTCCATCGGCAGCAAGGCAATCGTCATAACAACTAGAACAAATCGGACCCGCAATAGCAACCATTTTTTATGCCGGAGATAACAAATGGATGTTGCAAAACGATCAACTGATGGAAGTTGAAATTTTAGAAAGGTACAATAGTTTGTTTGATTTTAAATCCCTTTTGGCTCTTAATCATATTAATAAAGTTAGTGTTAGCGTCCAGACCACTGCTGCTGTTTCGCATAATACTCCACGTAAGCATAAATTACGCAGGAGTATTAAACGTTTGCGATATAGGTCTAAGGTTAGAAATAGCAATAGAGTTGTTCCCCCAAATGTACAGATGTTTTTGGATGCTCAAACTAAAAAAGCGAGGTTCAGCGTAGAATTCAAAAATTATTGTTAGCTATTTATTTCTGTGGTCCTAAAGCTTATAGAAATTTGAGTGTGGATTTCCATTTACCTAGGTAGTATCCGAACCCTTCAACGGATCACAGAAAATTTCCAACATTCGCCAGGGTTTCATAGCTTTATTTTTGAAGTTTCGCCCAATAGAGAGGGAATGTGTAGTTTGTTTCGATGAAATGTCGATCAAGTCGTTTTTAACCTTTTCTCGAAAGCAGGATAAGATTATAGGACTAGTAGACTTTGGTGAGAGTGCATGTAATGGAATTCCTGCGACGTCAGTATTGGTAGTGATGGCTAGAGGAATTTTTAGCAAGTGGAAACAGGCAGTGGCTTATTTTTTTGTTAGCAATAGTTGGCCAACCGGAGATTTAGTGTGGATCATCAATAATTCGCTAGATAAATTAGACAGTATCGGGTTAAATGTTAGAGGTTTAGTAAGCGATATGGGCTCAAACTTCGAAAAATTATCTAATAATTTTAAGGTAGAAACAGACAGGCCATATTTCCTTAGAAATAATAAAAAATATTATTATATTTTCGACCCACCTCATTTGATCAAAAGTATTCGAAATAATTTGCTCCAAAACGAATATCAGTGGCACGAGGATAATCGAAAATATTCCACATCTTGGAAATACATCCAATAAGCATACCACAACGACAAAAGTAATCATTTAAGATTAATGCCTCGGTTAACCGACGCCCATATATATCCCCACAAATTTCCAACGGATGAAGGTAAAATATGCCATCCAAGTATTAAGCCACTCCGTTTATTCCTCCATTCAATCCTCCATTTCAAGCAATATCCTCCCCCCATCCGCCGTTGGAACTGCCAAATTTATAAAATTTTTCGATGAACTATTTGACACAATGAATTCATCAACAATCCATGGCAAACGGCAAAAGTTAAACTCAATTTCTGGAGGATGCCCTTTCTTTTCTAAAGAAGTTATGGGTGAATAATAAAAATGGGCAAAATATTTCAAAAAAAATTAAGTGTCTTCGGGGTTGGCAAATTTCAATTCGTGCTGTAATAGATCTTTTTGCAGATCTACGTTCTGAGGGATATTCCTTCCTTCTAACTAGGCATCTCAACCAAGATTGCTTGGAAAACTTTTTTGGAATAATTCGCTAGCAGGGTGGGAATTCTTTCAATCCGACACCTATTCAATTTTTTAGGGCATTTAAAAAATTTTTTTTTTCTCAGTTTCTGAACGTATCAAATTTTTGAAATTGTGAAACAATCCCTCAAGATTTTGTCGATTTATTAGCAAATATAACCGTACCTGATGATCGAATTATCGCAGAAAATACTCTAGGAGTTCCAAGTATTACGTGGCCTACGGTTAGTACCTATCATAAAGAGTTGTCCGCCTCAAGTTCCAGTGCATTAGTTTATTTCTCAGGATATATTTTCACAAAGTGCATGGAAATCCATGACTGTGACCTTTGTAGATCCCAAATTACGTTAGACGTACATGACCAAAACAGATTTGCCAATTTTAAAGCTTATTCTACAGAGAACGGCCCCTTAGGTAGTTTACTAGTTCCGCGTAGTTACTTCATTAATTTAACAGGGCAATTAGAGCAAATATTCATAGAAAATGTAGGATCGTTTGAGAATCTTAACATTTCATATAATATTTATAATATATATATATCCTCCTGCATTCAATTATAGACCCAAAATTATTTTGTTAAAAATTTTATTTTTTATTTTTAAGCAATATTTCGGCTTTGTACGCCATTTTCAAGCAATATGTAGATTAAATAACTAAAAATTTACAACAATTAATATTAATAAAAATAATAAAAGTGACATAAATAAAGTGTATATAATAAAAATAAAAATATTTACAATTTTCCAAAAATAATTTCTTCTGACTATTTTTGTCTCCAAAAATTGAATAATTTGCTTTTTCTTATACAAGACTAAACAAACAATTTTTATTTGTTTGGCTAGCCTTGACCTATATTTATTTTTTTATACTAGACAAAAAACAATAACAAAAACAGCTGACTTTTTCCAAAATAATATTTCAAAATAACAACAAACACATTTCAACGTCACAAATTTAGGCTACATAGATTTTTTAGATACAAAAGTATTTTATGTGTAATTTTTAATAATGTTGAGGTAGCTAGCTTGTATATCTATTTGTATCAACTTTGTAATTAACAGGATTGTTTTCTAACCATATATGACACGATTCTTTAAATTGGCGCTTCAATTTTTTACTCTCATATTTTAAGATCGTTGCATTTTCAATGTCAAAATTATGTTTATTTTCACTGCAATGTTTTACAAGAGCTGATCTAAAATTGGTAGGTGGTATACCTTTGAGTTTTATTAAGTTCGCAACATCTCTTTTATGCTCGACCATTCTTTGGTTTAAAGTTTTTCCGCGGTTTCTCCAACATAACACGAATTACAGTCCTTACATAACACTTTATAGATTAACCCACTTTTTTGTGAAGATGGTATTTTATCTTTTAATTGAGTGTATGTGTCCGACGTTTTATTCATGATTTTGTTGGCTATTAACAAATTATTCGAATTTAATTTCAAAATGTTACTAATTTTGTCCGTTAAATTTGGTATATACGGTAAAACTCCAAATTTAATTTCATTCCTAATTGCTTGTTTCTTGTTTTGATATGTATATAGAGATTTCGTAATTAATTTTCTTATTAATTTTGTTGGGTAATTATTAATTTTCAAAATGTTTGTAATTTTTTTAATTGTGTTTTGTCTAAAATCTGAATCGGTGAGATACAAAGCTCTTTTAATAAACGAGTATGCAACATTCCTTTTCATTATATAGGGATGAGCTGACAAAAAATTTAGAAGGGAGTTGGAAGCTATTTCTTTTTTAAACCATTCTGTTTTAATTTTATTGTTATGTCTATGTAGTTTTATGTCCAAGAACGAAATGGTGTTATTAATTTCTTTTTCAACTGTGAAATTTAGTTTATTATGAAAATAATTAAATAATGTTTAGATGTTTTCTATATTTTCATTGGATGTGTAGCCAAAATAATATCATCTACGTATTTAAAAACAAAGGTTGGTTGCTTGCTTAGCAATGGAAGCTTTTCTTTAAATAATTTTTCTAACACTATATCCGCTAATACCGGTGATAATGGATTTCCCATTGCTAAATAGGCCACTTTTTTACTTATAAAAAACGTCGTGATTCTTGAAATAATTATTTTCATTCACGAAGGTATCTAAGATTGACAGAAATTCATTTTTTGTTACCTTAAAATCATTAGATAATTCACTCCATCTTTCTGAAATAGCGGTTTTTGCTATTTCTAATGGTATATTCGTAAATAACGACACTACATCCAATGACACTAAAACATCATGCTCATCCAAAATAGCATTATTTAGAAAATCTTTAAAGATAAACGAATTTTTTATATTGAAAATACTGTCGTGTGTTAACGAATTTAAAATTTTGCAACAAAAATTTAGATAAATTATATCCTGGAGAATTAATTGTTGAAACTATTGGCCTTAAGGGTACATTGATTTTATGAATTTTGGGGAGTCCATAAATTCTTGGTGGTACCGGATTATTAATTTTGAGTGATAATTTTTCTTGGTTTGTAATGATATTTTTATTTTTTAATTCATCAATAATTTTTAAACATTTATTATTGATTTTCTTTGTTGGATCGTTAGGTATGACTTTATGGGATATGGGGTTGTGTATTCCAATTTGTTTTAATTAATAATATCCCAAATAATATTCGAATGGCCTACACTATATACGTGTGGCGCTTTGTATTTACATAAAAATTATATTTCACAATAATAATATTAATTAATTTCCACCACCAATGATTATGAAATAAATCACTCCACGTGATTTGTATTAATTTATTCTGCCCGTAATATTCGTTATACGTATACCGCAGATATATTTAATTTTGTTCCGCAAAATTATTTTAATTTTAAATATGGACGAAAGCGTCTAAAAAAATTGCCAAAAAATATTAAGCGAGCGTGTGTCACAGTGAAAATATCAATCTCGAGTGTTTTGTTTTTTTTATTAAAAAGATGATGATGATAAATATGCCATATTGTAAGGTCGAGAAAGAGAGAGATATGTATTTTCTTGAAATGTATATTTTGCTCTACTATGCTAACAACCAAAAATAATTTGTACTAAATTTGAATGTCACAATCCAATTTCGGTGTTGTATTAAATTTATCCAAGATATTAACTTAATACAAAATAGTGAACTGTACTCAAATATAGGGAAATATATTTATTGAGTTGAGCACAGGCATAAACCAATATAATAGTTGCAAAGCAATTGCTATCCTATTATAGGTGTCACTATTGACCGAAAAGAGATGTGCCATCACAATTATATTTTTAAGTTGAACTGCGTTACATTTCAAATAATTGTGGCGATAAACGAATTTAATTATCGATTTAAATGAGTGGGTCGCTACAACTTCATAAGTATCAATATCACTAAGCAGATCTAACATTTTAAGTTCATACTCGTCCTTATTAATTATTACGGTTCGATTCCCTTTGTCTGATTTTGTGACAATTATATTGTCATTATCTTTTATAAACTGTAAAGTCTTTTTCTGTGCCTTAATAAAAATTGTATCATTCTTTGTTAAATTTGGCTTTCTTTTCAAATATTGGGTTATATCATTAGTAATTTTAGATCTTTTTACCGTAGCCAAATTAATATCCTCAAATGCTAATATATTTTCGATATCAGCAAGTAAATCCATTACCGGTAATTTTTTATGCTGTATTGGGAAACTGAATGTTAATATAATGAAAAGGAATGTTGCATACTCGTTTATTAAAAGAGCTTTGTATCTCACCTATTCAGATTTTAGACAAAACACAATTAAAAAAATTACAAACATTTTGAAAATTAATAATTACCCAACAAAATTAATAAGAAAATTAATTACGAAATCTCTATATACATATCAAAACAAGAAACAAGCAATTAGGAATGAAATTAAATTTGGAGTTTTACCGTATATACCAAATTTAACGGACAAAATTAGTAACATTTTGAAATTAAATTCGAATAATTTGTTAATAGCCAACAAAATCATGAATAAAACGTCGGACACATACACTCAATTAAAAGATAAAATACCATCTTCACAAAAAAGTGGGTTAATCTATAAAGTGTTATGTAAGGACTGTAATTCGTGTTATGTTGGAGAAACCGGAAAAACTTTAAACCAAAGAATGGTCGAGCATAAAAGAGATGTTGCGAACTTAATAAAACTCAAAGGTATACCACCTACCAATTTTAGATCAGCTCTTGTAAAACATTGCAGTGAAAATAAACATAATTTTGACATTGAAAATGCAACGATCTTAAAATATGAGAGTAAAAAATTGAAGCGCCAATTTAAAGAATCGTGTCATATATGGTTAGAAAACAATCCTGTTAATTACAAAGTTGATACAAATAGATTACAAGCTAGCTACCTCAAAATTATTAAAAATTACACATAAAATACTTTTATCCAATTTTGATGTATAATAGCCCGATAACTAGACTGATTTCAAATAAAGAAAATGTAAAATAACCCATTGTTATTATATAACCCACGCTGCTAGGGGCAACGTGAGTTATATTTTGTATAACAAAATATTGAGTAGTCATTGGAAAATTATTCATAGATTTCGTAATTTACGTCAAAGAAACACGTCACATAAATTTAAAAACGGTCACTTTGATGAAATGTATTTCAAAATTCAATGCTATAGTATGAAAACACAAAATGGAACTATTTCTTATTAATTTCCGATTATTTACATTTATTTCAACAAAATTGGATAAAACGTTGTATGCCACTCGTGAGCAAAGAGATATTATCCACTCAGGATAATATCCCACTCGGCTATCGCCTCGTGGGACAAACTTATCCCTCATGGATAATATCTCGTTTTACTCACTAGTACCATAGACAATCATAATAGATCTCTCATTTGACTAAAAACAGAAAATAAAAACAAAAATTTTCCATTCAAATATTATCGGTGTATTGCATATACGTATTATATTTGCAACGCATTCTAAAATTATTGCCTTATAAAATACACAACACAACGATACATTGGAATTATCAGAAGTTTTTGTTTTTTTCCTTTAGTTACTATGAAATGAGAAATCTAGTATGAATGTCTATGCTAGTACCATAAATAACTATTGTATCTAAAAATTCTATGTAGCCTAAATTTGTGACGTTGAAATGTGTTTGTTGTTATTTTGAAATATTATTTTGGAAAAGGTCAGCTGTTTTTGTTATTGTTTTTTGTCTAGTATAAAAAAATAAATAGAGGTCAAGGCTAGCCAAACAAATAAAAATTGTTTGTTTAGTATTGTATAAGAAAAAACAAATTATTCAATTTTTGGAGACAAAAATAGTCAGAAGAAAATATTTTTGGAAAATTGTAAATATTTTTATTTTTATTATATACACTTTATTTATGTCACTTTTATTGTTTTTATTAATATTAATTGTTGTAAATTTTTAGTTATTTAATCTACATATTGCTTGAAAATGGCGTACAAAGCCGAAATATTGCTTAAAAATAAAAAATAAAATATTTTTTAACAAAATAATTTTGGGTCTATAATTGAATGCAGAAGGATATATATATATATATATAAAAAAAGACCTTATATATACAAATTAAATAAATATTTATAATAGGATAATGGAGCTAGATATTTCTTTCGATTGTCCGAATTTCCCCATTGATTATTTATAATTAAAAATATATGATTAGAACGCGGTTATATTATTATATAAAATTTTTTAATGTAGATTTGTGTAGCAAAAGCAAGATTAGGTCCAACAATTATAAATTGTTTAACTTGACCCACAAGTAGGTAGGTGTATGCTATAGAATTTGCATTTCGATCGTATCCTTTGTCCCTCTTGTGATAAGCGCTGTGATGTAATTTCGGCTTTATTTTTTTAAATTAATTATTTATTGAAATGTTTTTTTTTTTGTTCTAGCGACGAAAGCGATTAGGTAGAGAATTTTATTTTTTGTAAATATTTTTTAATAATATTTTTTTAATGTACATATGTACATATTTTTAATTTGTAATAATAAGCGTATTTTGTTGAACAAAACTGAATTGTGGTACGACTACGGACCTTTCTGTGTCTATGCCTGGTCCTAGTGGACCGCCACCCAAACCTAACCTAACCTAGATGTAGACTCAATTTTTTCTAGAAAACATAAAAGAGTTCTAAGTGGTATTTTTTGTAGAGGTAAAAAATATCGTGATCTTAAAGTATTCATATTACTCTTTATGGTCAGTACTATACTTGAGTACGTATCACAAATTGTAAACCTATTTTAGAATACTTCTTACGATGTGGTTGAGCGTATAAAAAAAAAATTTACAAGATTTCTGTGGGATCATGGAGTTTTAATGGAAAACACGACAATAGTCACATTTTCGGGACGCTGTTTCTTACACTGCAGCGACAGAAAATTTTCGATATCTCCGTCATCCATCATGCATAAGGCATTTATATGTATATGCGTTGTTAAAAATATTATCCAATTTACTAATAAATGCATTTCCTTTTGACGGTAAACTTCCAAATCAAAGGCCATTACGGTTTATGGTGTCATAAAAGAGGCCATAAAACATAACGGTCTTAGCAGGTCATAAATGGCTAATGATTGCATAACTAATCAGCTAATATTGCTATCGTAAAATATAATGGTCCTAGATAGCATCACACCATAAAATATAATGATTATTGGCACCAATCACTAATAAACTGGCGAAAAAAACGCTATTTGTTAACCGAAACTAGGACCACCTTAATGTATATGTACATATATATAAAAAACAATTATTTTCATCATAGACACGTTTGTTTTGAATTGATGTCTAGAAGGACAGTGGCATTCCAGCAAGGTTATTTACCCTGTTTATAAATGAATGAGGTACATTACTTTTTATATTATATGGATATATCGAAACAAAATGCAGTAAATTGTTGGAAGAAATTACCTTTTTATACCATTCGGGTTTAATAAATTTTTTTTATCTGTGTAATTTAAGGCCCAGAATTATTTCACAATTATAGATGATTAAAAATTAATTACCAATCATATTGTAGTTGTTTCAACTGAAATATATTGGAAACACATTTTTAAATATTTTAGATTTATTTATGCTAGATTGTACATTCGTCCTTCCTATGTATAAACTAAAATTTGGACGAACAATAAAAGTGTTTACTTAAAAATTAACAAATTTAGACAATCAACAACAATTTTGTTCAACCAACAATCACTTATAAATACTTAGGCGACAAAATTACAAAGTTGTGCGATCGATTTTTTAAATGTTTCACGGGGAAATATTAAAGTCAAAGTGTTTACTTACAACAACTTACTAAATTTTATTTCGATACATCAAACGTGGCTCATTAATTTATAAAAAGGGAGATTTACCTTACCCTACTATCTGTCTAGACAACAAACGTGTATAAGTATTGAATGATTAATTTCCCGATTTGAATGTATGATCAAGCATTAAGCCGGACCCTTTCACCCTTGTACACCCGCTTACATTTACAAAACTGAAGAACTTTATGTAAAAATCTATAAATCGTAAAATAAAGTATGGATCAATATCATTTAAACCAATTCCAACGTAATAAAATTGGGTCTAAAACTTAAAAATAATTCGGATAAACTAAAATTATCTAATTAAAATGGTAATAAATCATTCGAAAAATACACAAGAAATAATGGAGAAAATACCAGACGCACTGGACTAGGGCGACAAAGGCCGTCGGTTCGATTCTCATCCAATTGTATTTTTATTGTTATTTGTTTGGTTTTCATGTAATGACCATTTATATTTTACTATAAAATATATATTGCCCCTTATAGTTATTTACAGTAATTATACAAAAAATACGTCGTCCCCGCGTTTATGATGCTCTCAAATGTATGCGAACACTACTACAAATTATTTGAAAACTTTTATATTATCAGTTGTAGTAAACTTCACAGCTATGTTTGAAACAATATAACAATGAAAATTAAATAAAATTTCTTATGTTGGATGTGGCTTAGTAGTAACGTATTGAAAATGCTCAAAGCATTTTAGTTTTGTTTTTCAATTTATATATTTTTTGAAGAAAAGCACAGCCCCCGCTGTTTATCGGTCTGTAAACTTTTTGTGTGATTCTCGAAAAAAAGCACTTACTCTTTGGTTTAAGGTCTATTTAAGGTGAAATAATTGTTAAAAACCTTTAATGTTACACGAAAAAAACACTTTAATAAAGGTTGTTATATTTTATGTATATTAACTGTCATTTACATGAGAATATTTGCCCCCGTGTCAGTTTATGAGAACCTTTCATATATAGCACAATAAAGGTTTTTATTAAATTAATTGGTAATTATTATCATTTGTATCTCGAAGGTTCCTGTTTTTTTATGAATAGTTGCAAAGCTGAACAATGGATTTTCAAATTAATATAAGAAATTGTATGCAACTTTGTTTATCAAATATTATTATTTCATTAAGAAAATTAATCATATATGATCTGAAAGATTCTTATTCCAATTACAAAGGATATCATATTTGTATCAAGCCGTATCATTGCTTTATGATATATTTTCTTATTAACCATAACAAAATTATGTAGCTTTTATAAGGGCCTTTCTTATTTAAATAATAAAATGTTTATAGTATGCGTATCAAACACTGCTATTGTTGGGTGAAACCACTATCCAAATTTAAGCAGTTCTTCACATATCTTTTACAAAGCTTTCATGAATAATAAGAGAACCATTGCAAAATATTTTAATAAAATTTCGTAAACTCTTGTTACTGCTCTTAAATAAAACATCTTATTTATTAATTTTTAATTATTCAACTATTGCACATTTATTAATTTAGTTTATTTAAAATTTGATTAAACTCAGAAACAATTACATATTATCCAAAAATGGTTTACTTTAGAATTTGTAAGGCATAACGTATATTAGGTTGATGAAATGCTTCTGAATCTTTGGTCCAACAAAGGGTACTTCAATAATACGTCTGAAAGTAAAATTGGGAAATTGAAATCTATATAATAACATGATTTAGAAGTAAATTCACATAATATAAATAAATACCTATAATCTTCAAACCAATATACTCCAAATTCAATGTTTCAATGCAGCCTTTGGTATGGAGATATTTAATCTATTACAGAGAGAAAAAAAAATTAAGCTCATAAAAATGTACAGTAAATCCGTGTGTTCAAACGTATATTTTCTACATGACATAATTACACACATTTCACGTTCACACGTAAAATCTCAAACTCTCGGCACCAATTGCAATTTATCTATATACATATGTGTACAATTATTTTCATTACATTATGATGCTTTGAGAAGAAATGTACTCAACAACAAGAAATCAAAAATTAAACATTTTTAGGAAATAATTTTGTTTAGTCGTCGCCATTTTGGCTATTGGATAAAAATCAGTGTGTATTAATAATAATTAAATAGCTATGTACTCAAACCTAAAAAATGTTTAAAAGTATAAAAAAACGGAAAACCTGAAACAAAATCGAAAACATAATTTGTTTCTTCATTCCTCAACGGTCATATTTCAAATGAATAGCGAATACATACAAAAAAAAAATCCGACCCTACAAATGTTTATATTACTTTTTCAATGTATTAGTGTGTAACAAGTCGTGCCGCAATAAAAAATTTTGAGGAAAAATTCCACACAAATATCCCCATTCCAAAATTAGTTTGTAGGCAAAGAGGTAAGGAACGAGGAAGATACATGGAGTCAGAGGCGATGCGTGAACTTTTATGTAGAGGAAGCTGAGTAATAATTTTAAACATTTACTATTTTTAAAATGAAAAAAAAATTGTTCGTAAGATGAACTAGCGACAGTAACCCAAAACTACTTTACTTACCTAAATACAAATAAATCTATGAACAAAAGTAGCAAACGTTTTGATTTAAAGCTTTTTTAAATTTTTGTTTGATACATATTTTAATATAAAGTAAATAAAATACATTTAATTAAAATTCAATTATATTCGTCTATTTTCCTTTTTAAATTCATGAATGATTAAACTGTAAAAATCTGGTGAACCTTTTCTTTTAGATAGCAGATTTTTTTCTATAGAAATTAAAGAAACATGAGTCAATCTTTCGTCGCTAATCGTGCTTCTTAAATAATTTTTTATTCTGCGTAACGCAGAAAAGCTTCTCTCGGATGATAAACTTGTAGATAGTATAGTTAAAAATAGGCAGCAAAGGTTTGATACTTCTGTAAAAGTTGATACTAAATCATTATCTCTCAGGAAACCAAACATTTCTGATATTGTTTTGGACAAAAAGTCCTCATCACTATAAACCACAATTAATTCCGACCTTAATTTTAGAAAGTCGAAATGTTTCCCATAAATGTTTTGTAATTAAAATTTTTAAATTGTTGGTCCGGAAATGTATTTTTAAAATTATGAAAAAAATTTGAATTTAAAGTTCCAAAAATATTAATTCAGAAATATTTTGAAATCTTGTGTGTAGCTCATTTGAAATGTTGTCGATTATTTCAAAAAAAAAATTTTCTGTAAGAGTTAATAATTTTCTGTTTTTTCCCACACTTCGTCGAATTTATCACGAAAATCGTTAATTATTTGGTGATAATTTTTAACGTTAATGTTCGCTAAATTAATATCGGAATTTTGTTTTTGTAAGCACTCGAAAAACATGTCGGAAAATGGAAATATTTCAGAAAAAATAACAAGTAAAAAAGTAAATTTAAAATCTCGCAGATATGTTGAGAAGCCACGTGCCAAATTAACAGTTTAACTGTCCCAATCAGATGGATTATCCAACACATTTTGAAAAAGTTCAGCAAGTTCTTGCCTATATTCAAAAATTACACTGACAATACGAGCCGTATACTGCCATCTGGTAGGGGCAGAAGCTGGAATTCGTCTTTTAATTAAAAAATCTAATGCGCTTGTCCGTTTTGATGATTTTTTGAAAAATGTGCTTATTCCAGATAGAGCCATAAAAAATAATTTACATTCTTTAACATTTGATAGAGATTGTGATAAAACTAATTTAAGTCTATGTGCGATGTATAAAAAAAGGTTCTTTGCAAATCTCTTTAATTCTAGCTTGTAGCCCTGTTAGGTGTCCAGCCATAACTGCCGCTCCATCATAACTCTGAGCTACAATTTTGTCTGTACATTGATATTCTTTAAAGATGTCCATGGCCACTTCGAATAATCTTGAAGCAGAACGATCAGCAGAAACATTCCAAAAGCCCAAAAACCTTTTTTGGATTGCACCTTCTAAATCGACATACCGAAAAACCACTGAAAGCTGGATGACGATTGCTACAAATTTGGTCGTATTTATCTCGTTTTTATTTGCATTTTGCAATACTGATGCCGTGCTTTTAATCAGGTCATTTTGGATATCGCTCGAGGTACCCGTAAAAATGTTGGACTGTTCTAATTGATTTTGCAAAGGAGGAAAATATTTTGCAATTAATCTTACTAGTTATTTATATTTTCCTCTATCATTCGACGAAACTTCTTCGTTATGGCCACGAAATGGCAAATCTTGTTCGCACAAGTAGCACATAACATCTATTAAGCTTTCCAGAATTTTAATATTTTCCCTTACCTTTTCGTTATGCTCAAAGCAAAAGCATCCGATATAGAACCTTCGATTCTTTTGATTTTCCCAAACCTAGATAATTCTAAAACAGACCTTAGATGGTCTGAGGAAAGTTCGTGCCTTTTAATTGCTTTGTGAATATTATTGAGATCACTGAAGCCGGTTTTGCGCCACACACCATTATCTTTGCAAAAAAGTAAACACGGCCAACAAAAAGTTTTGTTTAAAAAATCACAACCTGTCAACCAGTTATGTTTTCCATATAGTTCCACGGAAAAATCACGCGTAAAATTTTTGGCAGTGGTACACAACTTTTGTAGCAATGGGTTTGGTTTACCCGACGAAACAATTTCTTGTTTTCTACCAAACGAGTTTGACGAAAACCCAAATTCGAGTAAACTTTCAATAACGCACTTGCAATTATTATCACTTGTCGCCATGTCAATTTTGATATTCAATTTTGTTCACATAAAAACTTACGACTCAAAATACTATTCATACGATCAATCTCGCATTAATGTCATATTAGCTATGTAAAGTTTGTTTACACTTTGTTACGTTTACCCTATATAGAATAAAACTTTTCACTTCAAAATAATTACATATTAATTTTCTAGTGATTCAATTATATTTATTTCAAAAATGGACGAATAAAGCAACGACTGTCACTACCAAAATGCATTCCAAGCAAAGAAAACGACGCTTCACTCATATTCTTGTATAAAATACATGTAAATAAAAGTTGCTGTAATATTCTTTATATAGCAAAACCGATACTAATCGCTTCATATATTTTACCTATTCTTTATATACCAACTCCAAGTATGCTTAATTTATAGTAGCTTCTTCCCGTGTAAAAAAAGCAATCAGTGTATAATGTTTTGGTTCTCACTTCCTCTACATAGAAGAATAATAATTTGACAATAAAATACACACATCGTTATAATTAGTTCGCAAATTCTTTATAGAAACAATACACATGCACTCAAAGCTAAATATTATTATTTAGACGAGCGAGAAACTTTTCCATCATTCTCCTGTTTTGATTTTAAATATGAGTAATATGAACACTATGTGTACTCCAGCGATATAAATGCATGGATAGGGGATTGATCAAAACTCACATTGATTTACGTCACAAAGAATGGAGCAAATTTTATTGTATAGTCTTACTACTCTTTTATATACTCCTCTTTATCAAAAAAAGTATTTCCGAATAAGTGCCCTACTTGAATAAATTTAATTTCGAAAGTTTTCGAAACAGATTTTTTTTTTTTTAAGTTGAATGGAATAAATATTGGATAATGTTTAATTATATTAAAAATAATTAATTAATTATATCAAATTTGAATAGTTAAACATTACCCTACCAGATTTCGCACACTAATTTAAAAATTAATAAGCTTTTTTTCCTTTTAATTTCAAATACATCCCTGAAAAGTAAACAACAACAAAAAAATCGAATAAAACGTCAAAAATCTAGCATAAACAAACATTCAAGTGAATTTTCATTTTTTATTTTTAAGATGATTTTTAAATATGTTACCATGGTTACTACTACTTTTATATTATTGTATCTGGCATGCTTTTAATTTGCATCGTTTATTTATTCCGTCTCTAGGTTACAGCTACTTTGCTTTACCGCCTCCTACACATAAATTTGAATTTGGTATTCGAAAATTCGGATTTAAAGACAAGGACGAAGGTTTTTCTTTCTCTGTCACACACTAAATACTTTTTCGGTTTCTCCATAAATTTTGTTCTATCCCCTATCCATGTATATATATCGCTGGTGTACTCCCCCTTCACATTTAGTGGTCATATTTAAAATAAAAACAAAAGAAAGAACATTGAAAACCTTCTCGCTTGTTAAAACAATAACATTTAGGTTTTGGTGCACCTGTATTGTTTCTATGCAGAATTTACGTACTAAATTAAATTAACCTTCATCCGTCCCTAACAAAAAGTAACACTAAAGTTCCTTTGGTCAAAAATGACCAAATTAAATTCAACAGCAAATTTACGCTAAGCAATACGATGTAAATTTTTGTTTCCAAATTTAATTATTAAAACAAAAGATAACACAGTAATTTAAAACAATTTCAATGTTTATTTACTAAGAACAATTCATATTTTATTTCGTACACTGATGGCACACATTCTTAGTATGAGCTATATGCAAATAAATTTCTTACATATGTGCCTGTTGTACGAATTTTGTCAGAAACTGCAACGGCCTCTTTTTTGTGCTCCTGCTAATTCTCTAGATTATGACGGGGTTGAAAATTTTGCAACGTTTGATGTCAAATTTGCTATAGATTGCGTCAATATGTAGACCGTGAGAGGTAACCCCTTCTAGACCTACGTGGCTTGATCAACGACTCCACCCAGTGTTTCAATAAATAGTTGGCTTTTATATTACTTCTTATTACTCCATTCTGGCAAACACTAGTGAATAGCACGAGCGCATTTATTACTGATCCAATATGTTAGTGAACACAGAACACTCCTACTGGCTATCTATTTGTTTTACATGTACTTGTACAGCAGGCAATCGTTTTATCGACCATGTTTACACCGCCTTTCGTTTTTTTTGCAATCCACTAAAATATTGTTTTCTTTTCGGTATCTCTGCAAAAGTTACAATGTATATCTTTTTGGGATGTATGATAGCAAGGATCCTTAGTAAAAGCGAAAGTAGAGGAATAAAAGCTTGTTTCTGATTTCTAGAATAATCGGTGGTATTGATGTTTTTTTATTTCGAATTGTTCTAATCATGGTCATGTGGCGTTTTAGTAGCATTTGCCTAGCTCGTAGGATGTAAACAAGTTATCAAATGTAACGTTTCTATCTTTTATAAGCTGCGTGATAGACAAACCAAAGACTACAAGTAAACCCTGATTTCTCTCAGGTGCTGTGCCTGTCTCCTTTCCTATGTACGGCTGTACGTTTCAAACGTTAGAGCTTTCACTACCGCAGAACAGCAAAATATAATCCCATACTTGGCGATCTCCAAAACATAATACCATTCGGTATATATTGTCGAAAAGGGCACCGTGCACGAAATCCAACCAACTGCTCGTTATTTGAAACGAGTCCGGAAATATATCCACCCACTTTATTCGTATTTCTACAATTGGTGCTAACTTATTGATGCATTTATGACTAGCTCGTGTGCTACAACCAAATCTCATGACATGACTCTTGAAATTACTTTAAACAGTTTTAGAAGTATGTATTACTTTCCCAAGAATCTACATGAAGTTCACGTAATCCGAAATTTTAGAACATGTATCATCAGGTGAAAATGATGTGCCCTCGCTCAGCTAATTCTTCTTCAGTTGCCGTTGACATCTTTGGAAAATATTATGTATTATGTATATGTACAAAATGATTTTAGTTTACCATTGACGAAAATTGGAATAGCAAATAATGTGAAATTCATCTATTGGTCATTTTTGACCACAAGATCTTTAGTGTTACTAATTTCGTAGCAGGGTAACGGTTAATCAGAAAATTCCAATTCTTTGAGTAAATCATAACTAATACATATAAATTAAAGTCACAAAGGAAAACATGTTTAAAGGTTTAATTTAACAAGATATTTGAAAAACAATATTCGATTTGGTCAAAAATGACGCGAGGGACGGATGAAGGTTAAAACAATGTCTCTAGATAAATATAAATGTAATGTTTTAAAACCTGTAAAAATCAAACCAAGTTAAATAAAAATTTATGTATTGAAAAAAAATTAAAACAACCAATTATTAATATGTATTTCAATTTTAATTAAACAGCGATGAACTTGATTAAACACACGCCATATTGATTTAATGCTATAAAATAAAAATAAATAAGTTTAAAAAAATTTTATTTTCATTATGTAAAATATTGCGTACATTTTTTGAATTTATATGTCGTTTAACCTATGCAATCCTAGAAAAACGTATAGTCGCAAAAATCGGGCCGAAAAATGTTTAGGTTTGTGAGTTTTGGGACTTCAAAGTTTCCAAGTGACCGGAAACTAATTTGATTTAATACCTACATCATTTGATTCGTCAATATTTGAAAATAAATTATATCTAGTATGGTTTTATTAATAGCTGAAATCTCAAAATAAATTATATCTATTATGCTTTTATTAATAGCTGGACATTCTCATTTCTGTGTTGAGATTTCTGTGACGTTTTATTGACCTTTTGTGGCATTTTAATGATTGAAATTTCAACGATATATTGATCGATACATTATTTGTGAATTAAAATCGCGTTTAAAGGTATTATTTCTAAGTAATAAATTCTCTTGATATAAGGCCGTATAAACCTTATTATGCTACACCATTAGGCCCATTGCACATTTCAGCTAAGCTAAGCGAGAAATGTAGTTTTTGTTTGCTTGGTTAGCTCGCCTAGCTCATCCCTTAGCACTCTCCAGCTGATAACTAGCCTTAAACACAAATACATTGTTGATTTTATATCTTCTCATTAATTTTTTTTATTTTCAACCAGCGGATAAGAATTTAGCTCACATCGCTTAGCTTAGCTTAGCTGAAATGTACAACGGGCCTTAGGGTGGAGCAAGTTTTGGGGAAAGGCGCTGGGAGATTTATAAAATGAAATCGTATCTGACGAGGAGGCGGTAGGCGGGATTCGATGGCAAAAGATAATTAACTTTAATTATGATAACAAAACTTATTTTAACAATAACAATTAAAAGAAATAATTATTTTTAAAAAAAAATTTATTACGAAATTTTAATTTGTAAAACGTCCTTATAAGAAATTATAAAAATATTAAAAAATATTATTTTTGAAGATCGATTTCAATAGGCAAAGCTATCATAATCAGTTTAATTTACTTATTAACCCTGTTAATACTTACTTAATTATGATTTTATATTATTTGTGTTTTATTATTTTGTATTACCGAATGGCCCACAGTGATGCAAAGTACTGATTGAAAAATCATATCGGTCAATTCTGACGTTTCACATAATATTGTGAAACGACACAGTTTTCAGAAAATAAATTTTGAATATTGTGAATGCTCTCTAGACGAATCAATTTAAATTTAATGAGAATTTTCAAAACTATTCTAGAGATGTATAATTGGATCTTATTGTTAAAGGTTGTAATGAAATCCTCTAGATTACCTCTTATTGTAAGATGAAAATACGTGTCAGTTCTAAATAATCTAACAAGGGAACCTTTTGAACTGTCAAATTCAAAAAATGCTAAAAACTGTTCTAAGTTGTAGTACACTGTGGGACATTAACGACATTAGATTATAATTTGAATACAATTATTTATAATTCGATTTTTGAATTTGAACGTTTGAAAAGGTTCCCTTGTAAGATTATTTGTGAGTCTGTGATTTGGCGGCATGAGATTAGAAGATTTATATTATCGTGACCAATTGTGATATTGGGGAAGAGGTCTCCTCGAATATATAAAACAATAAAAATTATGTACAACGGTTAATCAACATTTAGGCTGATACAGCCTAATCCATAAAAATGACAGCATTGTTTTTTTAATTTGTAATTTCTAAATTTTGGTTTCACTTAAACTGTGCAACTAAAGTTTCCTCAATTGTCTACGTAGTCCTACGTTAATATTTCGTGTCTCGGATACAAGCTCGTCGGTTTTTTTTCCTGTGGTGCTACTCCAATTCGGCTAAAAAATATCAAATGATCAAATGGTGATTGTTTCAAATGGTGTTTGTCTAATAATAATTTTGTGATTAAATAATTTGTTTTGTCAAGCCGTCAAATAGCCATCCTTTATACTGAATGTTATTGAATGACGTTTTTTAAACATCGCTTGTTAAAATTTACAGACGGTGTCTGACTGCGTTAAATTTTTTTTTGTGGTGAATAAAAAAAAAATTTAATTTCATTTGTCAAAATTTTCATTTTTAACTAGTTTTTAACTAATTCACTAACAGCCTAACAAGTCCTATTTTACTTGGTCAAACCCATTTATGATGTATTTTTCAAAATGGAAGTTCAAAAAATATATTTTAGACATAATTTAATTTTAATATTTCTGCAATTAATATTCATTTAATAGCAATATAGCCTCATGTTGTTGTTAAAGATATGTAGAAAACTTTTATATAAACGGTTTATAATATTTTTGCTGTTTTCATTGAATGTCTTGAATCGAAAAAACATTAGGATTATGGCTCTACACTCTAGCTAAGAGATTCTGATAAACGTCGACACTTTAAGTTTATTATGCAAACTCGTATGAAAACCCATATTTCTTAGAATTTATTAATGTAACTTAGGTTACGATTTTGCTTATATTTTGACAAACTTAACTTAAAGGCCGAAAACGAATACATTCATACATAATTCTCTGTATTGCCAATTATAATTACAGGTTCCACGAAATTTGGTCGAAGCACAATTTTTCTAAAAACAACTTATCGTAAAACAATTCGTAAACAACCAATTCACAAAAAAACAATTCATAGTACATACAACAATTTTACGAAAACACAATTCTACGCAATAACAATTCGTCGCAAAAATTCATAATAAAGAGTTGTTATTACCATGGGATTTGCTTTTTATTGAGTTTCTAGGATTTTTCCGTAACAGTGATTGAATAAAATTACAAAAATTAAACAATTTAATTATAATAAATATATAAACAATATAATTGTTTATTAATTTATATTTATTTGTTATTAACAATATCAGAATAAATAATTATTAATTTTGTTGCAAAATATTTGACTTAGGGAATGGAATAAATACATAATGTTCAACGTGAAAGTTATAAAAGATTTAAATTGAAAATCCAAATAATATTATAAACAATTAAATAGAATGTGTTCTAAAAAATATTGATTTATTTATAAAGAAAAAAAAAATATTAATAACAATTATGGTTACAAAAATAATTCTTTGAGTTATTATTAAACGGGTTGGGTATGTAATCTTGCATTACAAAATATTGCAATAAAAAAAAAATATTGCAATTACCTAACTTTGGAGTAATTAAGAAAATTATGCGTGAAGGTACCACCCCAAACTAATTTTCTTTAACGCACTGTATCTTAGTAAATATTGAAAATGAGCCCCCGTCCAGGAACGATTTTTGCTTGAAATTAATCAAGGAATTAATCAAAGGAATTAATCAAACTTACGATCTCTTATTGTGGATAAATTCAAAAGTGGGTTGCAATGTGGAGAGAACTTTCGAGTAGTAAAACATCTTGGAATCAACAGACAATTTGTTTACCGCACAGTGTATCGTTTCTGTGATACGGGATTAAATGAAAATCGCAAGAAACTGGTCGAAAAACAAGTGTCCGAATAAAAAATAACATAAAGATATTACGGGAGCGCATACGCAGGAATTGTGACAGATTGGCAAATCGACAAATACTCAGGGACGACTTAAAAATGTCAGCCTTGAAGAGAAAGAGAATTCATAGGCTTACTACTTAAGGAACTGCTTTCATAGCACGCGGATGACGATATTATCTTCTCAGATGAAAAACTTTTTGTGCTTCAAGTTCCGCACAATGTTCAAAACAATCGAGTTGGGCGGTTTCAATAAAGGATGTCCCAAATTATAAAAAGCACATACCGAGGTTCCAAAATGCGTCTTCGGTAATGGATTGGGGAGCCGTATCCAAAAGAGGAACCCACCCTTCCACTTGTTTTTATTGATAAAGGTGTTAAAATAAACGCGAAATACTACTTGAAGGAGGTTTTGCAGAAAACGTTATTGCCAGAAGCCTAAGCAATGTACGAAGAGGAATATTATTGCTTTCAACAAGACGGAGCACCATCACATACGGCGAAAGTAGTTCAAGAGCGGTGTGTGGCTAGTTTAACTGACTTCATCACAAAATGCGAATGGCCGCTTAGTTAATCAGATTTAAATCCCTTCGATTTTTCTATCTGGGGGTTTATTGTATAACAGCTTAAGAGCTACCCATACAAGACTTTGGATGAATTTAGGACGGTAATTTTGCGTATTTGGAATAAAATCCCGATTGAAGTGATCCGTGCCGCGTGTGGCGATTTCGAAGCAAAACTGATGCCCGTAATACAGGAGAGACGTGATACAATTAAATAATGTTATAATGTTTCAAACTACGAAGCTTTATGTTACTGATTCACAAATAAAACTTTAATTTTATTAATTAATTTAAAAAATACAGCTAGTTTGTTTTGTAACCATATATAGTGGGGGCACAATACGTCAGCGTATGTAAAAAAAAAACAATACAACAAAAAAAAAATATTTGTACAATCATCATCGACATTGTTTTGCCAATCTAATTTTGAATATTTCAGAACATACAAGATTAAGCGGTAATTTCCTCATTACGTTATTGTTGATTGTTATAATAGTTATTTACGTCACAAGGGCGGTAAATGAGTTGTTACAGTATGAGTTCGACGTTTATTTTGAACGAGTACTGTAACGCTCATTTAACGTACAACGTTTTATTTCATACTATATGGGACATTAATTCGATTTTTTCATTTAAAATTAAATTTTAAAGTAAAAACATGAGTTTGAAATTTAGAGAAAATCAATCGAAATGATTTTCAAATTATCAAGTTTCCCTAGTTATTTTTTCTTTTTTTTTGGGTTTACAGTCTACTCTACTGTAATAGCTCGTTTTCCGGACACTTTTGTTCTCTGACGTAATGATTCATTTCCCGGACTGAAATCAATCACGTAAACATTGATTTTCGGTATAGTATGAAATAAAAATTATTGCAATAAACCAGTAAAATGCAAAATCGTGCGATTATTTTGCATATTTACATTGGATTTGTCGTCATCACAAGTATTTATTGTGGCACGCAGGCGAAATTGATACAGCACAACATTTCATCAAAATATCAGTATTCTAAACTGCATTAGCTGCACTTGTTGTACACAAATTTCATCAAATCTCATCAATAACACAACATTTTAACCATTTACAAAATTTGATCAAAGACACGTGAATTTTAATAATTTTATTTCCATTGGTTCGACTATATTTCGTAGTGTTATCTAGCACTGTTTATCAAATTGAAATTAATTTGAGTTTGAAAAAAACAAGAAACAAATAAATATATTTATGTCAGACGAAGTTGAAGTTTTACAATTGCGCAATCGTGAAATTACAAAAACTAGTGAAAGTAATTAAAAAAAAACAGTTCAGATTAATTCTGATTTGGACGTATGGTTGTACCAAACAGAGCAACTTAAATATCATCCAAAGATTTCAGAATATGGTATTAAGGAACATCGTTGATGCACCTTGGTATGTCAGAAACAATGATCTCCATAGGAACCTTAAAGTGAACCTCATCGTAAATGAAATTCAGGAGGAAGCGCGGAGACATGAAGAGAGGCTCCGGCATCATGTGAACATTGAGGCAACTCAGCTTCTAAGCAACACGAATTTAATACGCAGACTTAAAAGAACCAAACCTTTTGAGTTGGTGTAATTGTTAGCTTAAACAGCATTGTGCTGTGTAAAGCCCACTACAAAGATGTGGTTTAATTCAATTTACCAGACTCTATGGAACGCCAATGGGAAGAAGCCATAGATTAATATTAAGTTAGTAAATTAAGTCAGAAACAAATTGCTCATTAGTCCAGGAGACTAGATTGTAATAACATTAAATAAATAAATAAAATTTATTTTAACCAAAAGATTAATTCTAAAAACAAAACCGATAGGGATTCTAAAAAGCCTATTTTACCATATACAAAGATTGCGAAGATCAAAATTATTTAGAAACCATTGTAATTTCTGATAGTTCTGGGGAAAGGATTAATATGGCAAACTTAGACATAAATTTAGCTCTCAAAATTATTCCTGAATTCGATGGATCATCAGAAAATTTACGTAGATTTTTATCATGTTGCGATATTGTTCATGATTCATTAAACCGACAGAAATAAATTCGTTCCTGAAAATTCTTAGAGTTAAACTTGTAAGTCTCCGAAATTGTTAAATTTGAAGAATATCATAATTGGAAAAGTCTCAAATTTGCATTAACATTTCAATTTACGTCTAAGCGTTCGCTTGAATCAACTCAAGTTGAACTAAATTCAATAAAACAAAAACCATCCGAAGATATTAAGACATTTTCAAATCGCATCGAAACATTATTGTATCAGTTGAATGAAGGTTGCTTATCAGAGCCAAACATTGAATCAATTATGGGCATTAAAAATTTGAACGGGAACGTGGCGCTTATCATTCCAGGAAGGATTATTGGATCCGATAAAACTTGTTGTAAAAGCTTGCAGATTCACATCGCTCAAAGAAGCTATAACAAAAGCGTTGGAGGAGGAAGCTATTACAAAATATGCTATATCAAAATATGCTATTCAAATTGTTTCAAGCTAGATTCTTTCAAGCTCATTCTACAAATTAGGGTTATTACCTAACCGTCAAACATTTATTAGTTCAACCTGTGCGTATTGCCATCATAAAGGTAATCTTATTCAAAATTGAATGAAAAGACAATATAATCAAAAGAAAGGTTCAAATTTAAAAGAACAAAAGTAAAATACATGATCTGCAACAAATTCGGGAAACTTGCAGGAATTCGCAGTGAGGTATACCTCAACGGATCCGAAATTATCAAAAACCAATATAGAATTATTCAAATTCCGATAAAATCAATAATTCAAGCATTTTAGATAAAAAAAGAATTCGGATGCGAGTAATGAATAAATTGAATGAATAATGAATTTAGTTACGATTTCACTTTTTTAAATTCGGATTTGTCGAATTCGAAAATGAATCCGAAAATATAATACAGCGGTACTAAATTTCCGAATACGAATGAAATATGTATTAGTAAAAACGGAGTACGCGGTAACTCCCCCTGGTGCTTTATTGAAAAAAGATGTCAATAAGCTAGCAGAAAAAACGCTAAATTTTCAAACGGAGTTTTAATTTTGCAACTGTATTTGTTATAATACAGATATAATATAAAATCTATTTCATTCTTTACGTTTATTCTTGTACCTCTTGAAGATTTTCATTTTATTCGTTTTTTTTTTATCAAAGAAGTTTTCATAAATTTTAACTCAAAAAATAAAATTTCGTAGTACCTTAATTAGAAAACAGGAAGAAGAACTAATTTAATTATGTACACACACGTATTGATAAAATTATATTCTAAAATCTAAAATATACTTTAGATTTTGATTTTTTTCGATGTACCTCATGATTTTATAGATAGAATTATTGGCGAAATTTTTTGATTTAACAAATTTTGGTATTTAAAATTAGTCACGTTCTTTATTCGAGATAAGATAATTACAATTTTAATAAATAAGTTTATTTTACCTAGAAAATCATGTACGTGTAGTAATCATGGACATTTTTATAGATTGGCGTATTTTGGTGTTTTGAAGACACTATAAAGTGTATGAGAAAACTTAGCTATCAAAATATTAGAAATTAAATTTATAATAATATACCAGTAAAAAAAAAATAACGCAATTCATGTTTAGTACTGATAGTATGATACAGGTGATTTTAGTTTAAAAAAACATTCGTTTGAATATAAGTAATAAATGAGCAATCAAACGTGAAAGTGTCGTGACAAGAGAATTTTGAAGAATAAATTTAACACGTAAATAATGTATTGTTTTCTTAAACTCAAATACGTTTATATTATAACAATGATACGTGAGTTATAGGTATGTTTTTTGTAAAAAATGGCAAAGCATTATTTTGAAGCATTTCATTTTAATAGACACAGAAAGACAAAGCAATTTTATTGAACCGTAGTTTTAAGCTACTCGGTTATTCGTATATTTATTCCTAAGTAATACAATACGGTGTCGAAAAAGATTATTATATGGATAAGTATTATTCTTTAACAAATTCAAATAAATAATATATTTATTTAGCCTAGGTGTTTGGTACACGTATGTGCAAGTATACATACTCGAAATTTTCTTATCGATTTGAATGAATATTAATCGTAGAAGAATTTGTCTATTGGTAAACAAATAAAATTTAAAGATTTTATTTTATGGTAAACGAAACTTTACCTAATAAAATTATATAAGTACAATAATAAAATCGGTAAACTTATGTAAAGCCTCCATAAGGAAATATGTTTATACATCGTTTAAAAAGCGGGATATTTAACACTAGGTTTACGGACATTTCTGATATACCTATCTCTACGGTACGCGTCAATTTGACGCGTGTTAAAAAAATAAACATTTGGTAAAATAATTAATTTATTTTTAAACGAACTTTGTCATACAGGTGTATTGACATCAAAATCATCATAATAATAAAAAGACAACTCGCAAGCTGATTGGTCAGTTCGGACAAAAAAAAAAAATTTGGGAATAGCGCAGCTAGTACCTCTATAAAAAGAGAACGGTATTATAGGTCCTTTTGTGAGGAGTAAAATATTTTAAATTAATTTTTTTTTAATTTACGCATTTTTCCATATGTACATATTCAATTTTGTGTGCACGTTTTCCACAAACAATCTTACAATTTCTACAAGGGTACTTACTTCTATTTGCTGATGTATGAGGCTCTTGAAGGTCAATATTTTCCTCAATTTCATTTTCTTTCTTACAGGCAAGTTCTTCGACTAATTGAAAAATGAAATCCTTTCTTGATATATTTGATCCGGTACATTCTTTGTACAGTATCCACGCATTTATGTGTGAGAAACCTTTTTGCTTTGATTTTGTTTGTTTTGATTTTGACGTGGATAAGTCTTGGTTTTTGTTTCGTTTTTTATCTCTGCTTTCTACACTACATACATTACTCTATACATAAGAACATAAAATAACCCTGAAACAGCCACTGGAGACGTGAGATGACGAAGTATTTGCACTGCCTTACCATTGTGTCAAATTGACGCGTCCCCGTAGAGATAGGTATACCACATAGCAAACTTCGAAATTCAAAGGCGTAGAAGAAAATAAATGTTGCCAAATATTCGTCTCGCGAAATGCATAATTGTAGGTAGAAGTAGTAAGAGATAAATCTAACCGATTTCCAAATTTTTCTATGTGAAATTGAAAATGCGTCAAATTGACGCGCTTCGTAAACCTAGTGTTAATATAGGCCTGGTAAATTCCACCTGTTACACTATGTTCATTTAAAGTATCTTTATATATTTAGTGAAAATGATTTAGTTTTTAAATCAGAAAAGTACGAGTATATTAAACAAATAATATAAAGCAAAATATTAATAAGCAATATTAGAATTTTGGACAGGATTTTCATAAATTGAGAAACATTCTAAAAAATTAGATGTCTTTTAGCAAAAAATGACCCGTGGTGACAAACTCCCTAAACTCACACAGATTTGTGTTAGAAAACAAGAAAACATTTTAGTCAAAAACTTTTTTCTAATAAGTTTACAAAAATAAGTATGGAGAAAACGGAACATTTTTTTTGAACCATATCAACATTTTTTGAAATACTCATCAGATTCCAAATTTGTCTGTGTTCGCACTCTATCATCGCGAAAATCTATTGTTGTATTTTTTTTCCGACCAGAAGATCTTTGTGAAGACCATGCTGTAGTAGACCATAGTCATAGAGAATCATAATAGATTTCTCATTTTACTAAAAACACAAAAAAAATTATAAAAATTTTCCATTAAAATGTTATCGGGGTATTGCCTATACGTATTATATTCGGAACGCATTTTGAAATCATTGCCTTATAAAATACACCAATACAACGATAACTTTGGAAATATCAGAAGCTGTGTTTATTTCCTTTAGTATAAAGAAATGAGAAATCTAGTATGAATATCTATGCTATAGATTCACTCTGAAACATGGTTCCTAATGTGTTCTCTCTTTTTCTTCCGTTGCCTACTATAGACGAACGACAGCATATGAAAATTAACGTAAAAAACCAAAATAAGACTTTAATTTTACTTGGCTTAGTGCGAGTTCACGTATATATTCTGCTGAAAAATTTTCATCAGGCAAAAATTTAATCCAATCGTCGTAGTCTATTTCGTAAAAAAATTTCCCCTTCCGAATAAAATATTTTTAAAATCGCAGACACATTTTCAGAAGCTGTACCAAACTAAAACATTAAATTGGCAAATTTTAAGAAGGAGTACCAAAATTGATTTATTAAATGTTGCAGATATTTTTGCTCATTGTCAATTTTGCTGTTCATTATTTTGCTCAAATGTAGTAAAATGTCAAAATCAAAATGACAAATATGAAAGGTCAAAATAAAATTAGTGTTTTGTGTGTTTATGTACTTACTCGTACATAATAGTTATGCTTTGCTAAATTGATTAAATCAATTTGTTATAAATAAAAAATCGTAAAATATAGGTAAATATAGTTAAAATAATATGACGTGTGTTTATTCGTCATTGGAAAATATGTATATGCCAATATAAAAATGAACAAATAGAAACTATGAAATGGAATTGGTATTGGCATTAATATTTTAATTTTTATTCCTTTTGTAAGACAGAAAAATCGTCTCAATTTTAAATACAACATTACAAAATTGTTTAAGTTATGTATTTTGTACTTCGTCTTATAATTTTGGTTAATGCTTTTTATTTTTTATTTTAGAATATGTCGCGGATATGAGATTGGCTTGCAGTTTTATCCAATGATATGCTTGCATCAGGCGCTTCTAACAGATCGGGAAATTATCATGGTACTGTGGCAAGAAAACATCCTAGTCACAATTACAGATTAAGTGTGCCATCAGACACTAAACAATGGAAATCTTTATAAATATTAGATCGCAGCGAATTTAAAGAGATAAATTGACCGACGTAAAAAAGTCAATGAAGTTAGCCCAAAATTTCAGCCCGAAATAGGTTCCTTTCTTGACTAAAATGTTGCTATCCAGAAAAAGTGTAAATGTCGTATAAAATATAGCACCATCCCGCAAAAAATGTAAATATAAAATTTAACCGATTCTAGAAAAAAATTATGTAGAAAAAATGTTATTTGCCACTGTTTTTATCAAATAATAAAAATGTAGTCAAACAAAATAACAATAGAATATTTGTGGTAAGTCCTATTTTAGCGACCCTCATGGCCGGTCTCCACTTGTGTATTTTTCTCTTGACAAAAATAAAAATCTAGTCCATTATTTTTCTCGTGACAATTTTTAGTACATTTTGCAAAATACATACACAAAAATGGTTTTGAGCATGCGCATTGAAATTTTGTCAAGAGAGGGAAATATTAGAATATTCAATATTTTTGTCATGACGTTGTGCCAATTGAGCGTAATTTGTATTTTATGCTCAATTTCTTGTCATTTTAAATATATATCTCTATTTGGTTTTGACATCTTTCAAAATCAAATATCTTGAAAAATATCGTTTGTTTTGAAAAAATAATCGCGAATTCGAAAAATTACGTTTGATAATAATAATTACATTAAATAATAGATACTATAAGTGATTTGATTAATAATAGCGTGTGTTTAATAATTTGTACAGTAGTGCCCAAGTAGCATTTTACAACTAGTTAGTTGTGTACAACCAATTGATGGTTGTCACATTATTGTCACAACCAGGAATTGCTTGTGAAATGGTTGTCAAATTTAGCAAAAACTTTATTGAAAAATTATAGTTGTGAAGTTGTTGTCTCTTGTAATATCCACAGCTGAATGGTCACCACAACCAATTAGTTTGTCACATTAGTTCACACATACATGTCACAACTAAAAAAGTTACCAATTACGAAACGCCACACATTGGTTGACAAAATTGGTTCGCACACGCATGTCACAACTAAAAAAGTTACCAGTTACGAACCACCAACAATTGGTTCGCTGCGTTGGTTGGAACATACATGTCACAACTAATTTAATAACCAATAATGAACAATAATAAATGTTACATTAAATTAGTTGTGAAACAGTTCTAACAACTGGTTACAATCACCATTTAAGATAAGTTGTTAATGGAGTGCATAATAAGTTGTGAAATAAACACAAAACTCATTTTGCGAACTAATTTAGTTGTCGTTTAAATTGTTAGTTGTACATTGGATGTGAAAACTGAGCTTGAGAACTACGAATAGCCATTTTGTTTACATGTCATTTGACAATTTAAGAAGTTACATTTTCACGAAACATCTTAAATTCAAAATGTTCAAGCCGAAAATTGAGATTTCCAAATGGAAAAAATATAAAAAAAGTGGTACATACAGACGGTTATTGATTAGGAATCGGTTAAATTTAAAAGTTTGCAATATAGACATTGTTCCTTGTGAAAATACGGTAGTTGAAAGTATTGTATCCCTGAGTAACCAGAACGTTCCTTCAGTTGAAAGTGTTTTATCCCTAAGTAACCAGAACGTGCCTTCATTTCCATTTAAATGCATAAACGATATCGAAATCACAAGTCAAGGAAATTTGGAAAATGAAGGTCATTATGAAGATTTTGAAAATTTTTGTGATGAAAGTGAAAATAAATTTGAAAAAATCAATAACGATACACATTTCCAAGAGGATTTAAGAACTTGGGCTACTACTTATAACATAAGGCATACATCAATCAATTCTTTACTACAAATTATAAGGAAACGAACGACGGTAAATGTGCCTCGCGACGCAAGAACATTATTAGAAACTCCTAAAAACCTAACATTAACCACTCTAGGTCATGGTGTATATTGGCATCAAGGCCTTGAAGTCTGCCTTAAATATAGTTTGCATGATGTTGAAAAACCGTTAAATATTTCCTTAAATTTTAATATCGATGGTCTTCCTATTTACAAAAGCTCCAAAGAAGAATTTTGGCCGATATTATTTAACATTCATGAAATCCCAACATTCACACCAATGGTTATTGGAATCTGGAGTGGGGTAGGAAAACCTCAATCTGTAGAAGATTTCTTACGGTAATAATCAAATTTTTTGTCCGCCAATCTCGCTTTCACTTAAACTTTATCTGATTTAATTTCCATTATGTTAAATAATCAATTGTTTTCTATTTATAGACCGTTTGTGAACGAGTTAAATGATTTATTGACTACTGGTATTCAAATAAATGGATATCATGTGAATATTCATATCAGATGCTTTGTTTGTGATTCACCAGCAAGAGCTTTTCTAAAAGGTGTTATTAATTTTAATGGTAAACATGGATGCCTAAAATGTGTTGTAGTTGGAGAATGGAGCCATATTAATAAAACCATGTCATTTCCACATATTGGACTACCAGAAAGAACAGACCAAGATTTTCGAAATAGGATTAGCCACCATAAAGCAGTATCACCACTTGAAGATCTGCCTATTGATATGATCAAAGACATCATTGTTGCTGAAGAGTTACATTTGATACATCTAGGTTACATGAAAAGATGTTTATTTGGGTGGAGAGATAGAACGTTCAAAAATTATATGGGGAAGTGGACTGCTTCTGAAATTTCATCAATTTCAAAATATTTATTATCATGTAAAATTCAATCAAAAAATCTTCAGAACTATTTATTTTTGGTGCTCCGTTGTCTAAATTACACAATGTATTTGAACAGCCAATTCGTTCTTCGTATATACATATTTTTAAATCCAACATAACAAAAAAACTAGACTCAAAATTTTATTCCATAAATGATATAAAGTGTAAATTAGTCATGATTCCACACAATCAGAATCAATTTATATTTATACCTCTAATACATACCTTGGATTTGTGTAGTAGAATAAATTGAAAATCGAATACAAATGTAATTTTTGAAAACATTAAAGAATATATTTCAAAGTATAAAATAACATATTTAATTGAAACAAATAATTAGTTGTTGACTTCATTGTAAAATTAAAATAACATTTAAATAATAAAAAATATGATTATTACAGCTGAACGTAAGTGCTCAATTCAAAAGACTTAATTGAATTTATTATTGGTTACCATTTCAATGTCAGATATGTTGTTGTTCATCGGGACATCAACCCGCATGGACCCCCGATATTGAAATATTATCATCATCACAAATGATGCCTCCCGAAGGAGAAATTAATATATCTTCAGTATTTTTGATGTTCTGGTCTAAATTTTTTTCTGCAATAATTTCGTCGTTCTTCAAACCGCGCTTGGCCACTTTAGATCTGCAAAAATTCAAAATATACATTAAATATGGTGATTAAATTATAATCAATATGAAGTTATATGATGTCTACCTCTTAGTATATTCGCCTTCATTAGTTTTACATAATTTCTCCTCTAAACGACGTTTGCTGTTTTTACAAACTGCCTTAAAAAACTTTTGATTTTCTTCAAAAGTATATTTTGAATCGGGTAGTAAAATTGCATTGAAAAAACAATGATGAATATTGCTAAATATGATTAAAGCTGGTTTATATTTACCACCACATTTTGTCCATTGGCATAAATGCATAACTTCGCGTGTAATATAATGATCTATTACTTTATAGGAAACATCCCATCCATTTCTTTTACCACTAGTTCCACAAATTTTAGCTAGGTAGGATGTCTAAATAAACAAATGAAATATTATTTAATACGTCAAATTAACATATAGATAATATAAATATATATAATTAATTAATTACCACCTTCCTCATAAATGACTCATCCTTCAATTTGTTATCACATATAGCTAACTCTTCAATGGTCGAAATTGGCTCAAACGTAAAATTTTCCTCTTCAAGTTGATCTTTTGTCTTACCAGTCGATAGCAGTCTTATTATTTCTGAATGTTGAGTCATTATTGTTGTCATAGTATTAGAGATATGAATTTGCGATTTTTTTAAAATTTCAATTTCACTTAAGATTTTGGTTTGATTGGCCTCTATTCGACTAATGGAACTGTTCCAACCATTGTTATTTTCCTCCAAATATTCCACGTTATCTTCTTGGTAAAGGTCAATGATTTCTCTACCTTGATTAATATCGCTGTTATTAAGAAGTTGGGAATGGCCTTCGGTTAAAATTGTGTTCAATAATGATTGGGACAGAATTGAAGTTGGAGGCTGCTGTTCTTGCTGTGGGGTATTCAAATTTGATGTCCGAGATGGTTCTTGTATTGGTGATGTTTGAGGCATGATGTGATAAGTAACAAGTGGTGATTGTATTTGTTTTCGATATAAATTTGGTACTTGTGATAGTTTTTCTGCTGTTGATGTTTGATGTGACATGGCTTGATTCGGTGGAACTTTTAAACTATTAAAATGAAGTTGTTGTGGGTTGTTTTCACCTGGAACAACATATTGCGCTTTTTCAACATGATTGTTGAAATTTATCGACGATGTCCGTGGATGAATTCGTTTGGTAGCACGAACAAACTTTTCATTTTCCTCATCTTCGGTATCAGAAAAACCTGATAAATTTTTCTAAAGTGCTAGCCCTACTTGAAAAGATTCAAGATTACGATTGATAATTGTACACGGTGTTTGTGTCCATGTTTTTAAATCTGGTACACTGTGTGCATTTTTTCTCAATTTGTCGACTTTTTTGCTATTTGGCCAGTACAGCGTCTTTTGTCTACCATTTTCTACAACCCATTGAACTGCAACAGTGCTTAGCAAAGTTTCGCCATTCTCCAACGTTTGTACCAACATATGAGACATTTTTCTAGAAAAAATAAATATGATAAATATAATAATTAACATTGCAGTTGTGAATTGGTTCGCATTGTCATAAAATCACAACACATAAAAAAACAAAAGAAAATAGTTTGTGTAAACATCGATTTCACATATATTTTTTTGTAGATTGGTTCGCACTCAGAATATAAAAAAAAATATTTGTGAAAAGGCCGAGTTCACAACAATTTGCTGTAAATCGGTTCGCAATCACAACACATAAAAATGTATACATAAATATTATTATTTGTGTAAAGGCCGATTTCACAAACAATTTAAGTTCGGTAGTTTACACGAAAATCGTACGCAATGAACGAATATGCGTATTTAAAAAATTTATACTGCCATATTTAGATTTTTATCGAAATAATACAATAAAAAATTAATTTAAATATATAATTATCACTTTCTAACTTTTTAAACTAGCACATTTAATTATTTTAAATACAAGACTTACCTGTTCTTTATTACACAAACTTATAATATATTATGTATAATTAAATTATCATCAAAATAAAACAAGTTGCCTTATTCACGTTTTTCACGATAATGTAGAAATGTCAAAATTCTAGTAGTGAAAATAGTTCTTCACTAGACTGTTTCACAACCCATTCACAAACAAACGTTGTTAGATTGGTTCTCAACAGAACTAATCAATATAGAAAGTTCGCTTCACAACCGATTCACAATTTATTTTCTCTAACCTAGTTCCAAACACAACCATTTCACAAAATTGTATTGTTCAACTTGATCTAGAACGGTTGCAGGCACAACTATACTATAATATGGCGGACACAATATTTTTATAGGGAGAGTACGTTCCGCCATTTTGAAAAAAACAAATCATAAGCTACATACAGCAGTTCATTGATCTTTTAGTTCATATAAATTATTTTTTTTTAATAATTTTTCCTAAAAATTATTTTTTTTGAAATGCAAATGACATCGGGCCAATCTTTATTTTCAAACTAAAAATCCCTGTTTTACAGTAAAATTAACATTTCCCATGGTTTTTCACGTACATATATGTGCGATAAATAATGAAATTGAATTATATATGAAATCACATTAATATAAAATATTATTATTATTCATTATTATTATATGTTCATACTTTCATATAGTTATTCTTTTCAGTTGTGATAAAAGTATTGGTTCAATCTATAGACAACTTCGTAGTATCACAATGATTGTGTTATTTTAATAAATACCTTATGTATGTGAAAATTTGGTTGTGAGTCTCCGATCACCAGTACTAGTTGTGAAATAGTTGTAAATGAGCTGGGGCAACCCTCACACAGCGTTGTAACAACTTTTATAGAACTATTTTACAACAGCTTCATCACCGTTTCACAAATTCAAACAGTTGTGGGATATAACCATAACTTGCTCACAACGTTGTCACAATATTGTGACAACCGATTATTTTCGCCAAATTGGTTGTGACAACCACGTGGAGCCGTTGTGATCTACGGTTCGCCACATCCAAATAGCGATGAAATTAGTTGTGACAACGATGTGGGAACCGTTTCACAACTTGAAATGCTACTTGGGTGGTTATAAAAATAGTGATAATAATAATACATATTATATATTTTTTAGTTTCTTTTTCTTTTTCTTTATAATATTGAGTTTGATTTTTTGCCGTCGGAGATAAAACGTAAATATGCATACAAATTTTTATTGTTATTTTGAATCATAAATAAATTTAAAATAGATATGCATATTTTTGTAGGCAGACTTTTAATTTTAGGTATTTTGTAATTTCAGTAGGAGTAGATATATCGCTGATGGCCAGATGACATTCACGTGGTTTTATAGGACTTCTATATAATTTTATAACAATTTAATTTATTAATTTCATTTTAGGGAGTAAGGCTGATAATTTTGTTCTTATATTAACAGTTTAATATTTTTCAGCAATCGAAGAAAAATTAATTCATGTTTTGAAGGACCCCAAATTTTTATTGTTGGTGGATGCTACCCATCCCCACTTCAAAAATATGGCAAAGCGGAATCTGGCATGGCAAACCGTTCAAATTTAAGTGGGTCATCCGGACGTGCAAAAAATGTACCGCAATTTAAAACGGCGCTACACAGCTCTAAACAACAGACGGGCTGGAAAGAGTGGGGATGGGAAGCAGGAATTTACTGCGGAAAATTTGCAATTTTTAAAGGAAATGGAGTATTTTAAAAAATACTTCATTAGCTCAGAGTAAGTACCAATTTATAAATACATGTTAATTATTTATTTTACCATGAAACTTATTTTAATTTAATTCCAGAACAGTTATTTCAAATTATGAGCCTCCGAGGGTCCTAAACTCATCAGCACAAATATTTTTGGACGACTTCTCCAAAGAGATATTGGAGGATTCAAGTAACGAAAATGTGTTATGCCCAGAACTGCCATATGACGAAGACAGCAATATATTTGAAGCAGTGGATTCGAGCGACAACATCGTTGCTCCTGTCTTTGATACTTCAACGGCCGAGTCAACGACATTGCCGACCGAGTCCATTGCTGATACGGGACTTCCAGATCAATTGGAATCATGCCTGGCCCATCAAGTAGCAATGCAGGGCCAATTAGGGGGATAGAAAAAAAACGAGCCAACAGAACTCCACGACCAACATCGACACACGGATACACTCCTAATGACATACGCGGGATTGTCGATGATATTGGAAAGCAACAGAAAGTTGCATGGGAGATGTTTCGTGCTAAGTGCACCTCCGTCTGTAGCTCCTCCAGCCCCTCCAGCTCCACCTGACTATATTAGCCAATATATGGCATATTTAGAAAGTTCGTTGCGATGTTTGCCGGACGCCGAAATTAGGAATAAAATTAAAATATTTAATGCTGCAATGGACCCTAAATAATTTTACAACTATATATGAATTAAATAAATTATTATATTTTGCATAAATTTTGTTTTTAATTTTAATTATTCGATTGTTCTAAAAAGGACAGTTTTAATGTACCTGTAAATTAAATAAATTCTTATTATATCTTACATAAATTTTTCTGTTTTTAATTTTAATTATTCGATTGTCCTGAAAAGGACAGTTTTTAATTACAAATGAATGTAATTATTGAAATGAAATATGTACCTCTACTCTATAAACATTTCTTGCCATGCTAGTGGATTTACGGTTATAAAATAATTTGTATAATCGTTTCTTATTTCATAAGCGAAGCGTATTGAGTTATTACCACCCTGTTTTCGGATTGACTGCATTTCGAACTCAGAACGCCATTGTCCCTCAACAGTTCTTCCATTGGTAGCATCTCGATCAACCAGTTCACGGTCAACATACCTGGTAGTTTCGTCAATCATCCAATTATGAAGACAGATTGTCGCTTAGATTATTTTTAAAACGGTTGGACGGCTTGTATTGATAGGTCGTCTGAAAATTCTAAACTTTGAAGCTAGAATTCCAAACGCATTTTCAATAGTACGCCGACATCTTGACAACCGATAATTAAAAACTTTCTTGTCAAGTGGCAACCTGCCTGTATTACGCCCTGGGTAAGGACGCATTAAATTTGGAAGCAACGGAAACGCTTCATCGCCCACAAATGTAAAAGGCAAAACCTTTTCCGTACCAGGTAGATACGTATCTGCGGGAAAATTCATACTGGCCGATCTGTTGAGGATTCCAGACCCAAAAATGGATTTTCGGAAAATTCCTCCATCACTATTTCGGCCAGCACTACCAATATCCACCATAGTAAAACGGTAACGGGCATCGCACACAGCCATTAACACAACTGAATGTTGATGTTTGTAATTAAACTGGCTTGATCCCGAATTAGCAAATGCCTGAAATGAAAACATAATTAAATTTGGTCACAATGATTTTATATTTATACAATTAATAATACCTGGATATTTACGTGTTTCCCGTCTATAGCTCCTAAGCAATTTGGAAAATTCCAAATTGCTTCAAAATCTGAGCTAATTGTTCGCCACTCTGCTTCTGTTTTGGGAGCCAATACCAAAGGTAAAAGACAGTCCCATATAACAGTGCATGTCTCACTTATTACTTTAGAAGTAGTGGATTTCCCGATGCGATAACCATATTTACCAATGGACACCATGAAATCCCCACTAGCTAAGTATCTGGGAATAAAAAAATGCATAAATAAGGTAAGTATAAAATTATGAAACAATAAACTTACCTCAAAGTTAAAGACAATCTTTCGGCAGGCGAAATTACTTCACGCCGTGTAGCGTCCCGTTGCATGTGCGGCCCAATTATATTCAACAATTTGTCAAATGCAAATGGGTACATCCGATGGAAATTTCGGAACGTCTCGTGATCTTTCAAACGCATTTTTCGTACAAGATTGTGGAAAAAGCCTTGACGTTTTCTCCGTAATCCCAAAGGATATACGCAATACCGCCTTGCAGGTCTTTCGACACAGTCATCTGCTAAATCAGATAACAACGACAACAAAAATATAATATGCTGCGAACATATAATGTCGTATTGCAATATATCATCAATACAAAGTTCGTCCATAATTTCAATTTTTAATTTCTAATAACTAAAAATTAATAATATAAAGACTAAAACTAAAATATTGAGAAGCAAAATAAACACAACACAAACCACAAACGAAACCCTTAATATCTATTAAAATATAATTAACAACTATTACTCAAAAGTAATTAAATTATTAATTTAAATTAAATCACAAAAAGGAAGAAATAATCACAAATTAGTTTATCGCAAAATAACCGCACGGCGCACTATTAAAATTGACAGATAAACTAATTTTTTTTTATGTAATCAAAACAGAGAAAATAAAAATATTATGTATGTGTGGTTGTAAGTATAATATACTAAAAATGTCATGAGCCGAATGTCGTTTATTTTTTGTCAAGAGACAAATACACAAGTGGAGACCGGCCATCAGCCGTAAGGCTATTGCAATTTTTTTTTTTTTTTTTTTTTGAAAATTAGCAAATCGACGAATTTTTAACACCTTTCCGTAACTCTCCGAATCGTTTCGATCTCTAGCTTTTACACAATCACACAGGAGAACCCGTTTATAGGGATCCTCTTTCATACAATCATTCATATGGAGCGCTCAAGCCAATGGAATCAATTTCATTTACGACAGAGATCCCGTCTCTGGTTTGCCAGTAATCAGTTTGTTAACGGTTTTGTTGCCCCTTCGGTACGTATAATTAATAATTAATGTTTAATAACTAATAATTAATAATTATTGATTTTGAAAATATGCCTCTTATAGAGTACGCTGTGCTACTAGAAGCATATTATTCGAAAAAATTAGAAGACAGCAAAGTGAATGTGGATGAAGGTGCGTACGAAGATAAAGAAAGAGAAAACACACAATTAATAACCTTGATCGACAATTCAAAAATGCGGAAGCGAAACGTACCAGCGACAATTACAGTACCATACTTCAAAGCAGCTACAGATCAAGAGAACTTCTACTACAGCTTGCTTCTTCAGTACCTGCTTTTCAGAAATGAAAGCAAGTACTGGAAAGTTTTGATTCTTCGAAAGATGGGTTTCTTGCAAAAGAACAAGAGTTGAAATCAAAATGTACCTACATGGTAACTTAGGCTACATGAATTAAAAAAGGCTGAATTAAAAAAAGTGAAAATGGTGATTTTTGTAAGAATTTGTATGAACATCTGTTACCTTTTTTAATTCATTTTTTTCTGAAATAAAAAAAGTATTCCTTTTTCATACAATATTCGCTTTTTTATTTCATTAATGAAGACTTTTTTTAATTCAGCCTTTTTTAATTCGGTACCCCGGAAACTTATACACAACGCGACAAACAATTGAAAAACGCTTTCGTTCAAGTTTACGCGTTAGAAGCTCTAGAAGAATACCAACCTACGGAAGACAATGATGAAGTAGAATTGGAAAACAACCATCAGATGAACGACCAGGAATTTGAAACAGCACGAAACGCGATAAATATAGGCCAACGGAGTCTTTTCAATCGAATCACGGCTAGTATCAAAGACCAAATTCAAGGTTCGTATGAACGAGAATACATTTTTGTCACCGGTGGTGCTGGAACAGGGAAAACGTTTACTCTCAAGATTTTAAAAGATCAAATCAATCGATGTTATGGTAATATTGTTATCATGAAATTAGTATGATTTGTTTAAAAAAAAAAAAAAAATTATTTTAATAGTAAAAGTTTGCGTCTTAACTGGGATTGCAGCTCATTTAGTCGGTGGAACAACGTTACACTGTACGTTTAAGTTGCCAGTACAAAAAGATGGTCGGTTTGGGTAATTTCTACAATTATCAGGAAATTACCTCCAAATAATACGTCAACAGTGGTAGAATATCAATTCTTTAATAATAGATGAAATATCTATGGTGCCGTACGAAATGTTGTGCATGATCGATGATAGATTAAACAACTCAAAAATAATCAAGAATTATTCGGAGGAATAAACCTATATCAATTGCCTCCAGTCCGTGGACATCAAGTTTTTGACCAGCCCGAACATATGAAACCAGCAACACATCTATGGAGATGTTTTTCCCTTTGCAAGTTATCGGAAAACACACGACAAAAAGGTGACAATACATTCATCAGTATTCTGAACGCCTTGAGAATTGGAGAAATTCGAGCGGAACTTATGGAAGTTTTATTGAAAAAAGAATCAAAGGAAACAGAAGGAGAGTTTGCCGTAGGAAAAGCGCTAAGAATTTATCCAACTAATCAACAAGTTAACGATCACAATAATTTAGTGATCAAACAATATGGAGAAAGAATTTATACTATTAAGGCCCAGGACCAAATCGTTGACGCAACAAGGAACATAGAGAAGATAGCTATGGATAAAATCATAACAACTGATATAAACAAAACTGGGGGACTTCCAACAGAGTTGAAGATATTTATTGGTGCTAAAGTGATGCTTCGATCAAACGAGGATGTATCGAAAGGACTTGTAAACGGCGCAATCGGATATATTGTTGAAATCATTTGGCCACATTTTCGATGCGAGCATATGTACAAAAACTTCTGTCAAAGTGGACTTTGGAGAAATTGGAATTCGTCTAATTATACCAATTGTCATCCAATTTCCTGCCAAGTACAGTTACGGCACAGCTGAAAGAAGAATGCTACCAATAATTTTATCTTTAGCTTCGACTGTAAATAAAATGCAAGGATCAACTGTCGATTATACGCAGTAGTTTACTTGGGCCCTAACATTTAAAGAAGGACAACCATATGTAGCACTGAGCAGACTGAATTCATTAGAAGGTTTAAGAATTGAAAATTTAGAATGTGCCATCTTGACTGGGGATAAACTTTGTAATAAACTTGCAAATAAGGAAATGAATTGGCTTAGAGGTTTAGAAATTTATGAAGATGAAGATTGAATAAGTTATCGTGTAATTGTTGTAAAATATTGAAGTTGAGAAATTGTATGTAACGGTTATGATTTTATTATGTTCTATTGAATAAAAAGACTTTAAATATATTTATTGAAATATTGATTATTGATTAAAACATTGATTAAATATACTAAACTAAAAAATAGAAAATAAAAAAAATAAAAAATAAAATTTTTTATGAAATTCTTTTATTTAACTTATAAAATGCACTGAAAAATAAAAAATGGCACTGAAAAAGTAAAAAATAATAAATATGAAAAAGTAAATTTCAATTTCAATTTGAATAGTAAAGTTAAATAAAAGAATGGCGCATTTTTCATCATAGAGTTTAAGTTATTGAATAGAGCTAAACAACTTCAAATCAATTTTTATATTTATTAGGCCTTATTATTATTATTATTATTACTTGAGGGCATGTGGGCGTTCAAGCCACCCCGCACTGCGACCTAAAAGATCTTTTGTGCATGGACCCTACTTAATAGGCCGTCCAGTCAATATTCAGGCTCTTAATGAACCTGACAATACTGCCGGCCGGTATATGATGCATACTATCCGGGCTCATTACTCTCCCTCCTAGATGTTGTAACCTTTTGCAGAAAATGGCTGGGCAATGGCACAGAACATGTTCCGCTGATTCCGCTTCCAGGTCGCAGAAGCGACATCTATCCGTCGAACTTAGGCCCATTTTCTTAAGGTGATACCTTAAGGGGATGTGACCTGTGAGGAAGCCGGTAAGCAGCCTCAACTCAGGTTTCCTAAGTACAAGACATTCCTTATTAAATGATACATTAAATGAATCTTAAACATCGTAGAAAAAAAAAATATTTTGAAAATAATAATTTTTGAAAAAAAAAAAAATATAAATTTCTCTAGAAAATGAAAAAAAATGCATATGTAGAATAAAATGCAAATACATATTGAAAATAAAGTGGATTGAAAAAAACATAACTTCTATTCATTCTCTTCTTCTAAAATGCAGCGTTCCTGGAATATTTCATTGTATCTAGTCATTTGACTTTGGCTTGCCATGACCAAAAAAATTTTAAAAAACTCCCAGCGACTTCGTATTTTTGTTTCTTCAAACCGTTGAAGCTCTTGTTCGAACTTCGAACTGATTTTGTAAATTATTCAAAACATTTCATACTCCGGAAACTATAAAATTTGTGAAACACCGAATGAAAAAATTATCTATATATTAATACGTGAAGAGAAAACTTTGTACCCCTTTTACGCCGAAACCACCCAACCCATTTTTATAAAAATTACACCATTCGAAAAGTATTATTTTGTAGGTGTGCACAATCTATGTTAAACGAAAATCGGTTGGATAGTTCAGGAAAAATCGCCTGAGGTAGTTTCCTTTACAATAATACATACACATAAAAGCCAAAAACGATCAAAGTAGTACAATAATGGTTCTATCACATCAAGCGCGGCGCGTCGGCGGCAAATTTAAATACACGTTTTTTTGCTAATGTAGTGATAGGAAATCATAGCTTGTGCTAAAATATGAACTAGCGTAAAACGCGATTTTTTTTGCCGCTGGGTTTCGCGGGCGGCGGATGAAATTTCATTTTATACCATTTACTTAAAATTGTAATTTTTCTATTAAAAATATAAAGTTTGTAAATTGTTTTATGAATAATAATTTTATTTTTGTTCAAGCTATGATTTACTATGACTAGATAAGCAAGAACACGTGTATTTAAATTTGCCGCCGACGCGCCGCACTTGGTGTGATAGACCCTTAATACTTTAATTTTATACAGTGAATGAATGAATGAAAATTATTTTGTTTGTGTGAATGTAAATAGAATAGATTTTTTTTTTAATTTACACTCATCAACGAAAATGTTATACATGTAACTCCAACGTAATTTAAAAGTTTTCTTTATACAGGGAAACCCACTACAAAGGACTTCGACGGGACCAAAAATGGTGTCCGTTGTAGTGAGGTTCCTTGAACTGAGGGTTTGTGATTTTTTTTTATAAGAATTTTATTTGGAGATAGGATTCTAGAATGATTTTAGATAAAGCTTTTGAGCACGACCAATTAGGAAGGAACTTGGCCATTTCTTACCCGATTTTGATGAAATTCAGCATGCACGAAGGAAATGGAATTCTAAAATGATTTTTAGTAATGTTCTGGAATTTGGCCAATTATTAGGAAGGAATTTGGCCATTTCTTATCCGATTTTGAGAAATTCAGGTACTTGGCCATTTCTTATCCGATTTTGATGAAATTCAGGTACTTGGTCATTTCATATACGATTTTGATGAAATTCAGCTTATGAAAGCATTTCCCAGAAATGGGATTCTAAAACGATTTTAAGGTAAAGTTCTGGAATTTAGCCAATTAGGAACGCTTTTGGACATTTCTAATCCGATTTTGATTAAATTCAGGAACTTGGCAATTTCTTATCCGTTTTTCATGAAATTTAGAATATACGATGGAAAAGGGATTCCAAAATGAATTCTAGATAAATTTCGGGAATATGACCAATTAGGAAGGAATTTGGCCATTTATTATCCGATTTTGATGAAATTCAGCTTTTACGATGGAAATGGGATTCTAAAATTATTTTTAAATAAAGTTTTGGAATTTGGCCAATCAGAAAGGAATTTGGCCATTTCTGATCCGATTTTGATGAAATTCAGGTACTTGGCCATTTCTTATCCGACTTTGATGAAATTCCGCATGTACGATGGAAATGAATTCTAAAGTGATTTTCAGATAAAGTTCTAGAATATGGTCAATTAGGAATGACCACGGCCATTTCATATACGATTTTGATGAAATTCAGCGTGCGATAGAAATGGGATTCTAAAACGATTTTAAGGTAAAGTTCTGGAATTTAGCCAATTAGGAACGCTTTTGGACATTTCTAATCCGATTTTGATTAAATTCAGGAACTTGGCAATTTCTTATCCGTTTTTCATGAAATTTAGAATATACGATGGAAAAGGGATTCCAAAATGAATTCTAGATAAATTTCGGGAATATGACCAATTAGGAAGGAATTTGGCCATTTATTATCCGATTTTGATGAAATTCAGCTTTTACGATGGAAATGGGATTATAAAATGATTTTTAAATAATGTTTTGAAATTTGGCCAATCAGAAAGGAATTTGGCCAGTTCTTATCCGATTTTGATGAAATTCAGGTACTTGGCAATTTCTTATCCGATTTTGATGAAATTAAGTATGTACGATGGAAATGGGATTCTAAAATGATTATGAATTAGGAAGAAACTTGGCCATTTCCTATCCGATTTGGATGGAATTCAGCTTTTACGAAGGAAATGGGATTCTAACATGATTTTAGATAAAGTTCTGGAATTTGGCCAATTAGGAAGGAACTTGGCCATTTCTTATCTTATTTTTATGAAATTCCGCATGTACGATGGAAATAGGATTCTAAAACGAAAGAGAATTTCATTAACATCGGGTAAGAAATGGCCAAATCCCTTGAATAAGGGATTTGTCCATTTCTTACCCGATGTTAATGAAATTCTCCATGTACGATGGAAAAGGAATTCTAAAATTATTTTTAGATAAAGTTCTGGAGTTTAGAAAATAGGAAGGATTTTGGCCATTTTCGTATCGGATTTTGATTAAATTCATGTCGAATTTTATCTAATCAAATATGGTCAATTGTGCATCGCAGTAGGTACATTTCGACCATTCGATGGTTTGAGATTTTATATTTCCGAATATAATCGCCAAGGGTATTTAGCAAATGATGAAAGGGTTTTTACAAAAAACATCGTTTACACAGAAGTCCTGAATCATTAAATTCATTTTCAAACTATTTTAAGTTCAACAGACAATATTTAATTTTTTAACTTCTCAGTTTTTTTTGTTTAAATGAAAAATATATGAAAAAATATAAGGCACGTATTTTTTATTTCATTTGTTATTTTGTATTAATTTTTTATTTACATTTTATATCATTCGAATAAGATGGACAAAATAACTGTGAAGCCTTGGGGAAACCTGGTCAGTACCGCAATAAAAAAAAAACCAAGGATATTTGCGTTTATTTGATTGAATGAATAATAACATGAAAAACTGACAAAGAATTACATATATCAAAAAACAAATACGAATACAAACTGGTGATTGTGTTTTTTTTCAACTGTTAATAATTTTAAATTTCATAGATAGGTATTGCAGGGAATTAAGGCAAAGAATACACGCTAATGACGTATTTGTACACGCAAAATTCAAAACAATTATATGCAATGATTATAGAGGTATACTCTTTGACAAAAGAACCACAATAACTCTTAAACTTAAAAATTTTATGAATTACGGTCGAATTTCGACCCACTGGGCGACCACTAGTATAAATAAAACTATAAAATGCCACAAAAATTATATCAAAACAATAGAATAAAGAATAAACTGACGAGTGACGATTTTGGTAGACATTCAATGGAAGACCTTGATTTTCAAACTCCTCCAGTGTTATGACATTTCAGTCCCATACAAAGTCCTTCGCAAACATAACAATCACCCTCTCACGTATATTTCGCTGAACGAAATCCATTTTTTTTATTTTGGAGTAATTGAAGAGGAAATGATATATATTAATATTAAACCAAACCTGTATTTACGCAGGATAATTCGTTCAGGTCGTTTAAAACGAACATGTAAAAACAGGTTTAAGTGTAAATTATGTACCTAAGCAATTAATTTATTAAGTGAAATAAAATTGGCGACAGTTTTTCTAAAACATACCGTTACAAATTATAAACGTAGTACGTTGATGGTTTTCGGGTTTGGCGGTAAGGTTTTCTATTGCTTATAGGAAGAGTTATTATGAGGATCAGATTCGTTGTAAACGTAAATTAGATACATTCTTATGCTATATAACAAATTTTACGAACTCGTTACAAAGATTACTTTCGGTACCATACCGGCTGGTTCGTTATTTTTTGATGTGCTATTTTTCAAACATACATTCGAACGCCTTAGCATGTAAAAATAGGTATGTGTAAATTATGAATACATATATAGACTTGAAAGAGTATGATGTTTTACAGCTTACATCACATGTCTTTCTAACACATACTATTACAAATAAAATACGTATGTAGTTGCTTTTCGAGTTTGTCAGTAATGCTTTCTGTTGCTTATATGAAGAGTTATTATGAGGATCAGATTCGTTGTAAACTAAATTAGATCAATTCTTATGCAATATAATAAATTTTACCCGAGATTGCTTTCGGTACCTTATCGGGTGGTTTATTATATATTTTGATGTACTATTGTTTAAACATACATACATTCGATCGCCTTTAACTTGTTTGGACGTGCAACTATTCATTATTTCTAAATTAATAATTAAATTTTATAAATTTACCTAAAGTGTGTACTCTAAATAGTAAAATAATAAAGAGTGAAATATAATGGATTTAACCAGTGACATTACATTTTTAAAACAAACTTTGGAAGCTTTAGGCTTTTCAAGTTATTTGGAAAATTTTATTGGTAAGTACTTGTTTTTTTTATAATGCTTGCGTTGTGCGCCATCTTTTTTTTAAATTTCAATATTGTGATCTTTAATTGTTTTTATAAGGTGGTTGGGTACTTTAGTAATAGTTTTGTATAATGTGTAGATCTTCAAATAATTGATTTGTTCTGAAATTGGTTAATTAAGCATAGTGTGATAAAAATTATTTGTGATGTATTTTTTTATTTAATGAATTACTACGCCAACAAGTTCTTCAGTCGACAAATAGTTACTAATGTTATACAAGACATTTTTTTCAAGTAGATTATTTTTATTAATACAATATAAAATATTTGGTCGTCTCAAATAAATTGTTGGTGTAGCAATTTTGTTTTATAGTGAGTTGTTAGGACAAACGATACGACAATATCGATGTATGTATATGTCTTTAGTTAAACAGAAGGCTAATGGCGTTTAAATAATAAAAGTGAACATGTTCGCTGATGTTCATTGACGGTTTCGAGGAGAATTTTAAAGGTTTAATTTTTTAATGTTATGAATTTCTTTTTTTTATGTGGGGGTATCTGTTCAATTACACATTGATTATATTCATAAAAGATTATTTTTCTTTATTTTTATATTTATTTATGATAAATTCAAATTATGAAAACATTTATTAGAAGAGGAATTTACAGAAGAAAGCTTTAAGAAGCTTCACTATGACAGCTTAATCGCAATAATTCCAAAAGCGGGACCACGAAATTTGTTTTGGGACAAATATTTAAAATTATTTGAACGAGAGGTTGGAATACTATTTTATACAATAATTTCATTTATTAAATTTCATATTTAGCTTATTAACGTTTTATATAATTTATACACATGCATTATATTTATAACTAAATATGTGATAAGCAAAAGTATTTGGGAAGATACATTTTGAAAGCAAAGCCGCAGAACTTGCTTTAAAATTGATTAAAAACAAATAATTTTACTTAAATAAGACTGATTATTCTGAAATCAATTTTTTTTTTTTTTAATTTTCAAGCTATAGGAAAAGTTACAGTTAATTTAATTTTATTTACAAATTTTAATTCATATTTATTTGTAGGTACAGTCTGGAAAACTTAAAATAAAAACATTAAATTATTAAATTTAAAACTATTTTTGGCTCACTATTCATTTATGTATCGTATGCCCATGGTCAGTTGGTATTAAGTCTCTGTAACATTTCGCAAGTGGTCAAAACATGTATTGGTAAAACTAATAATGTGCCCTTATTTCGCACGGACCAAAAATGTCTAATAAGGTGCTAATAAAACCGTGCAGGATAATATTCTAGGTGATCTTATAAACAAATGTTTCTATCACTTGCGAGATATCATAGAGAAGTAATAAACACTCACCATAGAATTAAGAAATATGACTAAACCACTATTTAAGCCAATAATAATTTTTAATTTAATTGCATTTAATATTTAATTTTAATTTCTCCACATTGCTCAAATAATTATGAATCAAAATGTACGAGCAGAAATACTTTTGAATAAAATTAAATAAACAGTTTATTTTTACACCTTTTACACTTTCTGCCGTAGGCACTTGGCGAAACACACTTAATATGCATATTTTTAAATTTTTTAAAAACACTTGTTAAATATTTCGCAAAATTACAAAAAGCAGTTTAGTATGTTAGATACTACTGATGATGGCCTAACAAGCCGAAATCGATCGAGTGATTTTTTTAAACCTTTTGTAATTTTGCGAAATATTTAACAAGTGTTTTAAAAAATTTAAAAATGTGTGTAACAGTTTATTTTCCTTGGGTTTTCCAAAAACCAAAATAAAAAAATGGTTTTTGATTAGAATTTAAAACAGAATAATTAGTCTAATTAAATTACAACTTAAAAGTTTATTATTTAGGTGTATCAATTTTAAAGCAGTTTGTGCAGCGTTTCACTAAAAGACTTGCACAAATATACTTTCTCATATGATATTATTTATTATGTATAGTACACATAACACAGGGTGAGTCTGGTAAAAAATGTACCTCGATAATGGTTAAAGATACAGAAGAACATCTGATTATCAAAGTTGGCAAACGGAAGAAGGAAATTTGGTTGATTATCTGAATGACCTTAGTTTTCAGTCCTTAGTTTGCGGTTGTTTTTAACTGCTACGATAATTTAATGAAGAGTGATTGAGGATTATCGAAAGTGTGTCTCAAAAGTGTTCCAATCCATAATTAAACTCCATTTTTACCCGTATCTTTAAAACTAAAATCATTCAAAGTTATCCAAAACTACCTGAAAAATGTCCTCCATTCGTTTAACAATTTATACTGATGTTTTATAATGGGTATTTTCCCTGTATCCCTAACCAATTCCGAGGAAAACTAGATCCACTTTTTACCAGACTCACCCTGTAGATACCGGGTGGACCATTTAGCTTGACCACTGAGCTTGAAAATGACAACAACAAAAAAATTCTGCTACCAATTTGTACAACTTTATTGTTGAATTGTATAATTAAAGTTGTACTATAGAAATAATTTATTTTCAATTTTACTCAAACAATAACTAAACCAACATTAATGCGTTTAAGGCGTTGATTAATAATAAATTAATTCTAATTTTACCAAATTTTCTTTTAAAGTGTATTATTATTTTCTGAACATGCAATATTACAAAATCCAGTGTTGTCTAGTTTTTGAATATACATTTTGAAAATGAGGAAAAACTTTATGTTAAAGAAAATTTGGCATAATCAGGTAAAAATATGGCTTTCAGCCATAGAATGTATAAAAATACATAATACGATTGATCCTCCATTCTTTTGAAAAAGAGTTTCATTTTTAATTATTTAACGCTCAGTTGAGCAATTTTGGTTTAGTTTTTGTTAGGTTATAGGTAAAATTCAAAATATTTAGTAAAAGTTAGCATTTTGTTAATAATCAAGTCCTCTATTGTGAGCGATAAAACTTATTTATATTTTAATAAAAAAATTCAAATTGTAAATGTTGCAGAATAACTCCACTATAAGCCGTGCAACGGACTCAGGACTATCAGCGGCAACCTTGTACACCACCACAATACCCATTTCATTTGAGGCAGACACGGAAAACATTTATTATTCGGTAAAAAACAACATTGATTTTATTTACATTTAACAATATTAAAGAAACTTTTTTTTAGGCACTGCCTTCTCTAACTCAAAAATTAGAAGACACGCTTAATTGCGCTAATGGCATAATTGTTAAGCAATATTACCAAAAATTTCGGAGCTTAGACAAAGCTCGGCGAAATTCTCTGGCTAATTTAGTAATAAGCAGAGAACTAGCGGTAAATCGGCATATAACAAGCGAAAGATTTCTAAAGATCGCTGATGAAATAATTAGATTATTTCCAAACGAAGCGAAGGAAATTTATTTTGTGCCATATAGTAAATATACAAAAAAATTAGCGTCCGGAAAGCTATATGCCATATATAATTATATGAGAAAAAAATTATCATTGACAGACGGGCCAAATCAAGCTCCAGTTCCTGTGGAATTAGTAGCATCTGAAGGAACTGAATTCCTTAAATCGAACACGGAACCGATTGATTTAATTTTCTTGCACTGGAAACATACCACCAAATATCGCAGTAATTTACTGAACGATTTGACAATTGAGGCGTATTATAATTTATTCCCAGTACTTAAAGGACCAAGCGGTCATCACTTGCTGTGCGAGGACTTTTACAACTTATATCCCGATTCAAAGGACAATTTCACAAATATTTGGCCAACTTTAAACGAAAAATTAAAAGAAGTGGCGCGAAAAAAAAAAATTAAAGGTAGAATACGACCACGAACTAGGGGGCATCGTCGTATTGCTGTACATTTTAAATACGAGCTACAGCCGGAAGCGAAAAAATGAGCGCCGAATCAAATATTCGGTAAAGGAAATTTCTGATTCATTTTTTATGCATCTAAAGGTTAGTTTATTTTATAAAAATTGTTTATATAAAAGGCTCTAAACATGTTTTAAATTCTATTACAGGATACACACAAGTTCCAGGAAACTATCACATCCATAAAAAAAGACCTTAGCGATAAAAATCAAACTTTTCAACCGGCCGTACTATTTGTTGGAGATTCATTAAGTAAGAAAATTCTTTTTCTTGTAATTTCAAGCTTAATTACCAATATCTTCGATATCTCAGTGACAGTTATATTCTCCTTTTTAGATAACGTTACAGCATCTTACATTATAGTAAATAATATCGTTTACAACGTGGAAAGCGCGATTAATTGAATCGATATTTGCTTCAAATTGATATTTGCTTTGAATGCCAAATATCCTCAACAGTCACAATTAATTTGGACATTTTTGCAAATTTATGCTTTTAAAATTAAAACTATTCACGATGGAAACTACACCACCGTCAACGATTTTATTGCAGAAATCTCTAATCCATAAAAAAAAATGTCATGTTTGTAAATCAATTATAGCAAGTCCGCTTTTTTATAAAACTCACATTAAACTTTATCACAAATATGACAATTATTTTACTTGCATTTATTGTACCCCGTGCAGAAAATTTGGAACAATGAAATGTTTTTTAAAACATTTTGCAACTCATAGCAAAAATAACTGTGAAGGTTTATTATTAAATCCCAGTTGTGACAATAGTGTGAAATGTACTGATACAGGACTTTTTGACACTGGCACTCCTACGCTTGATAGTATTGACTCACGTAATTTTATTTCGGATAATTTACCAGAAAGGAAACTCATAGAGCCAAACATTTCAGAACATCCGGGTGACTTGGATGAGAATCATGAAATTTTTTCAATAGAAATGTAGAAATTTTGATTTCAGAAATGTATAAAAATACTAGAATATGTCGTTCAGATGTGCAAACTATGCTTGAATTTTTCTTTAAATACCATAACAAAGTTTTAAATCGTTTGTTAGAATTTACGAATATGTTCAAAATCAAAAATTATTTGATCTTTTAGAAAAATCACTGTCGGAATATGATAAAATTTCAACAGAATATAAAAGGCAAAAAATATTGTCAAATAATAAATCATTTCAGTTGTCTAAACAATTAACAATAGGTCACGAAACAATGCCTGTCCGTATCGATAACCAAATAATTCTAAAAAACCAACCTTTAAAAGCATCATGTACATCAATAAAAAACATTATATTAAAGTTTTTTAGTAGTACTGAAAAATTAAGCTTTTGTTTGGATCATATTCAATATTTAAGAAATCAATCATTGTGTGATCCTAAAATTACTAGTAACATTGTACAGTCGATCTCATTCAATGCAAAGGTTCAGCAGTTTTCTACTCAAGAAAACGTGCTTCCTATTTTTCTGTATTTCGATGAATTTGAAACCAATAATCCTTTAGGGTCGCATTCGGGATTACAAAACCTCGGTGCATTATATATATCATTTCCATTTATTCCTCCTGAAATACATTCAAAATTAGAAAATATTTTCCTAGTGATGTTGTTTAATAGCATAGATAAAAAAAAATTTGGCAATAAAATTTTTAAAAATGTTGTTAATGAATTTAAAGAAATAGAATCTGATGGACTGATTATTTTTGGACAGACATTTTATTTTATATTAACATCAATATTAGGAGACAACAAAGGAATAAATTCGATACTAGGCTTCACGGATAGTTTTAATGCAAACTATTTCTGTAGATTTTGTTCTATGCATAGAAATGAAACGAAATTTTCAGTCACAGAAAACGCATCGCTTTTAAGAAATAGGGACAGTTATGAAAAAGACTTAAAGAAGGGTTCTCTGTTAGAAACAGGAATAATTTCTGAATGTGTTTTTAATGAGTTGAGCAGTTTCCACGTCACGGAAAATTATGTAGTTGATATATATGTAATGCACGACATACAGGAAGGTGTGCTTAACTACGAAATGGCAATGATGCTGTTTGATTTTATTTATATTCACAAATTTTTCTCTGTAGAACTATTGAATGGGTGAGTTAGAAGTTTTAATTACGGGGAATATGACAAAATAAACAAACCACCATAAATTTTGGACAGTCACATAAAATTGAAAAAATTAAGGTTTTCTGCTTCTGAGACATTAACTTTCGCCAAATATTTACCTGTAATTATTGGTGATTTGGTACCAGAAACAGAAGAAAAATGGAAGATTTTTCTGATTCTTCGTAAGATAACTGACATAGTCTTCTTCGAAAGCATAGATGATTCATCTATAAACGACATTAACTACTTAGTGACGGAGCATCACACTAAATTTCTTCGTCTGTATAAAACAAATTTGCGGTGCAAGCATCATTTTATGGTCCATTGTGCCACAATCATGAAACAAATAGGTCCACTAAAACAAATGTGCTCATTAAGGTTTGAATCAAAGCATAAAATATTAAAAAATATTGCGAAGTCTACAAGTTCGAGAAGGGATATTTGCAAAACCATATTTAGTCGGATAAGTTTTGGTAGTGTTGATTGCAGTAAAGGAATAACTGATTTTAAAAGAATTAACATGTTACTTGGAAAAGCGTTTGATAATAACCGCTATTCTTGGATTTTAGTTAACAACTGCAAAATAAGAATAAATTCTATTTTAAATATAGGGAATGATGGGGTTTATCCAACTTTCTTCAAAGTAAAAGAAATAGTATATGATTCTAACACGCTAACATTAATTCTGTTAGAATTAAAAACTTTATATTGTGATGATCATTATTATTCAATTTGTGTCGAAGAAACTGATTCTATTTTAGAACGTAAGATCGATTTAAATACATTTTTTAGTAAAATATCTATGATAAAACTTAATAAAAAGAATTATATAATAATGTAAGTTTTCAATGTATTTAATAAGTTTAAATGCTTTTAATATTAATAATAATTCTATGTATGTTCTGGTTAATTTTTTAATAAATCATTTTTTGTATTAAATAACTAAAATAATTGTTTTATTTTATATTACCCTTTCTTATTATTATTTAAACTTTTAATAAATCACGCAATAATGCATCTTTTATTAACCAGATACATTTTATTGAAAAAGTGTGACACTGCCTTAAAAAATATGGAATGGCTCTATTTTAAAATATTATTTAGTGATATATTCTCTTCACCAGATTTATTATTTTTATGAGAAATAATCTTATGAAAACTTTATAGATATTGTTATTGTTAACATGAAAACGGATAATAACCATCGTATAAGGATTCTTAAACAAATTGTGGCACATTATTATTAACATGTGAAATTTCGGCGTCCGTATATCACAAATTTTCTTAGTTTTGTAAGAAGCGCTGTTACGCAAAGGTTTATGCGAGTTGTTATATTCATATTAAAATCTATCATACATACATGATAATCATTCATTTAAATTATCAACTTTTGCAATTTACATCACAACAAATAATATATGTAAATATAAACAAAATGTATTATTATATCAAATATGAACGAGTCTCATATGTTGCCACGGGAGCAAATACTCTCATGTAAATAAGAGTGTATATACATAAAATTTCACAATGCTTATTAAACTGTTTTTTCCGTGTAAGTAATTTAACAAGGGAACCTTTTGAACTGCCAAATTCAAAAAATTATAAAAATTGTTCTAGGTTGTAGTACTCTGTGAGACATTAACGACATCGCATATTAATGGGTGGTTTTAACGTCTTAAAAAAGCTTGGATGCCGATAAAAAATTGGTTTCTTTATTGTCTCACAGTTCACAGAGTACTACAACTTAGAATAATTGTAATAATTTTTTGAATTTAACCAAAAGGTTCCCTAGCTACTCGTATATTATTTGTGAGTCTGTGATTTGGCGGCATGAGATTAGAAGATTTATATTGTCGTGACTAATTGAGATATTGGGGAATAGGCCTCCTCGAATATATAAAATAATAAAAATTATGTACAACGGCTAATCAATATTTTGGCTGATACAGCCTAATCAATAAAGATGCCAGCATTAAACAATTAACGGTTAATTTAATTTGTACTTTCTAAATGTTGGTTTCACTTAAACTGTGCAAATGAAGTTTTCTCAATTGTACGTAACTACGTAGTCCTACGTTAATAGGTCGTGTCTCGGATACAAGCTCGTCGGTTTTTTGTTGGTTAAATTTATTTAATTGTTGGTTAGATTTACTTAATTATTTTTTGTTATAAATTTATTTAATTTTTAATTAATATGCAATCAATAATAAAGTTATTTGATTAAATTACCGTTTAATTAGGACATCTTTACTACCAGATGTTTTTGCTCCCAGATGTTTTAATTCCAATTTGACTTCAGGAATTGTCCAGTTGTTATTTTCACATAAATCTAATAAAAATACTAATGATTAAATAAAATGTTAATTTATTAGGGTTCTATAAATGTTATTTTATACGAAACACTCACTGTCTGATGAATAACTCATTTTGTAGGTTCACAAAATGAATTTAATTTGGCCATAAAATGTTACACACGTCTATTTCTTAGAAAAAAGTTTTGTTTTGACATTTAATCCACAATCACATTACTGGTGTCACCATTTTAGTTGCATAAATTAATAAAGCGTATTGACAAAAGACAAATTCAAATGACATGAAATTTAAAATGAAAATGATAAAAATGCGCCATTCTTTTATTTAACTTTTTTATTCAAATTGAAATTGAAATTTTTCTTTTTCATATTTATTATTTTTTACTTTTCAGTACAATTCAGAGCCGATAGGCGAGTGTCGTAAATCATCAGAGTGAATAACAGCCATTATATGCGAGTAGAATACGATACTTTGCCCACGACCGACAAATATCATTGTTTTATAATCAAATCCTTTAAATACTCTTCAAATAATTTTCGTCGACATTTTGACGTCACAGTTTAATAATAATGAAAATGGCAAGAGACTACTAGCAGTGAATAATGGATATCATTATAAGTGATGAAACAAACGTATAATGAGCATATTATACGTTAGTCGTGGACAAAATTTTTTTTCCTTTTTGTTTATTTTGTTTTGTGTAATTTTATTATGTTGCTGGTGGTATGCTTGAAAAAGAAGGTGTATTATTTTGGTTTTTTTAGAGTGTTCGCTTGCGAGTTAAGTTGTGGTGGAGAGCGAATGAAAGAATGATTGAACGAGCCACCACAAATTAATGAATTAAACGTATTTGATGTACAAAACGATGTAATAAGTTAAAGAAAAATGAATTGGAATTAAATTATCACGATTTATACTAACCAAAAAAATTAAATCTGCACTTTTTTATTATGGTCGCACGGAAATTCAAATTTAATGAATTTCTTTTATTTACCTTTTTTAACATAATAAAATTGAGCAAAAACTTTATATACCAACATTAAAATTTTTCAGCAGAATATGAACTCGCACTTCAGGAAGTTTCTTCCTGTATCGAAGATATTCGGTCATTAGAATTTATAGAAAGATTTTTTTTTAAGAAAAAGGCCGTTTGAACGAGATCAGACACTGTTTTTTTTTATAATAGTACTATGTCGCCTCTATCAATGCATTCATCTTAATTAATTAATCAACAAATACATATTTTGTGTGAGCCCGCAGCTATTTTGCCAAGACAAAATAACCAAACAAAACCAAAAACATCCGAAATAAATTGATAACAAATTACGCCTAGACGAACCACAATAAAAAAGAACGCCTGTGGCAGCCATGTTAAGATTAAACTTGTATATACATAGGTAACATATTGTGTCTTAAACAGTTTGTATTTTAATATACAATTTTATATTTAGAAATATTAATACGAAAATCACTCCTCTCTACATACAAATCGTATTTATGTACATGGGGCATTTGCATTTAAATCTCACATAAAAAAATTTAAAATATAATTTTTGAATCATATTTCTGTTTCTTTTAAATCTGGGCGTGAGCAGATTTGTGTTTTGCAGTTTTTTTAATAATCTTTTGTGCTATTTTTAATTTTTCTGTCATGAACGTTACCTAAAATTACGTTTTACGTTATTTTTAAAATTATTAATTTCAAAATACAAAAGATTAATATACCATTTGCAAGTAGACATGTCACCAATGAGAATATACATCAAAAAATTAAATTTATGTTTTTAAATTTCACAATTTATCTAAAATAAATAAAGTAACGTTCATGACAAAAAAACCCGTTTTTTTAAAACTAAAAGTCCAACATTATTTAAAAAAAAACATTTTCATAAATTTCTGTATTGTTATCAAATACTTAACTTATACCCGTTAAAAATTATTTGGAAAATGCTAAGGGGACAAAGAAAATGCTTGGGGACAAAATCATGTGAGATTTAAATGCAAATGCCCCACATACATATGTATATCGATTCGAGTGCAAATTATTTGTCATAGTCATAAAATACTAAACTTTTTTGTTACTAAGGCATTCTATGTTATGTATTTTTAATTAAACCTCCGGTGATAATTTTTCTAGTACATATTTTAGTGTTGTGGGCTATGTACAAAACATATTAGGTACACTATGTATTACGATTTAAAATAAATTTATTATACCGATATTTCTCTCAGAAATAATACTACATAACATACACAAATAATAGGTATTCGTATATTTGTGCAAAAAATTTACCACACCGGATATTGAGGTAATTTTGGGAAAAAACAAAATGGTTTTAGTTTTTCATTCTTATTTTTTTTTCTCAAAATATAAAGTTTTAACAGAAATTTAGTTTTCTTTTTACTTTTCTCACTGTAATGAGTTATAAGAAAAATGTGACCAGTTTTTCACATTTCTCGAATTATGTTACTAGGACTCCCAATGGAGTTAAAAAATGTAGTGTCCTCCTTCAGTAACATACTTATTTCTGTTATTTTTGTTGTTCCTCCCATTTTCAAAAGTCACAAATATTGATTGTTTTAATGATATCTTTGTTTTTTGATGAATACCTGATTTTCAAAATTTTCGATTTTTCATTATAACATCTGCTCAGTTCTTTAATTGGTCCCTCCAAAACAAGTCGCCACAAGAAGCTATTTTCAGCTCAGAAAGTAATGACAGATTTTGTGAGTGATACCAATGACGTCTTTAAAATTCAAGTACCATAGTCTAACGTTACAGCGCCTCGACTCAACTGAAACGGTCAGACAGGGATGTTCAGACAGGGATGTTCTCTTGTTATTAAGCCTAATCTCAAAAGCTAGTCAGCGAGCTACTGAAGTAGTAAAATGTATATAAAAGCTCCAGTAAATCTCACGCAGTCACTCCCCATATAGAAGTCATCGACCGTGAAGAAAATGGTATGAGCGTAACAATACAATCCAGCGGCGATACGTTTGGCCATATATCAGCTTATAATGTAGTTGTGCACAACTCGCAGATTTACTTCTTAGGGACTACTCTCACCGAACGCGAACCACCAGTTGCGAATATATTCCAAACTCGAATTCGCAAATCCGATTCACAATAAACGCGAGCGAATTTATATATCAAAATCATTCTGCTCCTATCAGATGAGGTATTCTCCTTTTACAATGCACTCTAGCATTGTAAATCTCCACTTTGTAGATCTAAATTTTAATTAAAATTTATATGAAAATTAATTATTTTAATTAACAATAAGTTATCTGCCACAGTTTCTTTACGTACAAATTGACACCAGAATTGCTTCGGTCAGATAAGCGATTCTCAAGGTTGATTGTAAATCGCTGTGTTGTACTTTTTAATTAAAATTAAAATTTATGTGGAGATTAATTATTTTAATTTAAATTGAATTATCTGCTACAGTATTATTAAGCACAAATTAATACTCGAATTGCTCCGATCGGATGAGTCATTCTCTCGCTACACTATGGTTCAAGCATTAAAATCGGTCGAAATCATTGGTTCGCGGCGCGGGTTCCTTTACCGCCCGATGATGTCATTGCGATAATATTATGCGTAATACATAAAGCCGAAGGATCAATCTAAGCAATCATATCTTTAAATTAAAGGTGGTGCTTATAGTTGATGAGTAATTGCTTACGACCAAGGGCTAAATTTCGGGTCAATTTCCTGAAAATGCGGTGTAAAATGTTATCACGTCAAAACTCGTTAGGTAATAGTTAACGCAAGCTCCATATTAACTGGAACGCCTCGTCTGCATTCAAATGCGTAAGGCATTCGTTTGTGGTTTGCAGATAAATCGCGACATTTTGGTAAATTGAAATTATTTTAAGTAACGTTTAGATATTTTAGCGATTAGAAATGTAAACTAAACTAAAATTACGTTAAAGTTTTGGAATACAGTTTTTGTCCTAATTCGTTCTCCTTGAAAATTCCTCCAACACTTCTGCGCCCAGGAGCCCCAATGTCGCCGCATGTAAAGCGATAATCTGAATCACAAATAGCCATTAGTACTAAGCTATATGTTCCTTTATAATTCAGCATGGTTGAGCCAAAATTAGGTAAAGCCTATAAGAAAAATATTTAGAAGCAATTATTCGTTAAATTCATCGATATTTTATATTATTGAATCATACTTGTGTAACCACAGTTAGGAAAGTTTCACTTTTCATCGAACGGTCTGTTATTTTTTCCAATATGTTGCGTTTTCAAAAATATTGGGATAAAATACTTTTGGACCCAGCAACGCTCAAAGTATTTCACACCATTCACTAATTATTTTTCCAACAGTAGTTCTTCCTACCAGATATTCAAATTCGGTGTCTTGCTGCGAAATTCCAGTTGCTAAATATCTAAAATAGCTGTTATACCGTATGATTTTAATTAATTTATTTCTAATATTACCTTATTATAAATAATCCTCACTTTTAATTCAGGTTGAATGGGCTCTTGAACTAAATAGCATTTTTTGAGGCTTGAACCTACGATTGCTAATGGTATTATGACACTCACTTTTTTTAATATTTTAAAAAAGAGGATCGGAGAGAGAGAAAAAATGTGTTTACAAAATTATTGCATGAAGGGTGTATACAGCATAGTAATGTTAAAAATAATGAAACGTCAAAAAAAATGTCGTAGCTCAATTTGTTTTTTTAGCAGTTAATCAAGCAACTATTGCAGAAAATAATTCAATTTGGATTTTTTTTTTGACATTTCATGTTTGACATCAATTTTTTTTTTGTATTTTAATAGATTAAAGACAGCTTCAAAATAAATGTATGTGAAAATAAAAAATAAATTATGAATATCGAACAACTACGACTTTTTGGGGCTGCTAATAATAATTAAACATGGCAGCATATTTGTAAAAAAAAAATCATTGGAAAAACAGAAAAAATCAAAGAAATACTCCTCAAAGTGGCTACTACAGCGAGAAAGTGAAGGATTTAACCATAAGCTGTTAAAACAAATTGAAGTAGAGGACGAAAAGTTATACAGACAATTATTGAGGATGGCACTCGTACAGTTCCAAAATAGTTTAGAGAAGTTGGGCCTTTTATTTCCAAAATGGATACAAATTTTCGCAAAAGTATATCCGCGGAGGTACGCTTGCAAATAACTTTGAGGTATTTAGCCACAGGTGATATATAAAGTTGGTTTGTTAAATCTTGTAAATATCGCTTATTTAGTGTCTCAATTTCAGGTGACACTCGAACTTCATTGCAACTACATTTTAGAGTTCAGCAGTCGACCATATCAAAAATTTTAAAAGAAACGATTTCTGTGTTGTACTCTGTTTTGAATGAAGTGTTTTTAAAATTTCCTCAAAATGAGTCAGATTGGCTAGGTATTTCTAAACAAATTTATAAAATGTGGGGGTTTGCTAATTGTTCCGGAGCAATAGACATGACTATAAAATTATTATATCGATATTGACTCATAATATTCTTATTTTTTTATAGGGAGACATTTCTACCGGCGCATTGGCGATGTAGGAATTTGGCTAAGGTCGAATTTGAGGCGTGATATTGAAGCACACGTCGTACCACTACCGCCGAATATTAAGTTCTATACTTATTATTATTCTTAATCTTATTATTATGTTTATTTATTAATTCAACTTATTATTAGTTATTTGTTTAAATATTTTCGTACCACTGATTATATTTAATCTTAGCACTACGGTCGTTAAATATAAGTATTTTTAATTCAACACTTCTGTTTTTATTATTATTAAAGTTTAAAAACTATTTTATTTTATTTATATTATTATATAATTTACTTAGTTTTTACTTTTAGTTATTTTTTCAATATTTTCTAACCACTTAGCTTATTATCTTACAATCTATCTTTTTTGTGAACAACATTTTCCTTTCTTCATCACTGACTAGCTTATCCACCTTTTTTTTCAAAATTCTCCAAAACCCAAAAAACATTTTGTTCAATCAACAGCGATGTCTAAACGTTATATGCGATTTAGAAAACAAATAAACTCTGCGGCGGTCAGGATTTGTTGTGACTTTCGGCACAAGTTAATTAATTGTGTATATATGTATACTGCAACTAGATTTAAAATAAAAATGAAAATAAAAAGTTAAAATAAATATTTAACCATACAATTAAACTAATAATCAGCAATTTTCTAAAAATCTGGAAAAAAGGAAATTATTATTGTTGAAGTTACTTACTTACTATTTATAATTATATGATATAATTTAAAAATGATTATGTTACGTTGATTGATTGATTGATTAGAATGTATGGCCAAGCATTATAGCAGGAACTCTCGGACTCCCTGGCACACACCGTATAACAAACCCGAAGGATAGGAAAGAGTTGTTAGTAAGGACAGACTCGACCCAGTTACCGACACCTACACGATCGATAGTTAGTACAATTGTTGGTAATTAAATAATAAAATAGTTAGCACAGGACAACACAATCAACTAGCCTGGAACAGCGAAATTTCATGCCTCCCATAGCTACACCCGATCAAAAAGGATCAAGGACTCCCATGATAATAATAAAAAATCAAAACCAAAAACATTAGAAACAGAAAAAAATTAATTCAGACAACCGTGGAAAAAGTGTCTGCGAAGAAAAACAAACTACAAAAACCGAAAACAAAACAAAACGCTTGAGAACAGGATAGCAAAGAACCGAGTAACTCAGGGAGGGTTCCCTTAAAAATCCGAGCGCACATGCGTATCTTTAGAACCATGCCTAGGAAACTACCAGCATCCTTACTGGACGATAACGCCCTAAGTCATATCACAAATTTGGTAAACAAACTACTGAAAAAGCATACCGATGGGATATTCACCAAAGTAAATCAGCTGATAAAAGGACAAGCCTCATCACCAGCTGACAGCCAAACAAACAGTGCCAAAAATAAAAGGCAAAATGAAGATGCCCTAGAAATGGACACTCACAGCAAAAAATCGAAAAATCATACAGATGAGGAGAACAAAATAGACGAAAACAGCGGCATCACTGAAGCGGTAAGAAAAATGCTTGATGGGAATTATGAATATGAAGAAGACGATGACGATGAGATCGAATCAGCGTGCAACCAGACGGTAAAAATAAATGAGGTCCGAGTAAACAACTACGGAAACATAAGAAGCCAGCACAAACAAACAATTGGGGCCGCTTCAACTCTTTAAGAGTGGATGCACCAGCCGAGACAGTCAACAAAACAAAGGACCACCAACCAAAAGCACCACCTATTGTACTGAAGGAGTACTCAACAAACAAAATTGGAGAGTTAAGACTAATCCTGAACCAGTTTGAAGGCGCGCTATTGGAGATAACCGCAAACAGTGTCACAATTCATGCCAAAAATCTAAACCAACACAAACAAATAGTAGAAGAACTGAAAAAACTGCCACACGCTTTCTTTACGTACGCGCACAGGAGCCAGCGACGAAAAGTGTGATCTTGAGAGGAATCTTCCAAGATACACCCATCGAAGACATCACGGAGGATCTGGGAAACAAAGGGCCAAAACCAATGGAGGTGTACCCCATGGTGAAAACAGTTAAAAATTAAAAGGGCGAAGATGTCCAAGTTAAGCTACCAAGCTTCACGGTTACATTCGAGCCAAATACCAAAATCGTGGATGTTAAGCAAATACATGGATGTTGCGGATACAAAATAAGTTGGGAAACCAAGAGGAAGGCTCCAGTAACACAATGCCGAAGATGCCAAGGGTTCGGCCATGCTGCCTCAAGCTGCTACATGAGGTACAACTGCGTCAAATGTGCCAGCAACCATGAACCAGGGCAATGTCCAAGAAACACGGATCAAAATATCCCAGTTAAATGCCACAACTGCGGAGGGAGCCACGTAGCCAGCTTACAGAATGTCCAGAGAGGCTGAGGTACATGGGTAAGCAAAATAAAATTAGTAAATTCCAAAATTCAAAAAATTCGATGGGGCCCGCGAGTTCTTTTTTCGACTCTAATTCTGTAAGACCGGGTGTTTCTTTTGCCGACTCACTAAAATCTAATACTCGCGGGGGCAATATTTCGACCAATTACACTAATTTCCAAAATTACGATAACAATATGGGTGGTGAAAATGTACCAGGACCAATAGAAGGTAGTCACGCCAATGAATCAAGTAGTCCTCTGGGAGAGTTTTTCTTAAAGTTCCAGCAGCTGTTTGGAGTAGACTTTACCTCACTAACAGAAAGTATAACGAAGTTCATGCGGCGACTAAAACAGGTGTACTTATGTACCTCAACTTCGTATGCCAGTACCTCAAATGAAGATTATTAGCTTAGATTGCAACAGCCTAGTAAGCCTTGCGCGCCGCCATGAGCTGACAGTTTTGATCGACAAACACCAGCCACATATTGCCTGCCTCAACGAGACACAAATGTTAGCATCGCACAAATTTTACATTAAAAATTACAAAATGTACAGAACTAACCCAAAAACAGGCAGATCGGGAGGCACGGCCATACTTGTGCGAGAGGACATAAGCCACTCAAGCCCAAAAGCCTTTTTGGACAAAAACTACACAGCCACATCGCTGATTATCAGAGAAGGCAGAGATGCATTCACAATCTTCGCTTACTTCTGGAAAGTAACCAGAGCGGACTTGAGTAAACTGCTTAACCACCACAATAGAGTTCTTCTTTGCGGAGACTTCAACGCAAAACACCACTATTAGGACCCCACAACAGAAAACTCAACTGGCAAACAGCTAAACAGCCTTTGTACGGAAAACGAAGCACAGATTTACTTCCCAAGCTCCGGCACTCGGGGGAAATCGGTCATTGACCTTGCAGTTGCAAAAAACCTAAGCATCGAAAATATTTGGACAATAAATGAATTCTGTTCGGACCACCTGCCAGTCAAAATTAAATTAGAAGGAAATTATAATGTATGTATATCAAAATATTAGCCACCGTGAAGTCCCCGACTACGGTAAAGCACACTGGAAAGGATTCAGGCACTACATGCACGACAAGTTGGATGTGTACGACAACAAACAAATTGAGTCCACCACGGAGGTTGAATCCCGAGTCAATATGCTTGCGAAGCTAATCAGGACGGCTGAAGGCAAATATGTGCCCAACATTGATCCTGCTGCAAACTCCCGACAGCTTCCGCCAAACATCATGAAAATGATCAAGATACGAAACTACTATCGAAACATGCATCGCAAGATCCCAGTACTTTTATTTCCACCCTCATAAACCGGACCAACAAAAACATTCATGAAAACATACAACAACACGTCCAGACAGTGTTTCGCAAGAAACTGAGCGATATTAGGCCCGACAAAACAAATGTATACAGCTATATAAGGCGAATTAAGCCAAACAGCGGAAGAAAAATTGTTCTGGCGGAAGAGGGAGTACAGACAATTGACCCAGCCGTAATATCCAACAAAATTACAGACCACTACGAAGCTGTTTTTCAAGGCACTGCACGCACCAGCGAAAATAATGGCGAAGAGGAAAAATCCGATCCGGTCATGGAGTCAGTGGATGACTTCTCGAAACAACAAAGTCTCCCATACGATGTCGCCGAAATAAGCACCGACTATGATGAGGTGAGAAATCTAACCGAGCGAATACAAAATAGAAAGTCCCCTAGGATCGACGGTGTCACCAACAGGGCCATAAAAAAAATGCCTCTAGCAGGATTTAAACAGATAATGCTAATCATTAACGCAATTTTAAAATTTGGATACTTCCCAGAAAGCTGGAAACCAGCGAAGGTGATTGCAATCCCAAAAACCGGCAAGTCACGCAGCCCTGAAAACACAAGTCCAATTAGTTTGCTGAGTGGACTCAGCAAAATTGCAGAAAGGATCGTTGCACGCAGGCTATTAGATGCCATCGTAGAATTAGAAAACTGTTACAAATCATCAACTAGAAGGGCAGCCGCAGGTGTTCCGCAAGGCTCCGTGCTTGGGCCATTGTTATACATATTTTATATCCACGACATCCCAAAACCCAGCTTTGAGGGGACAAAGCTGTAGATCTTTGCGGATGATACGACGGTGTTCTGCAAAAATCGCAGCGGATTTCAATTCACGAACAGAATTCAGAACTACCTGAACACTCTTGCTGAGTATTATGAAAGGTGGAACATTAAAATCAACGCCACAAGAACCAAGATGGTGCTCTTTTACCCTAAAACAGGATACGAAAACAAATGGAAACCAGCAGGAGAATTAATAATAAACGACAAAAAAATCAACGTCACTAACACCGTAAAATATCTAGGGATCCACCTGGCAAACGGACTAGATTTCTCCACACATGTTAAGAACATTCAAAAACTGCTTTATAGCATTCAAGAAGCTGTACCCCATCCTAAATCAAAATAGCGGACTAGACGAAAAACATAAACTATTAGTCTATAAAATGTATATCCGTCCTACAGTAACATACGCTGCTTCGTCCTGGTACGACCTGTAAAACAAAAAAACAAAAAATTTCGTCTTCAACAGCTGGCCACGTCCTCCTGACTTTAAACAGTGTAGCACAAGAAAACTACATGACTCAGCTGAACTGCTGTATGTTGATGAGTTCTCTGTCGTCTATCGGAAAGGAGAATATCCAACCACCTGACAAACCCAAGGGAAATTTCAAATGAAATTGCCCAACATTAATGAATAGAGAATTATTAGATTTATTTTGCTAACAAATGCTAGCATTTAGCACAAAATTGGGAAGCATCCAGGGTGGGAGGACTTTTGTCTTGGCTTGCGGGTCTGTAACCCCACAACAAGACAACATAGCGAGCAAAAATGTTGTCCGTTGTGTTGGAGACCCAAACATGCCTGTGAGTTGGGAGGTGGAGGTCTTCACACGGTGAATTCTTTCTTAACTAGTGAATATTTTTTACCTTTATATTAGTATTAAGTTAGATTGTAAGTTTGAAAAAAAAAAAAAAAAAAAAAAACGGGGCTTCACCCATAACACAACAAACAATAGCAATAAGCTCGCTTTAATATTAAGGCTACTAAAGCCTATGTAAATAAAATCACTCCTTCTAACAAAAAACCCACCGAGGTTCCTGTAGAATAACAATAATTAATCATATTAAATCAAATATAAATATCACTCAATAAATTCCTTTAAATCCAAAAAAAAATCCAGGACAACACAATTTCAAAACTACAGCTTATTCACTACATGTTGCCCCTGTAGGGTTAATTAAAGCTAAAAATATTAATCTGAAACTCAGGATAGATTTTAATCCCTATAATAATGACTAATTCTGAATGCGTAAAATCAGAGCCTACTGTATAAATAAGAGCCTGCAGTATCGACTGTATTTTTTACTAAGCTTAAAATAAGGTACAAACAATTTTTTCTTTACTATGAAACTATATGGGAAAACGCACAGTACACATATATATTAAGGTAATATATTGCGCAGGATGTCATAAAATTTTAACAATAACAATGGCGGAGATTGTGACTGAAATGTTTATGAACTATTTAAACAATGATACATTGTTAATTATTTTGGGGACAATTTAAACGGGCATACAAGAAACATTTTTTGGCGACAAACATTAGCATCAAAAATAATAAATTGGCATCACAAATAATATTTTGGCACCACATATGAAAAAACAAACAAATATTTTTGAAGGACAGTATTAAATACTGTGGCGACAAACATTGACATCAAAATTAATAAATTGGCAACAAATATAATATTTTGGAACAGAAAAAAATTATTTTTAGTAGTAAAAAAAAAAAAAATTCGTGACAAAATATTAAATTTAATCGATACAAATTATTTAATATTTGATGGGGGATCGATATAAAATATTGCAGTGTCATTAATAGATTCTATATAATCCGCTCCTACGTGCGGCACGCAGTGCGACATGTTTGCCTATCCTGGCTCCTACGTCCCTCGAAGTTTAAATCTAAGGCCCCTCGGAGGGCTAAGCGGGGGGGAGCGAAGCGACCTCCCGCGTGCCCGTGAGAGTTACCGAAGCCGTTAGCCTCTACAGTTCTAAGTTAAATTAGGGATCTCCATTTTCCAGAATATTTTAAAACTAATTTAATTTTTTTAATTTTTTATTTATTTATTTATAACTTTGTTGCCAGTTAATTATTTTTGTCGCCCAAAATGTTTATTTCGATGCCAAAAAATAATTTTTGTGTACCCTTCAAATAGTGCCAAAAAATTATAAATGTTGCCAAATTATTATTATTATGCCAAGAAATTTTTGTCTGTTGCTCATTAATTTGTGCCGTTTTATTATTTTTTTGTATCTCAAATATTAATTTTTTGTGTGCCGGTTTATTGCCAGCCATTATTTTGAATTAAAGTAAGTATAATTTTTCACACAATTTTAATTATATTGACTCAACACTCAAAATTATTACGCAAAACTAACAAACACGATTTGTTTGGTCACAACTCACAAGGTCCGCCATATTAAATTATTTTTTTATATGGATGCGCAAGAAAGAACGAAAATGGAACATCGGAGTATATTACCTTTATTATGTGTACTGTGGGGAAAACGGTTATTTTCATTGACAGATTTAGTTTATTAGAAATGTGAGCTTTTGTTTTGCTTTTATATGAAAATGTTCATGAAACATGTAATATTATTTGATTGAAAAATCGAGTCTTGAAAATGTTTATTTCTAAGTGAAAATCGTCATGAAAAATAAGGTACTTTTGAAATTTAAAATATTGTTGTTTTTGTAATACTGTTACGACACCCGCTTTTTGCGTAACATTCCATGCTAGTCGCGCATTGGTCTGGTGCGAGTGGATGTGGGTGGACAGCGCTGCTCACTTTCTGTGGTGACTGTTGCGCCTTTATGCCGGCTATATACAACAATCAAGAGTAGTGATTTTTTTTTTGAGTTGAGTGATACTTTTGGATGTTGTTGGAATGATTGAGTGAGAGTTCCGTGTATTAGTTTCTTCTTGGTTTGGCTGTGTTGACTGAGCGAGAGTTTGATTTTATGATGATCGTATGATTGACTTGTATGTTTTTTTTCTTGTGATTGGATGGTTCGGATGGAAAATTCTGGATGGGTATTGTTTGTTTTGGTTCATGTTGTTTGCATGCGGTATGCTGTTGGTGTGGTGGTGGCAAAAGGCGTGACTACAAGCAACGAGAGAGTTTTGCGGTTCGTGGTCGGGTGTCTTTGCAATATTTTTTTTTTGGTTGTTATCTCATCACGAGATAAATAAAATTTGAATTTTTTTTGCAAAACAGAAAAAAAAAAAAAAATTGGGGGAGTCTAGTTTTGAATTTGTAAATAAAAAGTCAAGTTTGGAAGTGAGTGAGTTTTGCCGTGTGGCAGTAAACATTTTTTTTTTTGTAAATTAAATTTAAATATATATCTATAAAAAAAAAGTTCATTGTATAATTTAAAACGTTATATATAAAAAAAATCTATTGTATAATTACAACTATAAAAAAAAGCTATTGTATACTTTAAAACTATATATATAAAAAAAAAAATCTTATATAGCTTAGTTAATTCTAGTGCCAAGTGGCGTGATATTTTTTTTTTTTTCTGAACAATAAGAATTGTATTACCAAGTGGTATGTTGAATAAAATTTGTGTATTGGAACTGGTACAATTAATATACATATATAAAGTAAACAAAAATAAATAACTTGCTACTGATTTTGATAGTAGCATTAATTCCGTAAAGGCCGTGTTTTATTTTGAAAAGAAAAAATATGTGTTCTATTTTGGTCTGAGTACACGTTGTGACGAATTAACGAATCTGAAGTTCCTGGCAAAAATAGACTACAGTATTGGTTATGTGCTATAATTAGTGAGTGTTGTTGACATTAAAAGTTGATTATAAATCTGTTTTCCCAGATAATAAGAACATATTTTTTTGTGTTGTATGTGGAAAATTTAACGGCGTTAAGTGGAAGTTGGTGTCAAAAGAAAAAAAATACCTACAGATGCAGTTCTATTTATATATGAACATGCAATATTAAGTTGCACCTTGCATGGTACTCAAGTTAATATTACCGTGAGTACAAGAGTAGCAAATCTGCTACTTGAACGGTTGCATAAGTGTTTGGCTGATTGTGGGTTTGTGGCAGCAACTCCTCCTAAAGGAGTGGGGTTCGCGCAAGAGGGGGCAGCTGCGTCGGCGCTGATATATGTTTAGTGGTCGGACGGGCCCATATATTTTTTTGTGTTCAGGTAAGGTGTACCCAGAAAATTAAACAAGAACTGGGGAACACCGCGTGATTTTTTTTTATATTTTAACAGTTGTAATCCTCACTTGACTGGGGTGTGTTTTATTATTATATTTTGTTTTTATTACATATATATTTTTTTTTATTATATGCAAATTTCTTTCAGCTCTCCCGACCTTGTAGTCACGTCCATAGATAATTTTCGGTTTTTCCTTTTGTCGTTTGTATGGCGTTTGGTTCTTTTAGTTCGGGATTTTTATGTGAATTAGGTGCAATGTGTGAGTAGGTGATAAATGGTTGATCGAGATGGGTGTTAGGGCAGGTTTTTTGTATTTTGGGTCGGTTTAGCCTCAGATTTTTTTTTATTTTTGTCAATTTTTTTTTTCCTGTAAACGAGGTAGCCAATGCAGTTTTTATTTTATTTATCGAACGCGGTTATTCAAGCATAGAGTAATGTCTGGACACCCCCACGCCATCCCTGAGCTTAGCCAGCTAGAAAGACCGCACCAGACCGCTACTCTATGTCTGTTAGCGACATCGCAGGATGACGTTAAACTGGCGCACACATGATTGTTGAACCAAGGTGCGCCAAACGAAATCTTGTGGTGTCGTTACAATACTATGCGTCACCAACATAACTCGAAATTTATAAACAAAACGATAATCATCTCTTTCATTGGGCGCTTTCAGATCCGCAAACTGTTGGCATCATGTTTAGTGAAATCATTGCTAATTTGATTTGAATTACTAATAAAGTTTTTAAATTTCATAGCGTTGGCCGTGATTTTACTCAACATGTTGCCAACTGTTTGGTGCTCTGAAAGCGCCCATTGCCTCAATTCCAATTTGAATTCGAATATGTTTCTATAGTTATTTTGAATTTGCAAAGCATGCTAGATTGTTTTGATGTTTTGTTTTTTTCGCACTCATTGTATTGATTTAATTTATTCTGTTTGGCTCTTTTTGATTTTTTTTAAATTTTGATTGTTGAGCGGAGGCGTCTTGTCTTTTTTCTGACCATTGGGTTTAGATGTGGACAAATGATGACGACATTAAACTGAATTTTCTCTTTTTAATACACATTGTTGTTGTTGTAGAATGTTGTTTAATTTAATTTTCCTTATTTTCTTTTGATTATTGCTGGAAAATTGGGAAATTTGAGAATCTGTGTTTTAAATGAGTAAGACAAGACATTGATTTGTTTGTTAGCGATTTCTTAAAAAAATTATTTAACTGGGTTTAACTTTTAATTCATATTTTATCGTCAATCGAAATCGCGTTTTTTCATATAAACACTATGAAAATAAATGAATTTTTAGTGTTTCTATATCCCTTATTTTAAGTTCATTTTTCACATGCCGGCTCTATTCACATCAAGATGGTTCTGCTAGCAGCAACAGTTATTAAAATACAATAGCCAAATGGTTCAAATAAGTTTTATTTATTATTGAATTTTTATAACTTTGAATTTTTTTTTTTTTTTTTTTTTTTTTTTTTTTTTTACCGAACAAACGGCGCAGTGGTTAAAGCTACGGCGGTTGGATCGGGAGGTACCGGGTTCGAATCCCTATAGGGGCGGGATGCAAAAGGGATTTTTCATCATCTGATTACGATCGGTGATGACGATGAACACATCTATGACCCCCTGTTGAGAGTGCGGAATCCATGGGCCGACCCACCTTTCATGTCAGTACTATAGGCTGGCATGAAGCAATGCAATGTGCAGGTGGTTTAAACAAAAGCGGGTCTATAGCCGTACGTCCTCGAGTTGGCTGGCAACGGCGTAAGGTAGGACGTTAAAAGGAAACTGCGAAAGAGTTGGGAGTGCCTTGAGCCCCAGAAAAGATTGCAGAGATAGAAACAAACAAACAAACAAACAAACTTTGAATTTTTATTTTATTGACAATAGTTGTGATGCTTCGAGAAACTGCGATCGAATGTTCCTAATTTTTACAATTATTGATTTTTGTTAAACTAAAAATTGTGTACATAACTTTTTAATGTGGCAATTTACAAACAGGCAATGAGCTTTTAACTTTTTGCGGTGAATTCGAAACTGTGTGCCGATCCGGCATGTGAAAAATGAACTTAAAATAAGAGAGAAAGAAGTAATAAGAAGTAATAAGTAAGAAAGAATTATTTCTATAATATAGAAATACTAAAAATTCATTTATTTTCATAGTGTTTGTATGAAAAAACGCGATTTCGATTGACGATAAAATATGAATTAAAAGTTAAACCCAGTTAAATAATTTTTTAAGAAATCGCTAACAAACAACTCAATGTCTTACTCATTTAAAACACAGATTCTCAAATTTCACTATTTTCCAGCAATAATCAAAAGAAAATAAGGGTTTAATTTCCCACAACATTCTACAACAACAACAATGTGTATTAAAAAGAGAAAATTCAGTTTAATGTCGTCATCATCTGTCCACATCTAAACCCAATGGTAAGAAAAAATACAACACGCCTCCGCTCAACAATCAAAATTTAAAAAAAATCAAAAAGAGCCAAACAGAATAAATTAAATCAATACAATGAGTGCGAAAACATCAAAACAATCTAGCATGCTTTGCAAATTCAAAATAACTATAGAAACATAATATTCGAATTCAAATTGGAATGGAGGCAATGAAAGAGATGATTATTGTTTTGTTTATAAATTTCGAGTTATGTTGGTGACGTATATATTACAAAAACAACAATATTTAAAATTTCAAAAGTACCTTATTTTTCATGGTGATTTTCACTAAGAAATAAAAAATTTTCAAGACTCGATTTTTCAATCAAATAATATTACATGTTTCATGAACATTTTCATATAAAAACAAAACAAAAGGTCATATTTTTAATAAACTAAAACTGTAAATGAAAATAACCGTTTTCCCATATAAGTTCATAGTAAAGAAAAATTGTATGTACCTTATTTTAAGCTTAGTAAAAAGTACAGTCGATACTGGAGGCTCTTATTTATACAGTAGGCTCTGACGCTACATTCCAAACCATAGATGGCATGACTTTTAATTTTATTATAATTATAGTAAATAAATAAATAAAGACTAATTCACAATTATACATTATAATACATAATTATAATAGAAAATGTCAACATTGGTAAATGTCACTTAATTAAGTTATGTTTTTATAAATTAATTATTTTATTTAATTAACAATGAATTCAAATATTTTTAGGATTACAAGCATAAATTACATAATTTTATGATTTAAAGCTAAGTATAATTTCACATAAATTTGTATATACATAGATTTCAATAAAGTTTTGTTGTTTCACCATTATTTTAGATGGTCAGCTTTTGAACACTGGAACTATGCTATATCATGAAATTAGTTTATTTATTAGTAACATACGGAAGGAACCACTTTTCATCTTCAAGCTAAATAAATCAAAAGACATTAGTTAACACAATACATTAATAAAACCACAATAATGATAAAAATTACAGACAATTGAAATTTTATGAAATCGGCTAAGTCAAAACCAACACAAATGTCTTATACAAGCCATATTATTGCCATACAAACACAAAATAAAACCTACTATTTCTGTAAGTATTAGCGTCATAATACAGTATAATCTTTACATACTTTGATTTTAAATTGTAGTTTGAATCAAAAACAGTATAAAATATCACTAACACTTACAAAAAATAGTAGGTTTTGGATTTAATAATATGCATGCGTCACGGAAATAATATGGCTTGTATAAGACATTTGTGTTGGTTTTGGCTAAGTCGACTTCCCAATACTTAGCTAAAAATTCTAAAAGCATGTTCAAACTTGATAATCACGCCTATTATGATTTCGATCGACGTTCGACAGTCGACACGACTCTGTGTTGCCTTTTCTTTTTTCGTATTGTTTTTATCAAATGAAAAAAAGAAAACGCAATCGACGCGACAATCATAATAGGGGGTGATTATTAAGTCAAAATTCATGGACATCTCCGCAACCAAAACCAATATTCTTCCATCCTTACTATTTAATAAAATATGACCTAATTTATATAAACTAGTTAGTGATGTATATACTAAAATAAAATGCTAAAATATGATAAAAGCACACGACAAAACAATTGTACGCTACATGAAGGTTGGATGCTTGGAGCTTCTGGATGCTGAACGAGGATTCACCCGTATTTCTGAAAATCTAACTCAAAATTAATTAATTTTCTCCAACTACCACATCAAAATTAGACTAAAGAAATATTTAAACTCTCATAACATAATGAAATTTATAGAAAGAGAAGTTTAGTTGTCTGTATTAAATCAATAAGATTCTTTCGGCTTTTTATAGACACAATATATTAATAATAATGGCATTCACAACATTTTCGACTTGTCAATCAGAAAAATGAAGAGGCCAGTCATTTATAATATATCTACCAAAAAAAGTAGAAATATCAAAATCCCCCCCGTACTTTAACCCCAGAGTTAATACAAAATGTATTTTGACTCTAAAAAAGAAAACCTTTCCTTGCGTTTTCGTGGGTAGTTTGGTTTCGTACTGATAATCTCAAAACAAAAAGTTCGATCTACTCATCAGGTAGCTACGACCAAGTCGAAAGTTTGTAGTTTGGTCGTAGCTACCTGATGAGTAGATCGAACTTTTTGTTTTGAGATTATCAGTACGAAACCAAACTACCCACGAAAACGCAAGGAAAGGTTTTCTTTTTTAGAGTGAAAATACATTTTGTATTAACTCTGGGGTTAAAGTACGGGGGGGATTTTGATATTTCTACTTTTTTTGGTAGATATATTATAAATGACTGGCCTCTTCATTTTTCTGATTGACAAGTCGAAAATGTTGTGAATGCCATTATTATTAATATATTGTGTCTATAAAAAGCCGAAAGAATCTTATTAATGAAATTTATAATATTGTAATTCTTCGAGTAATTACACAGGTCTATAAAACGAAAATTTTTAAGAGATGTGTTATTTTTGAAAAGTGATTTTATATAATTTTTACGCTGATTCTAATTTTTTCAGCGATTTTTATGTATCACGTCAGATATTTTTGCAAATCTCAAAATAAAAATAAAAACAGATATTATCTAAAATAAACATTTATTTATTTTACAAAATGATCAGTAGTGCTTCAAATACAATAAACCACGTATTTTTAGTGCCAGAAAATTTCGTTTTGTGGAATTTTTACTATAAACTTATGAGGGTTATCACGTTGTAACGTCCAGCAGTAATCTGCCATCATTGATACATTCCATCGACCTTGGTAACGCCCCTCCATTTCTTTAATATCGTGGTGGAAACGTTCTCCTTGCTCCTCGCTAACTGCGAAGATAAAATTAACCTTCAAACTCAAGTTGCAGCTTAACACACGAAAATAAGATCTCGGTTTGTGAAAAATTGGAAGAAGATAGGACAAAACTAATGCCAATTTCGGATTTAGGTCATAATTACTTAAAAAGATTGGTTCAAAAACATCAATTTTGTTGAAAACAAAACGGGTTGGGTATGTAATCTTACATTACAAAATATTGCAATACAAAATCTTGCATAAAAATTTCCTGTACATTTTTTTCTCTATTCTGTGGAAAATAAATTGAAAAAAAAAAATGACATCGATTAATTTATTTTAGAAAGAGGCTAACGGCTTCGGTAACTCTTCCCCCCGCCCCCCCCCCCCCGCTTAGCCCTCTGAAGGGCTTTAAATTTGAACTTCGGGGGACGTATGAGCCAGGACCAGGATCAGCAAACATGTCGCATTGCGTGCCGCACGTAGGAGCGGATTATATAATTAATGACACCAAAAATAATTGCACTATTTTGTTATGCATGTTTTTGTAATTGCAACATTTTATAGTTGCAACATTTTGTAATTGCAATATTTTGTAATGCAAAATTTTGTTTAATAATTACTCAAAGAATTATTTTTGTAACTATAATTGTTATTGACATTTTTTTTTGTTTATAAATAAATCATTATTTTTTCGAACAAATTCTAATTGTTTATAATTTCGTTAGAATTTTCAATTTAAATCATTTATAACTTTAACGTTGAACATCATGTAGATTCCATTTCCTAATTCAAATATTTTGCAACAAAATTAAATAATTATTTATTCTGATATTGTTATTAACAAATAAATAAAAATTAATAAACAATTATATAGTTTATATATTTATTATAATTAAATTGTTTAATTTTTGTAATTTTATTCAATCACTGTTCCGGAAAAATCTTAGAAACTCAATCAAAACCAAATCCTATGGTAAGAACAACCCTTAATTATGAATTTTTGCGGCGAATTGTTATTACGTAGAATTGTTTTTTTCGTAAAATTGTGTTGCTGTGAAGTGTTGTTGTACGAATTGTTTGCAACGAATTGTTGTTTTATGAATTGTGCTTGCGTAGAATTGAGTTTCGTAGAATTTACGGGGTATCATCGCCGCTTTGTTGTATTGTTATGCTCATAACGTTTGTTTGGTGGTCGAGGATTTCAATATAAGGAGTGGGTGCGTGAGATTTACTGGAGCTTTTATATACATATTGCTACTAGTAGCTCGCTGACTTGCTTTTGAAATTAGGCTTAATGACAAGAGAACAGATTGAACCTCCTTGTCTGACCGTATCAGTTGAGTCGAGACGATGTAACGTTAGACTATCGTACTTGAATGTTGAAGACGTCATACTTATTACTCACAAAATCTGTCATTACTTCCTGAGCTGTAGATTGGTTTTGGTTTCAATAATCAAATATTGATTTAAAACCAATACTCACCCACTTCTTAGGCATTTACAAATTTTACTTACATATTTTGCAGTCGAATACAAAGTTAGTTTATATTCTAAGTGAATATCAGTTTTTCCAATATGTACATATAGATTATTTACGCTTGTTGTTATTCAAAAAATATACAAAGTGAATTTCAGATTTTTATTTACATGTGACGACAAAATCAACATACCAAAAATTTTGGTTTGTTCCAAAAATATTTTAAAGGGACAAATAAAAAATTTCATGCATATATGATAATAAATCGTTCTTTTGAATTCTTCGCATGGTTTAACAATTTTACCAATAAATTATTCTTACATACATATGTACATATCCTATATATGAAAGAATGGTACTGCATTTTGTTCCACTGATAAGAATGTAAATATTCGAAAATGTATACATGTATAACAAAACAAAGCATGTCTGTGATCTAAACCATAAACTACTCAAATTTTTGAAAATTTGATTTGATTTTTTTGTTTGGCATCGGCTAACAAACCTAAATGTCCATCACGACATTTTCATCAATCATTTAACAACAGTGAGCATTTTTGTTTGAAAGACAATTATAAGTTTCAAAAAGTTTTTAAGAAATTTTTCTCAAACTAAGCAGGTTGTAAAAAAACAAAAATATGTACTTAAGAACTGACACATTTTTGATAAAAAGTTCTGAAAAAATTAATTGAGATACATTGATCAAAATGAAACATAATCTTGATTTTATCTCATAATCACAAGCTTGATTTTGTTACAAACAAAGTAAAGCTCAGCGAATTTAATCTTATTAAAATTCTTTAACACTAAAATCAGTCATGCAAACTTCAAATTTAAGATTGGATTTTTGTTTTGTTGTTTTTTTTTAAATTGGGGTATTTAAGAACTTATTCTTTAATGAATCTTTACATGTAAATGTTCCGATACCCAGCATTACCAACGGAAATGAATAATAGAGGAATTACAAAAGAAGGATTATGCAGAATTGGGAGTTTAGCCCTAAGATTTTTTTTTTTTTTTTTTTGTTATATTGAGTTTGAATTTGTAAAAGTTACAAGCTGTTGGGCAAGCCCCCAGTTGTGAATTGAACCAAACGCGTGAGTTTAGGAACTTAATGCTCCTTGCAAATGGGAATTTATGATGGCCTTTCTATGGGAAAGCGAATTAATAGTAAAAGAGATATTAGAGTTTGAAATAATCTGCCATGCCCAGTTTTGAACTCGGGCGGGTATGGCCAGATTGGATATATATTTTGTATATTTGAAAAATTTGTTAAACTTATGATGAATTAAAATAAAATTTGTATTGTCGTAGATAACCAAGACCGCTAGCTGCACCTACCGCTGTATTATTTTTTTATCCGGCCCAAGAGATTTAATTATGACGAAAAATTTGGTTGGTTCAAAGCCACTTTTCTCGACGTTTTCAAAGTCACTGAGTCTAAAAAAGCAACCAAAAAAAAAATGTCCGCCCGTCTGTCTGGACGTCTGGATGTTTGTACCCATGGTATCTCGAGAATGGCTGCCCCGATTTGGAATTTTTTTTTCGCCAATCTGTTTCTATGTTCAAGGCGGAGATTTAAAAAGCTTTTGGAAACTGTACGTCAAGAGTACCTGCCATACGAATTGACTCAAAATTTACGATTTTTTTATATATGCTGGTTTGATTATTGAATTGGGCATTGAGTTTGGGCCAATTTGCGGGTTGATTTGAAGTTCAGGTGGGGTTGGATTAGGATGTAGTGAGCAGTTAACCAATTTTTAGTATATGCTCGTTTGAGGATTGAGTTTGGAGTAGAGTTTGCGGTTGAGTTGAGGGTTCAGTGGCTTCCGTTTGCGGGTTAAATTAGGACTGAGTTGGAGTTGAGTTGAAGTTGGATTAGGGTTGAGGGAACAGTTAAACTGAGGATTTGTGATTATTTATTAAAACTATATTGGGATTCTATATCTTATCCGATTTTGATGAAATTCAGTATTTCCAATGGAAATGTGATTCTCAAATGAATTTTAGATGAAGTTCTGGCATATGACCAAGTAGGATGTAACTTGGCTATTTCCTAACCGAATATGATCAAATTTGACATGTGCGTTGTAAATGGGATTCTAAAATAATTTTTGGATAAAGTTTTGGAATATGGCCAAGTAGGATGAAAATTGGCTAATTCTTAACCGATTATGATGAAATTTGATATGTACTGTATATGGAAATGGGAATATTTGATATGTGAGGCACACTACACACACATGAGTCTTCTTTAGACCGCCAAACTGGAAAGAATAATTTATAATCTAGTGAATAAAGTGAAAAATAAAAGATAAAGTAAATAAATAATAAGCGACAGATAAATAAAAAGAAAAGCAATAATTAATAGTTAAACGCACGTGCTAATTCTTCATAGTGCTGCTGGCGCCACGCGGCGGTTGGTAGCGGCAACTAAAGTGTCAAAAGTGTACTTAAAACTATCAGCCACAGTGTAGCAATAAATTAGTGATACGTTTATCTAAAAACTTATTGCTTATAGTGAATTAATTAATAAATCAATAGACTTAGTGTCGTTAATATATCCTTGTGCATGCCAAGCGGCCTACAAGCAATAAATGCAATCCAAGCTAGGAAAATAAAAATAAAATATGCTAATATGAATGATAGTATCAGTCAAAAAAAAAATAAAAAAAAAATCCTAGTTGGGGAAATATAAAAGAAAAATTAAAAAACCTAAATATGTGGCTTGTACAGCTTGCCCCCGGTACAGATTTGGCTATAATAACTGCAATTAAATATATGCTTCATCAAGCAATTTCATTTCAAAAATTAGTTAAAAAGGAAACTATTCAATGCAGGAACTGTCAGCGGTATGGTCACGCTGCGTCTAACTGCAGCATGAATTACAGATGTGTTAAGTGTGAACATGATCATCTTCCAGGTAAATGTCTTAAAATAGATAAGCAGTCTGAAGCCTACTGCATAAATTGTAAATCGTATGGTCATCCTGCGAGCTATCGTCAGTGTCCTAAACATCTGGAATTAATCCAAAGAAAAGAACGGCTAAAACTTAAGTTAGAAGAGCAAAGAGTAGCCAAGAGGCAAATGTATAATAGATACTATAATCCTGAAATGTCATATTCAAGAATTATTACAGATAGCAATCCTCCACGGATTCCCGCTAACTTAGGAAAAAACTCAAATATAACCAGCAATCAGCAAACCTCATGGGATAATACATGTAATGAAATGTTTGGGCTAGGTTTTATCGGCACCCTAAGCGATTTTACGATTTCATGCCCAGATTCAACTCAATTGTAGATCCAATAGAGAAAACAATAGCTCGCTTTGAGTTTTTCAATCACATTGAATCCACATACTACTTTAATAAAAATCGTTTAAAGTTAAAAATCGTACTCTTATCTAGATATTTTTAACCGTCCATTATGATTACAGCTGCTATCCTGATCTTAAAACGTACCATTTTGAGTCCGACCATTTGCCTTTGGAGCGGTATCCTTTGATTTTGCGATTCTCAAAATTCCATTGAAAGTCCTAACTAATTTTACTGCGGTCAACTGGGTTGAGTTTAACAGGGCATTAGATCTACATACTGATAGAGGATATTGAGATACCAGTGAACAAAACTTTGAATAAGAGTGAATTGGATAATATTTTAAGAAGATTACAAGACAATCGAATCACACAATTTATAAAGAAATTAATAACATGACCAGGCGTAAAACGCTCCAAAGAGTTCCTCCAATTGTCAATCCTGTTACTAATATTAATACTGATCAACCTCTGGACAAAGCTAATCTTTTGGGTAATGTATTTGAAGGCATACATAAACAGAATGTTAATCTCAGGCCAATCTGGTTTAGCAAAACTATAACTAGGCAAGTCCAGAACTTTATGGATATTCAAATATCAGATCAAATTCAGTCAATATCAGGTCAGAGACGCTCTGCGTCAACGATGCCCCTGCCATAGACTTAGCTAGGTCAAGTGATATTAAATCATACATAAAAACCAGAAATAACAAGAAATCATCTGTTACTCAATTTTTCGTTAAAAAAGTTATCCAACAAGTTTGTCGAAATGTTGACTCTGATTATAAATCATTGTTATAACTTGGGATACTTTCCAGTTATATGGAAAATGGCGATCATTGTGCCTATACATAAGATAGGAAAGCCGCCTGAACTTCCTACGAGCTACAGGCAAATTGCATTACTATCCAGTCTTAGCCAAATATATGAAAAATTTCTCCTAGAGAAATTGATCATTGTGAAGACATGGATATTATCCCCCACAATCAGTTCGGTTTTCGCGCCGCGCATTCAAGCACACATGCAGCAGTGATACTTAAGACTGATATAGCGGTGAAACTAAATCAGAAAATTCCAACGCTTGCCTGCCTCCTTAGTGTTGAGAAGCCATTCGGTACTACATGGACTGAAGAAGTAATTTACAAATTAATTAAGCTTAAATTAATTGCGCATCTATAACATTGTATAGTTTCCTTACTAACAGAATTTTTCAAGTCAGAGTTGACCATACCCTCTCAAGAACGTGTTTAATGTGTGTGCGGGAGTACCACAGGGATCTCTACTGTGGCCAATTTTGTACAATATATACCTTTATGATATACCACCACCTATCCCGCTCCCAATTCCTAATAAAACCTTACAGTATGCTGATGATATAATTATCTACACGTCGCGAAGAAACATACAAGAAGCTGCTGAAGCGCTCAACAATCAATTATATGAGTTATACTTCACTAAATGGAAAATAAAAGTAAATGTGTCTAAATGTGAATCAATAGTATTTAAAGGCAGTAAAATACTAAAAACGACAGCGCACTAATTGCGATAATATACAGCTTAGAATCACGGAGCCATGATAAGAAATTCAAAGTATGCTAATTACCTGGGGATTATCATGAATGAAGATCTCAGAGTATACCGGCATGTGAAACATGCGATGCAGAAAGAATGTTTAACGTACAACAGCCTTAGAATGATTCTACACTACAAAAGTACCTTGCAGAAACAAATCAAGTTGATTTGTTACAAGCAACTGATTAGACCAATAATTGCGTATGGATTTCCTGCATGGTCTGACCTTTCGTCTCATCAAATGGAAAAGCTACGTGGATTTGAGAGGAAAATGCTGCGAAACTGTGTTGGCATCTACCGCAAGCCTGACTCAGTAAACTTCATCAGTAATAAGATGTTATATAGCACCGCTAACGCTACCAGAATAGATAATTTCCTCGTCCATAACTGCATAACATTTTTCGATAAAGCAGAAATTACAAGTAACCCGATCATCATAGGCAGCATTGATAAGGTACCAAATATTACAAATGACATCAAATACAGAACTACTAAAGCTAAAATTTTCATAAATTTCCTTAATTCATGGAAATACCTAGGTAAAGACATACTCTGTTAAGTATCAAAAATGTAACTACATATATGAATTGTATCTGTATATTTTGCCTGGCAATAAATAAAATTAAAGTGATATGTGAGAAATATGGACAAGTAATCATTAATTAGTTTATTCATTAACGGATTAGCACGGATTAGATGGCCTAAAAAAGAAACAATATTTATACTTAATAATTTGTTTACAATAATTAACTTCAGTATTTTACTTATCTTGTTTACGAATATTTGACATACGCTTTATTTTGACATATTACTCTAATTGAGTCTTCCATTATTATACACTACATAGTTTATTAATCTGAAATAACTTTGTCGAAAATTACAATTTTCATTCGGCTAATCATTAAGAGATGTCACTACAATCGTCGATTTAAATTTTCATAGATGGCTTGACAAAAAACAACTTTACGAATTTCGCGGTTTAAACCTGTTTTTCATTAGACGAACTAGCCAAGTAAATTGTGAAGAAATTTTTGTAACATTAATTGAATAAAAATTACCAAGCGAAGTACAAGTGCGATCATATTAATAAAAATCTAGAAATTGTATACAATTGTATTTCATTTAGTATCGTGTTTATTTTAACGGAGAATTTTTGGATAACCGCAGAAAATAACATTATTCCAAAATAAGCAGCTATCAAAAGCATCCACATTACTCTGGAAGGAGCATAACAATCTTATCCAAAGAAACAACATGTGTATTGAAAATGGAATTCTAAAATAATTTTTGGATGAACCTCTGGAGATAATGATATAGAATATCTTTAAGACCTTAAAGATAAACATGTATTGCAGAGGCAAGATGTCTAGTGCTCGAAAGATGGGCCAAGAAGGAGATAGCGCATCATGAAACGTCATTAACCGGATAACATGTTTCTGACCAACCAAAAGCGAATTCATAAGTGTTTTACAGACACCACCCACAACACGCCAGCCCGTACATGAGAATAGAATCCACTAGGGCATAAAAAACTAACCTACGTAGGTATAACGGACAAAAGAGGCGTAAGATATACATCTTCCTCGAAACTAGTAAAAGTTTATGTTTCAAGCCTCCTATGTGGACCTTCCAATTTAGGTATGAATCAATCAAAATACTCAAATATCTAATTTTTTTCACAAGACTAATCTTAAAACATTCAAACGAAGTACAAGCAGTTACAGCCAAAACCATGGTAAGAAAGAGCATCAGGCAAATCCTGGTTACCCCTAAAATGTACTATTTTAGTTTTCTCACTCAAAAGTAAGTTGTGGGCTTTAAGCCATTCCGCCAGTAAAATTAAATCGTGTTCGATCCCTGATATGTTGACCTGTTTGCTTACACCAGAGTACACAAAAGAAAAATCATCAGGAAAAGCGGTCAGGGAGCCTGCAAAAGGACGACCGAAAATTCCATTCACGTAAATAAGGAATAACAGGGGTCCCAACACCGAGCCCTGAGGAACTCCTGTCGTAATTGATAGTTCACCACTGAGATGATGATTCACACGCACTACTTGTGATCGACCAGATAGGAAACTACACAACCAGCTGTAAATCATTCCGCGAAATCCACATCAAAAGTCCACTCTATCCACTCTAAGGTATAGTCATGTCGACAAACAGAGCAGATGCCTTCAGCCCTAGATCGATGTTCCCACTTATTTGTTCAAGAACTGTTAAAACAGCTTGTTCGTGGGTAGTTATAATAGTTTGTGGGTAAAGTGGGGTAGTTACGTCATCGGCGCACTTTCGTCAAGCTATGGTTAGCTGCCTTCACAGCGTTTAAAAAATATGAAAAAAGTACTGAATCATGCCATTATTATTTCAAATGTTTCTCTGTACTTTGACAGTCATCATTGAAAACGTAATTAAAATACACGTATAATCGTGTTTTCCCCCAGTATTGTGAAATCCTTACATTCACAATTGGTTCAGAAAATATGGAAGTATTTATTACCGTTTACCGATTTAAAAAAATATCAATAATAATTTTTCTACCGCGATTTTACTGAAAATTGGCGAAACTGCCCTACTTTACCCTACTACACTAAGTCAATTAACGCAAATCTCAGAGATGTGCTCATGTACTCACTATATTCGATGGATTATGAATATATAAGTTGGTTACACGTGCCTATGCCATTCTGTTATGATGGGTTGGGATCAAATAACAAATTTTCAAAAAATGATAAATTTGCAAATCTTTACTAATTTTACGAAAAGTATTTGAAAGCGGTACTACACTAAATCAATTAACACAAATCTCAGAGATGTGCTCATGTACTACTAACTATATTCGATGGATTGGGAATATAATAAGTTGGTTAGACGTGCCTATATCATTCTGTTATGATGGGTTGCGTGCGATCAAATAAGAAATTTATAAAACAACTATTTTTCTTTGTTTCAATACTTACAAAAACATAAACAAATAAAAACAAACCAAAATCGTTTTTAGTATATAAAGGATTTTTTTCTTATTTTGTTTTAATACTTTGTCAGATTTCGTGCTGTTCAGATCGTATTGTGTTTTTGGTGATTTTTTGGTATTTCTCTTGCTGTATAAACAATTTTTTTTTTCAAAACTCAACCCTCGCTATTTTTTGGATTGTTTTAAAACTGATTTTATATTGATTTGCTCGTACATACATAAATATTATTGAACTTGGCTTTTTATGGAATTTTCTTTATTACTGGATTTTAATTTGTTTATTTTTTTAGCGTTGTTCTCTGTGATTTACTTTATTAGAATAAATTATCACTAATCATGTCAGCTTCACATAAAAAACATAATTATAAGCTGAAACGGAGCTCTGTTAGCCTACTAAGTTTGGTTTTGGCTTTAAACATATTAAACATTAGTGATATTAATGGTTTGGGTATCGGAACTAATCGTTGCAAAATAGTAAATTTAATTCAGAAAATAAACTATCAATGATAAAATCTATGGATACTCTTGAATCGCATCTAGAGAAAACTGAAGATATTACCGATGTTATAGTATCACATAAAGATCGTGATATGTATAGACATTGAAAGTTTAATTATGAAATTAAATCTGACTTGTCTCATTACTGTAATAATGATGTCTCAATTCAAAGCAATATTATTTCAAAAGAAGTCATCGCAGATTACAAAAAAATGGACGATGCATGCGATTTAAAATCTAAATTTTTATTTAAACATCCATCGAACAACTTAGAAAAATTACCAACTTTGAAAAATTCTGAAATATGCAGTTTTAAAGTTATTGGCAGGTATTGGCTACAATCTAAGTCGTGAAGAAATTCGCAATAAAATCGCAACAATTCGTAAATTGGTAAAAAAAGGAAAAGGCTTTACAGTTTATTGTCACTGCAAAATGGTCCCTGAAAAAAATACAAATTCCAATTAAAAGAAAACTCTTTATTAGAAATATTTGTTAATGGTGAGGCTTGCGTTGCTCATAATGACAAAAAATTGTTTAAACAAGTATAAGGAGTAAAACGTGAAACGTTTAGAGGGAACTTCGTACCATAATATTGGTTTAGATATGGCTGCTGAAACAAATATCAAATTATTTGAAAAGGGCAATACCCAATCATTTATTTCTTCTCAAACTATTCGGAAAATTAAATCAGAATTACTCAAGATAAACGATTTGGTTATAGATTGTGACGTGATATCTGCCAAATGTCAATAGTGAGCCACAAAAAAATTAGGAAATTTACAACACATCTGTGGAGCCACTAAAAGTTGTTTGCTAGCGGCAGTCGACGTTACAGCTTTTAAGCAAGTATTCTGTAAAAGGCATATATTTTGACGCTACTGGAACGGTAATGAAACACGCCATTTGTCACTCTTATCATTGTTTCAAGAAGATTTTATATTATGCATGTGTGGTTAATATTAATTCCCAATTAATTTCTATTGGTGAATTAATATCTTTTTCACACAATGATGAAGCCGTTAAACGGTTCTTAGATGATATAAGAATAAATATGCCTAAGCTTTTCTACCGAAATATTTTGTGACAGATTGGTTTTGGGCTTTGATAAAGTCAATGCAGCAAAGCTTTAATTAAATGAGCGTTTTAGAATAGTTATGCTATACTTATGATGTGCTAACGTCAAACAAACTTCCAGATAAAGTTGGCAGTTTTATATGTTGTAGCCACTTTGTGAATATAATTTCCACTCAAGTCACACATAGATGTTTTTTGTATGTTATTAAATAGTAAACATTTAACCGAAATCGATTTTATTTTTGAGTCATTTTGTTTTATATTTTGTTCGAGATTTTCAAGCCAATTGGTTTCAGAATCCCTTAATTCTTTAAAAAAAGTGTTAAATGGTGCATGTGATAATTTGAAAATAACCCCTTCTGAATCTGCAGAATTGAGAACTATACAAAGGACTTCATATTTTAATAAATCAATATTTAGTAGCAGCCCTTATTATGCCAGATACAATAATATTTATTTAAATGTAAAACTAAAAATTGAAACTGAAACCGATAATAGCCAAATTAATAGTTTTATAACGAAGAATTTTTAGTTTTTTCTATTAAAAATTATATGGCGTATTTGCCACTTTAGGGAGTATGCTTTGCATTTGAAATAGGAATTGAGGGAAGACTATCGAACGTTAGTGTTGAGAGTTGGTTTTCAATTGTAAAAAACCAGTACACGAAACACGAAATATTACAAATTGGTAGATTTGTTAATATTATGAGAGAGGAAACAAGCAAGCAAGAAAGAATGGTTCAATTGTCGGCCATGGTTACTGAATCAAACAATTTAAAACGAAAAATTTACAGTCCCAGGACAGATGATCCAGACAGCGATATGCATGAAGAGACGTGGAGTAAATAAATAAAAATTTTGAATTCTCCGAAACATTTTGGAAAAAGAGTTTCAACACGATTTTCGCAAATAAACACAAAAATGAATGATTCTTTTGAAAATAATGAAACTGAAGACTGCCGAATTCTTCAGAATGGTTTTAATTGTGAAGAAGAGTCCAAGTTAATAAAAATTACAAATACTTGTGCTTTTGATTCGACAGCACAAATTTGTATGTACCTGTACTTGGATTTCGAATATTACAATGGCTTTTTTCGATCATCGGAAAACAATTATTTTAAAATTTATTCGTGAAATGGCAAATTCCCATGAATCCGATTCAGTTCAGTTGATATTAAAGATCTACGAAAACAGCCCAGCATTTTGTTTTACCAAAAAATAACATTTCGTTAGATGCCTCCTGTCTAATATCTTTCATTTTAGAAAAAGTTCTTCCGTCGCCTCTAACTGAAACCCGAAATTGCTCGAAATGTGAACCAGCTTGAGACCAACGTTTTACGTTCCTCTTAAAGATGTTTTTAAATAAAATCAACGCTCGCTCAGCAATTTGCAATCAACCATAGATTTTGAGAGTTCGTGTTGTTCGAAATGCTCTGCAGAGCGACCGAGACGATTTTTTACTAACTATGGAATTGCAATTGTTGACGTAAAACCTGTCAATAACGTTTACAATATTAAAATAAATGATATTAGCCAACAACTATCTCTAGATTATGAAGATCTCCGATTAAGAGGAATAATTCACTTTGAATCGATGAAGTTGAAATATTCGAATGGTCATTTTCGTGCCTATATTAAGCGACACAATAATAATTGGGAATTACACAACGATATGTTGCAATTTCCTGTAGAAATCAGTGCAGCAACTAAAATTAATCCTGCAATTTTAATTTATGAAAAGAATGACAAAAGGGAATGTATACGTTTCATATAAATAATGTCATATATGTACATATGTCCATATGAAAGATCCAACAATCACTTTACCAGATGAACTATAAAGGCTGGGATTCTACTGTTACAACTTCGACTTCAAAGAATTCATTTTTATGTTAATTCTCACTTCTTCTTGCATAATATGCTACGAATGAGCTTTAGCTCAAAGTGGATTGAGTAAATGAGGTTGGTTTACCATTAAACAATTTTTGTAAATTAATTAAATATACATCTGTTTCACTGATCAGTGAAGAAGATAAAATCACTAGTTAGTCGAACGGTCAAAACACATTATTTGATGCTCCTTTTCAGGACAGGATGAACATTAGCTATTTAATTAATGCGAAAATTTATTTATTTGTCCAGTGCAATTTTGATAACTGTCATATAGGCTGAATGAATTTTTTTTTTAGTTAGGACGCAATCCAATTTTTGTACAGTTTATATATTGATAGATGATCCATGTTTTTTAAAACACTTATTTTAATGATTATAAGAATTATAAAAAATGATTTATTGAAACGTAAATAAGGAAAATTCTAATAACATAAAACATACAACAGCATAAAATATTGAAGTTAATTAAAGTTACGTACATTGGAATATTTATCGCAAACTGCAATGTTGCATAATTTTTGAAGGAACAATAAATATTGCAGTGAAATTTTGTTTCTATTTGTGGCCCAATCAATTACATATAGTATGTTGAAATTACTGTATCCAAGTTCGAAATCGATTGAGTTGTATCTGGCTATTCAATAATATCATCATCCTTAATCATGTATTCGAATGAAGTCAATTCGTGTCATCCATTTGCCCAATCCTTGAAATGTTCCACGCATTTTTCGACGGTCGATAGCTTAAATTCGGTAGGGCAAAGTTCTAAAACACTGAGGTTGTTCGATTTCACAATTTCTTCCAGTTGACCCAGAGCATTATCGTCAATGGGTCCTTAGAATTTTTCCTTTCAGGTGCATTTTTGTTTTGAATGCATAACAATGATTTTATAACGTGTGTTGTATAATTAGCATTTTGGTCGATGCAAAAACTTGATAAGGCTATCCATTACGGTGTGGCGGCAACAAAGTCGGCGCAACATTAATCGATTTTGCCAAATTATAAAAAAGATTAACGGCAATTGAAAAATTATAACTACAAAAACTACTCTATTCGTATTTTAATTAGTTCGGTATTAACCGCCAAATATATGCGCTAAATTAGACTTGTGAATATTAAATGACGTTTCAGCTTTTGTCAAATTCATTAAGTATTGCCTCACAGAAACCTTAGCGACATCATTTGCACGATATTGAAAATTTGGTGGTGTGGTGAATTTGCAATTGATATGATGAAGTTAAGTGGTAGTGTCGAAGAAAACAATTTGGAAAATAAACAAAGTCGTTACACAGAATTCGAGGACAAAAGTCAAATATACTCGAATCAAAAATTATATACCAAAATAAAATAACCATTCGACATTTTAAACGTTTAAAATAATAAATAAAAATACAAAATATAAATAGCTGAAACCTCACGAGGTGATCAGAACTTCGGTATTTGGTGTTTTCAATGGAGATAGCATTCACCTGTTGACAGGATTTCAATACTTTGGTCTTTTTAGACCGAAGTAAATGTGTTATTAGTAGGTAACAGTACATAATTAACGACAATACCTCATGGTCTACATTATCGTAAATATTTTATTACGGGTCGCAATTAACCCAGTACTCGTAATAAAGGAACACGAAAATATTCTCATCACTTTAATGATGACACGCACTATGTGTTAGTATACAAAATTTTATTATGAAAATCCACTGAATTAATTTATGATTACAAGTTATATTTTCACTCGTAATATAACTAGTGCTCAATTATTATCGATCATTAATTACAGCACATGTTGTATTTAGTAAGAGAATACAACTTTCCAGTCAGCGATTGAAACAAAATTAATCCATTTGTGTCATGTTGTATGCAAATTATTTGACATGCTTTTGTTTCCGTGGCTTTTCCTTTGGTGTGTGTATAAAAAATTCAATCATAATAGAAGGAAATTGAAATACAATTACAAATTTAGAGATAATCGTTTAGGATTTTCTTGTTGCTATGGTAAAATTTGTTACGACCGCCCTTGGTTGTCGTCAAATTTTGTAGTATAAAAATACTTGGGATGAAATTGAAACGAATAAATCGTTTCAGGTTTTAAGAGTGCCTAAAAATAAAAAACTATCAGGAGGCAAGGAAAAGAAAATATATGTATGTTATTTATAGTTACGTAACTTTTTGTTCTTAATGACCATTTTTTTTATTGCTTTAATCGGTATTCCATCGGCAAATTGATTCTTTTGGTGTTTCTCATTCAGTCAGCGTCTACCCAGAATTTTAATTTTTCAGTTTGACAGGACAACTCGAAACAAAAACAAACTATGTAAACATCGGTACCAACATAAAAAAACCAAATACATTATGTATTTTATTTTTCTTATGCAAATGTTGCTTGGGTCATCAAAACCACTCAAGAGATGGCTCTCTTTTTGGTCTTTTTGGCAAACAGCACGTTGGGGAATTAAAAAAAAAAAAGAAAGACATTTTTTTTTGACAAGCGATAAAAGCAAGCGGAACAAATTTCTTTTTGGATTGGGACACCACATCAACAGGTACGACACAAAGGTAAAAAATAAAAAAACAGGAAAACCAGAAATTTCGCTCGCCTTAAAAATTAAATATTATAAAACAAAAATATACTATTTTTGTTTCTCGTACATATGTACAGTGTGTAAATAAGACCAAGGTTTATTTGGTGTTTGTAATTACAAAAAAAAAAAACAAACAAACGAAAAAAAATAAAACCAACAAATCGTATTAAACAAAAAAAAAAATAAAAATATTAAATATAAAAAACGTGTGGTGCAATCCGCGAGTGAAAGAAGGAACGGGAAAAAAAAAAAGGAAAGTAACATCCATAGTAAAGAAGGAACGGGAAAATAAAAAAAAAAGAAAAAAGTAACATCCATAGTAAAGAAGGAACGGGAAATTAACAATTAACATCCAAGGAAGAACGGGAACAACGAAGGTGGCAGCAGATTGAGGAATCAACAGTAACATCAACCAAACCTCCAGAGACAAGTTAGGATCGGGAAAAACACAAAAAAAAATATATCGAGAAGTAGCTGTACGGTAGACGTCGGTAAGCACGGGAGTCGCACAAGGCTCAGGTAATGTTACTGTAAGCAGTTTTTTTATCTCTAATTTAATCTCCTTTGTGTCCGGAATTTGTGCTAAATTGGGTACAACATAATTTTTTTTTCTTAAACAAATGTTTTATTGCTGGCTTTCCTTAGATTAGGAAAAATTTACTGTTTTTATTGCAGATCCAGGTATCGGGCATCAGAGCTTTGGACTCAGCACCTTTGGATATTTGAGCAATAAAGTGAAGTTGGGCAAGAAAAAAAACCCTCGTTCATATGATAAAAGAAACGTTAAATACAATTTTTTATAATGTAATATAAAACAAAAAATATGTGTTAATTTTTTCGATTCGGGAGATGAGTAAAAAGTGATGTGCGTGTGTTGCAGGGGTGTGAAATGTGAATTAGGTAGCTTCTAAGGTCCAATAAAAATATTTCGCAGACAACAACATTGTAAGGTTGGAAAATGACCCAACTAGAACCTACTTAATGAAGATCAATAGTGTAATTAATAAATCAACGCATATTCTTAATGGGGTAGCATCACTTGAAGTGTGTTGTACCAATATATCTGTATCACGCTTATTTGCCAATTCACTACAATCCAGTTCGATTACCTCGATGAGGGGATCTTCAAATCCGACCGAAGACACCTCCGGGTGCCTCTCGATTGCAATTTTCCCCCAGCATACGAGTGCCCGATTTTCTAAATCGGATAGCGGCTTACACTTATTTGTGCCACCACCAGTTTTATTTACTGATGCTTTAAATGTACGCGATTTATGGTTTGTGACGTACCTCCAATTGTCGAATACCTAAAACAAGAAATATATAATTATTTATTTATTAAATATTCTGTAAATATTTTTTGTTAATAACACAACCTTCTTCCAATCGCCTTTAGTCTTAATGGGACCCTTTGCAATGTTAAGTAACGCTGTTATTTCATCCCATAAATAATCTATCGATTTATCTGAGGGTTTTTTTATGCGGAACGCTTCGTTTGATTCCAAAAAAGTGACGTAAATTTCTTTTTGTTCCGTTGTTGTTTTCTCATCACGGGTAGTTTCCTTTTCTGTTAAATAGTTTCGTAAAAATAGAAGTACATACATATACATAAAAAGTAAACTTAATGTAAACACACAACAACATAACCTTAAACATGTATTTCAAAATTGTATAATTTAAATAATTTTATCAATACATACTTTTATTTTGCTCATCCATTTTTAATTTATATTTTATTTAATTTCAAATTATTTTATTAAAATAGGTAAATCAATTTTTTTAGTTTTAGCATAGACATTCATACTAGATTTCTCATTTCATAGTAACTAAAGGAAAAAAACAAAAACTTCTGATAATTCCAATGTATCGTTGTGTTGTGTATTTTATAAGGCAATAATTTTAGAATGCGTTGCAAATATAATACGTATATGCAATACACCGATAATATTTGAATGGAAAATTTTTGTTTTTATTTTCTGTTTTTAGTCAAATGAGAGATCTATTATGATTGTCTATGGTTTTAGTTTATGTATCACCACATTCCTGTACGAGTATTTTTCTTGTGAATTCATTTTCTGACGTTTCACATCAAATAGAAGAAAAAAATCGATTTCGAACTTTTGATATCAAAAATAGAAGGTTAGAATCCCACTACTACATTGAATAGTAAAATAAAAGAACCTTCTATTTTTGATTTCTTCTATTTGATTCAAGAAGATTTTTCAAGAAGAATAGAAGATTTCATTGAATCGACGCCATTGTATCGTAGAAAAAACAGCGTGTGTAACTCGTGTGAAAATGAGTCATTGCAATACTCAAGTTAGTGCAGCCCTCGCTATCGCTCAGGCTGCAAATTTCACTTTTGTATTGCAATGACTCGTTTTCTTCACTTGTTATACAATATACTATTTAGACATAATTTAATTTTAATATTTCTGCAAATAATATTTATTTAATACCAATATACTCTTTTTGTATGTTGTTGTTAAAGATACGTAGACAACTTTTATATAAACGTTTTTAATATTTTTGCTTTTTCGTTGAGAAACTTGAAGGTAAAAATCATCATGTTTACTATAATTTCTTACAGCGACTAATAAAAATTGATACCACTACAAAAGCTTCAAAAAAATTATGACTTATGATTATGGCTCGTATAGAGTATAGAAGCAAAAACTATAGTAGATTTCGTAGAGATACCTCATGTCGGATAAACAAACCAATTAGTTGGGTGTAGAAAATAGTTGCGTCTTTTTATTCGCTCCTTCGAGAGCTGTCATATCAAATGTGGCTCCTGATAGCGCTCCGCATAAATAGGCAGAGCCAAATAATTTGTATATCTGCTTTCCGCTAAACAGTTAAGGTGAAAATAATAGTTTATTGCTAAATAACATTTATTAAACAATATTTCAATATTGTCAAATTTAAATTTATGTATAGAAAAATGACGGCTCTAGATAGCGAATAAAAGCGATATCGGGAGCGAATAAAAAAAACACTGCTAAATCTATTTGGGTATAGAAATTATATTTCGAATTACCAGATTTTAATTATATACCATGTAGTTTTTATGTGCATTTTTAATATACATCTGTTTGATGTCAATTTATATTTTAATTAACCAAATTTATCGATTTATTTATTTAGTTTTGTTGAATGAAATTTTATTTAATACAAATATGCGCATTTACATTCGCATTTCAGGCGCACTACACAGAGATACCTGAGTATCCGGTCCGGACTAAGCTCCCAGAACTGCATTTATCCAACGGACATGAAGAACTAACTTTTCACTAAATAGGCGTCTGTGTAACACTTCCCATGACTTTAATATAAAAAAAAAACAACGGGCGAGTTCACGCTCAACTCGCAAAAGAATTATGTGAAAACCTTTAACTACTTAATCATTTCAAGTCTCTTCGATGGGCATGAGAAACCAATGCAGATAGACGGCTACTGTTCGCTCAGTATTTAAATTACGATACAATTTTTGTTTAAAAAGACAATAAGTAATTCTATTTTGGATTTGGAGGATGAACCTTACCGACATTAATTGTTAAATTGAAAATTGAAATGTTTAACAAACTATTTTTCAGTATAGCCATGTCTTCATGGGCTTGAGCAAAGTACAGTTCTGTTAAGTTAATCATCTAAACGCTTTAAAATTCACCATTACTCATACACGGTAATTGTTGAAGATTCCATATTTAGACTTTTATGACTGGTCACGGCAAACCAGATGAACAAAGCAAAGTGGCGTCGCTGATTTGATTGATTTGAACTAAATGAAATAGGGCGGTTCTATTAGACAAAGGCGCTATTTTGACTGTAAAATCATAGCAGCTAGAAATACGGTAGCATGTCTCCCTGCGGCTTCTTCATTGTGCGTGTCTTTAGAAAATGGCATTCAAATCTGTTTACCACTATTATAGTTTTTGTTTCCTCTATATGCCCCGCATAACCAAACTCAGCAACAGCATGAGCAATACTAAACATAGCATACCGATTAAACAATTTCAAAATTATTATTTTATTATGTATCAATTGCTGCGTTTATACCACAGCTAAATTAGCAATGCTAAACCGAAATGACAACTGTGGCAATGGTATAAACGCGACATATGCATAGTTCAGCTAGTTAAAATAGCACCGCTAATTTAGCGTTGCTACGTAGATAGCTAAGCTACATAGCTACGGTATAAACATTGCTTTACTAGAAATGCCAAATTGTTATTTTTGTGGTTTGTTTATGTTCACAGATCAAAAGAAATTGGAAATAGGCAGTCGTGGGCACTAAAATTCGGGATACATTTTTATTTTTTACTAATATGTTTATTATTATTGTTAAATTCTTGTGTGTGCCAAGTTTACAATAACAAATTAAAATGGAGAAAAAAAACAATTTTTATTTTTTGACATTTGTAGCAACTTGCGGTATAAACATAAGCTAAATAATTTTGACAATTCTAGCAGTCTAATTTAACTGTGGTATAAACGCAGCAATAGTTGTGTAAATGCCGTTTTCACAGCTCGCTAAGATCTATATATTTATATTTAATATTTCAAGTATGGGTGCATTTGTCTTTGTTTAACGTACTTCCATTTCAGTTTTTTTAATTACTTGCACTATACATGCATACTTTTTGTGCCTTTTCATTTTAATCTGACGGAAATTGTAATTCGAATTATATAGTATACAAGTTCGGTGCATTTTGTGTTCGTTTTTCTCATATACTATAATTTATAATTTCGGTCGTACCGGATTTTCCGTTCCTTTTTTTACATGAAATTTTTGACTTACCCCCACTAAAGATGTTTTCACATCAAAAAATAACGGATCTACGGAGCTTAGGTTTAGCGGTGAAACAAAATAGAACATTTACTAAAAACCACCAAGAGGAAGAAAACTCCCCAAGAAAACAAAATTGCATTAATATCTCAGGTTGCCTACGTTGCCCTAAACCTAGATATTCCCTGAGATATTTTCGCTCTTTGAGCAATTTTTTTGCTAAACAGGCATTTTCTGTGGGAAAGAACGAAATACGGTAGATTTAAATGAAAATAAAAAAAAAACGACACAAATTTAATGTGGTAAGATTAATAATAAAACCAAAGTGGAACCCTTCTAAATACTGAACTGCGAGAACAATCAGTCATTTTAAAATTTTATTATAATACGTAAGTGCCATTATTTTTATTATGATGTTGGATTTGGAATTTTGAAATAATTTTCATCATAGTTTTCGTTTTCTTCAAATTATTTAGTTTCTCTTTTTATTGATTGATTGATAAGAATGCTGAGCCAAGCATTATAGCAAGGATCCCGGAATACGTCGGACCCACTGTATACCCGTTTACATATAACAATACGAAGGATAGGATAAGATTGTTAGATAGGATAGACTCGACCCGGTTACAGACACCTAAGCGATCGATAGTTAATAAAAATATTAGTAAAGTAAATGGTTAGCACAAGACAACACAATTTTAAACTATATCTAATTTAATCCTTTTTGATCCTGGTAGGCTGTTTTAATCTGAAATGATCTTCTGAAATCTGGGATTAAATTTGTATCCCTATAATAATCATTAATTCTGGAACTATGTTCTATACTGAACATTAACTTAATTATTAGTAACCAATTAATAGATCTCTATTTAACTTCGTTAGCCGACCTTAATTAAAGATATGTATTAATGAACAAACTAAGTATTAGAATAAAATATTATATACAATATAATAAATAACAACTTCCAAAAATTGATATTTAATGAAATCAAATAAATTAGATACTTATCCAAAAACTCTAAAAGAAAGCTATAAAACCTAAAAGTCACTAAGATGACATTTAACTATACGGCTCTTGTTACCCTAATTGTAATAATCCTATATTTTTTTTTTTCGCTGGCGCTACATCTCATAGAGGGATTTGGCAGCTTCATTTCGAAGTTTCGTAATCATTTTTGTTAACGGATAATGAGTGATTAATTCATTGATCCTACCCTTAACCAGCCGTGATTTTTTCATCACCCGCCGGGAATCGAACCCGGGACCTCCGGAGCGTAAAGCAAGTATATGCTAACCACTGTGCTACCGGGACGGCGGCACAGTGGTTAGCATACTTGCTTTACGCTCCTATATTAGTTACTTGGTAATTTAGTTTATCTTTTAATATAATAATATTAATAAATGAAAATAAAATGTCATATATTAAACCGCCGGAAATCTTACTTTGCTTCGCATCTTTTTCACTCTCAGACACTGTGTATTTCAACCTACTATTCATATAAAATTTATTTCGAATGGATGACGATTTTAAAAACAAATTAAATGTAACTTAAAATTAATGTTGCCTTGGCAAACGAATAAATGCAGAATAAAATTTTCTCAAAAACGTTATGTTCGAAATAAAGTGAATTATTTTGAATAACCTAATTATATTCCTGCAAGTCATTTGACAATTTTATGAATTTTATTAATGCAAATGATTTAAGCCTTGAAACAATTGATCATACTTCCCGTAATAATACGATTCGAATAATAACAAAAAACATCGACAAAATCTTTATCACTACAAACCATTGGCAACGTTTTGAAGTTAACCTGCTGGTATAATAAATCACAAAAATTCAGGTACGAGAAGAACGTAGTTTAAGGTGTACTTTATTAACAGGAAATTATTCAAGAAGGGCGTCACTTAATTTTGATTAAAATGAAAAAGGAGCGACATAAATAATAAAAGTTAATTGGAATGAAGAAATACAATTTTTGCATGAGCAATATGAGTTCGTAGAACCAAGCATGAGATAAATATGAAAATTTTTAGAAAAGTAACTTATTAGTGAGAAATCAAAAAGTATCGATTTCGTGTTAAGATTAAATAATACTGATTTGGTTTTCAAAAATAGCATTTCGTTGTTCCTATGCAATTCAGTGTATATACGATTTTAAGTGAAAATGTGACAAAATGACGTAATTTTATATCGATTTTTCGATTTTATTAAATACATAACTACATTTTATTAAAAATGAAAGAAATGATGCTAAAAATTAAATAATTACGTGATATTTATGAACAAATGCAATACAAAAGAAATTATCACAATATCAAGTTTCTTTCTCAGGCAAGGCTAACAAATTACCACAAATCTCAACATTCTTGTTTAATTATTCTTCGAATTAAACGAGACTGTTGGCTAGTTAAAAGCCAATAGTCTCGTTTAATTCGAATAATGAAGTGGTATCAAATTTAAAAAAAATTAACATTGAGAGCCTAGATTAGTGATGGGCTAATCGGTGTTTTTTGTTTAAAATCACACGAGATAATAAACAAAACTGGGTTTTTTCTTCGCTAAGCATTTATATACAGGGTGAAGTAAGAATCCCGCCCATCGATTGGGTATAATGATTTTGTCAATAAGTGTTTTATTTCACTACTTATTTTCTTAATATTCCCATTGGGCTACATTTTGTATCTACATACATGCAAATCGTACTTAAATCTCTAACCGCGTTTTTCTTGAAACCATGTTTGCAAAGTTGGCGATCAGTCTAACTCCATAACAGCTTTATCGATCACTTCAAAACTTTTATCACTTATTCTATACTTGATTGTCCTCCGGGTGAACGAAGGATTGTTTTCTCCGACGAATATTTTTTTTTTTTATTTTATAAAAGAATGTTGAATTTGAACATCCGCTATTTTGTAAAAATCAAAATTTTTGGAACCCATTCGTTCAACCGGAGCATAATGTGATATACTAATTTAATTGGTTTATTTATTTATATAAAAAAATCAGTCTTCATAGATATTTTGTTAGGCAAATCACAAAAATGGTTTAGCCTTCCTGGTTATCACTATTTAAACATATACTTAAATAGTGTTTAATTGTAAAATTTCATTTTAAACTTATATAAAAAAAAATATAAAAATTCAAAATTCATCATCCTTCATATTTGGGTGTATCACAAAATGTTCGGCTATGAATTCTGATTGATTCAAGTTCGGCTATGAATCAAGTTCAGCTTTTTAAGTTCGATTTCAAGAATTTTTTCTTTTATTTTAGTTTTTTTGAGTGCCAATTGCTCCATTCTTGCCTTTTATACTCGTTTAACTCCCTTGCAATATATTATTAGTAGTTTTTTGATGATCGCTAAGACGGTCAATTGCCCTATAAATTTTTTTTGATTGAATTTACGTCTTCGCTTCGCTCATTTTGAATGTTTTTCGATATTTTCGGAAAGCTTGTTACGGGGTGAGGCATCGTTCCGTGGTAAATCAAATTTAGACACATTTTCTTTCTTTAATTTTCAAATATTATTTTTATTTTTCATTTAATTTATTTTTGTCTACAATTTTTTTTTGTGCTTCACGCACCGTATCTTCATTTCGCTGACTGTATTATCTGTCAATGAAACAAAGAAAAGCATATCTCGTTTTCCCATTTTCCTGTCCCATAGTTGCTGAAAGAAATAAACCTTGAATTAATAAATAAACAAGAAAAACAAAAGAAAAAATGATGAATAAAATACTTACCTGTCACAAACGCACAATACCAACAACACCGACCGAACGTAAATAAAGATCACCAACACCAGCTGGTGGGTTTTTTTTTCTTTAGTTTCTTTCTGTACTTTGAGAATATTTTGTGTAGATGGCATTATTTTTTTGGTTGCGTACACAAGCAGTATTTGGAGTGACCACCTGTAGGTGCGCGATGAGCCCCAAATAAAATAAATATAAAAATGTTGTTGTTGGCAAAGAAAAAAAACGTATATAAGCGTACAACAAATATCATTCGGTCTCTTATCTTTTGGATATTTCGACTGAAGCGGACGATAACAGTGGGGGACCACACACACACCACCAATTTAGGTAAATAAAAAATAAAAACAACAAAAAAAAGGTACCTTCTATAAATAATAAATAATAATATACATCATAAATAAAATAACCTAAATAATAAAGTATATAATATCAATAATAAATTATACAATATAAATAATAAATAAGATCATATAAATAATAAGTTATATAATATTAACAATAAATAATATCATGTAAATAATACATGATATAATATAAATAATAATTTGAATAAATAAAAATAATAGACACATAAAAGAGACTCCATAATGAACAAAATTAATACATACCTAACAAAACAAACCTAGAGTGTAGTGTGTTACAATTACAACCTAAAATCAATACGTGGTAGTGGTCCCAAAATAAAAAAAATAATAAAAGAAAACAAAATACAACCGTCACGAGTGCCAGAAAAAAAAACAACTTAACCACAAACAAGATCCTGCAACTGCTGTGTTCCTGCGACCGATTGCGGTTCCCGCGACGGATTGCCGATCCTCAACAAGTTCAACAAGCCAGCAAGGAACCACAACGTGAGTATCGGAAGGAGGATCTTCAGGTGGGTATTGGTGGGGCCAGGTACACAAGTTGGTGTGGCCGAATTTTTTTGTTTTTTTTTCCTAATGGGAAGTTTCGTTACAGTGATCCCCAAGTATAAAGCTCTGTTCCTGTGGATCACCGATATCATCATAGCTACGCGTTCCACCTGGTGCCATCAGTAACGACCAGTACAACCGGAAGATCATCTTGTCGATATTTTTTTGTTGTGGTTTATGTGTGTTTCCATAAAAAGGAAATATATTAAAAATTAATTAAATAAATAATTATTATAACGTGATATAAATAATATGGGTTGTTAATTAAACGTAATCTTTGAGAATCATCGTGGGAGGATGGGTGTGCTGATTACTTCCTAGTGCGTGAGTATAGGTGAAGTGTTGTGTAACCTAATTTTAGCAGCGACGTAATCTGCGGATGGGCCTCCACCATACCACCTACACCCTCGGGGCTGAGGTTTAGCCGGACTTTAAGGTGCAGGAGGAGGACTCCGTGGACAATATTCTGTTTGCGTGATGGTAACGGGATACACAGCTGACAGTCCAGTTCTGCCATCATCCACTACAAGGGTGTCTTCCACGGCAACGCGGGGCACGTAGTGGGTGATTGGATTGGGGTTCAGCGATGACCGGGTGAGGACTAGTTCCTGATCCCAACTCATTTTTAGGAGTAGCCTGGGAAACTTGGCTACTGAAGTGAGTTGGTGCTTCGGGTTCGAATTCCATATCTCTGGTCCCCCAAACTGGGTTGTGGGTTGTGCTGCTCCCACACCAGGTGAACACCTTCCTTTTTCTCGTCACGTAACAAGCTTTTGTTGAATATTCATCTGCCTTTCCAACAGGATTCAGCCTGTTTTTCGATTATACTTTGCCGTTCGCCTTTGAGAACTCCGATCTCCGAATTTTTGCGAATATGTCAGCCTCTCTATACCGCTTCTCAAACAAACAAGTTGAATAGCATCCTCCTTCAGAGGGGAGAATATACAATTTGTGTGATTTTGCCGATATCCGTTAAACTTTTGCTTGTTTAACGCTATTTTGACGTAGGACTACGTCTTTGTTTTCATTATATATGGGGGTAAACCAAAATTTTAATGTGATGACGCGCGTCACGAAATTGACGTATTTAGGAAATTTATTTGAGTAAAGCAATGTCTCAAATATAAATGTAATGTTTTAAAAACTGTAAAATTCAAACCAAGTTAAATAAAAATTTTTGGATTGAAAAAAAATGTAAACAACTAATTTTTAATATGTATTTTAATTTCAATTTTAATTAAATTGTGATGAACTTGATCAAACATGCCGCACGCCATATTGATTTAAAACTTTAAAATAAAAATTAAAAAGTTCAAAAATTTTTTATTTTCATTATGTTAAATATTGCGTACATTATTTGAATTTATATGTTGTATAACCTATGCAATCCTAATAAAATGAAAAGTCGCCAAGATCAGGCCGAAAAATGTTTAGGTTTTTATGTTATGGAACTTCAAAGTTCCCAAGTGACCGGAAACTAATTGGATTTAATACGTCATTTGAATCGTCAATATTTAAAAATAAATTATAGTATGCTTTTGTTAATAGCAAGACGTTCCCATTTCTGTGTTATTGACATTTCTGTGACGTTTTATTGACATTTTGTGACATTTTATTGATTGAAATTTCAACGATATATTGATCGATACATTATTTGTGAATTGCTTAATTTAAATCGGGTTTAAAGGTATTATTTCTGAGTAATAAATTCTGTTATTATAAGGTCGTATGTAAACCGTAATAGCAAATTGTTATGGGACGCCATTATGGTGGAGTAAGTTTTGGAGAAAAGCGCTGGGAGATACATAAAATGAAATGGTATGTGACGGGAGGTGGGATTCGCTGGCAAAAAAATAATGTACGTTAATTGTGTTTTACTATTTTGTAATCTTGAATGATCCACGGTGATGCTAAGCACTGAGTGAATAATCATACCGGTAAATTGTTACGTTTCTCACATAATATTGTTGGATTTTCAACAGTATACTAGAGATGTATCTAATTGTTACAGGTCGCAGATGAAAACACGTTTCAGTTCTAAGTAATCTAACAAGGGAATCTTTTGAACTGTCAAATTCAAAAAATTATAAAAACTGTTCTCAGTTGTACCACAGAATACCCAAAAGCGCAAAACGCGGTTTTTATGTGGACTAAAGTGGACTCATTTTTTTGACCTTGGTTTATAGAAGGTAAGATTTTCGGTGTTAAATTAACGTTCAGTGGCTGAAAATTCAAAATTAACATGTAAAATATAAGGTAAGAGCAGAAATTTCTTGGTCCACGTATTGTCGGTTCTGGTTGTTTATTATTCTATGGTTGTACTCTTTGAGACATTAACGAAACCTTTTAATTAACCTCAAAAAGGATTTTTTTTTCGGTAGGTATATCTCGACTTCTACTCCACTTTTTTTGATAAAACAAATTGGTAATTATTCCTCATAAAAAGTACTACAAATTCATAGTAAATTAAATTATAAAGGTTGTATCTTTAATTTTTAGGGGATGAAATTACCTTTTTTTCGCAAACTAAGGGGTGGTTTTAACGCCTAAATAGGGCTTGGTTGCCGATAAGAAAAATGGTTTTGTTAAGGTCTCAGAGAATACTATAACTTTTATAATTTTTTGGCAACTCAAAATCTATGATTTGGTGGCATTAGAGTAGAAAATTGATATTGTTGTGAACAATTGTGATATTGGGGAAGAGGTCTCCAAATTTAAGAAAATGCCTGTGCAAAACTAACAGAAAATGGTTGTAAAATATAAATGGTTGGTTTGGTGATCTTTAACGGACGCTTTGTGGGAAAAGTGTTGTACGAGGAGCCAGATAGACCCCAATCTTTTATTTTTGTTTTAGAACGGGATTTCATTGTGATATAACGAATTGAGAAATATAAAATTTATTATTGTATAAACAATAAATATAAAAATTAAGAAAAAATATGTACAATGGGTATACTCTTATGCAAATACAGCCTAATGCATAAAGATGGCAGCATTAGATAATTAACGGTTTTATTTTTAATTTATAACTTCTAAATTTTGGTTTCACTAAACTGTACAAATAAAATTTTGTCAATTTTACGTAGTCCTACGTTAATAGGTCGCGTCTCGGATACAAGTTCGTCGGTTTTTTTTCCTCAATGAGGATTTATGATCGCTGCAAACCTATTTTTACTTTACCTAATTAAATTATCTAACATTTTCCATCTGCGATTTCTTTAATTGGAGGCCCTAGTTCAATTGCATACTTCTTGAATAACTTGCCATACTTCTTGAATAATTTCAACACCCGATTTTGTTAAGTTTTGCGCGACATCTAAGTCCCTTCATAATTTCTCCCATTTTCTCAAACTGCGCTCTATTTGTTGTTTTCTATAAAGAATCAATTTTATTTTTATTTTATTAAAACGATTTATTTGGTTTTAACAAGTCTACCAACAAGTTTTATATTATAATTATTTAGTAAAAATTTAATATTTTCGTATACAATTTTTATGTAAGGATCCAAATAAAAAGTTGACGATTATTTTCAACGTGTTAATTTTGATTTTCGCGCGCATTTTGTGAATACAAAAATTTATTAAACAAAAATTTGGAAATTTTTTGTATAAGTTTCCAAATTTTTGTTAAATGATTATGATAATATTATTTTAAACTGAATTTTATATAAAATTATTTTTGGCGATAAACTTAGATTCTTTAGACATTACAGTAAAATTTGAAAAAAACTATGGAAAAAATTTTGTTTATAATTCTATGGCAAATTATCAAAAGGGCATAACTCGAGTTATGCCCTTTGTCATTTTCACAATTTTTATACTAATTACATTTCGGCACATATACCAATTTTATCTATTGACCATTGGAGCCGTGGTTTTAGACAACATAATGTATAGCCGCTTCACTTCAAAAAATGTCCGCTATACCATATTTTAGTCGTTCTGCGAGCGCTGATGCTAGTTTTTGTATGGTCGCTTCAGTTTTATTTTATTCCGACAGGTAGTGCTTTCTCTACATTTACAATCGTCAATTGGGAAATAGCTTTATTAATAAGGTAGATACAGCACGTTGCAAAAGGGCATAACTCGATTTTAAAAAAAAATAAAAAATTTAATACGGCATAACTCAATTTTTTGTTTACCTTATTAAAATAATTTTTACAGAATAGCTAGCTATATCTAAAAAAGCAAAAGGCAATAATTCACGTTAAATCGACCGATTTTGAAAAATATTCTAAAAGGCAAAAAGGCATTATTCGAATTACAACCTTTTGATCATATTAATTTTTCTATTCCTTTGTTTTAATTAATGTTACGCCTTTTTTCCTTTTAAAGTTTTGTGTAAATCAATATAATAAGTCCAATTGTTCCGTTATTACAAATGTGTTTTTGTTAAATTTAAAAGTAATAGGATTTTAGTATAAAATAATTTTAATTATTCCGTTTTGATATTTAACTCTTCAGAATTTAAAAAAAATTTTAGTCGACTTATTCCTTTATGTTCAAACTATTCGAATAAAAAGTAAAAAAACAAAATAGTGAAAAAAATAATTTTTCTAAAAGTACTGTAAAATAACGTATTTTAAATTGTGTCGGTAAATAGTGTTTAAAAAAAATTATATTATAATTTAAGTGTACAATAACAAATAATATGGAAAGGCTAAGTAGAACAGAAAGACTTGTCGCATTGTCTAGAATAGTACTTCTCAAACTATGGACCGCGGCTCCTTAGGAAGCCATGGAGCTGTTGCCTGGGAGCCTTAAAAGCTCGCCTTAATATCTCTAATAAACCAATTTGCTTTGCCCACAAATTTTTAAATCTGCCTATTATCAATGACCGCTACGGTTTTCTGTGCTGTTAATGGTTTTTGTAAAATACGTGATGTGTATATCAATTCCACAATCACGAGGATTTTCCGATGTTTGTATATCTCGATTTCTTCTAATCGGTCCATCCAATTTACCATACGTATATTCTCAACGACAAGTTAAACACTGTGACGAATAAATTATACGATTTGATTTTGCAAAAAACACAGTGACCAATACAAAATATAGTATGCGCAAATTTTTCAACGATATGTCATTAGTGAAAATTCAAGGAGCTGACGACGGATGAAATCCGAAACCGGTCCTCCATCATAAAAATAAAAAATAATTGTCACACAAAAGAAAGATTTTTTACTAATAAAAAATCAAAAAATAATACAAGTGAAAAAATCGTTCAGAATTTTTAATTGTATTTATTTATATTACATTGTGACAAAAGCCGCAGCATAACCCCAAAAAATGGACTCCTTCCGTTTTTATTATAATAGCTTGTGATTTACTTGGGTTAATTTGAAGTTTATGTAATTTGGACCAATCTAATATATTTCCTAAGACAACATTCAAGTTATTTATTACGGTCTCGATCATCAAATGAATATACATATTTGTAAATCATCTGCAAAAAGAGGATACATGATATCATCCGTACCCTGAATGGATTCACATATTTGGTTAATGTAGAGCGAGAATAAAAGAAGCCCCAAGATAGAACCGTGGGGAACCCCAGATGTAATTAAAATCGAGTCGGTAATATTTTCATAATATTTCACCGATTGACGCCGCAAATGCAAATAGGAAAATATAAGTTGGCAAGCACTTCTTGAAAAATTAAATTCATAGCATAATTTAGATATCAACATTGAATGATCAACCTTTGCAAATGCTTTAGAAAAGTCCAAAAGAATTAGAATGGTCATTCTTCCAACTTTAATGTTAGAGGTAATATCATCGATAATTTTTAGCAGTGCCGTAGTAGTGCTTTGGTTTGAAAACCCGACTGGTGAATATTTAGTCAGTAATGACTTGTCACATAAACGTTAATCTGTAATTGAACGACCTTTTCAAAATTTTTAGACAAAGTTGGTAATATACTAATCGGACGAAAATCATTTGCAGTAGACGAAGGAGGTAGTAATATCGGAAGTATTAGCTTAATGAACCTTAGTGCTATGCCATCAGCTCCAACAGCAAGTGATTTTATACTGCGCAATTGGATGAGAATTTTATCTTCAGAAACATTACAAAACAAAAAGTGTTATGATCCATGTACTATATTGCAATGTATTAGGACTAAAATGTTCATCACCATCAACGAAAACCGAACCGAAGTGTATATTAAACTCACAGGAATTGATTTTGAATTTTTGTTCCACAGCTGGTGGGTTTAATTTTTTAAAAAATATTTTACTTGGAACCTGGCTATTGAATTTACCATTGAAAAATTTGCGTTTAGCAGCCCTAATCATATGATACTATTAACTTCTTCTGTATTCTGTACAGAAAAAATCAATTTTTTTTAAATGTTGTGTAAGTACTTCCAGAATTTTCAACAGTCTATATTTCAAAAGAATATATTAAATCCAAATTTGGTTTTAAATACCTAAGTAAAAATAATTCGACACAAAAATTAAAATCGAACCAAATTCGAGTCGGGTTTTGGTATAGTAGTTAGCCCAAAATTGTTTATCTCTAACTTTAGTTTAGTCATTCCGGATCTGTTCTGCTCCACTCATACATATGTCCAGCTAATCTAATTTTTAATAGTTTCTTATGGAGAATCCTCTCATATTTTTTTAAAATCAAGCCTAACAATTTTCTGGAATGGGGCCACAGTATCAAAAAGTTTGAGAAGCACTGGCTCTAGAAGACGCAATATCGCACGATCGAATAATCAATCGTCTAAAACTTTAAATCAGGACCATCTTGAGAAACATTATAAACAAACAAGTAAGTAATACTTTCAACATTATAATTAAGACTAGGTAATTGATAAAACTCTAATTCATAAAATTAAATTTTATTTTAGATAGCGAAGAAAAATTCCAATCAACAGCTTGTTGTATCGATGCACATTTATTTTATTCAATTGTTCCACGTGAGACAGCTTCATCTATAGTAAACGAATCAAAATTTAGCTCGGAGTGCTTACAAAGATTGAAATATGAGTATGCTAACGACACCACTTCCTAAAGTTCCTTGGCTAACGGTATGATAAAATTTATCAATAATCTTATAATGGTTTTGAGTTCAGACGTTACCCTTTCTTCTAGTAAATGCAATGCAATCAATTGAAAATATTGCTTCTTCTTCCGGGATAGTACCCGGGATAGTAAAGAAAGCTCGAAGTTTTACAGCTCTTACAAGTTGCCGAAAAAAATGTCAGACTAAAATATCCGTTAAAGATCAAGAAATTATTTTCTTTAACTACTGGGCCACAGGTGAGTTACTTTACCCAGAAACCCTTTTTTATTCATTAGGTAAATTAGTTCTCGTAAAAATATCTAATGCATTTATTAAACTGGCTTCTTTTATTTTTTTAATTATGAGTTTGGTTTGTACAATAATAATAATTACTTCATCATTTCAGAAATTATTCATAACGTGTGGCGCAAATGTCCGGACTGATAGATATTGTTGACAAGAAGTCCACTGTGCTTGAACCAAAATCGACACGATTCTGCAGATTCAGTTGCAAGTATCATTTTCAGATCCATGGAGAAAATGTTTACGTCTGCAAAAAATGCTTTTAATTACTCTTGGAGAAACTGACAAGTTTTTAAGGGTTATTATTGACAAAAAAATGAATACGGCTGGATCTACAATTGAATATGAGTTGAGAGGTAAACATACACCGGCAAATAAAATACCAGAAGCAGTAATTAATGATATTAAAGCTCATATTAATTTATATCCTGCGTACGAAAGTCACTATACGCGGCGAGATACTTCTAAAAAATATCTCCCGCCGACTTAAATATTTCAATCATGTATCGACAATTTTGTTCGTCAAGACATAACCCAGTTTCAATTACCAAATTTTCCGAAGTGTTCCATTCGATGAATCTAAAATTTAAATCACCTAAGCTGGACACGTGCAACACTTGTGAAATTTTATTGACGTTGCTGATGAAGAGACTAAAACCGCTTTAAAAATCGATCAACAAAAGCATCACTTAGACGCCGACAAAACTTACAAATCTAAGGAAGCCGACAAAATTAAAGCTAAGGATGGTCACACTCTGAAAGTATACAGTTTCGATTTACAGCAATGTTTACCGACATCGTATCTAAACACTAATATATCCTTCTTTAAACGATCCCTGTGGACCAACAATTTGACTGTCCACGATTGCTATACCAACCAACCATTCTGTTTCATGTGGCATGAAGCTATCGATAATCGTGGTGGCAATGAAATAGCCTCATGTATTTTGAAGAAATTACAAATGGAACCGACTACTACAAAACATGTGGTCTTATACAGCGACAATTGCAATGGGCAAAATAAAAACACATACGTTTCATCAATGCTCATGAGTTTTCTACAAAGTGAGACTAACGTAGAAATTATTGACCACAAGTTTATGGTGGTCGGTCACTCACACATGGAGTGTGATACCGATCACTCGGTTATAGAAAGAAAGAAGAAGAAAACCCAACTGAAAATTCATTCTCCAAGAGATTGGTTTCAGTTTGTAGGAACCGTTGGAACAAAATCTAAATTTATTGTACACTAGATGAATCAAGCCGACATATTAGACTTTGGAAGCGCATCTAAAAATAAAATGTTATGGCGGACCACGGACACAAATTTTCATGGAGGACAGTTCGCTGGTTAAGATATACGAGGGAGCACGGTATCGTACGATACAAAAACTCTCTAGATAATGAAGAAGAGTTTAAACATTTAAACGTTAATCGACGTGGGGTAAATTCAATTGTACTCGAAAATGTGAGCAAAGCGTATAATGAACCGATTAAAATAACCAAAGAGAAAAAGAAGGATCTTTTATCTGTTTTACCCTTAATTGACCCTATATTTCATGATTTTTATAAGAACCTGGTCGATGAAACAATGTTAGATTATCATCCAGATTTAACAGAGTCTGCGGAAGAAGATTAAAATTTATTCTCGTATAAAAACTGAAATTATTTTTTAATGTATTTCTTGTGAAATCTAATCTTTTGTTTTTGTTTATTTTATTATTTGTATCTAATAAAATGAATTATAGAATTATTTGTTTTATATGTTTACGTACTTCTTGGATTTTGCCTAACCCTACGCCATCGGGCACTAGCTAAATCACTGAAAAGTTATGCTTCTCTGTATGGTAATTTCATGTGTAATTTGGATTGTCGTAGTAAAACGGCATTAATGGACTTAACCTTTTATTTGTTGCAACTTGATTTTTGGAAAAAGAAATAACTCAATTGGTTGTTTGAGTATTGCGAAATCGGTTTTTCCAAAAGTGCATTGTTCAATAAATGCGAAAAATTTCGAAAAACAATACCTATTCGCTAAAATTATCGATACCAAAAAATAAAGCACAACTTTTTGCATTTTATTTGATAGCTTCCGTTTCTAGTTATTGCCAGTATTTTTTGAAATAAATAAAAATAATGTTATTTTGCTCTCTCGAAAACCACCAAAAAAAAGTTATACCCTTTTGCCTTTTGACCACAGAATTAATCTCTCCTGAAGATGAAGGAATATACCGTCGAAACGTAGGGGTATAAAAACTAAAAATAAGTTAATAAAAATAAAAAAATCGTTTATATTTACCCATTATTGAATCCGCAGTAAATTTAATGCGTATTTAAAATGTCACGTTGGTACATATGGCGTGCGTTTCACTTGCAAATTCAATAATACGAATTTTCAAACTACATTACCACCATTCGTTCACTTTTCATTCGGCGTTTCCTATAATATAAAAAATGTCAATATCGAATAAAACTGCCGCCGCAATACATCTGGCGATTTGTATAATCGACGCGACGTGGATATAAATAAATTTAAAGGACGTAGACAAAGAAATTTGTGAACGTTCCAAATTGCATAAAAACTGCGTTCAGAAAATGCTAAAGCGGAGATTAGAAGGTCAATAGAAAAGCTGCTGAAAACTTTTGTTACTCAAAACTAGCACCCAGCAATATTAGAGAATGCCGACTTCGAGAGCGAAAACCATGCAATACTAACTAATATCATTTGAAATAAAAAATATTTGCGAGTTATTGTTTAACTTGTAGACTTGTGTCAACTTAACAATAAGTAACTTTATAAACAAACCATCTATTTTATTTCAAGTCTGTTGTTTTTGCAGAAGCTATAAAAATTCAAAACAAACAGAAAAGTTCAAACATAAATGAAATCTTCTTTTATTTGCACTTAGAAATTTTATCATCACTTAAGCATTTCTTTATGTTATATTGCTACATAAAATAGCTTTTTATAAATAAACAATTGTTATTTTCTCCTCTTCCACCTACAGTAATATATTAAACTGAATGTTTAAGTTCCTTTGGCAAATACAAGCAAGTAGAAATTTAACACACAATCAAAAGCAAATTTCAAAATTGTTTTTAGCATGTACTATCGCTTACGCTTTTATAAAATCAGTTACGGCAATCAGTTTTTTATAAGAGTGGTAGCACATCAAAATAAATGTACATCAGTTCAATTAGATGTTTTCCAAACAAACAAACAAAAATCTCGTATATGCAAACAGAGACTAATTTCAACCGAACCGAGAAACCATAGTGACATAAAGTAGAATAACGTGTTTGTTTAATTAACACATCGTATAAAAAAGTTTGCCATTTAAATTATAAAATATTTAATGTGGTGATTTATAAATAAAAATAATTGGAGAGATAAATTAAAGCTGCCTCGCGCTATAATACTATATACTATAAGCACTTATAATATGAAATTTTAAAAACATCGTCGCTTTATTTGATGAATATTGTAAATTTTCTGATTCCGATACCGACCATTAAAATACTATTTTTTTAATTAAAAACTGCATTAGACTTCACTTTTGTGAAAAATATATATGTGGACACGCTTTGGGTTTACATAATCTTAAAATAAATAGCACTTAAATCTGTGTTTCTTATAGAAATTTTGAAAAATATAATATGTTTTCCCTGAGCCTAGAAAAATTCGTCTGAATGAAAGGCCAATATATAATTTGAAAATTTGTATAAATTCAACTTTTAAAGTGTCATGTTTGGAAAGTATTTCAATTAGTGGGCCTAGCCAACAATTATCCGTAGAAAAATTATCAGGGTGGTTATTTTGAGGTGCTATATCACACTTTTATATCACTAATGGAGACTTTTTTGTGTGATATAAAAAATTGGAGAAAGTCTACAAGTACAACCCTGCAAAAATGAATTTTAAGGGGAAAATAATGAATAATGGTGATAAGTTGACGTTTCTTCATAACCTCAAATGTCATTATAAGAACATTTTATATGAAGTGCTAGTTGAGATGGTGATAAAATTTAATTCAAAAGTAAATATGGTAAATATTGAAATAAAATTCCTTTTTAATTTAATAAATTCCAATGTAACATATTTTTAATGTTTGCATTTATCGTAAAAATACAAGAATACGGGGTCAGTGTGTTTTGTTTTAATTTTTTTTTATATGGAAATAATGGCCGATGTTTGAACATTAATGTCTAGTAAACCAAAGGCTTTTCTAGTTATGTTATGTTAAAAAAAAATAACAATAATTCTTTTGTTAATCAATAATTTTGTTTTGCATTTCATATCATGGTAATTTTCATTCATTTTTTAAAAATTTTAATTTTGTTGATTTTGATCAAACTCCATATAGTTTAATAAAAAACAGCAAAATTAAATTTAAAAAAAAATGAATGAAAATTACCATGATATGAAATGCAAAACAGAATTATTGATTAAAAAAAGAATTATTGTTATTTTTTTTAACATAACATCACTAGAAGAGCTTTAAATTTACAAGAATTTAATGGTTAAACACGGTTTATGTTGACTTTTTTGTTAAAGAATTTCTTTTTTTTTACCCATTTCTATTAGTGGGATCATTGTTTCTGTGAAATTTGTTATTTCAGGCAATTAGAATGGCTCTTTTAACATATAATTAACTACAAAAAACTTAAATAATTGTTGATTTTATATTTCGTTTTTCTTGTAAATTTAACAATACCTAATTTATTTTATTTCAAAAATATTTAAATTATTGTTTTGTTAATAAATATCATTTATTTATACTTCGCGTCAATGTAAATTTCATTCATTTTTGTAATTTTTATTAAAGATGTTTTTAACCAAACTCCATATTATAAAAAAATGTAAACAAAATATACAATTTTTGGCATTTGTACAAGTAAGATGGAAGATATTGTGGTCTTTTTCATTCAAATCAATACCCGACAAGACATTGTTCATCCATGATGACACCGCAGTAAGCTACGAGAATAATGTCAGTTTATCACAGTTTTATCACCAAATGTGATATAGCACCACAAAATGAGCATCGGAAAGAGAAAACATAAAAATATGGAAAAAGCTAAAACAATAGAGATAAAAAATTGGAGTAGTAGAACCGAAAAATATATTTTTTCGTGTACTTAATGGCAAAGAGTGTCATTTCTTGGCTGAAAACAGTAAATAAAACCGCTACTTTGCTCCTTATAAACACTTTTCTTCATAGAAACGCTCTTTTTCCAAATGATTTTTGAATTTTTGACTTGTTTTTTTATTTTTACCTGATTTTTCATAAAAAACACGAAAAAATAGCATGTTCTACACGTAAGAAAAGTAGTTTTTCATGCTCGTAAAATTGTTAATCCACTCGCTCGCTAGCGCTCGCTCTTGAATTAAACAATTACACTCGCTGGAAAACAATCACTTTTCTTTACTTGTAGAACAATCTACTATTATTTTAAATTTTTTGTTCGAGTAAAAGAAAAATTCGAATTAGAGAAATTCGAATTACGGAGTATAAATTGTATAGAAAATTAGCTGAAAATGCTCCAGCTACAAAAAAAATTCGATTTAAGGAATAATTCGACTAACAGAAGTTCGGTTTATGGAAGTTTGTATTCCATTGGTGAACGGTTTTATTCCTTTTGTTTTTTTTTGGTTTAGAAAAATCCGCGAAGAAAGGAAAGAAATATTGTTTTTGCGTTGGTTGAAAAAATACAGAAAATTTCGACGTAACTATTCAATCAATGATAAGAAATAATAGATGACATTTAGGCGAGTCTGACTATAAGTTAGGCGAATTTATAAATAAAAATTTGTTGAAAAATTAAAAACAATATCTGTATCGACATCTAACAATTCTTCATCGGTGAAGCTACGGTGGACTTAGTACTATAAGTCTTTATACTATGAATAACGGCATAACTCGAGTTATTCCATATTACGTTTGATTTCAAATTTGAAATCTTTATATTCGAATTCAAAACATGTCAGTTTTTTGTAATATTCAAGCAACTACAAACAACCGTATTATTATTATTATTAATTGTATGGCCATGTGGGTGTTAAGCCACCTCGCACTGCGAGTTGCGACCTAAAAGATCTTTTGTGCATGGACCCTGCTCAATGATCCGTCCAGTCAATATTCAGGCTCTTAATGAACTTAACAATACTGCCGGCCGGTGTATGATACACACTATCTGGGCTCATTAGTCTCCCTCCTAGATGTTGTAGTCTTTGGCGGAAAATGGCAATAGCACAGAACATATTCCGCTGATTCTCTTTCAGGTCGCAGAAGCGGCATCCATCTGTCGAACTAAGGCCCATTTTCTTAAGATGATACCTTTAGGGGATGTGACCTGTGAAGAAGCCAGTAAGCAGCCTCAACTCAGGTTTCTTGAGTACAAGACACTACTTAACCCTGACTGACGAAGCTGAAATACATTTCTTCTCCTGTCGCAAACCTGGAATTCTGCGCCAATAGGAGGACTTTTGCACATCCTCCCAGCGTTTTACCGCTGCCCTAAGGGGTGCCTCTTGGTGACGCCGCAGAAGGGCTCTGATCCAATGAATCGAGAAGCAGAACCCTCGCGGACGAGACCATCAGCTGTCTCATTTCTCACAATTCCAGTATGACCTGGCACCCAAATAAGTGATACCTTATTTGAGCTTGCCAACTGCTTAATAACCTTCAGACAGTCTCATACCAGCCTTGACTCAACTGTAAAAAACCTAAGAGCCTTTAAGGCCGATTAGCTGTCTGATAAGATATAGACTTCGAGAGTGGTATCCCACTCCCGTGTATTCCTACCCCCGTCCCGTCCTCCGTTTTAGATCCATCTGTAAACCATACCATTGACCCTCGCTCAAAGGATGGTCCCCGTTCTCCACAAATCCCCAAGGTAACCTAACACAAAATGGTTTGTGGAAGTCCAGTTTAGCTGGCATACTGTCGGAAAACATATGGTATGGTCCACCATATTGCCCGGTTTGATATTTCCCGCCGCCTGCATTTTAAGGGCCATAATAATCATGATTTCCAGATGGCCCACCATATTGCCCGGTTTGATATTTCCCGCCGCCTGCATTTTAAGGGCCATAATAATCATGATTTCATTGAGCCCGTAACCCCAATGCAGGCTATACGCTGAACCTTGTTGCCTTACCACCACGGAGAGACACGTCACCGGCTAGCTCCGTTCGGTGAGGTCATTTTTTGGTCGTGGGGTATTTTCTCTCTCGGTAAAACAACATATATTTTTAGAGAGTCACGGCCATTCCCCCTTACCTCACAACAACCTGCAGTACCACTTTTTAACCCCTCATTATTTACACGAACCTATGAGTTCATATATACTGATATATAGGCATATAGATATATATAAATATAAACCTACTATTTACAATGGTTTTTAATACCCAACAAAGTTTAGTAATGATAAAATAATAGAATTTATATAATACAAACTGAACTTTATTGTGCTTCCTCGACGAAATGGCACAAACTTGCAAAACGGATGCCCTTGGTTATGTTCACTGAAAACTGAACCCCAATAAAATGTTGTAATAAAACACAACTCGTCCGAAGCAATAATATATAAATTTATTTTTATACATATATAAAACAATTTTCGATATATTTTAATATTATTTAATTTAACTTTATTTTATTATAATTTTTAATCTTGTTGACGATACGAGCGGAATACAATTAATGACAATCACTTTTTTAACTACATTTTTATATATACTGTACACGAATACATAAGAACAATTTTTTTTTTACATACACTTGACAAAATAAAATAAATAAATTTCAACCTTGCATGCCATCTATATCATAACACTAAAATGTTATGGAAGTAATGTCGTATAGGAAGATTTTTCAAGTAGTAAGAGAGTTCGCATATAGATGGTGTGTCTGGGATTTAGTATTAAAAAAATTAAATAATATTAATAGGACTAGTTTGTAAAAATGCAATTACAACCGTCTTATCACAAAAACTAATAAATTATCTTTATAAAACAACAATATTCGTATCTTGACATGTTTTACTTAGAAATACAACTCTAAATTTATTTTAAATAAAATAGAAAAATATTTTCCAATTAAAGTTAAAATGTATTCATTAACACTTTATAAATAAAAACCTGTTACAAAATTCCAATAAATCAAGAAATATCATTCATAAATAACAATTTATTTATACTTGTGTTACATAGGAATTCCTATGTAAATGTTTGACATTTGAGATTTTGTCCCAGGACAACGACGCACCACACAACAGACACTCGAAATAAAAATTTCTCCTATAGGTTGGAGTTTACTTGTACAGATTATTTGGAACTTAAACAAATGTCACTATTTCAAAAAGTAAACATAAATATTGTAAGTATAATTAAGAAGAATAATATTTTTAGAAACAATAATAAATAATTAATTTATCATATCTACTTTTAGATATAAATAAGAGCAATGAATTTATGGTCGTGTACACTTAAAGATACGTATATAATTATAATATAATTTTTTAGTATTTTTGAATAAAATATTTACGTTCTTATTTGTTTTGCAGGTAATTAGTGCACCAACATTGATGTCATTTTAAACATTCTCCCGCCCTTGAATCCGTTGATTCAACCGGTAATTTACTTAGCTTGTGAATAGGCCGCTTCAATACTCCAGATTTTGTTTGAATGTTGGTGACTCTAACCAGGCCATCGTTACCCCGTATTAATTCAATGACTTTTCCCATAAGCCACTTGGTGGGAGGTAAATTATTATCGATGATAAGCACGACATCATTTAATTGTATGTTTTTCTTTACAGTTTGCCATTTGTATCTGCTTTGCAATGCAGTCAAATACTCTAATGACCATCTCGTCCAAAAATGCCGCTTACGTTGCTGTATTAATTGCCATCTATCCAATTTCTTCATAGCAATTTGTTGTAGGTTATACTCAGGAACTAATAACATTGAATGACCCAATAAAAAATGAGCTGGAGTTAAAATATTGTATTCAATATCGGGTACTCCACACGATGCACAGTGGGGCCGATTGCCAAAAAGCTGGCCAAAATTAAAAAAAAAAAAATTATTTAGATTTTTTTTAAAGTTAGGTTGGCTTTAATAATACCCTAGGCGTTCTTAAACACTCATAAGAGGGTCGAAATACATTAACCTGCTCTAGAATTTTGGTTGCAAAGTACCTTTACTCAAGCTGCAGTCATTATGTTAAATTACTTAATAAAAGACACTAGTGCAAAAACATACGTAAAAGTTTAAAAATACAACTAATTTTAATCAAATAAAATGGAGTCAACTCCTGGAGGTATGTAGAATTTTATAATATGTTTTAAAATATTAGTATTTTAAACAACAAATATTAATTAAACAATGATTTTTTATGTTTTTTTAAACTTCATATTTTAAAATAAAGCAAGTTTTTAATGAAAAAGTTATATTGTTCTGTAGTGTTCGGTCATCAAATGCATAAGAGGTTGCAGTTAAAAGTATTACCTATAAAATAAAATAAAAATCAGCTGCCCCTAGCTGCCCCTCGATTTTTTATTGACATTTAAAAATAAACAATTGTTGGCTTTATTCCTATTATTTTCGTCAACCTAGCCTCTTAATAAGGAAAATTTACTCACACGATGCCGAAGATGAATAAGCGAGAGAAAGAGAGAGAACCAGAGAGATAGGAAAGAACATATATATCTACGTATAAATATATCTACAGGCTGACATTTAATTCAGGCACCTGAATATTTCGTCAGGGGAAACACTAATCCAAAAATAATATTTACAAAAATTATTGGGTGCGGAAGGAGAAATCGGATGGTGACCTTGACTTTGTCCTTCAAGGTCATTTGATGTCAAATCGAATTATTTAAATAGAAATCCCTATTTTTGACCCGCATTCTGAAAGAATGGGAAATTTTACGTCCGAATATGTATTTTCCATGACCTCGCAAGGTGTCATGAGGAATATATTTACTTGAATTTTTTTAAAATGGTTTTTCGTAGCGACCAATACACGTGAATTGATTACTAAATGTTTCTTTTAATTATATGTATTGTAAATATTTATTTATAATTTCACAAACAAAATTTCAATCCGATAATCAAAATTTCAAAAAATATCGGTTATTTGACAAATAAGGGTTGCTAATAAGGGATGAAGGGGGTGAAGTTTTGTAAATATGACGGGAAATTGGTAATCGGTGTCCCAAAAACCATTAAAATGACATGCATCTTGTCTGTAATATGAATATACGGTATTTTAAGCATAGGGGTTATCAATAAGGGGGGAAAGGGGTGAAATTTTCCAAGTCTGCCTGCAGTTTTGTGATCAGCGACCCCAAAAACCCCCCGAGTAGGAAACTTCAAATCCATTACTTGATTTTACAAATTTTGGCCAGCTTTTTGGTAATCGGCCCCACTGTGCGATGGTCGGGAATTCAATATAGCTTCAATTTCCACAGCCAGGGTCATCATTTCCTCCATTGTCATGATTGTAGCACCCACTACTCTTTTAAAATGAAATTTAAACGATTTAACGGCTGCCTCCCAGAGGCCGCCGAAATGTGGAGTATTTAGAGGCATAAAATGCCATTTGATGTTTTCCTTTAATAAAGCATAATAAATATCATTAGTGTTATTTTTAATAAATTTAAATAAGTTTTGCAGTTCCTTGTTCGCCCCAATAAAGTTGGTTCCACAATCCGAATAAACATCTGTACATAGCCCTCTTCGACCAACAAATCTGCGAAAAGCAGCCAAGAATGCGCCTGTCGTTAAATCCGATACTGCTTCAATATGGACTGCTTTAGTACTTTCGCAAACGAATATACAAATATAAATCTTTGTTGGTTTTTGACCACGTCCTCTTTTGAGATACACCATAATAGGTCCGGCAAAGTCGACACCGACTCTTATAAATGGACGTAAATGCTCAACTCGATATGAAGGTAAGTTGCACATTTGCTGATTCATTGGAACTGGATTCACTCTGAAACACCTGACACATTCTCTTATTACTTTTCTGACGACGTCCTTCCCTCGAATGAGCCAGTAATTCTGTCTTAATAGCCCGAGGAGCAGCTGTGAACCAGCATGATGATATTTTGCATGATAATATTCCACCAAACGTTTGGCTAACACCTTCGTTGTAACAAACTCATCTTCAAACTGCTTCGTTAAAATTTCCTTGTCGCATTCAGGAATGACTTCTAACAATTCTGCTGAGTTGGACACCCATTTTCGTAATCTCATGCAGGCACTAGCTAACACCTGTATTAACTTCCGTCTCTTATCGATGGCTTCGGTTAGTGAATTTCCACCGGTCATAACATCATCTATGTATGTGTGCTTTCGTAATGTAGATGAAACTTCAGGATGCTCATTCTCGTTTAATCGCGCCAACTCCTCTAATACTCTTGTTGCAAGATATGGCGCTGGCTTCATTCCGTACGTCAACGTAGCTAGTTCGAAATACTTCATTGATTCAGTTGGTTGTGATCTCCATACGATTTGCTGTAAATTGCGGTCATCCTGATGTACCAAAATTTGGCGGTACATTTTCTCTACATCGCATACCATTGCGAATTTAAATTCTCTGAACCTCAATAAAATTTGGTATAATGATGCCTGCTGTATCGGACCTGCCATTAATGTTTCGTTGAGAGACATTCCACTTGCAGTTCTAGCGGAGCCGTCGAACACAACCCGAAGTTTCGTGGTTGTGCTAGATTCTTTTATCACTCCGTGGTGAGGTAAATAATTTTTAGAAGCGTCACAACTTCCTTGAACCATGTTATCCAAATCAACATATTCGCTTATAAAATCCTTATATGCCAAGGCAAATGACGGATTACGAGAGAACTTTCTTTCCATTGATGATTGTCTGCTTAGGGCTAAATTGAGTGATGCACCTAGTTGACTAATGGCCTTCTTGACTGGTAATCTTATTACAAATCGCCCATCTACGTTTCTGCTGGTGGTTGTTCTAAAATATTCTTCGCAATAAACTTCTTCCGCCATCAATTTTGGACACTCGGGTACTGTCTCCACTTGCCAAAAATTTTGTAATAACTTATCTAATCGGTCGATTGAGTTGTCATGAGCTTCAGCGAAATATGCCTCAGTTTTGTTCACGTTTGTCCTATCTCCACCAAGTACCCATCCATAAATCGTCTCCACTGCCATCAACTCGTCATTAATCTTCAATCTTCCACTCAACAATGATTCAAGCACCATTAGCACTCCTAGAATGATATCAATACGACCACCTTTACTAAACTCTGGATCGGCCAAAAACACAGACCAATTTATTTTATCCGCTTTATTTGAATGACTCGGTAATCGATTGCATAATTTGGATAACACCAATGCTGTGACCGAACTTTTCTTCATCGGATCATAGAGTGACCTCAGGATAACTTGCACTTCACCACACGACACTTGCGATGATGAACCACCAATCCCAGATACAATTGTGCCATTATGTCTCCTCGCTAAACCCAGCTGATTACAACACTTCTCACTTATGAAAGATGACATGGAACCCGTATCTAACAAAATTCTACATGTATGTTCCATGCCACTTGTATCCATAATTTTTACCAAGGCAGTTGGCAAAAGACTGGAATTAAACGAGTTTCCACTTTGATACACAGATGTTCCTTCTGAATCTAAATTTGCTTGGTTGGAAATTGGTTTAATTTCATTAGCTACATTACTCAATTGTTTACCTGACAATATGGTCTTAGAAGATTCTCCAACATCATCATCCATATGTAATAACGTGCTGTGTTTTCTATGACAGATCAAACATCTAACCTTGACTCGGCATTTAAATACTGCATGGTTCAATCGCAAACAATTAAAGCAGCATCCCTTTGACTTCACGCATTCACGACGTTCACGTACCGGCATTTGCTTAAATCTACTGCAGTCACATAAATAGTGCTCGCCAGAGCATAACAAACATTTCATTGTATTTGAAGATTGATTACACGTGTTCGTTGGATTTGCAACGAATGATTTTGTTGATTTTACTGAACTGGAATAATCCTTTTACGAAACACCCTTCATAGCTTCCAAGGCATCCGACCGACTTAGCAAAAATTTAAAAAATATCTCTACGGACGGATTGTCCATCCCACACGAATGCTGTGCCCATAACAGTTTAGTCTCTGAATCCAATTTTGCTTCCATCAAATATACCAGCCACACGTCCCTTGATTCAGCTTGTTCACCGAGCGATTTTAGTCCACGGATAGTTTCGTCAGACACATCCAATAATTTCCGAATATGATTTGATGTAGCAATCTTGATACAAGGCTGATCCAAAAAACTACGTATAAAAGCATTTATGGTATGCTTTTTTCTTCCATATCGATCCACTAGTTTCTTAAACGCTTCCAAATAGTTTGCTTCGGTAACTGGAAAATGCTTAATCAGATTTACAGCTTCATCCCGCAGGTAACTCTTCAAATACGTAAATTTTTGTACCGCTGTCAAACTACTGTTATGAATCGTTTTTAGATAAAGATCATAAAACGGTTGCCATTGGGTATAGTTTCCCGCGAATGGTTCAATTGTAATTTTAGGCAATCTGATATCCATAAATGAATTGAGCGTAGCCGTTGATGTCAGCATGGTCGAATTTGAAACGTTTCCGCTTCCTCGTTCACTTAACTTTCATATTAATTTACTTAAATTTGCATCGACCGTATAAAATAATTCACTAAATTTAACTGCCGTTGATTTAGCTTTGGGATCTACCTGGAACATCTCACCTTCGACAAACATAAAATTGTTCATTAGATCGCCTGCAAGTACCTTGCGGGTTTGTAACGCGTCGATATCAGCTGTAGCAGACTGCTTCTCAATAAAACCTTTCAAATTCTCCATTTGCGCCAATAATGAAGTTCGCGTGGCCTCATGGATCGCCATTTTTTGTTCTGGATTCATTCTAGAAAATGTCACTAACACTTCGTTCAAAATAAGTTGCCCAAGATGCAACTATAATTCACAAAATATCTCCCGGTTAGTTTCTTTAATGTCTTTCGACCACGGTATTTTCAATGCTGAAATTGTCTATTCACAAAATGGCGATGTAAAATACACACTGTTCCCGACTTTTATTTAATATAATTCGACCGCTTAATTGCACAACACTACCTTATTCTCGAATCAACAAATGGCGATGTAGCATACACACTGTTCGTTCTCGTATTTTGCTTAAAATGATTCGATCACTCTATAATACAACATGTACTGAATTAAATCGAATAAAAAAGAATGGTTTCAGAAAAAAACAGTTTATTCTCGACTTTTCTTAATAAAATTAATAAATTATTCGACCACAATACTTCAAAATACTGAATTATTTTCGAATCAACAAATGGCGTTGTAGCTACAGACTGTTTTCCACTTCTATTTAATATGATTTGATCACTTTACTGTAGAATATTAACTCGAATCAAAATGGCTTTACAAACAAAAATACACTTGTTCTCTACTGTTATTAATACAAATTAATAATGTTGTTCGAACACGTTATCGTACAACCCACAACACTAATTTTTCTCGAATATACAAAATGGCGGTGTAAATACACTTTCGCGACTTTTTCTTTAAAAATTGTTCGACCACGTAATCGCACAATGCACAACACTAATTTTTCTCCAAGTTAATAAATGGCGGTGTAAATACACTTGCCGAGTTTCTTTCTATACCGCGACCACGTGATCCGGCTCGAAGGACCATGAATTTTATTGTGCTTCCTCGACGAAATGGCACAAACTTGCAAAACGGACGCCCTTGGTTATGTTCACTGAAAACTGAACCCCAATAAAATGTTGTAATAAAACACAACTCGTCCGAAGCAATAATATATAAATTTATTTTTATGTATATATAAAACAATTTTCGATATATTTTAATATTATTTAATTTAACTTTATTTTATTATAATTTTTAATCTTGTTGAAGATACGAGCGGAATACAATTAATGACAATCACTTTTTTAACTACATTTTTATATATACTGTACACGAATACATAAGAACAATTTTTTTTTTACATACACTTGACAAAATAAAATAAATAAATTTCAACCTTGTATGCCATCTATATCATAACACTAAAATGTTATGGAAGTAATGTCGTATAGGTTGGAGTTTACTTGTACAGATTATTTGGAACTTAAACAAATGTCACTATTTCAAAAAGTAAACATAAATATTGTAAGTATAATTAAGAAGAAGAATATTTTTAGAAACAATAATAAATAATTAATTTATCTACTTTTAGATATAAATAAGAGCAATGAATTTATGGTCGTGTACACTTAAAGATACGTATATAATTATAACATAATTTTTTAGTATTTTTGAATAAAATATTTACGTTCTTATTTGTTTTGCAGGTAATTAGTGCACCAACATTGATGTCATTTTAAACACAAACAATCAAAGCTAAAATTTACAGTTGCCAATCTCCTGGGATTTTCTTCGGAACACCAATGACTCACACGTTCCAGTAGTCGTCCAAAATTTATGTGTATATCCTTCGCCAGGAATGAACCGCTACACACTCAAAATACCACCTTCCTTCCACTGTTGCTGCGCTGCCACCACACGTCCACTTCGGCCTCCGAATCACAAAACAATGGACCTCGTTTTATTTTGGATAACGGTTTTATTTACAATTTATATACAGCTTTAGTTTTGTTTCCAATATTTACAGATACATGATTTACTTTTTTATTTACAATAGTTTTATGGTGGGTTTGGATACCCCTTTTTTGTTGGATAGACGGTTTATTTTATATACAAACTATATACACCATTCACCTTCGCAATTTTCAGTTTTTTATTTTTTTATATCCCGATTTAAATTGCTAACCCCTAAAGTTCATATAATGTATTTAATATATATGGATATATATATCCACTGGGGTACAAACGAATATATTCTTATTTTTTCTCGTTATACTTTTTTTATTGGTTCCACACTTCACAAATTTTTTCCCAATCCTCTTCCAAACCGTCACTTTTCCAAAAATCCAACCTTCCTTCGATTTAAAATTTTCCAACCCGAACTACTTAATTTTGCATCAGAATTTTTCCCTTTGAACCGTTCCAGTGAATTAGCTACTGTCGATCTGTTTTGCGGTCCCAGTAACATAGACTTGTTACAACCTTATTCAATAAAGTTTGCGCTGTCCTCTGTTCAGTTTTAGGCCACCACACTACCGATGCGTAGGTTACCATAGGCCTAATGATTGTTAGGAATGACCAGTAGATAATTTTTGGTTGTAGTCCCCAAGTACGTACATAGAGTCTCTGACAGGCCCAAAAAGCCTTAGTGGCTCTGTTTTGAACTTTAAGTAAATGTTGTTTCCAGTTCAGTCTTTGATCTAGGATAACCCCTAGATATTTAACCTCTTTGGAAAAACAAACAGTAGACCCGTTTAACGAGGGAGCTATAAGCGAGAGCTTTTTCCTCCTCGTAAAAGGGACAACGATAGTTTTGTTTGGATTGACACTAAGTACTTCCTGGTCGCACTACTGCCATACTAAATCGAGTGCATTTTGCATGAGATCAGAGATGACCCCACCGAACTTGCCTCTAATTATGATAGCCACATCATCCGCATAGCCCTGGACATCAAACCCATGGGTGCTCAGAAGGACAAGTAGTCTGTCAATAAACAATGACCATAAAATAGGAGACAGCACGTCTCCTTGGGGACAACCCTTTACAGCCCTGATGGTTACTGACTCGCCACCTAATCTGGCTGTAATTTCGCGATGTTTCAGCATGGAGCGTATCCACCTAATTGTAGAAGGCGGTGTTATCAAAAGCCCCCTCAATGTTCACAAAGGGTAATTTCCTTATACGCCACCGCTCTTTCAATCCTTGTGACTAGACCACTAAGAGCCATCACAGTGGATTTACCAGTTTGATAAGCAAACTGATCCCGATGCACCCGATTATTAACAAGGACTTCACATCTTATTTAATGATCCAAGATTTTTTCCATCGTCTTTAATAGAAATGATGTGAGGCTAATTAGCCGATAAACTTTGGGCTGGGTGTCGAAACGACCACCTCTCTTTGGTATAAAGCCTACATTTACTTCCCTCCTTAGTTTCGGAATATAGTTAAAAGCATAACTTGTCCGAAACATCTGGATCAAGCTGGGGAGTATTTCCTCAATACCTTTTTGGAGTAAAGCTGGAGAAATACCATCCCTTCCAGCGGATTTAAAAGGTTTGAAAGAGCCAATAGCCCATCTCACCTTGGTGGGTGTGAAAATTTTCTCAGTGAGACTCCAGATCCTACTGTGAGGCGCATAGGCTACCTAACTTGAAGGGTCATTCGGGTCTTCTTGGGCTCATAACACTACTGAATCCGGAAAATGGGGACCTAATAGTAGATCCAATGCTTCCTTCCGGTTTTCAGTGAAGCTTCCGTTTTGCTTCTAAAGAAGCCCTAAACCATTTGAGTGATTCCTGGAAAGGACTTTCTGGAGACGAGCTGCAGAGGGCAATTTATTGATACCTCACAGAAGTGTCTCCAGGTAGCCCTTTTAGACCTTCTTAATTCGAGATTATATTCCGTTAAGGCCATCCTATACTCACCCATTCACCGGTGCGTTTAGCCTTATTGAATAACCTTCTCGATATTTTCCTGAGCTTACCCAGCGTACCGTTCCACCAAGGGACCATCTTAGTAGAATCCCTTTGCTTAACCGGACAGCTGTTCTCGTAAGCCAAGTGTATAGAATCATGCAGCTGGTTTGAACAGAATTCCAAGCCCTCTGAAGACTCTATGTTCCCCATAACCGAGGGCATTTCTGATTCAAGTGAAACCCTATAAGAGTCCCAATCGGTCAGTTTCGGAATTCTAATCTCCTGCCGCTCGCTCAATGGTCTCGGCCGCCAAATCGAATCTGATGAGCAAGTGATCAGATAAGGGGGCCTCTTCAGACACATGCCAGTTTTTAACAAAGTGGCTAAAATGCGGACTAGCGAGGGTCAAATCTAGGACGTCCTGCCTAATCGCATTTATAAAAGTAGGTTTCCTTCCTCTATTGACAATATCCACATTATTAGTTTTTAAATACTCAAAAAGGTACTCACCCCTGTTATTGATGTCCGTGCTGCCCTACACCGTGTGGTGCGCATTCGCATCACATCCTATCAGGTAAACCAGCCCATTGAGCTTGGAATGAGCTATAAGCCACCTGACTTCGAGAGGAGGTATCATCTCTGAGTCTCCAGGAAAGTAAGGGGAGGCCATTATAGTCTCGTGTTTGCCTCTGACCCCCAGAACCTCCACCATAACTGCGACCAAGTCTCTGGAGATGAACTCTGAAATGGGAATAACCGTAATAATCATTTAAAAATGCAAGAATTTAAAAAACTTATACGATTTTGAACAACTCTTAATTTTAAAAACGTTTTCCTGAAAAAGTCAGAAATACGAGTTATTACGTTTTGCCTTGTTACCACAGATTTGTATATTTTAGGTTTATGTTCTTCAATTCTTGTAAATTTTGCAATTTTTCGTTAAAACGGAGTCACACTGGCCAAACAGGATCGGTTTATAAAAATTATTATATTAAGCAAGTAATTCACAACGGCTAGAAAACTACAAATACAACATAGAGGCGTCCACAAACTTAGTACGCTTTATTGCAATAAGGGAATGTAGCGGAAAGGTAGCGGATCTGTAATGGTATAAAGAACAGTTTCATTGACGGCCTCCACGGAGCTTCATATACTTGAGGTTCTGGCCATAAAACCACTTCATGAAAATGCCAGTTTATAGGTTGTTTTGTTAATTTTTCTTTTTATTTAAAATATGTTTCAGTTGGGAACTTTCGGCTGAGATAGCCAAAACACTATCTGCATTATCGATATTTTTACTTTCGGCTAACTTTAATGCTGGAAACACATGAGCAGAATTCTGTAAGCAGCAAAATTAGAATACACAAGTTTAAATGAATTGAAATACATGTATTCTGCTTGTCATGTAGAATTCTGCTTCATGTCTCTATTTCTAATTTTGCTGCGAATCAGTCGGCTACATTACATAAAAGATAACAAATCTAGTACAATATGTATACTTTTTATTTTTTTCAAGAATTTTTTTTAATTTGTTAACAAAAAATAAGTTTTGTGTGACAAGTGCCAGAATGGAGGATACAAATTAATTAATTTGTGACAAAATAATGCACCATTCATTTAAAAAAATTGTACATATATTAAAATTAAATATGTATGAAATAAATACGACAAATTAAAATTCTGCTTGCCAAAAAAGACGCTCATGTAATTCAACCAAATTTCTGCCGGCAGTGCTGCTAGCAGAAATTCTGCTCATGTGTTTCCAGCATTATGTTTTTTCATACAAACTCTGTGAAAACAAACTATTTTTTAGGCTTTATTTGTCTCTTCTTTTAAGTTCATTTTTCACATGCAGGTTCTATTAACAATAATATAGTTCTGCTACAATTCACTTGACAAAAATGTCTTGGTCAATAAAACAATTTTATAAAAATATATTTGTTTGTTTATTTAAAATTCAAGCTAGTTAATTTTTTTTTAATTTGTATTTTTATTTCATTATTTCGATGCGCAAGAAATAAACCAAACAATAAAATGTGCGAAATGCCTCTTCAGTTAAATCAGTAGCTTAATTTTTGAACTGAAGTGAACCAAACCAAATGAACGCCCAAATTACTTACATAGTTAAATCAGTTAATTCACCACAAAAAGGAAACCGCTTTTATTAAATAAAAACTCAACGTTATTCGTCTAACTTCGGAGTATTTCTTCAGATTCGAAGTTTTGCAATGCAAAAAATACCTAGATTGGGCTTTTAAATAAATCTGATTTGGTGGAAGAAAAAAATCATTTTGAAAATTGTAATTTACTGAAAATATTAAGATTTTAGGGTACGTGGTTGGCTTTGTAACCCTAGTTCCATATATTGGTACGAAATTACTTTACCATTAATTTTAAATCCCAATTCATTCTTTATGTATAGGTACTTTATTGAATAGATAAAATATGCACAATAATACATGTACGAGTAAATTGATTCTAAAACTTATTTTTTTCTTCCTGTTGACCTTCCTCAAACTAAACCACATTGATACATCACGGCAAAAGTTTTTTTATTCTACTTTCATTCGGTTTTCCTCTTTTCATTTTTATTTTATTATTGATTATTTGAATCACATAGCTACATATATTTAAATAAAAAAGTAATTTAAAAATTTAATACATCTACATTAAACTGATTGTTTTCTGCAATTGGGAATTTTTGAATAAACTCCTTTTCCTTACAATTTTATGTTTCTTTGGCTTTGTTTATTGTTTGCTGATTCTATTTTCACATATTCAATTAAATACAATTTCACACAGAGTGGTAAACTTGGTGCTGTATTTGCAAGTAAAGTAAATAACACTATATATTGGTATTCGTGACCCAACATTAAGTGGAATTTGCCTTGATAACATCTTTCATATTTAGAACACTCTCGACGTTTTATTGTAACGTTAGATATTTCGATTTTCAGTCATGTCTCAAATATTACTTTATAATTATGATATTGATATGGTGTGATAATCGCTCCTAATTGTTTCCACTTTAAAGTTTAATTTTCATTTTGAATCGCCTTCCGTGCCTCACTTTATTTCGGGGGTTACATTTACATGTTTTATCATGATTTCGTTTCGTTTCGATAGTATAAATCACATGGACAAAAATTGTGACTATTTCGTTGATTCTAAATATTTGAATATACAAAATATTTTTCGTTTTTCTAGCTGTCAAGCAACGAGCTATTATGTGCTAACAATAAATTTCGTGTGTGCGTGTTTTGTTTTAATAAAAATAAACTTTTATTTGTTGATTTAAAAAAAAATAATGCAACAACTTAAATACTTTCAACGAATTTATATCAGCGATGATCGAGGAAAACATAAGCATGCATTCCACTAAATTACTTTCGCCCTCACATTTCAATGTAACCGCCCAATATACCAATTTTGTCCGTGCGTCATACCATTGTGTTTATATATATAGTGAAATCATGAGCTAAAAAAAAAAATTACAATATCACCTCACCAGGAGCGCGGCAAGCAAAATCAAATGCTTTCAATGTATTTGTCCTTCCATCACTACTACACTATTACAGGCACTGACTATTCATACACATAGTAAAATAAAACAAAATAAAACAATTTGAAAAATCCAAAACAAAATTTTTTTTAATATTTTATCTTTAGTTTTTACTTTTTTAATATTTGATAGTTGTTGTTGTTGTATTGTTGTTTTGTGTTTTATTTATTTTTTTAATGAAATTTATTTTGTAATTTTTTTGTATAAAGTAGAATCAGAATTGTGATGATTGATTCGAAATGAAAATCATATTATGGATAATGTATGAGAAACCTGGCAATGAAAACTGAATTTTGCATGAAAACTAGCCCCAAAGCTGCTGACAAACAACATAAATTGTTTTGAAATTATACAATTAATAATTTTAAGATATTGGATATTGTATTATGACCTGACTATCCGCTCGCGAAGAACTTTTGAAATTTTAAAATTCGTCGTTTAGATGTGAAAATTTGTTTCAGTAACTGGAGAGCAACACTATAAGCTCCACCCCAAACTTGACAGCAATAAGATGGGGAACAAATAGTAATTTTCGTGTAATTAGTTTTCAGATTTCATATTTCTGAATTAAGCTCTATTGCCACGTCAAGGCTTACACTTAACAGAGTAGGGTTACCCCAAACAAACTTAAAATATTTCAACAAATTAGTACTTAACAAAAATAAAATAAACTTCATTTTCAATGACAAGCTTAATTAAAAAACATCTTATAATAATTCAAAAAATTAAATTTTAATTCATAAATATTTTTTCAATCTTTCTTTCTGTTATTGAAAACAATTGATAGTTCTTTTGGAATAATTCCCCGAATTCCTTTTTTTATTTAAAGGCCTGTTGTTTTGTCGAACTTTTAATATTTTATTTTTAATATTATTGTCTTTAAGAGAGTTATTAAAATGTTTAACAGTAAATCTAATTAAAACTTTCACAATAAAATTTAATATTTCGTCTTGATGAGATTGGCAATGACTGAAGAATTCTTTGTTTCTAGATATAACGGAAATCATATTACTTGACACATGTGGCTTTGATTTAAAATGTTTGAAAAATTTATCGAAAATTGAAGTAATTTCCTTTAAATCATTTTCAAACATATCTGATGGCGTAGTCAAACTTCCGCAAGGCAAGCGCTGCTCAGATGATTTTGATTTGTAAGCACGTAAATTAATGAGTTTTGCCGTTTTCTTTCTCCAAATTATTATTCATAATTTCTCCAAATTATGAGATTCCTTAAAATAATTTTTACAAAATCCACATTTATTTTTCGAAATAAATTTATGCGCAAACCATCCGGCGACGTATGCATTCGCACAGTTTTTTAAAGCAACACACTTAATAATTTTATTCTCGTTAATAATTTCGAGAATGTCTTTTATATCATTTTCCTCATGATCTTCTATCGCAGCTTCAATAGTCTCCAAAGAAGTTTCATCATCATCTATTTCACAGGTTATTGATGTGTTTAATGAGGTGCGCGACGTTTGTTCTAATAAATTAGTCGAATTGGTACATTCATATCCACTATAACTAGATGACTTTAAATTTTGAAAACAAATAATTTTGAGATTTCTACAAACACGAAAGGCTGAAGGATTTTTTTCATAGCTGCCTCTATTTGTGCGAATCATCGAAATATTATTTTCAATTGGATCTTGATTTAAATGTGATGTTATTAGAAAATGTTGTTCAGAATCCCTAGAAACGTAATACCATAAACTTAATACACCATTAATGGTTTGTTGAAGGCCTGAAAAACAATACGGAATCGTCATTTTCCCTTCAGATTTCCAAGAAGATATTTGTTGTGAAGCATTTTTTAAATTCTCAAGAATATCAATTTGCTCTTTGGAAATTGCATTCTTATCTGGATTGGATGCAAACCTGCTAACACTATTTAGATTATCAAACAGTTTATTGAGCCATCCAATAAACGTAGCTGTTGAAATAGCAGTACATACTTTTTTCAGTTTCAGTAAAAAAATCATTAGCGATCGCTGCAAAAATACCCATAGATACTCCTTTGCTGAATACTTGAGTAGCCAATTTTACTGATAATTTTTGAAAGGCATTTGGCCTTATATGCTCGCTCGTCAATTTATAAAAAACCTTAATTGTGCCATCATTAAAATCGAATATTTTTTCGAAAATTTTCAAGGAAACTGTACCGAATTGCGTTAGAATGTCTGCGTTCAATAATCTGTTTCTTACACTTTTGATTAAATGTGGCATATCGTATAAAAGAAATATCTTCTTCTCATTAAAGACAAAGTAAGGCTTTGATATAGAAGCTCCTAAAATTTTATAAGCGCTTCTATTATTACTGCCTTGATCACAATTGACGGCACATACATCGAAACCCAAAAGTGTTATTTCTGAAATACAGAAACAAAAAATTTTGTGCAGATCTTCTCCTTTGACGCTCCCAATATAAATGCCCAGAGATTGTTTCCAATTGCTATTTAAACCACGAAGCATAAGAGTAAGAGCATGAGTTGCAATAATATCTTTTCGCCCTAGATGTCCGTGATCCATAAATCCATATATTATGTCTTCAGATGATATAAATTCTAATTCTGGCTTTATAGCCATTTCATCTAATAGTAAAACGCATTTTTTATTCATTTGGGAGAGTTGTGCACTCTTAATACGAAGCATATCGATTACACTCTTCATTCGTCCCGGTGAGAATGGAATATTTGAATGCCACCTGCGAATGGTTGATACTGAAGGCAATACAAATTCCAATTCCAGAAGGTATTTGTAGAGCGCAGGAGATTTATAATAAAATTTTAAAAAAAGATCTCGCTCGTCATTTTGCCATTGAGATTTAGGTTTATGGCGAAACTGAGACAAAATAAATGTTCTGACTGGATCACTTTTACTGCTGAATAGTTCATTTATTTTTCCTGTAACCAAATTATCTAACGGCTCTAATTTCTTTTTTTTTGGAGATCGAAATATAAACCGCGGAATTTTAGAACAAGAAGGTTCTATTAAGACCTTGTTTGCAACATAATTTACTTGAGGAAAATGTTCTTCTCTAATTTCTTGATCTTCATTACCACTATTATTACAAATATTCCGAAGCCGGTTTGAATAAACTCTTAAATTAGGGCCGGCCATAGGCAAATTTCCATCCAACGACAAATGATTTTCCCCAATGAATGGCGAAATTGATTGCACATTTTCGTTTTCCTCGTCTTGACTTTTTCGATGATCTTGTAAAGATTTTTCTTCTAAATAACGTTTTCGTCTAGTTATGGTGATGTCTTTTATATAAGGAACACTTTGCAGAACTTTACATTCATTATCCATATTCCTATGCTCACACGAACAAATATTTTGATAGGGAATAGGATATACATTTGTATTTAACATTTTTTTTGTACCTAAAATACGAATATCTGTGTCGTAAAAGTGATTCTCGCAAAATTTTATCGGCGTTTTCGAAATTTCTGCAATATTTTTAAGATTTTTGTTGCCAGAATGTCTAATCCATACATTTCGTCTATTATCATTTGGCAAACTAAAAAATGACAAAAAACTACCACTTCTCGAAATATTTAAGCAACCTTCGTAAGCACAAGGATAGGAAGACATGATTATAATTTATATTACTCGTAAACAAGTACTGTAATATACGATCGACAATTATTTATTTTGCTTATTCAACATGAATATTAACGCTTTTTCTGAAATTTTTTGAAATAATTTTATTCTTATGATAAGATTTGACACACAATAATGATCTGTATTTAAATACTACACCAGCTCGAATGCGTTTAAGTTAAAAACTGAAAAGCGTGTTATAAAGTAAAAATATAAAAACTCCTATTCACATATTTATATATATGAATAGCGATATTCATAATAATATTATGTACATATGTTTGTATGCGTATAGACTTGCGATGCAAAATAAAGAAAAAAATATTCGACTGAATTTACTAGCATCATTGTGTTTATATATATAAACAACTATATAAACACAATGCTAGCATGTAGAATGTAGATACACCGATACATATGCAATGCAAATAATAATATGTAGAAAAATTTAAAGAAATTTAAATCGTACATGGAGCGGTATCTATGGAGGTAATATTGTACTTTCGGATAATTTCACTATATATATAAACACAATGGTCATACCCAAATTTAGCATAATATACTTTACAGCTGCTACCTTAAAAAATAAAAATATTTCTCTTTGTTTTTATATAAAGAGATTAATTTGGACTGTTGTTTTGTGGTTTACTTACTTGGTAAGGAGTTTATTTTTAATTTTCAAAACAGTCTGAATTTGTATATTGTGTTGAGCATTCTTCTTGAATATAAAAATAGCATACATTTTTATTAGTGTATATTATGTACTACTGTGATCAAAATGTACTAAGACTTTTCCATTTAAATCGCACAGCACCCTGATTCTTTAAAAAATAAGATAATGGGTAAACGTGTAAACCTGTAAAAAGCAAAGCTTTCTTTTATTAGTTTGAAATTTTTGATTTTATTTGAATTAGTAGCCAAATCGAAAAATTGCGTACTCATTAAAGTAAGCTTCGCTTTTTGTAGGTTTACATGTTTACCCATTATCTTGTTTTTTAGAGACTCAGGGCCCAGGAGTATCAAACGTGTATTTTTTTTTCTTTGGTTGGCAGCATCCCAAAAGACATCTGTGTCAAATTTCGTGTCAATATCTTTAGTGTTTCGTGAGATACGCTTGAATACTTTCTCTAAAAAGTGTATTATTCTACTTTTATGGTAAAATGAGTTCAGCAAAGATGTTTCAAAAAACATTGGAAATTTGAAAACAAGAATTTGGTGGTTATGCACTGCCCAGAGTGAGTGTTTTTGATTGGTACCTATAAGCTGTTCAAAGAAGGCAGATAACGCTTTGAAAATGATAAATGCCCTTGCCGTCCTTCGACGTCTACCAATGAAAACCATCGCAAAACGCAAACATTGTTTGGGTCAAAATTTTGGGCAGGCAACTCTTGGCATCACGATAATGCGCCGTCTCACGCTGCATTAGTTGTACGTGACTATTTGTCCAAAAATTCGACCCATATCGTTCCGCAATCGCGCTATTTGCTTGATTTAGCTCCGTCTGACTTCTGGCTATTCCCGAAACAGAAATAACCGCATTGAGGACGTCTTTTTTACTCGATTGAAGGCAAGTCGAAGAAGGTTTAGAAGGCCATTCCAAAAATCAACTTTAACAACTTTTCTAAGACTGAAAAAAACATTGACGAGTGTATCATACCCGAAGAGTATTACTTTGAAGGGGATGAAATGAATTTGAAAGAATAATAAGCCGTTTGTTATTTATTTAAAAAGTCGATCACGGTGTTATACATAAACTGATTTTTCTGATTTATCAGAAGAATGTGTCGAAAGACCAGAAAGAAGGTATTGAATATACCCTTTGGGACCAAGGAGAAAACATCAATGCTTTTTTCACAACCTTGTGCGAGAAATGCTTTGGAATGACTTTGACAAATTGTTGAATTCCGAATCGATGTTTTCCATTATTTCGCCAATTATTTTAATGGTTTTGTTTAGTTTTTCCCACCAATTCTTTAAATATCGGCTTTAGAAGTATTTTAAAACAGCTCAGATGGTGTAGTTCTACATCTGGAAGCTGTATTTGTGGTCGAAAGAGTTTGGATACTTCAGCTGCACCTTGCCTTATTTCATGTTGGGCCTTCCCTCGATCGGCCGACCACTGGTGAATCGGTTGATGGGACAGCCTTCTTGACTATCGTCGATGATCCAGCAACAGGATAAACGACAAGCGATGGTTTCGCTGGCAAATCCCAAAGGTCTAGGCTGTGCAGATCAATGACATAATGTTTGGTATTTTCACACCACTTGTTAATAAATAGTTTGGCAAATCGGCCACACTGATATCAGCCTCCGTGGTTTCATAATATTCTGTTAGATACAGTTGTACTGCAATTAAAATAAATTTGGTTATTTTGTCTTACTCATAAAGTAAGCAAGTAGGTAATTAAAATTTAAATATTCCTGAAATATTTTTTCAAGCTTCAAGCAATTTTAAAACTAAGTTCTTTAGTTGATGAACCACTCAAATTCAAATTTTTCTTCTACTGCTGAAGTATATTAAAGTGTTAGTTACGTTTAGAACGTTTAGTCGGTAGAAGCAAGAGTTCTGCAAAAATTAACACGAAAAATATAAACCTTGGAACTAAAACGTAAACAAACATTAAAATGTAAGACACACTTATTTTATTATCCTGAAATACAATTACATATTATAAAATGTAACCTTCTGAGACAAATTACAACACAAAAAGAATTACGTAAGTTAAGTGGTATAAAACTACCGCAATGCAATTCAATCGGTTCAATCAATTGACAAAATATGTAAACTTTGTTATGCATACATCAGTAAAAGCGTTAATATTTGCATAAATGGTATCGTCATCGGCGTATAAAAGATCCTTGCAAAAATAAAAATAATTTACGACATCATTAATAAAAAATTATTAAAAGTAATGGACCAAGATGACTCCCGCGAAGAACGCCAGATAATTCGTTATACGTGAAAGATTTAAAACCTGAAATATTGATATATTGCTTACATTCATAAATGTTAGATTTAATTTTAATCCAATCAATCGGAATGAAATCGGAACCGAAATCAACCAGTTTCCGAATTAAAATTTTGAGATCTAATTTGCAGGAAGCTTTAGGGAAATCAGAATTTCCCCACAATGTCAAATAATTGACTAGAAAAAGCCATTAAGTTTGTAATCGTTGACCCACCCTTTAAAAAGCTATGTATGTCGGGAAACACAAAGAATTAAAATTTCTTTGTAGCATGTAATGTCGTTTCGTTTACAAGATTTAAAAATAGGTCCAATAAATCAGTGGTTCCCAACCTTTTAATTTCAATTCCATATACAAACATACAAAATAATATAACATAGCAGAAAATGCCGATTCACAAATAGCCGATTTACAAATGGTAATATTAAATTTGCAGCCTTTTGGAATACTGAATACTATGGGTATTCTTCCTTTATTTGTATCAAAAACTGAGCTATGTAGCCTCATTTTTGCGAATAACGATTTCAAAATTAAATCTGAACTGAGTTCAATGAGCTGTAATTCTTCTTCATATGTCAGTTTATTGACTTGGTGTTTCACGCAAGGATTAGGAAAAAGTTTTGCGGACCGTTGTAGTCTTTTCGCGGACCGGCAGCGGTCCGCGGACCGGTGGTTGGGAACCGCAGAATAAATGATTGCTTCCATCTCCCAAACCTCTAACTACTCGATAGACTCAAATTAAATAAATGAGTGTTTCAGTAAGAGAATCTACGCGTTTACTCAAAATCAATGGCGAAACACAATCAGGGCCAGATCCAGTTTTAGTATTAAAACTATCTAAACCCTTAAGTACTTCAGAGGTCATAAGCTCAATCATAACAGCCACCTGGGGGCTCAGCGTTGGAGCTCCGTTATCGATAATCTTAGAAGTACTTTACAAAAAGTCAGCAAAGACATTATGATGGGTCGTGTCTTTTGGTGAATACCAGTAATACTCCTAGTATATTACCTTTTTGTGTGGATTCTATTCCACAAGGTATTTTAACCGTTTCACCATATACACCTTATTTCTTAAAAAACATAATTTTTAAGTTATATTTTTATTATTTATATATTTATTGTTAATAGAAACGTTATAATAATTGTACAGGTTTATAATTATTTGGTATATATTTGCTGCTCGAGTGGCAACAACTTTTTGCCTCGAGTTGTGTGAAATCAGTCTTTTATTTTCATTATTTGTTTCTCTACTTAAAGCGTATTTCCTTGACAAATTTACAACAACAATTGCATAGGATAAATCCCCGTAAGAATAACATTAACCCAAAAAAATTGGGTTTATTTAAACATACATAATTCTAATTTTTGGTTATGATACCTGCCACCAGATGCCATAACACATGGCCAAATAGGATGGTTATTGACTATTGTTGAAAGAATTTTAGAAAAATAAAACTTGTGTTGGAAATGGGATGCCAAAATGATTTTAAGATTAAATTCTGGGATTTGACTAATTATGATGATGGCTATTTCTTAACTGTATATATATATATATATATATATATATATATATATATATATATATATATATATATATATATATATATATATATATATATATATATACATATATATATATATATATATGTATGTACATACATTGGAATGGACATTTAATCACAATCAAAGGAAAATAAATAAATTGAATGACACCACGCGCAGTTTTAGTAAAACTTCTAACGGTAGTGAGGGGTTCCGAAATTAGAAAAATTATTTTAGAACCTTATTTCCGTAAAGCCTGTCGGTTTCATCATAATTAGTTAAGGAATAGCTAAATTCTATCCTAAATGGCCCTATTCCAGAACTTTTCCTAAAGTTAATTTTAGGATCCTGTTTCCATCGCAAATTTCAAATTTCACTAAAATCGATTAAGAAATAGCTTAGTTCTATCCTAACAGGCTGAATTTCAGAACTTCATCTAGGAATCATTTTAGGATCCCATTTCCAACGCACATAACGGGTTTCATCACACTAGGTAAAGGAATAGCCAAATTCCATCCAACTTGGCCAAATTTCAGAATTTTATCCAAAAACCATTTTAGAATCGTATTTTCATCGCGCATGTAAAATATCACTGAAACCGGTTAAAAATTAGTCAAGTTTCATAATAATTTTGCCATATTCCATAACTTTATCTAAAAATCATTTTAGAGTCCTGGGGGAGGAATCATGAAATCTGGATTGTAAATTTTAGCGGTAGTAGGCAATTCTATGTAAAATTTAGAATAAACTCAAAAAATGGTCAAAATTACCCAAGTTATTTTGTATCAAGTCGCAATTACATGAAGGTTTAACGGCAAATTTCTGTTCGATAATAAGGCGTTGCCTCATGCAAAACGGAAAACCGGTATTTAAAATCGTCATATACAATTTTTGGCTATGTTGCTTCACTTTGCAATATGAAAATTATTAACAAATAGTTTTAATCTATAAGTTCCACCTTATTCTAAGAAAATTTTGTTAAAATTGATTTAATTTCATTCAAAAAAGCCCCAATTTTATGTTTTACCGGCCGTCAAGTAAAAACCCGTCAGTAAAAATATAAAATTGAACTTTTTTTTAATGAACTTAAATCAATTTTAAATTTTTACAAATACGGTATAACTTATAGATTCGACCTCTTTTTTAATAATTTTCATATTGAAAAATAAACAATTTTGTCAATAATTGCATTTGACGGTTTGAAATGCCGGTTTCCCGTTCGTGCATGGGGCAATATGCCTGAAATATTTGTCGCATAAAAATTTGTCGATATACTTTCACTTATTTACAATTTCATACAAAATAACTTGGAAATTTAACGAACTGTCTGAATATTATGAAAATGTTTCGGCTTTTTTATAGGCAATATATTAATTGTAAATGACATTCACTGTATTTTCAATTTGGTAAATCAGAAAAATAACAGAGGCCAATCACTTATAATATATCTACCTATCAAAGTAGAAATATTATCCCCTCCCTCTTTTTTCTTTCCCGCAGAGTCAATACAAAGTGTATCAACTCTCAAAAATTAGAAATCTCTTTGCGTTCTTGTGTTGGTAATTCGGTTTCGTACAGAAAAAGTAAGGTCTACTCTTCAGGTAGCTACGACCGAACTATAAAAATTCAATTCTCGCTTTATACATTGTATGTATATAAAACTAGAGTGTATCGACTTAGTGAATTATATTCAACTAAATCAAAATCAAAAACCCAAGCAGAAATCTAATTTGTGTGTGTATGATGCCCACATTTTAAAATAACTTGGGTAACTTTGACCATTTTTGGATTTATACCGGTTTCACACCGTAGGTAGCATAATAGCAAAATAGTACAATACTATTTTACTATCTACGATAGTCGATTTTACACCGTATTCAAGAAATATTCAAGAAAAAACGAAAATTAAAAACAAATAATGATTAAATATAATTACGCAATATACAAAAATGTTCCTAGATTCATTTATTAAAGATACACTGTCATAAATTTTCCTTCTACAATAAAAAAAAAAAATATAATAGCTATTAAAATTTGATAGCTATCAAATCGAAATATTATATTTTATTTTTGCTATTATACTATCAAAACATAAGTTTCACACCGGATAGTAAAATAGTATTATACTATTTTGCTATTATACTATCTATGGTGTGAAATCGGTATTATTCTAAATTTTTCATAGAATTGTTTCCTACCGCTAAAATTTACCATTCGGATTTCACCCGGCGCCCCTGTTTCTGTAAAATGTAACTATTGAAAGATCGATCTATTTACTTTATAATTATTATTATATTTATTTAAATTGATAAAACACATCAATACAGTCTCTCCACAACCGATCGTCAGTATTACATCTATTCAACTATACATTACATTTACAATACAAGGTTCCATCCTACTTGGCCATTTCCCAGAATTTAGTCTGAAAATCATTTTAGAATCCTAATTCCAACACACATGTCAAAATTCACGAAAATCGGTTAATAAATAAGCCAAGTTTCATCCTACTTGGCGGCCAAATTCCAGAACTTCACATTAAAATAATTTTACAATCCCATTTCCAACGCACATCTCAAATTTCACTAAAATCCGATAAAAATATCCAAGTTCCATCCTAATTGGCCACAACTGCAAAATGTATCTAAAATTCATTTTAGAATTCCAATTTTATCGTGCATGTCAAATTTCACTAAAATCGGGGATAAAAATTGCCCAAGTTCCTTCCTAATTGGCCATATTAAAGAACTTCTAAAAATTATTTTAGAATCAAATATCCATCGTATATGTCAAATTTCATATAATCGGTTACGAAGTGGCCAAGTTCGTTTCTACTTGGCCGTTTCTAATCTGGCAAACCATAGATAACCACAATTAAGATTTGTCTCGTAAATTCGAATTGTTTCCATTAAATCGAGAGAAATCGAGTTTATTGTAATGAGAAATAATAATAAAAATTTACATGTATGTATGATGTTGTAGTTTATATGAAAACTCTTTATTTTGCACCTTTTAGTGAAAAGCAAAATATGTAGGTACATATGTACATCAAACAATTTGTATTTTCGATGTGCGTTCGTTGCTTGCAATTGCAAGCAAACTCAAACGAAAACAAAATTTTTTGTAATTTTTTTCATTTTATTTTATTACGACTGAGACTGCGCTCATCTAGCAATTTTTCTTTCAAATACAAATTTTTATATATCTAGTAAAATTCACGTTTGTTGGGGTGTAACCTACTGGTTAGCCCCATAATCAATTAAACCTATTTACTAATTTTAGTTTGGTAAGTTCACTAGGTCAAGTGGCCTCGTTCTTTGGAGTTTTCTTAGAGCGAATATAGGGGTTTCCATGTTCCTGGAGCCTTTCCTCTTTGATGTATTCCATCCGTAGGTCCCTGTGAAGGTCTTCATTTCTTGCGTACCACGGAGCATTGACGATGCTACGAAGAACCTTGTTTTGAAACGTCTGTATCATTTTGGCGTTTGTTTGCTTGGTACATCCCCAGAGTTGTATACCGTAGGTCCATATCGGCTTCAAAATTTGCCGATATAGCAGCAGCTTATTGTGAATTGTAAGCTCAGAGCCTCTACCTATGAGCCAATACATTTTTCTGAACTTTATGTTAAGTTCTTCTTTTTTCTTTTTGACATGCTCTCTCCACTTAAGCTTGGCATCGAGGGTCATGCCAAGGTATTTAGCTGTATTTGCATATGGCACGAGTCGCGAGTTAATTTCTATAGGTAGGTGGTAAGCCTTTTGATAGTTACAAACCTCATTGGTCATCCTCTGGAGTTTGCTCGTTGCATCAGCAACATTATTTCCAACTGCCATAATTGCTGTGTCATCTGCAAAGGTGGCTATGGTTCCTTCATTTGTGGTTGGTATGTCCCTTGTATATAGTAAATACAGGATTGATCCTAAGACACTCCCCTGCGGGACACCGGCAGAGATTTTCTTTAGCTCAGAGTATTCATCCTCATATTTCACTCGAAAGTGTCTATTGGATAAATAAGATCTTAGTATGGCATAGAATTGTCTCGGTAGATCTCTATGCAGCTTGTATTCCAGACCACTGTGCCAGACTTTATCGAATGCTTGCGCGACGTCCAGGAATATGCTTGAGCATACTTTTTTACGTTCTAACGTTCTTTCAATTATGTTGGTGATTCTATGGACCTGTTCAATTGTAGAATGCTTTTCTCTAAATCCAAATTGATGTGGAGGAATTAGTTGTCGGTCCTCAATTATTGATTTAAGTCTCCTTAGTAGTAATTTTTCAAAGAGTTTCGACATAACTGGCAGCAGAGAAATTGGCCTGTATGATTTTTTATCGTTATGTGGTTTATCAGGTTTTGGTATCATGATTACTTCTGCTACTTTCCATTGATTCGGAACATATTTTAACCGAAAGGTCGCATTGATTATGTGTAATAGCTTACGAAATCCTTTGTCTGGTAGAGCTTTGATAAACCATTAGTAAAAATTTTAATATTTTACTTTAATAAATTGAAAAATCTAAATTTCAGGTGGACATTCGTATAAACGCACTTCTGATAATGTACTAAAAGAAAAACCATAATTAGCAATTTTTCATATATTATTTTATTTAATATTTGGTCTGGCCCCGACCTTTCTGAATAACTTCGAAAATTCGAAAAGGCATTGAATTTGTTAAATTTTTGAGTGCTCTCAGATCAATTGTGGCCCGCGGGCCGCATGCTTCGCTATGTAACAACTATTGCGGTGATCTTCCCATTTATTTCGGAGTGATAAATTCTTTGGCCCTGGATACATAAATAATTACCGCATTGTCCAGTTGGCTTTTTATTCTAATCGCAGTTTTAATGTTCTAGTTATTTTGAAAATTTGTCAAAAATACTCATTTGGCTTGGACGCCCCTGATCTATGGTGTGAAATCGGTATTATTCTAAATTTTTCATAGAATTGTTTACTACCGCTAAAATTTACCATCCGGATTTCACCCGGCGCCGATAAAAATAGCCAAGTTCCATCCTAATTGGCCACAACTGAAAAATGTATCTAAAATTCATTTTAGAATTCCAATTCTATTGTGCATGTCAAATATCACTAAAATCGGATAAAAATTGCCCAAGTTCCTTCCTAATTGGCCATATTAAAGAACTTCTAAAAATTATTTTAGAATCAAATTTCCATCGTATATGTCAAATTTCATCATAATCGGTTACGAAGTGGCCACGTTCGTTTCTACTTGGCCGTTTCTAATCTGGCAAACCATAGATAACCACAATTAAGATTTGTCTCGTAAATTCGAATTGTTTCCATTAAATCGAGAAAAATCGAGTTTATTGTAATGAGAAATGATAATAAAAATTTACATGACTATTTATTTTGCACCTTTTAGCTGAAAAGCAAAATAGATACATACATACATCAAACAATTTGTACATATTTTCGATGTGCATTTGTTGCTTGCAATTGCAAGCAAAATCAAACGAAAACAAAATTTTTTTGTAATAGCATTGAGGATAGTACTAATAGAGAGATAATTTGTATGAGCGATAAATGCTAACTAAAAATAAAATTAATTTTTTATTCAAAATCAAAATATGTCTAGAAGAAATAAATATACATTTTGGAATGCCTCTTTCTACCTTATATGTTTGTATCAGAAAAAAATCAACGATCAAAACATTGATCATTTTAAGGCGGTACTAAATTTTACGAAGAAAATAAAGGAAAAAATATGAAAAACGTAAATTTATCAATGAACTATGTATACATGTGTGTCATTTCTATAAAATATGTATTCTCTACACTCTACAGTGTTAGTATTATTTTATTTTGTACTTTTCTGATCAAAAATCAACCAGCAAAATTTTTATTTTTCATATTTTTTTCGTATCGCAGGTGCACGTATCCGTAATATTTTGTGCATTATATCGTCACTATTTCTATTGCAATATACATAGCTACTTGTAAACATTTTTTATTGTTTGGCTTGTACCAAAACAAAGGACAAAAATAAAATTTTGATATTATGTGTCTGAAACACACATACTAATTGGCTTGAATAGAAATTAGTGAATAAGCGAATTTTAATTTTTTGTATCGTTTCATAAAATAATGAAAATTTTGAAGAATAGATTAGGTCAAGATATACAGAAAATAAGGTATAATATTGCGCATGCTGTTGCTATCCTTTTTTCACAATTTGACGTCACTTGAAGACAAAAATGCTGATATTTATATGGAGTTTCGTGATATTTTTATTAATTTTTTAAATAAATGGAAAATAAATGAATTTTTTTTTATTTTTGCCATTAATTATTTTTCGACTTTATGTTAAAATTAAACAATTCAATTTTGATTTTAGCTATATACTGCAATAATTTCGTAACTAAATCGCGAAAAGAGGCATGTTTTAATATTCGAGTCTAGAGCAGACTGTTTGAGCACATTGCATAAAAAGTTTCGGAATTTATTAGTATAATTTTTTTGTTAAATGCAGAGAAGTAACGATTTGATTTTAATTATTTAATTCAAAAATTTGGGAGTGTTCGATTTTAAATATACTAAATTTGAATAATTCTTATTGCAACAAAAATATCAATTGTACTTCTGAAAAGAACACATATAGAACACTAAACAGTGAATGGGTGTTTTGATTTAGTTGTAGCGAAAACCATAAGACAATAAATGAAATAAGCGAGAGAGTTAATTTTAATTTACAGTTTTATTTGATTTTCTTCTTTTCAAATTTATATTTTCTATTAACTGGGCGTTTAATAATTTGTGAACTGAATTTTCATTTAAAATATTTTTCCATTTATATTTAACGTTGAAAATGGACGTATTATTTGAAAAGGTACGTGGATAGCAATAATTTGAAGCCAAACGAAAATATATGGCAAAAATTTGAGTACATAACGTAAAAAAAAAATTTTAATAATTGGTACGTAGTTTACATTAGTTCAAACTTCAAATGACCAAAAACATTTAATAATTTAATTGTTTTATGTCATGTACTCATAATTTTGTCTACCCTTTTTTCCATTTATCTTAGGCATTATACACTCGAAGAATTATTTCTCAAATATTTCGACCATAAAAAAAAATATAAAGCATAAAAAGGGTCTCGGTAAACAATCATTATCAATTGTAAAAACGGTTTGTTAAAAAAAATTACGATTATTCTTGATTTATTTAAAAAATTAATCAAAAAACCGCCAAACTTCATATAAATTTCTGCTTTTTTGTCCTCACGTGACGTGATGTGCAAAGAAAGACGAAAATGAGACACGGGAATATACTACCTCTTTTTTCTGTATATCTTGAGATTAGGTTATCGAAAAAAGCATTACAGTCAAACTTGTTTTTGTGCGGCCTCTTTTTATGCGATTTCTTTTATTCGATATTATTTGTGCGATTTTTTTATGCGGTCTATTAATTTTTTAATAAAAAAATGCATAAAAAAAGTCGCCCAAAAAATAACGCATAAAAAATAATCGTACAAAAAAAAATCGCATACAAAAAGACCGCACAAAAAAGGTTTGGCTGTAGTTTTGAATTGTATTGAATGAATGGTAGTAGAAATTGAAAAATGTTGTTATCTGTAGATATCCTGTTGTTGTTTAATTCCACAGTAGTATATTCTGGGAATAATTTCATTATTAAAATCAGGAATATAATTTAAATTAATGGTTGTGTAAATTAATGATAATCACCAAAAAAAAATAGGTAGAATTGAGTAATTTGATTTTATCAATTTTTATAAAAGTTTTCCATCCTCATGAAAATTGTTCTTAAAAATTATGGCAACTTCTTCAATTAGAAACTTCTGTTCGTCAATCGGAAACCAGGGGCCTTACTATGCAATTCGACGACTATTTTCGACGGCTATCGTTTTGTATAAGAAGGTGCAGGAAGAAAAAAGAAAACAATAGTTATTGTGTTCCTTTTTCTTCTTGTACTTTCTAATACAAAACGATAGTCGTCGAAAATAGTCGTCGAATTGCGTAGTAAGGCCCCTGGTTTTTCAATTGGAATAACAAATTTCTCAAAAAGGAAGACATTCCTTCTGTTGATAACCTGTTTGACTTGGAGCATTATCAATGCCTTATTCATCCAGTTTACCTACTTTTTTTCAATTTTTTTACCAAGGGTTTTTTTTTGGTGATGCAATTGATGAATGGTTTTAGGTATAGTTAAAGTTGTGAGGTGAACTTGTTATTTTATAAAAGTGTCAGCCACTGTAAACAATATAGAAATTCAGGCGTTTCATTAGGCTACTAAGATGAATAGAATTGCAACTTTAAAATCTTACCATACGAATTTGCATACCTACTGGATCAAAGTAGTTCTAATAGTTTAAAAAAAATAATTTGTGGAACTCAAACGAAAACGCAAATTAAAATAAACCAAACATTCAATTGTATTGTAAGTAATTTAAATTGTTACATGTATTTTTATATGCCAGTTAAAATTTTAAGTTTTTTGGACGCTCGAGTTGGTCTTAACCGATTTTTAGTTTTTGATTTTAGAAAGTCACCTTTTAAAATCGACCACTTTGAATTTTTCCTTGTTAAAACTATGTAGTATAAAAAAATAAATTAATTTTTTTATGTGTGTGTAGCAGTCATCTTCTATTGCTGGTAAAAATTCAGGAAAACTCTGTCCCACGACCTTTAAACATTTATCTGTCAATTTTGAACAAATATTTGTTAAATGGCATGTATTTTTAAATGTTTGCTCAAAAATTGCCAGTAAAACAGATGCTACTTCAGCATATTCCTCAGTTGGTGCTTTAAGTGATCCAAAATTTAAAGATTTTTTAAAATTTTTCATTATTATGAATGTTTCAGCTGCTGCTGTCACTTCATCATTGTCTTTCAAAATTTTAGTCCGGTATTTTTCGCAGTTTATTTTTTTATATGCACAATATCCCGCATAATATAATAACGCATTTTTTTTTTAATATGTTGCTTTCATTTGTGACTTCAAACATCATTTCTTCAGGAATATCAGCTTCATTATGATCCGTATTGATTAAACTTAATTTAAAATCTTCACGAAAGGTATTCCACTCCAAATCTACCATTTCCCCATCGTCTGCTAGACAATTTGCGTATTCACTTGAATAATAATTTGATTACAATAATATTGGCAAAATGAACGCCTATCTCGTGGCTGGTGGGATTATAGTTAAATCCTCCTTTACTACGCAATGTTGAAAAAAAATTTCCAGGGCATCTTGATTGGTTTTGCCATTTAAAATATATTCGACACCGTAGTTAGTATTTAAACTTTCTAATAACATTAGTTGAGATTTAATTGTTAGCTGGAATCCTTTAATAAATTTAAAGTAATTTTCATTTTTGGAAAGTATACTCAAGTTTTCCAAAAATATTAAACTATCACTTAAATAATTAAAAACATTATTGTCTAGCCTTAGTGGTTGTTCAAATGGCGACTTCGACGAAAAGTGTCTCGAGTTTAGACAATCAAATAAATTATTGAATCTCTCTATAAACTTGGCAGTTGGTAGAGCATTGTTAATGTACGGTCCAAAAATTTCCGGACAAGTTTGTACTGCGATTTTTATTGCGCAACATGCCGTATTACTCATTAATTAAACATTCACGGCTGAAAAATTAAGCGAATTAATTAAAGCAAATATCCGAATTTGTGAGGAAAAATTAAATTTAAAAGTAATGATGTTGACCTGCGATCAAGGCGCAATCAATATACAAACGTATAAACTTCTCGGCATAACTACTGAAACACCTTATTTTAATTTTTATAACCGACGAATTTATGCTCAGTTTGATCCATCACACCTTATTAAATCGGCTCGAAATGCTTTTCTAAGTATGTAATCAAATTTCCCACGGACAATTTGGAATAGCGGATGTAAACGTAGTACGTAAAGTAATTGATCATGATACGATTCAGAAATGCAAAATACTACCAAAATTGACACGAAAACACCTATATCCCAACTGTTTTGAAAAAATGAATGTATCATTGGCAACTCAATTAATGAGTAATACGGTATGTTGCGCAATAAAAATCGCAGTACAAACTTGTCCGGAAATTTTTGGACCGTACATTAACAATGCTCTACCAACTGCCAAGTTTATAGAGAGATTCAATAATTTATTTGATTGTCTAAACTCGAGACACTTTTCGTCGAAGTCGCCATTTGAACAACCACTAAGGCTAGACAATAATGTTTTTAATTATTTAAGTGATAGTTTAATATTTTTGGAAAACTTGAGTATACTTTCCAAAAATGAAAATTACTTTAAATTTATTAAAGGATTCCAGCTAACAATTAAATCTCAACTAATGTTATTAGAAAGTTTAAATACTAACTACGGTGTCGAATATATTTTAAATGGCAAAACCAATCAAGATGCCCTGGAAATTTTTTTTCAACATTGCGTAGTAAAGGAGGATTTAACTATAATCCCACCAGCCACGAGATAGGCGTTCATTTTGCCAATATTATTGTAATCAAATTATTATTCAAGTGAATACGCAAATTGTCTAGCAGACGATGGGGAAATGGTAGATTTGGAGTGGAATACCTTTCGTGAAGATTTTAAATTAAGTTTAATCAATACGGATCATAATGAAGCTGATATTCCTGAAGAAATGATGTTTGAAGTCACAAATGAAAGCAACATATTAAAAAAAAAAAATGCGTTATTATATTATGCGGGATATTGTGCATATAAAAAAATAAACTGCGAAAAATACCGGACTAAAATTTTGAAAGACAATGATGAAGTAACAGCAGAAGCTGAAACATTCATAATAATGAAAAATTTTAAAAAATCTTTAAATTTTGGATCACTTAAAGCACCAACTGAGGAATATGCTGAAGTAGCATCTGTTTTACTGGCAATTTTTGAGCAAACATTTAAAAATACATGCCATTTAACAAATATTTGTTCAAAATTGACAGATAAATGTTTAAAGGTCGTGGGACAGAGTTTTCCTGAATTTTTACCAGCAATAGAAGATGACTGCTACACACACATAAAAAAATTAATTTATTTTTTTATACTACATAGTTTTAACAAGGAAAAATTCAAAGTGGTCGATTTTAAAAGGTGACTTTCTAAAATCAAAAACTAAAAATCGGTTAAGACCAACTCGAGCGTCCAAAACACTTAAAATTTTAACTGGCATATAAAAATACATGTAACAATTTAAATTACTTACAATACAATTGAATGTTTGGTTTATTTTAATTTGCGTTTTCGTTTGAGTTCCACAAATTATTTTTTTTAAACTATTAGAACTACTTTGATCCAGTAGGTATGCAAATTCGTATGGTAAGATTTTAAAGTTGCAATTCTATTCATCTTAGTAGCCTAATGAAACGCCTGAATTTCTATATTGTTTACAGTGGCTGACACTTTTATAAAATAACAAGTTCACCTCACAACTTTAACTATACCTAAAACCATTCATCAATTTCATCACCCAAAAAAAACCCTTGGTAAAAAAATTGAAAAAAAAGTAGGTAAACTGGATGAATAAGGCATTGATAATGCTCCAAGTCAAACAGGTTATCAACAGAAGGAATGTCTTCCTTTTTGAGAAATTTGTTATTCCAATTGAAAAACCAGGTTTCCGATTGACGAACAGAAGTTTCTAATTGAAGAAGTTGCCATAATTTTTAAGAACAATTTTCATGAGGATGGAAAAGTTTTATAAAAATTGATAAAATCAAATTACTCAATTCTACCTATTTTTTTTTTTGGTGATTATCATTAATTTACACAACCATTAATTTAAATTATTTTCCTGATTTTAATAATGAAATTATTCCCAGAATATACTACTGTGGAATTAAACAACAACAGGATATCTACAGATAACAACATTTTTCAATTTCTACTACCATTCATTCAATACAATTCAAAATTACAGCCAAACCTTTTTTGTGCGGTCTTTTTGTATGCGATTTTTTTTTATACGATTATTTTTTATGCGTTAGTTTTTGGGCGACTTTTTTTATGCAGAAAAAATTAATAGACCGCATAAAAAAATCGCACAAATAATATCGCATAAAAAAATCGCATAAAAAGAGGCCGCACAAAAACAAGTTTGACTGTAATGATTTTTTCGATAACCTAATCTATTTTTCAAAATTTCCATTATTTTATTAAACGATACAAAAAATTAAAATTCTCTTATTCACTAATTTCTATTCAAGCCAATTAGTATGTGTGTTTCAGACACATAATATCAAAATTTTATTTTTGTCCTTTGTTTTGGTACAAGCCAAACAATAAAAAATGTTTACAAGTAGCTATGTATATTGCAATAGAAATAGTGACGATATAATGCACAAAATATTACGGATACGTGCACCTGCGATACGAAAAAAATATGAAAAATAAAAATTTTGCTGGTTGATTTTTGATCAGAAAAGTACAAAATAAAATAATACTAACACTGTAGAGTGTAGAGAATACATATTTTATAGAAATGACACACATGTATACATAGTTCATTGATAAATTTACGTTTTTCATATTTTTTCCTTTATTTTCTTCGTAAAATTTAGTACCGCCTTAAAATGATCAATGTTTTGATCGTTGATTTTTTTCTGATACAAACATATAAGGTAGAAAGAGGCATTCCAAAATGTATATTTATTTCTTCTAGACATATTTTGATTTTGAATAAAAAATTAATTTTATTTTTAGTTAGCATTTATCGCTCATACAAATTATCTCTCTATTAGTATTATCCTCAATGGTAATAGTACTCGTTTGAAAAAATACCAAAAATATTATAATTTTCGGTTTTATTTGTTTTTTCCGTTTTTTAATTGTTCGTACTCGCCAACACTATTATAAATATCTATTTTGTCCTTTAAAATTTTGTTGACCTTGAAATTATTATTATAGATAATTTGAAAAAGATCAAAAGGTTCGATTTCGACCCCATTCGATTTTCGATCATTCGTAATTTTTACAATACATACATAGACTACATATTTGTACTCGTATAAATGAAATTTCTATAAAATGTATTTTTCCTTAAGAATTTATTTTAAATTTATATTTTATGTACATATGTATCTACGTACAAACATTTCATAATAAGTCGAAATAACAAAAAGTACAAAAACAAATCCAAAAGTTATTTCATTTTCATTCATCCTCGCACATCTTCGCAAATAAATTTTTCAGTTTTATAAATATGTATAGTTAAGATAATATCTCGCTAAAAATTCCAATTCTTTCATTCTCGAGTAAATATTTATTTATTTATTTTATTTTATTTTATTTGTTTGTTTACAACAATTTTTAATAAACACCAACCCCATACTTTCACCATCTCACACAAAGCGGCTCATTCATAATACATTGTGCAAGATGAGGTGATGGTTAATATAAATATAGAACTTTTTAACAAAAGTTTTCAGTTCAACCCTTCAAATCCATCCTGTAAAGCGGCAGTCTCCTGCTTGGATTCGATTATTTATCCACCAATTTTATCCTTTGCAGAAAACCTGTTGTATTTTCTATTTTTAGAAGCTTCAATCCTTCAAATCGAAGCGATGAATATGATTGGTTTCGGCTTACTCGAAGGTCATTGCATTGATGTACAACCATCAATGTTGCTGTTATTAGGACACTTGTAACAAATCGTTCTGCGAGTTTTGAAGCCATACGGTTCGGCCACGAAGATTTTGTGCGGTTTATGCATTGCTGTTGCATTTTATGCAACTTATAAATATAATTTAAAATTAAAATAAATTAAATTAAAGGACCCCGCAATAATCTTATGGAAATTGGGTTACGGTCAAATTTTCTGAATTTTTGATATGTTGTATATTTTGTCGTCCTGAACATTTTGTCGTCCATGGGCACAAAGCTCCAAATTCAATATTTTGGCAACTACGGAGCACTAAAGCTCCCAGGTCCGTTACAAAATTATTCATTTTTAATACTACATTTATAGATGTCAAAAGCATATTTTAATTATTTAAATATATAAGTTTATGTTTTTGAGGTCGCTGAATTCAAATCTAAAAAAAAAATTAGAAAAAAAAAAAATTAATAATTAATGAACAGCTGTCAACTGTCAATTTTTCAAATCTGACATCAGATTTGAATTCAGCGACCTTAAAAACATAAACTTATATATTTAAATAATTAAAATATGCTTTTGACATCTATAAATGTAGTATTAAAAATGAATAGTTTTGTAACGGACCTGGGAGCTTTGGTGCTCCGTAGTTGCCAAAATATTGAATTTGGAGCTTTGTGCCCATGGAGACTTTTGTTCAGGACGACAAAATATACAACATATCAAAAATTCAGAAAATTTGACCGTAACCCAATTTCCATAAGATTATTGCGGGGTCCTTTAAAATAAATATTTAAAAATAAAACTAAAAATGATTACATGCGGCTGACTCGAAAGTCAAGGCCTATTTCTAAATTAATTTTTTGTTGTTGTATACTCGAGAATGAAAGAATACGCATTTTAAAATATATACATCTGTATGTTTAGTCAAATAAATTATAATAGCCTATAAGGGACATAACTATACTTTTCCATAGTAACTTGCGGTCAATGATTTAGGCAGATTTATCGATAATGCAGTATTATTTGATATGCGAAAACTGAGTACGGGATTACTTCTAAAGATATCAGCTTTAACAATTTTTAATGTTTAGTAAATAAATAAAAAATAAATTTTTTTTTTTTTATAATTCATGTCTAATTGTCTGTTTTATTCGTGTTTTTTGCTTTTGTTTACATTTTTGTTTGGATAATAAAAAAAAAAATTTAAAAAAACTAGTAGTGCCATTTTTAAATTTTATATATCTATCGCCGTTTTTTGACAGATATGTCCTTTATAAGTAGGTATATTACAGTTTATTTGGTTTAAGTATATGAAACTGTAAACAAAATGAAATTCAGGAAAAGTAGTTCGATAATTCGACACCGTATCAATATATTTATATTGGATTGTTTCTGGGATTTAGAGTAATTATATATCCGCCGCTAGGTGTCTTTTCCAAATTTGGATTTATAACCAAAAAGTGGGTGTACCAACTATATTGTTCGTTTTTCCAATCTTATTATTCCATCATTATCTTTGCCCTGAGGGATTTAAAGCTTGCTATCCAAAAATGAAGTTTTTTATGAAAATTATGATTTTCGAAGCTTTTATGATTTTTTTATACATAGTTATTTCAACATTTTATTAATATCTTCTAAATGAATTGAAATCAATTACCTTTTTGGTTTTATTTTAGGTTTTTTGAATATTTTTCTATGTGTAATGGGATCAGTTGCGCTAATTCAGTTTCAGTAATGCAGGTTATTTCTTTAACCTTTTTATGTTTTGAATGTGTAGCACTGAGTAAAACAAACAAATTATGGAACATGATTTTTGTTGGTATTTTTTAAGATACAAAACTTAAGTAGCTGGAAAATTACGACTGCCATTTATTTTGGTAATGACATTCGCTTCTCACAATTATTGGATATATGGGCAAAAATTGTACCGACATCTAGAAGTCTCTTTATTTACAAAAATAATTCGGTATTAGTATACCATTACGGTAAACATTATTGTTACTGTGTATTGCTTATAATAGTGACAATTGTAATTCACTGTAACTGAAACTAAGATGAATTAATTATATAGAAATTACTTAAACTATTGGCAGAAATTACTTAAACTATCTTCGCAAAACCCAACAACATCTCCACATTTCCATAAATAGCGATTGACGATCGGGCTCCTCGTGGTCATAATCATAGTATTGACATTTTTAAGCAAATTTCCAACTGGGACAGAATAGCTAAATGCGAAAATATTTCAAAATTATATCTATGTATTTATAAAAAACAATTTTAATCGTAGCTCTTTTCCCGGTTACAAAAATAAATTCAAAAACAATTTTATTAAGTTGTTTATCAAAAATTTTATTCGTTTCATCAATTGAGTTTATCTTTATATCTTTAGTGTTCTATTATTTCCTCCCTTTTTATTTGGTTTAGTATTGGTTTTATACCTAAAATTTAGCTTTCGTTCGTTAAAAATGTATGCATGGTTTATATGTATCTCAATTGATTTTTTATTAAAGACATTTCATTTATTCATTATGCCTTATCGTACTATAAAATCCATCGGATGTTGTTCCATTAAATCGTAAATACTGCAATCATTTTGGGAAAAATCAAATATACATTTGAATTGAAATGGAAAATTTTAAAGATGGGTATGTCTATATTTCATAAGTATGTATGTATGTATATAATATACTTAGTGAAAAAAAAATGTGTTTGGTGGAATTTTGGACGTACATCACGATAAAATCACGAGAAATTCCATTTTAGAAAACCGAAGTTTTCTATACCTATAGGGAGGGTAAGCCAACATTTTAATGTGATGACGCGCGTCACGGAATTGACGTATTTAGGAAATTTATTTGATTAATGCAATGTCTCTGGATAAATATAAATGTAATGTTTTAAAAACTGTAAAAATCATACCAAGTTAAATGAAAATTTTTGGATTGAAAAAAATTAAAAGAACAAATTATTAATATGTATTTTAATTTCAATTTTAATTAAATAGTAATGAACTTGCTCAAACATGCCGCACGCCATATTGATTTAAACTTAAAGCTAAAAAATAAAAATTAAAAAGTTCAAAAAATTTTTTTTTTCATTATGTTAAATAATGCGTTAATTTTTCGAATTTATATGCTGTATAACCTATGCAATCCTAGAAAAATGTATAGTCGCTAGGATCAGGCCGAAAAATGTTTAGGTTTTTGAGTTATGGGACTTCAAAGTTTCCAAGTGACCGGAAACTAATTAGATTAATACGTCATTTGAATCGTCAACATTTAAAAATAAAACATATCTAGTATACTTTTGTTAATAGCAAGATATTCTCATTTCTGTGACGTTTTATTGACATTTTGTAATATTTTAATGATTGAAATTTCAACGATATATTGATCGATACAGTATTTGTGAATTGCTTTATTAAAATCGGGTTTGAAGGTGTTATTTTTTAATAATAAATTCTCTTAGTATGACGATTGGAGCATCACGGATTCCACCTAGTGGAACATTGTTAAACTGAGTTACCTGATAATTTGACGTATGAAATTGTTGTAAATAATCCCAATTTTGATCTATAAACACAATTTTTACTTATCGGATTGCTAATAATTGTAAATAATTCCAATTTTGGACTATAAAAACAAGTTTTAATTACGGCAATGCTAAATTTTCTTTCGTCGCATTTGTGCCAAATGTCATTTTATCAGGTGCATCATTTTAACTATTGTCCTCGAGAGGCGCTTTCTTTACTTTTATAATCGTCAATAAGGTCGTTAGTAAAACTTAATAGCAAATTGTTAAGGGACGCCTTATGGTGGAGCAAGTTTTGGAGAAAAGCGCTGGGAGATACCTAAAATGAAATGGTATGTGACGAGTGGTGGGATTCGGTGCCAAAAAAAAATGTACGTTAATTCTGATTTTGTATTATTTGTGATTTACTATTTTGTATTATTGAATGATCCACGGTGATGCCAAGCACTGAGTGAATAATCATATCGGTCAATTCTGACGTTTCTCACATAATATTGTCGGATTTTCAACAGTATACTAGAGATGTATTTTTATTTTTTTGCTGGCGCTACATCCCATAGAGGGATTTGGCCGCTTCAAAGTGAAGGTTCGTAATCATGTTTACAACGGATAATGATTGATTAATTCATTGATCCTTACATTAACCAGTCGTGATTTTTTCATCACCCGCCGGGAATCGAACCTGGGACCTCCGGAGCTTAAAGCAAGCATGCTAACAACTGTGCCACCGGGGCGGCACTAGAGATGTATAACTAGCTCTAATTGTTACAGGTCGTAGATGAAAACACGTTTCAGTTCTGAGTAGTCTATCAAGGGAACCTTTTGAACTGTCAAAATCAAAAAAATTATAAAAACTGTTCTAAGTTGTACTCTTTCAGACATTAACGAAACCTTTTAATTAACCTCAAAAAGTGTTTTTTTCGGTAGGTATATCTCAACTTCTACACCACTTTTTTTGATAAAACAAATTGGTAATTATTTCTCATAAAAAGTACAAAATTCATAGTAAATTAAATTATAAAGGTTGCATCTCTATTTTTTAGGGGATGAAATTAATTTTTTTCGCAAATTAAGGGGTGGTTTTAATGCCTAAATAGGGCTTGGTTGCCGATAAGAAACATGGTTTTGTTAAGGTCTCACAGAATACTATAACTTAGAATAGTTTTTATAATTTTTTGAATTTGGCAACTCAAAAGCTGTGATTTGACGGCATGAGAGTAGAAAATTTATATTGTCGTGACCAATTGATATTGGGGAAGAGGTCTCCAAATTTAAGAAAATACCTGTGCAAAACTAACAGAAAATGCTTGTAAAATATAAATGGTTGGTTTTGGTGATCTTTAACGGACGCTTTGTGGGAAAAGTGTTGTACGAGGAGCTGGATAGACCCCAATTTTTTTTGTTTGTTTTAGAACGGCATTTCATTGTGATATAACGAATTTAAAAATATAAAATTTAGTATTGTATAAACAATAAATATAAAAATTAAGAAAGAATATGTACAATGGGTACTCTTAGGCTAATACAGCCTAATGCATAAAGATGGCAGAATTAATTAATAATTGACGGTAATTGATAATTAACGGATTAATTTTTAATTTATAACTTCTAAATTTTGGTTTCATTTAAGCTATACAAATAAAGTTTTCTTAATTTTACGTAAACCTACTTTAATAGGTCGTGTCACGGATACAAGTTCGTCGGTTTTTTAAAAATAGTTATGGGGTTTTATAAATTGACATGCACGATGTGTCTTATCTCGTACCCACTTACGGTTCTTAAGGGGGGTGGAGCCACCTTGGAAGCTTAATATATTAAGTTTAATATATTAAGAATGATATGCAATTAGTTTTGAAGCCAAACATTCGACTTATTTAAAAAAATATAATTTTCTGATTTTAATCTTTTATTATATACAAATTTTTAGAACTTAAACTTTAAACGCGTTTTTCTCGAAATGACATTTTGAACTTGGCGTTGCGAGGATCTTCAGATCTACTAGGATAAATGACTTGAAATTTGGAGGGAATGTTCAGGACTTGATTCTTTGGAAGTACCTGTGCTTTTTTTGTAATTTTCAAAATTCGATTTTTTAGATCGTTTTAATCTCAAAATTTTTACTGAAAAACGAGATTTTTTTTTTAAATATGTATGCACCGCACCATTCGTTGTGTATATCAAAAAATCTCTAGGTACTTCCACAGTTTATGGGTAATAGAATAATATACTACTTTTTCTTGTTCCAGGATGAACTAGTTCTGAGATCAGCGCAACGCCTATTTCTGTTTCTTTTTTAATTAACTTATTTTTAACGATGGTCATGCTACTATTATTATTTCTGCAATCTTTTCTGGGGCTCAAGGCACTCCCTACTCTTTCGCAGTTCCCTTTTAACGTCCTACTACGCCGTTGCCAGCCAACTCGAGGACGTACGGCTATAGACCCGCTTTCGTTTAAACCACCTGCACATTGCATTGCTTCATTCCAGCCTATAGTACTGACATGAAAGGTGGGTCGGCCCATGGATTCCGCACTCTCAACAGGGGGTCATAGATGTGTTCATCGTCATCACCGATCGTAATCAGATGATGAAAAATCCGTTTTGCATCCCGCCCCTATAGGGATTCGAAGCCGGTACCTACCGATCCAACCGCCGTAGCTTTAACCACTGCGCCGCTTGTTCGGTTTTATTTAATTTTGAACTATGGATGAATAAATTAAAATTAATAAAAGTGTATAAATTTTTTTTTGTAAAATTCATTGCTAACTAGAAACAAATTCATGAAATCGACCTAGAATTTCGGGTTTCAAGGTGCCCCCCCCCCCCCCCTCTTAAGACGCTCCCTCAACTCCAGAAGAGAATATTGTAACTGAAGAAAATGAAAGTGCCAACACATTTCTATGGACCTCTAGGACAACACCTACGCAAGTAGTGCAAGTACAGAAATTGAAACGCTTGCTGTCGATACTATTGATATTATTGTCTCAGATTCAGTCTCCATCTTGTCACATCAGACTTCGAGAGAAATAATGACAAATTTGAATATGCTGGCCAGTTCCACGTTTTAATAAAAAAACTATAAAAGCAAAGCTTCTTCTCCGTATACAGAAGATATGAAGCAAAATTCTGTTAAACGTAAATTACAAAAAGAAGAATGTAAAACGGAAAAGGTCATTCAATGTTTAAAATGGAAGTTTTGGAGTCATGATGTATGCGGCGGAGTAACGAAAAAAAACAAAAAAGTATGTTTTTATTGACTGTAATTGAAGGTATTGTTGTGTTAATAAAACATAATTGTTTAAACCATATATTTATTTAATTTTAGCTTGAGGTACGATTTATGTAGTAGGTAGTAGGGCTTTAACCCGGGTTTTACGTATAAAAAAACCGAAAACCGGGTTTTTACAAACCCCAGTAGGTAGTTCGACTTAAGGTACTGGTTTCCTTAGTCGTATCGATATCTATTTTTTTTAGTTTCATGGGCTTAAAGGAAATGTACGCAGACTATTTAATTTTTTTGTAATAAATAACAGCAGAGTTTACTAAGGTTTCCAATGATACTCATAACTAAGTATGTGTTTACTAATATATTCTCTGATTTCTGAAAACTTTTTCTTAAGGGGTACGACTTGAGCACCCTATTTAAATTGTATATTTTTGAGATATTTGCAAAATAAATTTTCGGGTTCGCGGAAGCTCGGAGCTGGGACCTCAAAATTTATGAAAATAGTTTAAACATGAGGTTGCAGTTTGAATTGTTAAACTAAACCAGATACCACTTCGAAACCCAATTTTTGGACTGGAGGACCCTAAAAATCTCGCGGTCGAAAATAAACGTGAAAATCGTTTTAATTTGTTTTATTTTAATTTTATAGCATATATTTTTATTTTTATACTAATAGTATTTCTGTCAACCTTATATTTTTGAGATATGTATTTGCAAAATAATTTGGCAAAATGTACTGACGCCCAAGAAAGTGGTCACTTCCGGTCGGCCGATTTTCACTAAAATTTATTGGGACCTCCAAACTTATGAAAAAACCTTAAATATAAAGTTTCAGTACGATTGGTTAAACTATCTAGGCTGTAGAGAGGACACATATGGACAGACTGACTGACAGACAGACACCATTTTGAAACTCTTTTTTGGACTCAGGTGACCTCAACACAGATAAATCTTCAGAAATCCCAAATATCACTTAAATTTAAGCATTTGTAGCGACTCACTCACTCTTTCAATTCAATTATACAGAATTATTCATCACTCGTTCATTGCCACAATATACCAATCACGTATATTGGCGGGCACACCCACACAACCTTTATTCATACATAATAAATGCATAGCATTCATTCAAAGATACGCGCACACTAATTTACGCCACAACTTAAACACATATGTCAGCACTCAATCTCATGACATAACATTTCCGAACGCACCTGTCATAACCAACAGGCTACACGATCGGAACACACTCATTATACTGCAGTGCATACAAGAACAACAAAATAGACTCTGGTTTCGAAACAAATCGGAATAAAATATAAATAATTAATTATAAAATTCGTTTAGTTTTAATTAATAGTGGTGGTGTTTACAAATTATTATTAAAACGGTTGTGACTTTAATAAATGCGGCCACATAGAAAATCTATGTATAGTGTGTGACTCTTATGAAAATTTAGTGAGTGCCTTTATTTGTGTTCCGATCAATTGGCAAGTTTTTCGTGCCCCATTTATCACGGGGATTTCGCGCAGACAGCAAATTTTTAAGCGTATATTTTATACCGTATCACATTACACACACGACGGTATTCACTAAAACTTAAATTATTAAAAATGTGAAAACACGACCAATTTCCAAGCGGTATAGCGGGACAATCGAAAGTCACCGAACTTAACAAAATAATAAGAGTTTATTGTTTTGGATCAAAGAACACGATAAGAGCAAAAAAAATTTAAATCAGTGAGGTCGATTTCAAAAAGATGCTGAAATAAAATGGAATGACTGATATATGTATGTATATGCGAAATTCAAAAGTTATACCTTTCTTCTGACCCCTTCACATTCCAAATCAATTATTAAAAGAAATTAAGCAAAATAAAATTCATTTGAAGGAAAGATTGACCAATTTTCACAAAATTGCCCAAATTATGATTTCTTCACTATTTGAAATAATCAGAGTGAAATGGAAATTTCGGTGGCTTTTACGGCAAAATCCAAATCAATTTCAGTTAATTTAATATTTTTAATTGTTAACTTCTTTTTTACCATTGTTACAACCATTGTTACCAAGCTTACAAGTTTTATCAAAGCGGCTGGATTCAGTATTAAGCCGAAAAAGCAACTTTAAAAAGGATTCACCGGATTTGGCAAAGTATTCATTTTTATAGGAAAATTGGTACTTGGAAACCACAAATAATTGTATTTTCACCTTAGAGGTGGATCCTTTACAAGCCCACAATGATAATGGCATCCTCATAAAATCACATTACACTTGTATCGAAGGTTTGGTGCCGTTTTGTTTGCTCTAAGATTTTGTTAACTAATCCCATTAGCTGCGTTAATACACAATATGTTTACTTTTTGGGATTCGGTCACTGATGTTAAGGCATATTGGAAGGTACTGTGTGGTAATGAATTAACAATGTGATACAATGCAATTTGATTATTATTTGTTATACCTATAGTTAGAAAATCTGAAAAAATTCATTGATGATCAATCAGATTGGCCGATGTAACAAAGAAGCTGTGATTTTAAACAATATCGAATTATAAAATAAAGTAAATTTTTATTCACGAATTTCTAATATGGATGTGTTCGAACTAACCATTGCATACGATATTTTGGCCATACAGTCGATATAGTCGTTTCATTACTTTTTTTAGAAACTTCCCGTTTTTTTTTGTTGGTTCGTCATTATTCAAAACTTGTGCCTTAAGACTAAGATTACTCACCCCACTTAACAAGTGCATACTTACCCGGGATTTTTTAATTTAAATTAAATTAAATTATTTTCAATGAATTTTGGTTCCTATTGAAATCTACTAATTTAAATGACGTCGACACCAATCTCTTTTTTTAAAAAGGTCCTTCAATTATGCCCTTCGAATAGATATGTAAAATCTTGATATAAATGTTAGTGGATTCCCAGTTTTGTATAACCTAATTTAAATGGCAGAACCCATTCCGGATTTAAAACATCTTTAATACTAGTACTATTTCTAGAGTAAATAAAATACTTCTACACACCATAGTGTACGTCAGTGATAAGACCTTGAAATTGTTTCTGTTGATTATCTTCAATCAATTTGCCTATCTTCAGCAAGTTTTAAGAATTTTAATCGTGTTTTCGGAACGTCTTCAGATCGAAAAAATTGCACTCATGTCTGCTCTCGTATAACAATTGATTATTAGGCTTTTTTTTGATTTCAATTTAGTTTACTTTTAATAATCAATTTTATTTTGCTTCATTAAAAATTCTTTTTTGAATCTGTAATATTAGATTGGCATACAGATATTTTTGACTAACACAACCTAAATGACAAGTAAGGAAAAAAATCTATTAGCGAATATTTCAACTTAATAGTTAAGTACTATTATTAACTTAACTTATTACTAACAGTTGAAAATATTTCTAATTGATGTAAGAGGTATCAATCTTACTTACTGGCTAGACACTTTTAAAAACAAAAAATTCTTTGTGGGTTAAATTAATAAAATTTAAACATTTAAAAAAATCTCGAAGAGCGAAAACCTTAATGCTGGAAACACATGAGCAGAATTTCTGCTAGTAGCACTGCCGACAGAAAGTTGGTTGAATTACATGAGCGTCTTTTTTGACAAGCAGAATTTTAATTTGTGGTATTTATTTGATACATATTTAATTTTAATGTACAATTTTTTTAAATGAATGATGCCTTATTTTTTCACAAATTATGTACTTAATTTGTATCCTCCAATTTGGCACTTGCCACACAAAACGTATTTTCTGTCAACAAATTAAATAAATTCATTGAAAAAAATAAAAAGTATACAAATTGTACTAGATTTTTTATCTTTTATGTACTGTAGAGACACAAAGCTGAATTCTGCTCGGAAAGCAGAATTCATGTATTTCATGCCGTATAAACGTGTGTATTCTAATTTTTCTGCTTGCAGAATTCTGCTCATCTGTTTTCAGCATAAGAATTTTGCAAGTTCAGTTCCAATCTGAATGAGAATTTTGAAAAATTTAATTTTTTTTTCCAGTCAATCTCATCAGGGTACAGCGACTGAGTTGCTAATTGCACTTTTGATTACTTTTAATATATAGAAAGCAACCATGTAGTTAAATATTAGCGATTTAAGTATACGTAACACATATTAAACTCTTAATAATTTCAATTTTAATTTACTTAACGCATTAATACGGATTCTGTTAGAAATACAGTTCTTCCGGTACATAACCAGATAATTAGTTTTACGAGGAATTAAAAAAAAAAAAATATTAAAAATTAAAAAAATTAAATTTTTCATTCTCATTCAGATCGAAACTGAACTTGCAAAATTCTTAATAATTTCGCCCTTCGTAAAACTAATTATCTGGTTATGTACCGGAAGAACCTTATATTTCTAACATAATTCGTATATTTATGCATTAAATTAAATAAAATTAAAATTATTAAGAGTTTAATATGCGTTGCGTGTAATTCGCTAATACTTAACTACGTGGTGCTTTCATTACATAGAAATTAATCAAATGTGTAATTAGCAGCAACTCAGTCGCTATATGAGATTGACTGGAAAAAAATTAAATTTTTCATAATTCTCATACAGATCGAAACTGAAGTGGGATTTTGAACAAAAGGCGAGAAGCAAATTTGTGACTCTTTTATTTATCCTGACTATGATCACTATTTCGCTTAGTAGAAATATATTTTATTTATGCGATCTCAGCTAACTAAGTAGATCAAAATGATATTCTATTTCTAACTATCATTCGTCTATGTCTCTCACCAACAAAGTACATGGCCGAATCGGAGAAAAAGAGATAGCTCTTATACATAAAATAACTGACTGATATCGCAATAGAAAAAGCGACATCGAACGAATGAAACGGAGTAAACATTTTATTAAAAAAAGAAATAAACTCGCTTTTCGCCTTTTGTGCAAAATCCCTCTCCTGAACTTCAAAATTAGTAATAATTTCGCTCTTCGTAAAACTAATTATCTGTTTAAGTACCGGAAGAACTTCATATTTCTATTTAAAAAAATGTTCCGATGACTATCCCTATTATATAATATGTATATGGGTCAAAATACGTGAAATCGAATATCCTTTGTATAGGACCGGAAGTCATGTTTGAATTTTATTATTTTTATGTTTTGGATGTGTATAGCACTGAGTAAAACAACCAATTTATGGAACATGTTTTTTGTTGTTGTTGTTTTTTAAGCTACAGGGTATCACATATTTATAAAAATTTAGAATATGTATAAAAAAAACGATTATCTGAAAATTATAAAATTGGGCTCATTTTAAAGATAAATGAATAGGAATTATAAAAATGGTACCATCTTTTATTTCTTCCTTTTCAAAATGGCCGTCGAAACTTTCTTTTGAATTTTCTCCGTTTTTTTTTCGAAAGAAACACTTACCATTTTGAAAAGGAAGAAATAAAAGATGGTACTATTTTTATAATTATTATATAATTCCTATTCATTTATGTTTAAAATGGGCCCAAGTTTATAATTTTCGGATAATTAGTTTTTCGGTAATACTATTTGATAGCAGCAGCATAAGAACTATCAACAGAGGTCCGCTAGGATTTCCTCATGGAAATCTAGGCGAAATTTAATCCGAAAGCACCTAATCCGAAAACAGCGGAATCCGTTACCATAATTTAATAAGATATCCTTGTTACTAATGGAAACCTTATTAATATTTTTTTTTATTAAATTTTTATTATTATTAGATTTATTTTCGGTTTCGAATTATAACTTTTAATTATTAAGAATTTATAATAAAAAATTTGTATATCTTTAATTAATATGTTTCTAAAACCCTAATGCTGAAAACAGATGAGCAGAATTCTGCAAGCAGAAAAATTAGAATACACACGTTTATACGGCATGAAATACATGAATTCTGCTTTCCGAGCAGAATTCTGCTTTGTGTCTCTATTTCTAATTTTGCTGCGAATCAGTAGGCTACATTATGTAAAAGATAAAAAATCTAGTACAATTTGTATACTTTTTATTTTTTTCAATGAATTTTTTTAATTTGTTGACAGAAAATAAGTTTTGTATGGCAAGTGCCAAATTGGACCATAAAAATTAAATAATTTGTGACAAAATAAGGCATCATTCATTTAAAAATATTGTACATTAAAATTAAATATGTATCAAATAAATACCACAAATTAAAATTCTGCTTGCCAAAAAAGACGCTCATGTAATTTAACCAAATTTCAGAAATTCTGCTCATGTGTTTCCAGCATAAAAAATATGTGGAATTGAGTTAAATCTCAGGAGAGAGGAGTATATGATTCCATCATAATCGTGAGTGCAGTTTTCTAGTTCTGGAAGGACGCCATCAAAATCCAACCACAGATTGTGACCTAGCCGGCAAGTTGCTGCAGGTGGTGACTCCAGTTGATCTTTTAACCAAAGGGGAACGGTCCAACGAGAGCGAGAAAGTACGTGGCGTTATAGTAGAACCTTAAAAGAATACGGTCGAAAAGAAAATACAGGACGTACCACCGTATTTTATTAACCCGTTAGAGCGGTGTCCGTGGGACCGCGCTACTTTTCAAAAAATCTAATTATCCCCACTCCGTTTAATTTTTTTCTGAAATATTTAGTATCTTCCTATTCAAAATTTGTAGCATTGTTCTAATTGAATAAAAAATAATTAATATAAAGTTGTGGTCCGCTGGAACGTACCACTCTTTTCATGCAACATTTTCCATGACGCACTTTACGGGTTAAAAAATCTGCCAATAGACGATAAAACCAAATATATAATAGGAGTATATTATGAGTATGTATTTATGACACGTTAGAATTATAAATAGGTGCATAACGAACATACTGTATACGTTTTTATAAAACCTTTAAAATATTGCTTGCTACCACAAAATAAGAGGACGTTTGTACCAGTGTTTTTAAACATAATAAATAAGTCATAAGTACATAATAGTGGTTTTCGCACAACTGTTACCTTTTCCATCGTAAATATTTTTTTGCTGTCTACACGAAATTAATATTTTCCATATTATACTTCTAAGGTAATAATAATAACTAACCACCGATGGCCAGAAGGTTACCTAATAAAATAGATTAGAAAGGATGAGCCTTTCTTGCAAGAAATGATGATTTTTATGGAGTCTATAAATTAAAAGGTAACATTAAAAGCAGTCTGAAAAGAGTATGATGGTCACTGCGTTAGTTAGCATTTCTTTTTTGTTATATATTAAGTCTGTTTTATTTTCTTAGATTATTGGCTAAATTATTAACCTGTTTACTTATATTTTATTAAATTACTTTCTTAAATACAAAATCCGTTTCAGCCAAATTTTCGGTTGTTTTAGCCATTTTCAAGGCAACAAAATTTACTATAAACTAAAAAACTATAAAAATTACTATTTATTAACAAAATAAAACATATCTACAATATTTACATAACAATTTGTGTATATACCACTATTTTTTCACAACAAAGTTTATTTTGTTTGCCTAGACATGGAAAACGCTTTATTTACATATAGTGTCGTTGACCAAGTCAATTTTATGTTATTATTTTATATGCAGAGCTGTTTTGTATATAGCATATTGATTTTGTATACGAAAAAGCTTTTATTTGGTTTTACGAAATTTTTATATAATTAATTTGCAAACAGTTTATTTCAACTTTGTAATTTACTGGATTTTTGGAACGTTTCTTTAAATAATCCTTTTACCTTTATACATTATCAAAATTAAATTTATGTTTATTTTTAAAACTATGTTTAACTAAAGCTGATCAGTATTCTGAATATTATGTGTATCATTATCAGGAATTTTTTAATGTTTTCTACGTCTTTCTTTTGTTTATGTACTATTATTTATTTTATTTTGGTAGTTTCTCCCACAAAAACCATAGAAGGAAAATAAAGATTTTCTATTTCCTAAAGCAAATATCCGTAGCTCGGAGTACAGTAATATATTACTTTTCCCACTATAACGAAGTTATATTGGGTAAGTATTGTAATCGCGAAAAAAATTTTGTTCCAGATTTTCACATTTCTCGACGAATTAGGTTACCAGGACCCCGAAACACTGATCAGAAAAATGTCGTGTCCGTCCTTCCGTCCGTCCGTCCTTCCAGTCGCACATTTTTATTATTTTTGTTTTGCCTCCCATTCTCACAAATACTGATAGTTTTGGTCGAAATTTTGTACAAAGATAGATTTTAGTAATAACCAGTTGGTGTTAAGTTTTAGGTCAATTCGAGTATAGAATAGAGGGGGTTGCAGTGGGGAGAAAACTGCGAAACAGATTTTCTCAAAAACGGGACCGACGAATTTTTTGTTATGTTGATAATAAATTTGATAATTCATCATCTACGTATTCACAGAATTTGAAGTCGATTGAAGCATTGCGTGGGGGTCATTTTAACAAAAAGGAGTAATATAAATGTGTTTATCTGTTACCGAGGTAATGTGGAACTTTCCGAAGAAATATTTTTCTACAGTTAATACACCTTGCAAATTCCAACAATTGTTCCCTAGGTGGTTTTAAGATAAAATGAATAGATTACCGTGTGATATGGAATTTAAATTTCTAAATTTACCTAAAATACTTTGCTGGTGGCAAATAATATCGTCAACATTTAAAAATAGTTATATCTAGTGACCTTTTAAATGTAGCAAGATATTCTCGTTTCTATGACATTAATATTTCTGATAGTGACATTGCTGTGACGTTTTATGCCTGTATTCCATGGGAAAAATTGACTGACAGTCAAAAAAACGAAAAGAGAAAAATAATTTAACGTCCCATATAAGAGACAAAGCCAACGTGTTTTTTATTTTTGTTTAAAATTGTTTTGCTATAAAATAAAAAATAAAAAAAAGCGTTGTCTTTGTCTCTTATATGAAGTATCAGATTATTTTTCTCTTTTCGATTTTTTTGACTGTCAGTCAATTTTTCTCATGGAATACAGGCATTATTAACATTTTATGACATTTTAATGATTGAAATTTCAACGACATGTTGATCGATACATTATTTGTGAATTGCTTTCATAAAATCGCCTTTAAAGGTATTATTTCTGAGTAATAAATTCTCTTGGTATTCAAAGTCGTATATAACTCTTAATAGCAAATTACTATGGGATGTCGTAGGAGAGCTGGCAGATATATAAATTAAAATGCTATATGATTAGGTTAATATAATTAACGTTAATTCTGATTTTGTATTGTTTGTATTTCACTATTTTGTATTTTCGAATGGTCCACAGCGATGCCCCGTCTAAATTGCAGCACTGAATAAGGAACTGTACCGGCCAATTCTCACGTTGCTCACATAATATTGTGATGTGAACAAACGGCACAAATTTTCAGAAAATAAATTTTTGAACATTGTGGATGCTCTCTAAATGGAGTATATTAAATCCTTAAGGATTTTCAATGGTATAATAGAGATGTATAACTGGATCTATTTGTTAAAAGTCGAAGATGAAAAATGGCGAATGTGACTTTGATTGCTGTTCAACACGTGTCAGTTCTAAATAATTTAACATTATTTGTGAATCTGTGATTTAGCGGTATGATAATAGAAGATTTATATTGTCGTGGCCAATTGTGTTTTGGGGAAGAGGTCTCCAAAATTTAAGAACATCCGTGACATATTTTAAGGACCTTACCTGCCCAAAATAACGGAAAATGTTTGTAAAATATAAATGGTTGGTTTGGTGATCTTTAACGGATGCTTTTTGGGAAAAGTGTCGTCCGAGAGTCGGATAGACCCAATTTTTTTTTTTTATGTTATACCATAGACAATCATAATAGATATCTCATTTGACTAAAAACACAAAATAAAAACAAAAATTTTTCATTCAAATATTATCGGTGTATTGCATATACGTATTATATTTGCAACGCATTCTAAAATCATTGCCTTATAAAATACACAACACAACGATACATTGGAATTATCAGAAGTTTTTGTTTTTTCTCTTTAGTTACTATGAAATGAGAAATCTAGTATGAATGTCTATGGTTATACTATTTCGTTTTGTATACTAATTCTGAACCTCAGCAGTGGATATTTGTCGTATGACATAGGAATAGGAAGTCTTTATACTCTTTCTTTAGTTTTTGTTAGCTTGAATCGCAATCTTTACATACAATTTTGTAAATTAGTCGGTTATTTTGTTCTTCAGGTATTTTATCTTTTAATTTTGCATAACAGTCATAAGATTTATTTCTAATTTTGTTAGCTAGTATCAATGTTTTAGAGTCATTTTTCTGAATTTTGTTAATTTGGTCAGTAAAAATTGGTACGTGCGTCATTGATCCATATTTTATTTCAGTATTTTTTGGTTTTTTATTTCGGTATATATGTAAGGTTTTTGTTATCAATTTATTAAACAGTTCTAACGGATAATTATTCTTCAATTTCGGGTTTTTAATTTTATTTATATTTTTGTGCCTAAACTCACTATCAGTAAAATATATTACTCTTTTAATATAGAGGTTAGCAGGGTATATGTAACGTGATTAATTTAACTGATACAAACATGAATTATATCGCATGGAGTTTTGAAGTTAATTTTGGCTTACCTGCAGAACAGAACAAGTAACAAGTTTTAGACATTTTAACCGATTTATAGAATATTAAAAATGTTGCTGTTCGAGGCTATGCTAAACTAAAGTTCTCTTGACAGGAATGGAATACTTTGCGCCCCGGTATGTAATCTACTATTATCACAACCAATTGGTAACATACAACGTTTCTAATCTCTTAAAGGTTAGAAAATGAGCGATACCCATGGATACACTTCAAGTGGTCAGTAATAGTAAAAAAAAGGTTAGTAATGAGACGTAATCGGTCAGTAATGAAAGCATTACTAATTATCCGCTGATATCCTACATTTTGTTATTTTAAATGTGCTATTCATTCATCTATGCTACTAAGTAGATCTCTTTTTTAACATACTATTGAGTTTTTTCGAACAATGTCGCACACACTTCCGAGTTAAAAAAGTCAGACTTTTACAGTTATAGATTTTTTTTTGAACTTGCCAATAGAATTAATAAAAGAAATGTATTGTACAAATAATTAAAGAAACAACCGGTTAATTCGAATCTTCCAGCAATCTATAACAGTAATTGCAAAAAAATTAATGAGGATATCGAAAAAGAAAAAGAAGCGTCCCAGTAAAATATTGTATAACGTTGAAATTCTACTAACATTTCAACTTAGTTTAAACCAATCGCGTCCTCAGAGTAAAAAGGTTCTAAGTGACAATTTAAATAAAAATAAGTTATACATGTATAACCCACTAATTTTAACTCAATCTTTCAATTGGTGTTGTCAGATTTGAAAAAATATTCTCAATAACAAAGATAGCATTACAAAAAGGTTGTAACTTCTACAACTTTTGTCAATATTTTGTTAAATATAGTTCTATCTGGCACAAGAATTGTCACATACAACCATTTTATCGACAAAAAATAAGGATAAAGCTAAGATATAACCTTTTTACCCTATTTGGTCAGCGTCAGTTACAACTATTTGATTTTTAATGACCCTACCAATTTGAATTGAAATGTCAAATTTACGCGGGAATTTTAGTACAGTTTCCTATTTCGATGTGGTTTGATGTGTTAGTGTGATTTTATTTTTAATTAAATTGTATTATTTGGTGTAATTGTAAGAAGGTAATTTTGGTTTTAATTAATTAGTTAAATAATTTAAATAATTGTTTGTAGAATTTACCTAACTTTATTTCGAATATTTTCACAGTTACGATGTCGGAAAATTACAATATTAAATATACTGCAGTTAATGAGTGCGAGCAAGTTTTAGAGTTTGAATTTCTTGAATCTGGTAATGAAGTATTAATAATCGACGATCCCCGAATAGTTTCGTTTTTGGTATCACAAGATACTGGAAAAAATGAACAAAATTCTGGCATTGACAAAAATAATACGAATTCAGATTCATTTGTATCGCTAAATACATATACATTTGGTTTCAACTTGGCTTTTACAGGTGAAGCAAAGTTCTTGGGTCTCGTCTTGGACAGTAAATAAATTAAACTGGAAACCGAATATTATGGAAAGGGTAAAGAAAGCTACGGTAGCGCTATACTCTTGCAAAAATGCAATTGGGAAAGGTTGGGGGCTGGAGCCCCACATGGTCCTTTGGCTATACACAGCAGTAGTTAGACCCATTCTTCTGTATGGGGTAACAGTCTGGTGGGCTGCTCTGGACAAAACTGTCAACCTAAAGTTGTTGACAAAAGTTCAGAGAACAATCTCTCTGTGGATCAATGGTGCAATGAGGAGCATATCCACTCAGGCACTGGAGACTCTGCTATTTCTAACTCCTCTAGATATCTTGGAAAAACAGTGGGCAGCTAGCACTGCCATACGACTGAAATCCACGTTAATGTGGACCTGCAATAATACAGGGCACTCATCTATACTTTGTAACAAAGGGCTTCCCAAGACCACCGACTATACTGTCCCGTCACTATCTTTTGATAGAAAGTTCCGGACTATTATCCAACTCATGTTAAACCGCTCCTTTCGTCTCCCTGACTACTGCATCATTTTTCAAGCTGAAGTAACTGCGATAAAGGAAGTCGTGGACTGGTTGAGTTATAATGTAATATCGACTTGTGATATTCGCATATATACGGACAGTCAGGCAGCCATTAAAGCGCTTCAATCACACCTTCTCACGTCGAAAGTAGTCCAGAACTGTATCTCATCTCTTAACGAGATGACAGATCAGTTCAACATCCATATCATATGGGTGCCAGGACATTTCGTTAGTACGGGGAACATTAAAGCCGATGAACTGGCTCGACGTAGTATAACGGACCACATTTCAAACAGCAAAAAGGATATTGAAATGCCTCTTGCGGTATGTAAACTGCTGCTTCAGGAGGAAGCCAGTAAGTTGACGAATGACAGATGGTCAAATAGTACCTCATGCGTAATAACTCGGCAAGTCTGGCCAAAGTTGAACTTGGCGAGATCCAAACAGCTGATCTCACTTCAGCGGAGTCAGATCAGTGTGGTTGTTGGAGTGATTACGGGGCACTGTCTCATAGGCAGACATGCGAGTAGACTTGGTTTCTTCTCACATTACTACTGTCGTAGTTGCGAGGACGAAGAGGAGGAAGAGACAGTACTTCATCTTCTTTGCACCTGTCCTCGTCTGGCACGAAACAGACTGAATTTTCTAGGGGCACCCCTTTTCAACGACCTGGCGGAGCTCAGTGAGAAGGACGTCAGGAGTATCCAGCGCTACATAGCAAGCTCAAAGTGGTTTCAATGAGTTGGAGGGAAAATTCTTAATTTGTGGTATGGCTACGGACCTTTTTGTGTCTATGCCTGGTCCTGGTGGACCGCCACCCAAACCTAACCTAACCTATATATACATACGAAAACAATCGGGAACACGTATCGAGTGAATCTAATGGTTTTGAATTATTAAAATCCAGAACTAATTCAATAATTTCTGAAACAAACATTTCAAAAGTAGAGCACGAACTTACGATTTCTGACGGTGAATCATCTAATGTAAGCGAAAACGAATTGGTAAGCCATGTCATAAATTTGATCAAAGATTTGAATTCTTAATTTTCTTGAAATTTCTTTTTTTAAATAGATTCAATCAAGAAAACGGCGACGCAAGCTTGATAGCTGGAAATTAACCGTTCGGAATAAACAATACCTAGCCGGCTTAGAATTTGTGAATTACCGAGGAAAAATAAGGTCCAAAATACAAACTAAAACTTTCAAAACTTGCTTGTCGGATTGCAAATTTCGATGCTCTATATTAAATTCGGACTCTGAACGTCAAAGAATTTTTACTGACTATTATTCCCTAGAACAAGCGGGAAATACAATTTCTTATCAAATACAACGGAGCGGGTCGAGACTCGTAGAAAGCGTAAATCGGAAAAAGCATCCCGTCGAATATATTCGTTTTTCTACTATTTCAATCTTCACGGTACCAGTATATCCGTATGCAAGCAATTTTATTTAGGGACTTTGGATATATCTCAAAAACCAGTACATACGGTTCATGAAAAAATGAATATGACTGGTACAGTGATTCTTAAAAACGAAAAGGGTACCAAAAGCTCGAGGGCAATTGGGAAAGATAAGGTGGAATTTATGTAAACAGTTTTCCGTGCGTCGAATCTCATTATTGTAGGGCAAATACAAATAAAAAATACTTGGACTCGAATTTAAATATATGTAAATTATATGATTTATATACAAAAAAATGCATAGAGTCAAACGTGTTGCCTGTAAAGAGCAGTTATTATCGATATACATATATTCAATACTCGTTTCAACTAGGACTTTTTAAGCCAAAATCTGATAAATGTGGGATTTGCGAAATACACAAAATCGATCCATCAAAACTGCAAGATATCGACTACACTGAACACAACAACCTGAAAGTCGCAATGCGTCATTTGAAAGGCATTGGTAAGGAAAGCAAAATACCTGATCTGTGTTTCGACATACAGAAAGTTATAACATGTCCGAGAAGCAGTATCGATGATTCATATTACTTTTCGAAGTTAAACACATATAAACTAACTGCTCATTTATCAACAACCAAAATAACATACTGTGCCATATGGAATGAAGCCACCATGGGGCGCAGGGGCAATGACATCGCGTCGGCGGTCGGCGCTTTACAAAATTTTAGAACGTGTGTTTAGTGATAATGATATCACCAACCTTACTACTTGGAGGACTCATGTGTGCCGCAAAATAAGAATTCTCACATGTCGTATGCCATATGTACAATATTTTATGAGTACACATCCAGAAACATAATCAATTGAGATGCGTTTTTCTTTACCTGGGCACTCGTGTATACAGGAAGTAGATAACACCCATAGCCAAATTGAGAAAGTGTTCTCAAAAAACGAATTTTTTTCATTAATCGGCCTGATTCGATTTTTAAATACCATAATTAGAAAACGGCCCTACCAGGTCATACAAATGAAATCGTCAGATTTCAAGATTTTTTACATGTGTTCAAAAGCACTCAACTATAAAGTGGTACCGTTTAGCACATTGAAGATATTACGATTCAGTCGAAATATTTTTGATATTAACCCTTAAATGACACATGGGGTCCAGTGGACCCCAGACCTTTTTCAATCGTTTATATTTAAATGTTTCCTCTGGAAATGCATCTCGTGTCTCCTCCCTTGCTAAAGTTGAGATATTGCACTACCTGTTTACGTGCTCAGCGCAAGCCGGTTGACTGCTAGCAGCTGTGTAGAAATGTCCAAAATCACGGTGAGGTCCAACGGACCCCATCATGTCATATACGTATATTTGTGTGAAAATCGGAATAATTTTTAGGCATCTCAACTATAGCAGACCTAGAGCGAGAGAGATGCCTTATATCCCCGCTGCTGATATCTGTCTGTAAACAAAGTAATTCGAAAGGTACTTATCCGATTTTCAAGAAACAGAGACATACTAATAGACCTTGACCAGACAAGAAAAATGTGATATGACTAAGGTCTCTAGGTGATCGGATTTGATCAAAATTGAATGAAACTATTGGTATTGTATACGAAATAATTTTTCAAAGTGGTTTTTGCCGTTTTTTGTGTTTTTTATTGCTTTTTGGTCGTGGGTCAGACTGCGCTCGTTGTTAAAATTTATTTAGTTTATCATATTTCTTTTGATTTTGACGTATTATTAGATGGCGTATAATTTGCAGAGCCGAACCGTCCGAGAAGTGCTAGAACCCATCGACGAAGTATCTTCAGGAGGGCAAGATAACGTGTTTGAGGACAGTAAAGACTATGATTCAGACTTTTCGAAGTGCAGTGCTGCATAGAGTGCCATGGAAGTAGGCCAGAAAGATATGGGTGAGGGTACTTTGGATCAACGGCGTTTGTATGTATGAGAGCGTCAAGCGGCTCGCTAGAGCCGTGGTCGGCCATCTTCGACGATAAGAAAAAATTCTATTATTGATATTGCAAAATAAATACCTTTTTTTAAAGATTCAGTATCGGACTTATTTTTATCTAAAAAGATACTATCTCAAGGGTATATCGCTAAACTTTTAGCTAAAAATATTGAAAATTTAAAAAATACGGTTATTTATGTAAAACAAGTAATTTTCTTATTTTTTTCACAAACCTTTTTTTTTTTGGTATCATAAAATAAAAATTTCATTAATGTAATAATTTGATCTCCTTTAGTAAGCTTTAAACTATATTGGAAAAAATTGCCAAAGCTAGATATAGAAAAATTCAAGGAATAATGGGCAATTTTCATGCTGGGGTCTAAAAGACCCCAGTGTGGCATTTATGTGATTTTTCTTAAGTGTGTCATTTAAGGGTTAAAGTGCGATTATTTTGTTGCAATGCACCAGCAAAATCATTTTTGACGTGTACAAAATAGCACAATGCCATTAATGGATGTCACAAATGTGACTAAACTGGTGTTAGCTACAATCGATGGACTATCTTTCGTAAAACTGTTGGAAAGCTAAGAACAGATGAGAGCTTTTATTTAAGGCTTGACCCAAACCATCATAACGAAAATTATAAAAATCAGCACTCGGTCCTTGAAGAATTGGGGTTTTAATTGGTAACTCAGTTTCCACTTGACTCGATGCATCTGGTAGATCTTGGTGTAGCAAAAAAAAACTTTCAATTATATGTTTGAAAAACAAAAAATTAGTTAAGCAAATGTCTGATTTTAATAAATTAATTGCTAAAGACTTTATTCCCAGCGAGTTTAATAGGAAACCCCTCGCGGATTTGATGAATTACTTCGGTTTAAAATTAATTCTTAATGACGAAATGTAGAATCATTTTTTTACTTTTACATTATGCAATTCGTTTATAGTGTGACTATAATAACGTTCAAGAAAATGCTGATTGTGCAGGAAAATTAATAAACTTCTTCGTAAAACATTTTTCTAAATTTTATGGGAAAGAATGTTTAAATTACAATGTTCACAATCTGTTACACCTAGCTGATTGCGTTAAACAATTGGGACCGTTACAAAATTTTAACAGCTACAAATTTGAAAATTATTTAGAAATATTAAAAAGAAGGACCAAAAGGCCAAGTTCTATTTTGGAACAAATTGTAAACTTGCAAAAGGAGTTATGGTCCATTTCTAAAACCCGCAAGCACAAATCCATATCTGAGTTTTCCATTTCAGGATTTAAAAATTCGTGTTTACGCTAGAAAATGACGTATCGTTTAGCATTGATACAGTAACAAATAAATCAGAAAAAGAATATATAATTGGAACAAGATTAATAAATTGTACTACATTTTTTACAAAACCTTTTTCTTCAAAAGAATACCTAAACATATCTGCTGAAATTTCAACAGATGTTGAGGAATATCCAATTAACAATATTATTTATAAACTAATGGTGCTATCTTTTAATGATAAACTTGTATTTTTCGCGATTTTACATACTATAGAATAAAGCATCCGAAATGTCTACATAAAGTAAATAAACATGATAGTTTTTCAAAAGCTACAGCATCTTAATTCTTTTTGTTTATTTACAGATGACGTAAACTCTGAATCACTATTATCCCGATGAAATCCCAAGAAAAGGATTTTAGAATCACCCATCAATCAACAACATACATATTTAAAAAAAAAAGTACATACACGTAGTAAAGTACAACGTACATATTTAAAAAACAACTTTTAAACACGACACAAACTTAGACTCCGAATCTGACTTCGAAAACTTTACTCCTCATAATTTACCAAAATTTAACAAAATAGGCGACGTGTTATTCGAAACAAATTCCTCTGACGAAAACCATAACAAGTGTTCAGAAGCAGCTTCCCTATTACAAACATCATTCCAGCAATATGCCTAAAATTAAAGTAAATTGAAAATTGAATGATTATAAATTACTATACGAATATTTTTTGTCTTTCCTTTTGTTGTGGTCAAGTGGCTATGGTAATTTTCCTTTGCTTATTGCTTACAGAATCTTTTCACGGAAAGGGTCGCATCAGCAAAGATTTATTGATATGAAAATATTACTGTGACACTCTTTCTTAAGAGTGACAGAATATTTGTTTAATTTTTGGAAACTTATATTATAATGTATTTTTTTTTTTTTAATTATATAATTAAATATGTTACTTATATACATATAGTAATAATAATAAAGAGATTATATAAAATTATATCTTATAATATAAACCTTTCAATTTGATGAAGAATATAGTTTCTATAGTTATTGATAATACATTATGATCTAAAGCCCTCAATATGAATACAATACAAAAGCTAATTCAAATTCAAAATGGAGATATCGTAATTCATAATATCATGGCTAATCCCCTTGCGGGCTGTTTTTAAATTACATCGTAATAAATTGATAAATGCTTTACAACTTTTTAATTAGTGAATTAATTATTTATTATTGATTGAAAGGTATTTAGCATTTTGAATTACCTCCCTCACTCTACAGCACAATAAACTATGGACAAGATTTCAAATTTTCATATATTAGTAAATTTTAGCTCAACTATGCTGCCAAATGGAGATATAATTTCAATGCTATAAATAGAAATAATAAATGAGTTGAGGTAGAATGATACAAAACAAATGTTAAAGTCTTAAATATATACTATGCTATAAATTATAAATGAAATGGGGTAGAATGATACAATACAAATATTAAAGACTTAAATAATAACGAAGATTCTCATTGTGTGTTACATAGTGATTATTTTTATTTTTTTTTTGAAATTGGAACAAAATATATTTAATATCTTTCTATTTTAACGGTCAGTCTCAGAATAAGCGGCTATAGTGTGCACTTAATTTCTCTCAAGAATTTTATTAGGATTTTATATTCAGAAATGATTTGTCTGGCTAGGATATCGGTTAGTCAATAATATGCTCGTTATTCTCAAGCACTTGACATTCAGAGCAATTTGAAGATTCTTCGAATCCCAATAGAAATTTAAACTTACTGTTGAAGGCATGGCTCGATCTCAATCTATTTAGTATTTTTAAGTCTTTATGATTTAAATTTGCATCTTTAAACCAATATTTATTGGGTAATCCAGGGAATAATTGTTTATAGTGATGTCCCACTGTTTATGACAACTCTTCATAAGTGTTTTCTCATGAATCAGCTCATTAGTAAGTTTTAGAATGTCCTTGAATACAGGTTCGTTATCCATAGTGTGTGTAAGTCTAGTGTGGGCCAATTTCGCAAGTTGTTCCGCTATTGAATTACCAATTATACCAACATGTCCCGGGATCCATTGTATAGTAATGTGTTTCTTGGTATTATTGCCTATGATATCAATTGTTTGGTTTTCGTAGTGTTTCTCAGTTTTTAGATTGATTGCAGTAATAATTGATTTACAAGTAGGTACTAAGTGAATCTGTGAGTATAACAATATTTTCTTTTTTGCTTAGTTGTCCCAATAGAGCAGCAATTTTTATGGCAATTGTTTTCACTGATTTTATATCCGTTAAATTTTTTAGTTTTATGGCAAAGTTTAAATTTAAATCCTTATTATAAATCCCCACTAATAATTTTGATAGTTCGACCAGTAAAAATTGTTTCAGAGTTATTATAATCTACCAATTTCCTTAATGTTAATTCTTTTAGTTGTGTTATGTATAGGTTAGATTTTTTGTTATTTCCTTTTATAAAAGGGAGAATAGTAATGTTAGAAGGATTAGAGGTTCTAACATGTGTTGGTTTAATTTTTCCCAGGAAGGTAGTGTTTTCGAAAATTTTGTTCAATTTCTCCAAGGAAATTTTATTTTTAATGTCTTGGACAATTTTTGAGTTTTTAAATAATTTGCTGGAGATGTATACTACAGTTTTTATCTTGTTATCATATTTCACTGACATTTGTATTGATTCTGGTAATAATGTTACTACAGGCGTCGTTCTAATAAATCCCATGCAAAATCTTATGCATATGTTTTTTATAGATTGACAGTTTTCATCGTAGATCTTAATCATTAGTAAAAACATACGCGAAGTCTAATTTAGGTTTTATGATAGATTTGAATAGTAACATTAAAGTTTCCGGGTGAGCTCCCCCTTTAGGGTTTGATAAACATTTAGAGATTTTTATATCTCAGTTTTTAAAATCTTGTAATGTTTAGATAAACTCATCCTATTTGTAAAGGTAATACGCAATATTTTAGTAATGTTGTTCTCACTAATTAAGTTGTTATTTATCCTTAAATTTAGTGCAGTTGACGTTAGACTATTAGCGACTAACCTCACGAAGTGCGTTTTATCGTGATTAATACTTAATTTTAATTTATCAAGTTTATGTTTGCGCCGATATAATATTTCATTAGCTATGGTATATAATTCTTCATAATTAGAGCAACTTATTAACAAACATAAGTCATCTGCAAACTGGAATATCCTACAATGGTCTATACTGGCGTGTCGTCCAGTATATAATTATTTTCTATATAAACAAATTGTTGAATTTTCCAAACACAATTAAAACGCGTATTTTTAATGTTGCAAAATGGCGGGAACAATTTTATTTTGATTGAAAACCGCACTATTTATAATTTAGATACACAATTTTATTTATATAAATTTTCACCACCACCATAAAAATAGCGGCGCGTATTATTTTATTATTTTACCGAATTCAATAATTGAAAAATAAAAGTAATTTTTGTTCGCATGAAAAGCAAGAAATGAACAGTTGAAGTTGTTGTTGTTGTTGCTGCAGCTTGTTCGTTATAATATTTTTCTTGTTGTGCGAACGAAGACGAAAGTAAAAGAAGTGAAGTAAAACGATATGTGTCGCGCCAAATGTTTTGACAGCAGTCTATTTCGAACCACGTGAAGTGCGTTGCGTTAGTGTGGATGACTGCTGGATTTATGTAAATCTGTTGCAGAGTGATGAATATTTTAAATTGCCAAATGAGTGAGTCGCTACAGGACTCCTCCGCCAGTGATTTCCCCCCTCCCTAAGGAATGACTGTAGGAGTGGAAGCTATACGGACGGTCTTATGGACCCGATGGCCTGATGTTTGCTCAGCCGAACTAAGTATTCCGTAAGCTGGTTTTAATCGATCGATTGAGATGTTGGAATTTTTTCCATTAATCGATACGACGAAATGTTTCTTAAGTCTGCGTATAACTTGATACGGACCTTCATAGGGAGGAGTTAATCCCGTGCGAACCTTGTCTGTTCTTATGAAAACGAAATCGCAGTTGCTGAGCGATTTCGGAACAAATACGTCGTCTTGTTTGGATTGACGTGGTGCTTTAGGTATGAGGTTGCGCATGGTTTGTCGCAGTTGGTCGATGATTGTGTCGGTAGTTGGAATTGGTGAAGGAGGATTCTCGATAAAGAATTCACCGGGTAGTTTGATGGTTTGACCGTAAACTAATTCTGCCGGTGAGCACTTAAGGTCTTCCTTCACTTTTGCTCGGATACCAAGTAGTATGATTGGTACTTCCGAACTCCAGTTGATCGTATTGCCTCTGGCCATTAATGCGGCTTTGAGATGCCGATGGAAGCGTTCGACCATGCCATTGGCTTGGGGATGATAAGCCGTTGTGCGTATCCGATGTGAACCAAGGAGTTTTGTTAGCTCGGTGAAAAGCTTGGACTCAAATTGCGTTCCTTGATCGGTTGTGATGTTAAGGAGTACGCCGAATCGTGATACGTAATTATTGACAAAAGTGGTAGCTATGGTTGCTGCAGACATATTGGTCATGCAGTATGCTTCGGGCCAGCGAGTGAAACGATCGACACAAGTGAGTAAGTATGAGTATCCATTAGATGGCGGAAGTGGTCCTACGATGTCTATATGGATATGCTCAAATCGACCAGGTGGAATTTGGAATTGCCCATGAGGTGATTTGGTGTGTCGTTGAACTTTAGCACGTTGGCAGGATAAACAAGACTGAGCCCATTGGTTTACGTCTTTGTTTATACTGGGCCAAAAGTAGCGAGCTGTGATCAATTTACGAGTTGCACGGACTCTAGGATGTGAAATGTTGTGTAGTGTGTTGAATACGGTGCGACGTAGTGAGTCTGCGATGTATGAGCGATTTTTCCCATCTGCGATTTCGCAAACTATTTCGAGGCCAGGTAGTTTGAAAAGCTTAAGTTCCATTGATGAACTATTGTGACATTCGGAACCAGAAAGTAAATTCTGAAGTTCTAGGTCTGCTTTTTGTGTGTTTGCAATTATTTGTAAGTCGATGTGTGTGTCGACTGCGGCCATTTCATTATCGGTTGTTCGCGATAGTGTATCTGCGACAACGTTGTCGTGTCCGTGAACATGCTGAATGTCCGTGGTAAATTGACTAATGTAATCGAGGTGGCGAGATTGCCTCGGATTACGTTCAGTTTTAGACTGAATTGCTCGTGTCAGAGGTTTGTGGTCGGTGTAAATGGTGAAATCCCGACCTTCGACAAAATATTGGAAGTGTTTGACCGCCAGATAAATTGCGAGTAATTCCCGATCAAATGCGGAATATTTCTTTTCGGCATCCGAGAGTTTCTTGGAGAAAAATCCCAGTGGTTCCCAACACTCGTTATTGTACTGTTGTAGTACAGCATCGACGGCAGTATTTGATGCGTCAGTGGTTATGCTGAGCTTTGAGTCGCTCAGTGGGTGTGCCAGAAGTGTTATCTGGGCCAATTCAGCTTTAAGTGACGTGAATGCTTGTTGACATTCGTCAGGCCAAGTGAAATTCTTGGCTGTCTTGGGCTTTTTGAGTAAAGCTGCCAAGTGGCCGTGAATTGGTGCGAGTGTTTGAGCGAGTTTTGGAATGAATCGGTGGTAGTAATTTACCATGCCGACAAATCGCTGTATACTTTTAATTGAAGTGGGTGCTGCTGGGAAATCCCTAATGACATTAATTCGTTCTTCAGACGGCAGAATACCATTAGGTGTAATCTTATGGCTGAGGAAGTCAAGAGTAGATACGCCAAAAACGCACTTTGAGCTCTTGATGTGAACGTCAAACTGTGTTAGCCTTTGAAAAAGTTGTTCAAGGTGCAGTTTGTGTTGTTCCTCAGATTTAGATGCAACATGAATGTCGTCAATGTAGACGAAAACGAAGTCTAAATCACGAATGACTTCGTTCATAAATCTCTGAAACGTTTGAGCGGCATTGCGTAGGCCGAATGGCATTCGGGTGAATTCGAATAGGCCAAACGGTGTTGTGATTGCCGTTTTATAAACGTCTTCAGGTGCGACGGGAATTAAATGGTATGCTCTGACAAGATCAATCTTGGAGAATATTTTGCATCCATATAAGTGCATGGAAAAGTTTTGAATGTGAGGTATCGGGTAGCGATCCGGTGTTGTCACCGTGTTTAAACGCCGATAATCCCCACATGGTCTCCAATCTTGATCTTTTTTCTTCACCATGTGAAGTGGACAAGAGACGGGAGATGCAGATGGCCTACAAATCCCTAATCCCACCATGTGCTGAAATTCTGTTTGAGCGGCTTTATGTCTCACTTGATCTAGCCGACGTGGTCTTGAAACGGGCAGATGGCCTGCTGTAACGATGTGATGAACCACGTTGTGTCTAACTGGTAAGTTGTAATTTGGCTCTGCTGTAAGTGATGAGAAATTCTTAAGCAGAGTGGCATAACCGTTGCTGACTGAATAATGGATCGGTGTTGGAGTGTTAACGCGAACCATTGTGGCATTGATTGACAGCTTAGTCGCTGAATCAACCAGCCTTTTGTTTTTAAGGTCTACAAGGAGGCCAAACTTACACAGGAAATCGGCGCCAATAATCGGACGGTTCACATCAGCTAAAATGAATGCATGAGTGAATGTTCTTTTAAGTCCGATGTTCACCTGAAGTAATTTTGTGCCGTAGGTGAATATTGTGGTGTTGTTGGCAGCCGATAGGACTAGATCTGGGTCACGTTTTGTATATGAAAACGCGCCCATAAAATAATTTGCTGGAATAACCGAAAGGTCAGCGCCAGTGTCAATGAGAAATATGAATTTATTTATGTGGTCGTGAATAAATAATCGACCTACTTTCTGGGTGTTGGACGACGCCGTCTCTACCCGTTGGTTAACTCGTTTTTTGAATTGTTATTATCGATGTCCATGCTCGATGTGGACGTCGATTGAAAATTGCACGGTTGTCGTTGTACACATTTTCGCGCTGCTGGACCGAATTTCCAGTGGAACCAGCATTTTTCGTATTGGCGTCTGTTGCTGCTGGGACTGCGCGTGTTTGAGTTCCGCCGATATCCGGATTGAGATTGTTGCCGACCCCTTGAACGACTGCGATTACGGTTGTTATTGGCCATATTGTCCAATCTTGCTTCAATTCGCTTGAGGCGTTCCTCGATTGTGGCCTTATTTTGAGTATTCGCAGTGGGTTGCCGACTAAAATCCGTGCGGAAGGGTGTACGAGATTGGTGTGTTACCGCGGAAATGTTTTGATTGGTTGTCATTGCGGCGTGCAATTTGTCAGCGGTGGCAGCCAGGTCATCGAGATCTCGAGATTCAGGCTGTGCCAGCAACGCTATCCTGATTATTTCAGGCATTCTACGCACTCATAATAATTTAATGACTTGCGTGCTAACTTATGTACCGGCTAGTTGTTTAATATGACGAAATGCTTCCGACGGGCATCTGTCTCCTAAATTTTGAGTTGTTAAAAGAGCCTCGAGTTTTGCTTCGTCTGTAGGCCTTAAACGAGTGAGGAGAGCTGATTTGAGAGTCTCGTATAAATTCTCGTTTGGGGGATCCGCCATGATATCCGAGACTACCTCGCAAGCTTGAGGAGACAGTGCGCACAAAAGACTAACGAATTTGTCCTTGTCCGCTTTTATACCCGTGATTCGGAATTGGAGTTCCGCCATATTGAACCAATTTTTGGCATTGTCTAGCCAAAATGCTTGTAGCTTGATTGTGCGAGAGGTGGCCTCAACCTCGTTTTTAATTTGTGGGCTGGCCTTGTCCTCATCGCTGCCGGTCATTATTGTGTCTGGCATTATGAATTTGTAAAATTGACAATATCGCAAAAAAATGAATGAAATTTTAAATGAACGTTAAAATGAGCGGAATGGTTACCGTGTGTGAAGTTATATTGAGAGATTCTAACCAATGATTATAATAAATGATGTCTACGAGGGCCCCCAAGTACGGGATGAGCCGTCACCTAAGTCTTGGGGCTTACCGCTCGTCAGATTATAACGAAATTGAAATTTTAATTGACGAATGAGAAAAATATTTTTTTTTTTTTTTTGAAACTATCGCAACAAACAAACTAAACCAAATGCTTGATCAACAACAAAAACAAATGATACAGAAATTCCGAGAAAAAAAATTAACCGTGTCAGTGGTGAAAAAGAATTTACAATTTAAATACAATTTTATGAATAATAATGTTTGAGCAGTAATATGAAATATATAGTAATATGTTTTTGTTTATATAATTGAATTTAAGAAAAATGTTTTGAAAATAATTAAATATAATAGAATTTAAGAAAAAAAAATTTAATCGAAAACAAAAACTTAGCTGTTTTACTGCTATTCTGCTGCTGATGACTCGCTGTTGTGTTGTCTTCCCGTAATCACGCGTGTGTGCTTGTGTAAACTCCCGTTGTTCGATGGATTTCTATGATACGTAACTTGGCATGGCACTATATGATCAAGTGGCTGTATTCGTTGTAATTTGTATAGTTGATTTTATTGACGTTGCCCAATGTTGTTTAGTTATTTACTCTTTGTTGATTTTTAATTTTCCTTATTTTGTGTTTAATTTTTGCGACGTGTATGTAATTAACGCGCACAATAGGTGGTTTTATTCGAGGATAATTATACTAGTTTTAATCGAAGATAATTTCACTGCTACTGGTAATATATTGTTAACGCTGTGTCACTGTACGTTTTCCATTACTCGTCTGTGTGTGTATTTAATTGTAATGACGTTGTTAATTTTAGATGAATTTGTTGATTTTTATGTTGAATTTAGTTGAATCTATCTATGCTGCATTTATGTTCACTCTGATTTATGATTTATGGTGAAACGCCGATTTATGTTTATTGAGCTTCGCTGTTGGATTTCTCTTTGCTTTGTTATGTATACGCTAAACGTGTTTTGTTGCTATTTTGGGTGTATGTACTATTGCGGCTCCCGATGCCGTTGGTATATTATCACGAAAATTAGAAGTAAAATAAATTTTTAGAATTGTATTCTTGTTTCTGATTGTCACTTATTTTATTGGTACATACCAATTACCTGATGCAGTTGTACCGCATCAGGTTTCCGTGTGCAATTTGTGATGTAATTACGCTAATAAATAGCTCCGTATGGTTTGTTTTTCGACTTTTCCCTAAAAAGGGCGTCGGTAGGTCACCAAATATACTGGCGTGTCGTCCAGTATATAATTATTTTCTGTATAAACAAATTGTTGAATTTTCCAAACACAATTAAAACGCGTATTTTTAATGTTGCAAAATGGCGGAATTTTTCTTCGCAAAAGAAAAATTTTATTTTGATTGAAAACCGCACTATTTATAATTTAGATACACAATTTTATTTATATAAATTTTCACCACCACCATAAAAATAGCGGCGCGTATTATTTTATTATTTTTCCGAATTCAATAATTGAAAAATAAAAGTAGTTTTTGTTCGCATGAAAAGCAAAAAATGAACAGTTGAAGTTGTTGTTGTTGTTGCTGCAGCTTGTTCGTTCTAATATTTTTCTTGTTGTGCGAACGAAGACGAAAGTAAAAGAAGTGAAGTAAAACGATATGTGTCGCGCCAAATGTTTTGACAGCAGTCTATTTCGAACCACGTGAAGTGCGTTGCGTTAGTGTGGATGACTGCTGGATTTATGTAAATCTGTTGCAGAGTGCGGATGCGCGCACCAATATACTTGATTGGTGTATTGTGGCTATGAACGAGTGATGAATATTTTAAATTGCCAAATGAGTGAGTCGCTACAGGTCATTGCTTAGCTCATGTATATTGGTTGTATATATATTGAAAAGCGTAGGGCTTAGGCAACTACCCTGAGGTATTCCTGAATTTAGTAATTTGTTCGTGGGTAAAATTAATGCCATTTATTTTAATGACTCTATTTGTTAGGAATTGATTTATGCAATTGACAATTGAGTGAGGGAAATTAAATTGGTTCGTAATTTCTATTAATACCTGTTTATTTACTTTATCGAATGCTCTGGTTATGTCCATATTAATTAGTTAAATTTTTTTATTGTTATTTTTTTCTATTTTTATGTAGTTTAATAGCTCGAAATCCGTTATACTTATTCCTTTTCTAAAACCAAAAGAATAATTGCTCAGAATATGATGAAGATCTAAATGCTCATTTATTCTCTTCAGAATTAATCTATTGAAGACCTTTACGAATATTTTAAGTAAACAAATGGGTATGCAACTCGCTATTTCCCTGTCATCCTTATCCTTTTTTAATATTGGTATCACTTTGGAAGTTTTCCATTTCTCGGGATATATATTATTGTTCCAGATTTTATTAAACCATAGTTACTAATTGTTCTTAAACAGTTGTGGTTACTATTTATTAGATTTTTTAGAAGTTTGTAGCTTATATTATCCCCACCTGGAGCTGAGTTTCTAGCAAATTTTATTACCTCCATAATTTCTGCCTCTTTAAATAAAATGCTGGGATTTACAGTAGAGCAATAACTGGGATCCATAACTTCTAGCTGATCCAAAATTTTATAACTGGATTGTTTTTTGTTTTTTAATTTATTTACATTATTCCATAACTCCGATTTATTATTAATATGGTTTATGTTCGTAAGGAAGGAAGTCCAGCTATTTTTTTTTGCGCTTTTGATTTTTAATTTTAATAATTGATTGGCTCTTTTAAGTTCCAAAGCAGTGTATAAAGTTTTATTAATGTTGTATAAACGTTGCTTAAAATATTTAATATTCCATAATCTCTGGAGCTCGTCATTCCACCAAGGTTTTGGTCTTTGTTGTTTAATTAAATTCTCTAAGTTATCTTCTAGATCCTCAATATAATTGAAATCCCAATTGTTGTTTATTTCCTTCGTAATTTTCCTCCAATTTGTTATTTGAGTAATAGCTTTGTCCGATAGTTTGTAGTTCATTGTTAGAACCAAATGGTCACTGCCTAAATTATCCTTCGTAGCATTCCATGATAAATTTTTTGATAAGTTAGAAGAGCATAGTGGAATGTCCAATGCAGAACCCGTAGTTATCGATCCATCGTTAAGGATTACAAAATTCTTATCAGTGATTAATTTAGTAATTTTATTTCCTCATTTACAACATATCCCCGCAATTATTGTGTTATCCGAATCATTTTCTAGTAAAAATTTTTCAATACAGAGATGAAAAGAACAGCATTTAAAAGCTTGAAATCTTTAGTTTTGAGATTTTTGAGCCGACAATTTTTGTGAGATACCGTTATCATGCAATCATAAAAAAAGCGCGAAAAAAAAAATTTCGAATTTTTTTTTTTTTTTCGTAAGGATCCATGGGCTCGGGAAATTTTTTTTAAGTTAAACCAATGCATAGGTCGGTTATACCACTGACATACTAAACGCATTTTAATTCGAGATTAGTGACAAAACTCGATTAGTGAACTAATCTCTCAATATTTTGAAGTTTATCTCTTTTTAAAGAGTTTAGTGAGAGTGCAAGTGGCGCCATTATATGTAAATGTTAAAATAAAATTGTAAATACAAGTTGCGCTATTTTAATATAGATGGAACTATTATCAACATTTTTTAAACTACAAAAAATTTGTGGTAGGCATAAATAAAAAAGATTTAAAATTGTAATTAATAATTAAAGTGATTAAATTATAATTTGTCTTTTAATGTCTATGTTGTTTTTATTTTGATTTAATTATTGAACAAAATCAATAAAAGCAACTCAAACAAGGTGATGATATTTATATTAATACCGATACCATAAACTCATGGCGCCACTTACTAAACGTTAGTCTGTCAATGCAATTAGATTAGTGGTAGATTATCTAAACTGGTTTAGCTAATCCCTAGTCTGTCAGTGGTGTTAGCCTGTTAATTAGGCGTAAATTTAATTTGTTTCTGGTCTAAATAAATTTTAAGGCAGCCTTAAAAATATGAGTAAATTTCCTCCAGGGCCCTTTAATGATTAGTTGAGAACAAATTTTTTTACACCCTCAATACTGATTTGAAAAAGTACCAAAAAACGACTTTTTGGGTTGTCTCAGTAAATCTACCGTTACTTTACAAATATTGATGAAAAGACTAATGTTGCCAGGTCATTTTACAGTTTAATGAACTCCTAATAGCCTTGTATTATTTTCAAATTGATCCATCCAACAGGACAGATTGATCAAAGTTTTATAAAACAATTAAAGGAACAAGTGATCAAGTGATCATCAAAATAAAAAAACGACTTTTTTCACATTTTGCGTTAGTTATTTGTTAACCCTTAACGATCGTATGATTTTTTTGTAATACTCGCCCATAAGAGACGGCAGAAAATTTAATAAAGTTCTGCATTATGACCAATTATTATGGAACTTGGCCATTTCTTATCTGATTTTAATGAAATTTGGTATGCGCGATGGAAATGGGATTCTAAAATGATTTTTGGATAAAGTTCTGGAATATGGCCAATTACGAAGGAACTTGGCCATTTATTATCCGATTTTGATGAAATTCAGCACGCCCGATGGAAATGGGATTCTAAAATGATTTTTGGATAAAGTTCTGGAATATGGCCAATTACGAAGAAACTTGGCCATTTCTTATCCGATGTTGATAAAATTAATCATGTACGATGGAAATGGGATTCTAAAATGAATTTCGATACAATTTTGGAATATGGCCAATTAGGAAGGAATTTGGCTATTTCTTAACCGATTTTGGTTAAATTTGACATATGCGATAGAAATGAGATTCTAAAATGATACTTGGATAAAGTTCCGGAATTTGGCCAATTATTATGGAATTAATAAAACAAATCATTAATCATTTTAGTATTTCATTTTTAGCGCACATGTCGAATTTCTTTTAATCGTTTAAAGAATAGGCAAGTGCTTCCCGACTTAACATAAATAATAATTTTAGAGTTTCATTTCTATAGTTCATCCTAAATTTGAACAAAATCGTATAAAAAATGGCCGATACGGCTTATCAAGAACTTCATCTAAACATAATTTTAAAACCCAATTTTCATTATACATGCTGAATTTCATCAAATCAGATATCAAATGGCCAAGTTCCTTCGTAATTGGTGAAATTTCAGAACTTTATTCAAACATCATTTCTATCGGACAAGCTGAATTTTATCAAAGAAATGGGCAAGTTCCTACCTAGTTGGCCATATTCCAGAACTTCATCATTACCATTACCACTACAAACCATTATAGAGTCCTATTTCCATCGTACATACCAAATTTCACTCAAATCGGTTCAGCAATATCCAAGTTCAATCCTAGTTTGCCATTTTCCAGAACTTTATCAAAAAATCAATTTTTGAAGGAGCACCGACTTTTATAAGCAGATGATTACTTTTTATCTTTGTGTTTTTCCTATGTTGTGTTTCAACTTTTTTGGGGATGTCGAACGTCGTTGAATGTAAATCAGCTACAGGTATTCTGTTGATAAATTGACCATAACATAGAAGTCGGCACTCACTTAGTAAATGGTTGTTTAGAATTATGGGAGATATCCACAATATTCTACATCAAGCACGTCCACATAAAATATAAAATTTATATAAAAATTTATGTATATACAATTTTTGCCATTTATTAAAATTACTTATATCTCGAAAATTTCTTCAAAATTAATAAAAACGAAATTCCTATATAAAATGCCGTATTACGAGCGAATCCTGTTTTGAAGTATGTAATTTTCGGATTTAATTAAATTTAATTTGATTGAAAACATCATAAATATAGGCAAAAAATCTTATACACATATATCATAATTTTATAAAAAATATCTATTCGCTTTGGAATTCGCGCTTGATGTTTAGTCCTTTAAGATTAATGGATGGAACAATGGGGTTAAAATAAAGAAAACGCGTTGTTATTGTTATATTTAATAGGAAATATCAAATTTCAAATTATCCAATAAAATTTATTTGAAGTTACCATTTCCGTTAAAGTTAAAGTAGAGTAAATTTGTATGTGCCTATCACAAACGAACATTTCTTTTCACATTTTTGATTTAAATCTTAATTTTAAAATATATAAATTATACCAACTTACACTAAAATATTACAAATCACATGTTTATAAGTCGTTTACTAATGAAAGTTATTCTTCGTCAACTAATAATTCATCTTCTACTAATTTGTCATTCACTTATCTAAATAGTATATCCTTTGTGATTTGAAAGTTGAAACAATTAAAGTTATTTGCTTTCCTTTTGTTTGAATAAGTGTTCCGCAAGCAGTTATAGCTAATCGGTACCTACATTTAGATTTGGATGTGGTTTTGGATTGAAAATATGCGCTCTACATTTGCGGATGAATGAGGTAAGGATAAAATGCCTTGCGCTATTCTATATATGTTTTCAAATACCAAATTACCTAATTCATTTTTTTGCAAGATTACGTTGTACCAAAAATCTGAAATTTTATGATTTTTAAATTTATTTAATTCGTCATAGTCAGCTTGATTTTGATTTCGTTTTGAGGTAACACGTTGAGGTAACACTTTGCCCAGGTAACACGTGTTCTGGAGTAAATTTTGGAGCCAAATTCAAAACCTTATTTTCAAAATCGATATTGTTCCTCAGATGTTGACAGAATTTGATGTAAAATTTTCTAACTTTGGTTTTAAATTTATGAATAATATCATGAGCTAAATCTTGACAAAATGTATCAGCGTCCGAGCCACAATAAAAATCGTCATCTGACAAATGATTTTCTTTAAGATTAATTGAATTAATTGACGTTGAATCAATGGTAGCCTTATCAATAAAATTTCGACAAATTTGTCTAAATAAATGTTTAGTTCGTGTTATCCAAATATGCACTCAGGTTCGATTGCCGTCGGTATTCGGTCGTCCCATCTTTTAAAATTTTGTCGAAATTCAAAGAGTTGCCCAACGAAAAATTATTCGATCTTAGAAAAGTGCTGCGTGATGTTTACAGAAAAGATTGAAATATAGGGTGTTTGATAATTCGCACGGTGCGGTGCAGTGGCCCTTTTTTCCTTTATTTCACCACTAGAAAATAAATCAAAGTAGACAAGGAAAACAGTATGCACTGCACCGCACCGTGCGAATTATCACACAGGGCCATAAATAGTTTTCGAAAGGACTGAAAATATAAATATTTTTCGAAAATACTGAAATATTGATCAAAAGTATCGAAGGACTTTTTATTTTCTAAAGGACCGAAAAAAGTCCTATAGGACCAACTTTTTCATCCCTGGTACATAAGGACCCTAGGACATCGTTCTTATAAACTAAATTAGAACATAGCGATGGGTAAATGTTCAGAATGTACGTAATTTAAATGTTAAAAATACGTTTCTTTTTTTATTGGGGTATTACACAAATCGTTTTTCAGTCAACCGCGGTAAAAAAAAATTAAAACTCGTCAATGAAATTTTAACTAAGCAACCTAAAGATTGCTCGATTATAAATATTCTTTCGGATAATGGAACAGTTCTAGCATGTGGGTCAGATATTTCTAATGAGCTTAATAGCTATTTTACAAGTGTTGCTGATAATGTACTATCGTATTCACATGTATTTGTGCAGTATACATTTTGCAACGCCACACAAACTTGTTTAAAATTAATATAAATAAAAATCTTTTTGAAACTAGTAATTTTTATTTAGGTAGCTTAATTAGTTTGCTTTACAATTCAATAAAAAAATTTGTTAATTTTAATTCCAGTAAAAAATACATGTGATTTAATTTTATTCAAAATTATTTGGGCATACATATTTGTATTCATAATTATTTGTGTACATTAAAAATTAAGATAAAAAAATAGTAAATTAATTAAAATTAAATTTTTTGTTTGTTAATTAAATAGTGATTTAGTCAATCAAGATTTGTATGCTCTTGTTTAAATTTTATTACTGCTCTTTGACATCTCGCAAGTGGCCCAGATTTGTTGATAAAATCTAATGGAACCTTATCGCTTATGGTTTAATTAGCACCCTTCTATAAATGTTTGGCTTACTATATCGTGACTATGATCTTTCGCTTTCATTTAAATCGTCGCAAGTTTAAATCGGAACTCTACCTTGGTCGTGGTTACTAATTAGTAATTATATTCAATTATATTCTAAAATTTTGAACAATTTCTCATCAATGTTTCTTGTTGTGTAAGGGAACATTATTGAGCTGGACGGAAAATTGAGCTCGGACTAATTTATCATTAACTAGGAATGTTACCTCATTTATTAAACCAGAATGGAACATTGACCTTGAATAATTGAAGTTTATTATAAATTCGTCCATTAAACTCTAGAGAACTATATATGCCTAAATTTGTGGATTTTTGCGTTGATTGTATAATATGGAAGACATTTTTTGATAACATTAATTGTGAGTATTAAATAGAGTAAATACTACGTCTGATAGTTACTCTTGCGGGAGAAATAAAAGGTTAAGCCTTAAGCAGCCCTAAAAACTGTTCAAGGCCAAAGCTCAATTAAGGTTTGTTGAATGAGGTAACAATCATTAATGATAATAAATTAGTCCGATCCCAATTTGCTCTTCAGCGAAATAATTTTCCCATAAGCAAGAAGAAACATTGCTGAGAAATTATACAAATTTTTTGAATATAATTAGTTGCCAGGACAAGCGGAGAATTTCGATTTAAACTTGCGAAGATTTAAATGAAAGCGAAAGATCATAGTCACGATATAGTAAGACCAAACATTTATAGAAGGTTGCTAATTAAACCATAAGAGATAAGATACCAGGAGATTTTATCAACAAATTACTTTCAAAAAATGTCAAATTATGTAATTAGAATACTTAAAATAATGAATCATTACTGTATGTTTTAAAAAATATGTAAATTTATCACTTGATTATAGTCTTTTAGACTTTTAGGCCGTGAGTGAATCGGGTCAAAAGTGTTAAAAATTAAAATTTTGACATCTAAAACAAATTTATTCACCACAAAAAAAAACAAAAAAATTTAACGCGGTAGAGACCGTATCTAAATTTTGACAAACAATGTTTAAAAAACTTAGCCAAACATTTTTAAGTTGTGACTTGTGAGTGTAAAGAGAATAGTAGTTCAACGAAGAAATTAAATAAAAATATTTTCGCGTTATTTACGAGTGTTATATTTTATAAAATAATGAATTCGCAACAAACACAAAAATATCGTTCTCAACGAACAGTGGATAAACCATGTGCTACATGTAATTATATATTTCTGTTTATAATTTATGCACATATATAAAATTCAGTTTTTTTAGGGACACACAGCGAAAGAATGGCGTTAATCCAATCAAGGATAAAACACGATGTTTTATTTTCTTCAAAAAACTCTAACATGAGTACGGGCTGGAGGTAATTGATTAAAATATGAGAGAGAGAGCTATTATTAAACAAAAATTCATATTTCAGAGAAGTAGCTGCTGACTGTAAGTCAAAATTGGGGCCAGATAAAACGTATATAAAGTGCAAGAAACAGTGGACTGGACTACTAAAAAAATATAAAGTACTTAATTTAAAATAAGTATAGTGTATTGTTTATTTAAAAGGCACATTTTATTTATAGGGTTTCTTTATATTAAATACGGGCGACGGAGCAGGTGACGAGGCCCCTGACGATAAATGTAGTAAAGAGGAGTGGCCTTATTACGATCTGCTTCACAAATACGAGAGCTTGAAGGACAACTACCATCCTCCATATTTGCTTTCTAACAGCAACGGGATTTTTTCCAACCCAGATAGGGAAATGATCGAGGAATCTGATACTGATGAACAAGAAAATCTAGAAGTTATGCCAGTCCCAATAACATCACTTAACTCCATTTCAACGCCATCTACATCTTCTGATCCATGTAACCTTTCGGCATCTTCATCGAGTTCACCCAGCGTTTTACGACCATCCTCGTCCCGGGCTCGGAATAAATTAAGCGTGGCTGAAAAAGAAAGAAAAGCTCGTGAAAAGGCCGAAAAAAAATTGAATAAAAGAATCAATAATTTGATGAGTGTCTTTGGACAAATTGTTAGGACCGACTATCCAAACGTAAACGTCGATAGCCCTCTTATATCATCGGGGTCATATATCATACATATATAGCAATGCTGATTCATATTATGTATGTGATAAAATAATACTATTTACAGGTTGAATTCAAATGTGATTTTTATTTAAATATATAATAAATTTAATTAATATAAATGAATTAGTGAAATATACGAGATAAATGAATGTTTTTATTAGATCAGTTGCTTCATAAGTCTGTTGCGAAAAATCACGGCTTCCGAAGAATCTGCTTCATCAGCAATATTATAAACATCGATAGTCACATCAACGTGCTCCATTACGGCCTCTGCTTCGGCTATTGGACCAACGTCACCTCCAGAAACACAAATGTTATGAAGAACACAGGCGGCAAATACGGTTTTAATAGAATTTTCTATTTTTAGCTCAAGTGACTTATTAAAAATGTTTCGCCATCTCATTTTCAGTAGTCCGAAAGCACACTCCACTACGTTTCGAGCCCTGCTGTGGGCTGTATTGAACCTTTTTTGCTCGCCGATCGCATTTTTAAATGGGGTAATTACTGCTATGGGGCTTAATTGGCATGGGTATCCACTATCGCCTAGCAAATATGAACCGCCACTTGTATACGTTGCGTTTTGGTATAACGGGCTATTTTTAAATACTCGCGTATCGTGGACCGATCCAGGAAAGCCTACAAATACATCAGTAAAAAGATGACTGCTATTCACGATGGCCTGACACTGGATTGAATAGAAGCCCTTATAGTTTATGTATTCGTCATGCTTCTTTACTGGGCATTTAATGCGAATATGACACCCGTCTATAGCTCCTATCGCCTTGGTAAACATGCCGCTCTTCGATCAATTTCCTCCCGTTCTTCATATGCTGGTGGCTTAATGATATGCCTCATATTTTCTATGAAATGCTCTAACATTTTGTGAATGATTGATTTAACTGTGAAGCTGTATGGAAAAAAAATTATTTAATTTTTAATATAAATATGTATATATTCATAATATAAATAAACACATAGCCGTTTCGACTTACCGACTTATTCCAACAAAACCACCAGTTACTCGATAACTGCAGCCGGCTGCCATCCAGTATAGAAATACCATGAGCTCGTACTCTTTAGCCCAACCATGGTGCTTGTTTGGCATTAGTTGAACTATTTTCTTGAAACTAAAATAGTTAACTCGAAGATGCTCTTGGGTTTTCTTTTCACTTCCATTTAAAATGGCATTTACATCGTCCGAAATAACTCGTAATCTACAATATTCTACCGGCTTCAAAAAACAAAAAAAAGAATTAAATAAATTTACATTAATATTTCCTAAAATAAACTTCGGTACTTCTCTGTATTTTCTTCTAATCTTAGGCAACAAAGCAGCATTATAATATGTATATTTCCTATAAAATAAAATAATTAGGAGTAAAACTGGAAAATAAATTTTAAGCACACGTTTCATTTTGAAATTTTGTTCGTTGTCAAAATTTTAACCAATTTCACACAGCAAATTTAAGTTTGGTAGTTAAAAATATTTCACCATGGCAAATTTTTTTTTACCAAATTTTTAACCAAATATATTTAACATATTTACACATGGCCTTAAAGTGGTTTTGAAATAAATAAAAAATAAAAAAATTTGGACCAGTTGCGAGATGCCAAAGAGAAGTAATAAAATCTAAACAAGGGCATACAAATCTTAATGGACTAAATCACTATTTAATTAGCAAACAAAAAATTTAATTTTAATTAATTTACTATTTTTTATCTTAATTTTTAATGTTCACAAATAATTATGAATAAAAATTTGTATGCACAAATAATTTTGAATAAAATTAAATCACCTGTATTTTTTCTTGGAATTAAAATTAACAAATTTTTCTTATTGAATTATAAAGCAAAATAATTAAGGTAACCTAAATAAAAATCATTACTTTCAAAAATATTTTTATTTGTATCAATTTTAAACAAGTTTGTGTGGCGTTGCAATAAAAATGTATCCTGCACAAATACATATGAATACGATAGTACATATAAATAAAATTAAAATATTGAAAATTGGTACATAAGTATTTCTCTATTTAATTAATATTTTCCAAAAAAATTTCCAACTGTGCTATTTCGTGTTGAACACCACTGTAAGCGCAACGCTAAATTGAGTGCTTATATTGAATTCGAAGAAAATGTAAATGTAGTAAATAGTCAATTTTATTTTCAGTATATAAAATTAGTTTAGGTAGAATTGCTCCCAACCTAATTTTAGAAAATAAAATATCGCACACAAATATCGGCAAAACAAAAATGTCGAAAAACACAAATATCGTAACGTAAGCCAAAAATATTGTACATATATGACATGTTATCGAAAATGAATGTTTTGTATATTTGACTCGTGCCAAATACATGGAACATACATTTTTGATGACATACACAATACTTTTAACTTTGCAACGGTTCTAGAGGGAGAAAAAATTTTATTAAAAAGTATTTAAGGAAGAATAAGATTTTACAAGAATCTAATACTTATTAAATAAAATTATATAATTGAACATATCGTTGTACGTATATTATGATTATGACACTGTACCGTCATCCCAAATTACAAAACCCAAATTACAGTACAAATTATTGCTTACATAACACGCAAACCTAAAGTAATTGAATTTGTCATTGTCACACAACTTTTGTATGGGGAAGATAGATGCATCTGATTGACTTTATATTACATCATAAATAAATTTATCTGTATTTGCGCTAAGATATTTTTGATAGATATTTTATTAGATTGTGACAAAAGTATTGCTATATTTTTTAACGCGATATTTTTTCGAAAATAAGGCCGAATAAGTAGTTTAGTGTATTACAAAATCGTATTTACCCTTTATTACCCGTAAGTTTCTCGAATAAATTTTGTAGCGATTATAAGAAAATAAGCTTATAATGTAGAATGGTTTAGGAATATAGTGGAATAATGTGTTTTATGCGCTCAAAAAGTTGTTAGCGATAACAAAAGCATGTTTCGTTATAATACAGAATTAAATCCATTACACATTAAGTTGTGTAAGGCGCTTACGTCACTTTTGAATTTCACGAATTACAAATGTTAAATTAAATTTTGGACTACACGAATTTTATCTTTAACCTCTTTTAATTTATTGACTCATAAATATACAATACAACATTAATTATAAGATAAAATTTGTTGTTTCTTTTAATTTCTAACTTTTACCCAATAGAAATGTAAGAATTGATAAACAGTAAATGCTCGAAACCCGTTAAAACCCCTAGTTAAAAATTAACGTTTATAAAAATTACTAAAAAAAAAAAATTCTTGTAATTTATGCAGGTTGATTCAAAATTGAATACCTAAAACTATGTATATGTAAAGTGATTCTATGCTCAAAACCAATAAATAGTGTCAAACATTGCTAATCAAAATTTGTTGAACACGCTAATTGTAAGTGATAAACATGACCAAACCCTTCTGATTTGTGATATAATTATTGAAACCATCAAAAAGAAAACTTCGCTGCAAATGAACGAACATAGTAATTAAAGGCAAGGTTCGCCAAATTGCTTGTTTTAACTGATTCCAATATTCTTTGAGAAACAACGAATTTATCTCTCACAAAATTATTTATATTTTAAAACGAGTTTTGACATAATTTCATTATTAAATTAATACAATAGCCCTCAAGGTAGCATAGTGGTTAGCATGCTTGCTTTAAGCTCTGCAGGTCTCGGGTTCGATTGCCGGCGAGTGATGCAAAAATCACGGCTGGTTAATGTAGGATTAATGATTTAAGCGGCCAAATTCCTCTATGAGATTTAGCACCAGCAAAAGAAAAAAAAATACCGTGAAGTTATGTCTGAAGTCGGACCAACATGTTCCATAAGCTGCGCCAAAAATATATAGCAAAGCAAATAAAAATTGAAAATTATTACTTTTTATTTTTCGCAAAATATACAATGCAAACAATAAAATTTATCAAAATCCAATTCTCTAATTAATTTAAAATTATCAGAGAATTGAATTATCCAATTTTTAATTTGATTTGAATATTCGTTAATTTAGTTTGAACATTTGTAAATTTGGTTTGAACATTAGTTAATTTGGTTTGAAGAACCGTTAACTTGACTTGAAAGACTTATATTTCAACCTTGTAGATTCTGGCGCACAACTCATTTGGTGTATCTTGCCTTTTAGATTACCTGCTACTAAGCATGATCTATTCTATAATATTATGTAATAAAGGTTAAATAGTTTGACGTTTTAGAATTATGAATACCTACTTTAAATGTTATCAATTTATAAGTCCTACATAGAACCGATTTTTAATGGGTCCTACAACTTTTTGTGAGAAATGCTTTAAGGTAATTTCTTTTAGCCTAAGCATAATAATATTGAACTGTTCTAAAGTTCTAAATTTTTTTTTGCATTTAATAGTGCTACCGTTGGAACTTATGGAAGCCAGAACAAAATAAAAGATTTGCCAAACTTTAGTTTATTTGCGACACCTTGCCGTTTTTGTATTAAAAAGGTCGGCACATAATATTTATAAAAACTAACTTTTTAAAAATAATTGACATTCTTGCAGGTTTTAATTGATTGATTGATTGAATACCCAAAACTATATGTAGCAGTGTATCTAACGCTACACGCTGAATTAAACCATCCGCAATTCGGTTTAAAAATCGCCCTAACCACAAATTCCATCGATATCAATCTTAAGCACAACACAGTTTCAAACAACGTTCCAGAGAAATCCAAATAAATTTGAAGTAGCATTACTTGGGTATTTTTGAACATATAATAACATACGTTATTTGGTTTTGTGTACTCAATTTAGAATCACCCTATATAATAATTTATGTGCCAATAAATTGTATAAACTTCAAGTTGATAATCGTTTAGTTGAAAATTTCATTTAAACATTTTTAATCTAAGAAAAAAACAAGTTAGTTTTTGTATATAAATTCTAACACATACCTCTACTTTGATACTCTTGTCATGAAGTTTAAACTGCTTAGTGTTTTTTATTTGTGGGCATTAAACAGCGCCATAAGTTCTACTGCTCAAACATGTGGAGTAATACGCAACGAAATTTCAACTGCTGAAAACGCGTGGGATAAAGATGAATCACTTTGGAATTTTCTAGTGGAGAATAACTACACAACAACCCCAGAGCAGCCCGCTGGAAACTTTTTTAGTGAATTTCCAATTAGTGACCAATTGGATACAATTCACCGAAAGTCTGACCTCGTACTAAAATTAAGTGAATACGTGGCCAAAAGTAGTTATTCAAATAATTTACCGCACTACAACAATTTCAATCCATCTCTGGCAAAATTATCGAGCTGTTTTCGCGATTTTTTTAAACCTTTCTGCACCGATAGTGAACATTATAACTGTCAACGGAATTTGAAATACCGTAGTTTTGATGGATTCTGTAATAACCTTGATCGGCCGAAGGATGGTGCAGCTGCAACAGCATATACTTCGTTTGCCTATCAATATTACTATGACTGTAAGTTTGACGTATTTTAATCTTATACTCCAATTTAATCTGTTTTTTTTAGCAATCAAAAAATTTCGTCGTTCTCACAAAAGTGACGTGTTTTTGCCAAATTCCCGCGAGCTAGTCAACAAATTTTTCAATAAATGTATAAATCGGGATATATTCCTTAACCATGCACCAAGTCTCGCCGGTATTATGTTTGGCCAGCTGATCACACATGATGTTAGCTTTAAACCATTTCCACAACGTAAAGAGGGTGGACCAGATCTACAATGCTGCAAGGCTGATTTTTCGGGCCCGCTTCCACGAAACCTACGGCATCCCGTCTGTCATCCACAAACAATACCAAGCAATGATGCTTTTTTCGGACCTAAAAAAATGACGTGCATGCAATTCTTACGAACTCAAGGCGCTTATGATAACGAATGTGTACTTTCTTCACGAAAACAATTAAATTTACAAACAAGTTTTCTTGATTTGTCAAATGTGTATGGCACTTCAGATGAATTAGTCAAATCTCTGCGGACTCGCAATGGTCTGTTACGTTTAGATGGTAATAAAGTGTTTCCGCTAAATGAAAACACAGGTGAATACATCGTCGCAGACGTACGAACACCACAAACACCAGTTTTAGCACTATTACACTCGCTCTATTTACGAGAACATAATCGTCTAGCTAAACGAATTTTAGCTTTAAAACCAAATTGGAAGGATGAAACAATTTTCCAAGAGGCTAGGCGTTGGAACATTGCACAATATCAACACATAGTGTACACATGGATCAAAGTGTTCATAGGTATGGTTATATTTAATATCGATTAACGGCCGCTCTAAATGTAACTTATTAATTTATTAGCTCAAAAGTACCGTAATCTACGCCTGAAATCTTCAAAGTGTTCACCTGTTATAACAACTGCCAACGAATTTGCACATTCTGCATTCCGGCACTTGCACAGCCTAACGCCACAAAAAATTGAGTACTATGATGAGAGTGGTACTAAAGTGGAAGAAATAACCCTTTCCGATTCTTTTGCCGGCCCCTTCGCTTTCTTAGACCAGCCAACGCAGTACAATAATCTTGTTCGCGGCTTTTTCTATCAAAAAACTAATTTCAACGGATGCCTTCATGAGATTATAAATCTATTATTCAAAAATTCGGCTGGCATTGGTATTGATTTAATTTCGATGGACATTTCAAGAACGGATGACCATGGCATTCAACCTTATTACAAGTACGCGTTTTTATGTCATCAAAAAAAAATTAAAAATTTTGAAGATTTAGGACCAGAAATCTCTGATCACGTAATAAAATCTGCCTTAAATAATAAAATATCGGGTGCTCAATATTAGTTTTATCGTTTCAGAATATCAATTTATTGAAGCAAATATATCGTAGCGTTTACGATATTCATCTGTATATTGGTTCAAAATTAGAAACAACACCTAACCAATTTCAATTTGGACCAACGGTATCATGCCTCGTCAATGAACAATTCGACAGATATAGGCATGCTGATCCATATTTTTACGACAATCCAAATAATATTCATCCATTTACACCAGGTAAGCCTAAAATTTGATTTGAAAATAATATAGTTACGGTCGTTTAACATTTTATAAATTTACAGCACAATTGGCAGAAATAAAAAAAGCAACGTATGCACGGCAATTGTGCGATAACTCCGATATACAGCAAGTTGCCAAAAATCCGTTCTTTGCCGTTTCAAGCTCAAACCCCTTAGTTCCTTGTGAAGAAATCCCAAAAGTGCATGTTTCTTATTAAAACAATTACCAAATTATATATGTTTAATTAAAATTGAAAAGTGTACTTAATTGAATTTAGTTTTTGAATGTATAATAATAAAGTTGCTTAGAATTTCAAAAGAAACCCAAAATGCGTATTGTTGTTGAGAGTTCCCTTAAATCGTTTGAATTTGACTTATTGTTTTAACAAACTAAAATTTTTTTCTCAATTGAACGATAAATATTGATGCCTAATTGTTTCAGTGTTTTATGGCCCATGCCACCGTCAACAGTAACTTTCTTGGTAATTTATGCACAGCCAAAACTAACATAAATCTATAATCAAGCTGGAGTATCGTTGGTACCACACCATCATTTTTCTATGTCAAAGAAATTTTATAAAATATTTGAATACAATTTTTTTTTTTTCAACAATAAATATTTTAATCTTATATATTCCTAAATCACACTACACAAAAGATTTTTTGGAGATTTATCAAATTAAACTTAAAAAAATTAAATAAATAAAAAATAAAATTTTCCCTTGAATTCATCTAACCAAGAAACCCTCCCTATTAATGGAAAAACATTACGGCCAGAGCTACAGACGATTTGGAAAGGCAGAAAGAATGAGACATTTGTTTTGCAAACATGGTTTACTTCAGTTGTATTCATAGCTAGTTAGCGTTATATAAATTAATATTTTGGAGTATTGACTTACTTTTTTATGAATTTAGTCTCATGTGCTACGGTTTTGTTTGGAGTTTTTAGTTTGTTTTTAGCCACAACATTATTTATGCCATTATTTTAATTAATTTTTTAGATTTTTAATTAATTAACTGAAAAAAATTTTGTCCGACAAGACAAATATTTTATTTTATACAATCCAAATTTGTCTTTTCGCGTGCGTTTAGGGGAAAACAATTCGCGTCTCCACAATTTTTACTGAGCTTACTGATAATAATACAAGAATAAAATTAGACCAAATCTACCACCTTTTGTGTTCATTTGCTCCAACTAATGTTTGACGTTTTTAGCATATACAATTTACATTCATGACGATTTATTCGCTACAAGTATCGCATTGGCAAAGGAGCAAATCAAAGTTTAAATTTAGATTTCCTTGATTTCTGCGTCCCGAAAGGAGTTGAAAACATCAGCGGCCGAGTTAGTTTACGGCGGAAACATCCGCATACCGAGCCAGCTGATCGAGCAAAAAGAAGGACACAAACACCAATCAGAGTTCGCAAAAGAGCTACTCGAACACTTCGAACAAGTCCGACCGGCGCCTCCATCCCGACATGCGGATCCTAAAATATTCGTAGCAACGGCATTAAACACCTGCTCCCACGTATTTATCAGAACCGACCTCTGCAAGAGAGCATTACAACCACCGTACGAAGGGCCGTTCCAAGTGATAGAGAAGAAGGAAAAAGCTTTCCTAATCAGCGTGCGCGGCAAACCATGCAGGATCTCGATAGACAGGCTAAAACCGTGTTATCTGATAGACGAACAAGACACGTCGGAGATACCAGCAAAACCCATAGAAACAATCAAACCACCAGCGGCACAGGACGAACCGGGAACACGCCAACCAACAGTAAGATTCAACCTCCAAGAACAGGAAACGCAAAACAGCAAACCGAACCACCTCAACACCAGCAGCAAGAAGTCTTGCCTAAAAACACAGAGCGCAACCGACACCACACCAACATCATCAACAACGAGAGTCGGGAGCATATACAATTTACATTCATGACGATTTATTCGCTACAAGTATCGCATTGGCAAAGGAGCAAATCAAAGTTTAAATTTAGATTTCCTTGATTTCTGCGTCCCGAAAGGAGTTGAAAACATCAGCGGCCGAGTTAGTTTACGGCGGAAACATCCGCATACCGAGCCAGCTGATCGAGCAAAAAGAAGGACACAAACACCAATCAGAGTTCGCAAAAGAGCTACTCGAACACTTCGAACAAGTCCGACCGGCGCCTCCATCCCGACATGCGGATCCTAAAATATTCGTAGCAACGGCATTAAACACCTGCTCCCACGTATTTATCAGAACCGACCTCTGCAAGAGAGCATTACAACCACCGTACGAAGGGCCGTTCCAAGTGATAGAGAAGAAGGAAAAAGCTTTCCTAATCAGCGTGCGCGGCAAACCATGCAGGATCTCGATAGACAGGCTAAAACCGTGTTATCTGATAGACGAACAAGACACGTCGGAGATACCAGCAAAACCCATAGAAACAATCAAACCACCAGCGGCACAGGACGAACCGGGAACACGCCAACCAACAGTAAGATTCAACCTCCAAGAACAGGAAACGCAAAACAGCAAACCGAACCACCTCAACACCAGCAGCAAGAAGTCTTGCCTAAAAACACAGAGCGCAACCGACACCACACCAACATCATCAACAACGAGAGTCGGGAGACAAACAAAAACGCCAGCACGCTACGCGAATATCGTATCGTTCATAGGTATATTCACTGGCAAGGGGGTGTGTGGTGGTACCAACCAACCTGTAATCAAAGATAATAATAAACAAGGTTTATAAAGCAAGAATTACGAGGTATTTGACTAACCACCCTATTCATTTTTCCAAATCCATAAGCAAATCAGTAAATCACTTTTGCGGCGGTCGCGGAGTGTCACGAGTCACGACACTTGAAACGACTGACAAGTAATTGTCAAGACAGAAAAAGATGTCGTGACATTCCGTACACCGGCACAAATAACTAAATTCACCGGAGTGACACCTAGGTTATAGTAGATCAAACGTTTCCCGGCACTCGTTCACACGGCGTGGTGAATTCACCAACGACACTCGGGCAAATCGCATAGGATCCGCCAAAACAAAACGGCGCACATAAGAAAGGTTGGTGAATAGAAAAAACAATAACTTTGCAACCGTTACAAGCGAAGCAAGAAATTTAGCTCTCGCTCAAAAATAAAAATTGTAACGTAATTAATAAAAATAAGTATCGAAGGCCATCAAAGCCAAGAGCATCATACCCGCTGCTATATTACGGTGCGGATTAAATTATCAAATAAAAAATAAACAGTATAAGAATATAAATACATGTGTACAACTTTATTGTGAATCTTATCAGTGAATAGTAAAACCTAGTACCACCGGCAAGCGTCCATTGCCTCTGCCGGTACTAGAATTATGGGTGTACGCCAAGCGTGTCCACCATCACATACACGCGCACCCCACCCATAAAACAAAATCAAGAATAATCAAAACGCAAATAAATTGAAAAACTCACAATTCTAAGATATAATGATCAGCGTAGGAAATAGGCATACTGTGCAAGATAAAACAATTTACAAACTATTATTATTAACGGGTTGAGCTTAAAATCCCCCCAAAACAGAATAAAATCCATATTAATGACCCTGTTGAGGACTTACACTACAATTCAGCTCAGCACTTGCAACCACAAGAAAACCAATTTAGAGTTAAAAATTAGTAATAATAATAAAATAAAACTTATCTTTCAACTTACATGTCTTCATAACCTAGAATTACACAAATCAAAATTAGAATAATTTTATGTATCATATAATATAAAATAAATACTTAGCTTAATTCACATTAATTAACGCCCGTCGAATTCTGAAATGATTAAAAGTTAAGTATTAGTTCTAAGTTATTTATTTTAAAATTAACAAATAAATCTATTTACCAATTTGTTGCAATCAAGCGCAGTCATTTTGACGTTTTGAAATTGTTTACATTGCAAATACCAACTTCAGAAAATCAAAATGAGTGCGCGCCGTTCAATGATTTATCACTATTACGAGATCTGGAGAATAAAGAGTGAACCATAAAATACTAACAACCTAAAGAAAATTAAGATATAAAAATAAATTGTTAATATTTTTATCAGTCGTTCAACCAGCTGTCATACAATAAGCATTAAAAAAATTATAAACCAAAAATAAAAATCAGTGTTTTAAATAAACGATCAGGATTTATTTAAAAACAAACCAATATAAAAAAAAACTATCACTATACCAGACCACAAAATCGGTCAACACCTTCTGTGCCGCACCTATTCCGGTACAGACCCATATGCAAATTTTTTGCTTGGGGGATTTTGAACTTGGGGATTTTGTGCTTGAGAATTTTTAATTTAGGGATTTCATGCCTCTCCCCTTTTTCTTTTCAAATGACAGTTGGGGCTCCCTTAAAACAAATCATTAAAAAACGAAAAAAATTAAATTTGTGGTTAATTGCTATTATGTGGATAATTATGTAAATTCAATTGCTACATGAATTTATTAAATGTGTTTAAAATGTTTAAATAAATTTATATTAAAATTATATTTATTATAACACTGATAATCTAGAGCATCGATTAAGCCAATAAAATACGTGTTAATGATAGATACGGTCTTATTGTTATTCGTCGCACAAGTCAAGCAAACGGGGTACTGATTTCATACAAAAAAGAAATGTATCGTCAGATTATTGAATTTATAGAAAGATATCCTTGGTTTGAAATTGTGGCTTCCATTTAAAGCACTAGACTAATATTGTACAAAAATATACCAACACACTAGCTCTGATTTTGGTTATATAGATTTGTGTCATTCTTCCGTTTCAAAATATATTTGAGTAGTAACTCTGTGGCCATCCCAGTTTCAACCCCGCAGCCTTATCTAAGAAGTAACTAACTTTAAGTATTCGATCCGCCTAATTGCAAGCAGGCACTTCTAAACATTGGAAAACAAATTATAGGAGTAGTAGTTGACCCCAAAATTGAACACCGACCCGCAATCCCCTAAGATACTGCCTGCTTGACAAACCGTAGTAGTTTTTGTATATATAAATATAGCCTTTCACAAAAACGAAACCCCCATTTGCTTTGAGTACAGAAAGTTTGCCATTTTATAATTTTTAAACCACAATAAAATCTTACTCTCAAGTTAAAGTGACTTAAATCGATTTAGGTCAAAACTGATTTTAGTCCACAATTGACTCTATATTTCAATTATTTAAATATTACCCCGACTCCGATGTGTCAATCTTTAATAAAAAATGTGCAAGCTAGATTTGTAGCAGAAAGAGCTTGTTCGGCGTCAGTAAATATATGTACAAATATTCGGTTACATCTAGCAGCTAGCTGATGACACATTAAACATGGTATGTTTAATTAGATCGCATTTTCTGGAATAGAACAATAAATAATTTTTGTGGATAATTCGTATTTTTTTAAATTGGCAAAACAATATTTTTGTTTTGTTTTGTTTGTTTTTTGGCTGAATTATTTATTATTACATTTAAAAAAACGTGAAAAACCTGAATAGATCTTGTTTGGATTATTGTTTTCTAAATTCAGGTAAAAGTTTAGTACAAAATTAATATATTTTAATTTTTCAAAAAAACCGGTTTCCGGTTTTTTTGGAAAATGAAAACCGAAAAACCGGTTTTAGAATTTTGGCCCAAATTTGCAATCACTACTTGAGAGTAAAGAAATGCAAAATTCACAATTAACAATTGTTGGGTCATAATATTTCTGTGGTCTATATATAAAAAGGCATAAGTCGAGTTATGACCAATTCCTTTTTTCCGCAGATTCGAATTCCCTATAAAAAATTACTATTGTCATCCATTTTTTATTATTTTATATGTAGCAGAATGAGAAATATTAAAATTTTTATAAAGACATAACTCCACAAAAAATATAACTGAAATTTATAAAAGGGCATAACTACAAATAATTACAAATTAAACATTTATTTTTTTCCAAAAATCATAGTACCAAAGCAAAATAAGGAAAGAAATTAGTTAAAAATAGACATAAAAGGAAATAAGTTTAGTTGTGCCTTTTCAAAACATTTTTCTAAAGTAAATTAAAAACGATAAGTCTAATTAAGCCGTTATAAAAATTATTGAATTTAAAAACATACATTCGTATGTCAAGTTATGGTGTTATAAAACTTTGTGTTATCATTTTAAATAAGATTTATCTCAAATAAGCCTTTATATAACTTTTTTTTGTTAGTGAATAATTTATTTAAGTGAAATTGTGCCGTTTTGTACCGATCTCCTTAATATAATTATTGGAAGTTATAAGAGAATAAACAATTATTATATAGAGTGGTATTGTATTGAGCGTGAAGCTGTGAAGTAATTTTCGTATTTAAATAGTGTTTTGTTGTGAAAAGGTGATCCTGTGTTGTGAAAAATGCCGAAAATAAAAAGTCGAGGACATAAAATGGTTGAGCTCGCTCAAAATTTTGTCTTAACTCGTAGTAACCAAAAGTTTTCAACGGTTTCAACTATATCAAATACGACGGTGGATAATACCAGTCAATTTTCAAACATAGGTCGACATTGTTTAAACAGGATAAGTAGTAAATTTTTTATATTTCCCACCATAGAACCAATTGTTGAAACAAATATTTCAACAGATAATGGAGTAACGGTTATTTTCGATGACATTTCCATAGTTAGTGAAATTATTCCACATTGTTCATCCCCAAAACCAGATAGCACACCATTAACACTAGCGGTTGCTGCAACAGAGGACATAATAGATTTAAGAATACCAGTCACTACAGTTTCTGAATTAGATGGAGTTCATTTTATTTCAAATAACGAGCCGTCGTCATCGCGGAAAAGCAATACGCAACCACAAATTTCGTTGGATATGCCAGATGTATCTGTTCCCGAATTAATTAATAGAAATGCAAATGCCGAGCCCTCATCATCGCACACGATGGAACTGCAATCAATTGTCATGGAACCTTGTGCAACAACAAATATTAACGATTCCGATTCTTCAGATAGTATGGACGGCAACTTTGATGATAGTGACATCGATCCAAATTACATACCCAATAATGACAACGATTCTTCTCTTGTTGGAATGGCAGAAGAAATTCAAAGACAACTCGAAATGGTTTCACCTATAAAAGACACGCAAAAAATAAGACAAGTAAAAAAAAATAGTGGACAAAGCTATGTAACACTTAAAGGTGTTACAAAACCAACAAGAGAATGTAAACCGCTAAAACCATGTCGTCGAAATTGTAAAGATAAAATTCCTATTGAGGATCAAAATAAAATTTTTGCGCACTATTGGGAACTAGCTAAATACGAGTTACGGGCGGCATTTACTAGCAGTTTAATTGAAGTTAGAAATAAAAAATGCCAACGGATTACAAACACAACTTCTAAAAAAAATCGAAGATATACATGTAATTATTTTTTGCTTATTAATGGCAATCGGGTTGAAGTATGTAAAGTATGTTTGAAAGCAACGCTAGGAGAAACAGACAAATTTTTACGAACAATTACTGAAAAAAAATTTCTTTTACCTGAGACTGTATGTCTAGATAACCGTGGCAAACATTGTTCGACAACCAAACGTCTACCGGAGAGTGTAACAACCGAAATTATGGATCACATTAATAGTTTCTCAATTTATGAGTCACACTATTCAAGACGCGATACTAATAAACGGTACTTACATGCAGATCTTAATATACAATTAATGTATAATTTATACGCAAAGAATTGCGATCAACCTGCCTCAATATGGAAATATACAGAGATATTCAAAACTATGAATATCAAATTCAAAAAACCGAGTATCGACACATGTAATACTTGTGAAATATTTCATTTGAAAATTAAAGTAGCCGAAGGGCTCGAAAAAAGTAAATTACAAGATGAACAACGTTCTCATCATGAGGCAGCTGAAGCAGCATATCAAGAAAAACGGAACGATAAAGCCTTAGCATCCGAAAATGAATCATTGAAGGTATATACATTTGATATGCAAAAATGCCTGGCTACGCCGAATTTAAATACAAATGTTGCATTTTATAAAAGATCCTTATGGACATACAACTTGACTATTCACGACTGTGTTTCCAATCAACCATTCAATTATATGTGGCATGAAGGTTTGGCAAATAGAGGAGGAAATGAAGTAGCCTCTTGTATATTCTCTCACTTGAAATCATTGCCACAATCGATCAATAAAATCGTTTTTTACAGTGACTCTTGCAGCGGTCAAAATAAAAATAGTTTCGTTGCCACAATGTTTTTAACATTCATGCAAGAGAATATACATATGGAACAAATCGACCATAAATTTTTACAAGTAGGCCACACTCATATGGAGTGTGATACGGACCATGCTATAATTGAAAAGCAAAAAAAAAAAAACATCTGTCGACATTCACCATCCCAGAGATTGGATGCAATTAATTGACCTTACACAATTAGATCCAAAAAGGCATTTTTAGTATTTGAAATGGAGCAACATAAATTTTTAAATTTTGCGGAGGCGTCAAAAACAAAATTGATGTGGCGAAACGTCGATGAAGATGGAAATAAGTTCAAGTGGCAGAGCGTAAAATGGTTACGATATACTCAAGAATCTGGGAAATTGATGTACAAATGTTCATTAGACCACGATGAACCATTCAAAACGTTAAATTTAAGACGCCGAGGGGCACCCACACTGAATGTTCAAAATATTAATTTATGCTACTCTGGCCCTCTTGTTATAAATTCAAAGAAAAAAAAGGATATTATCGATTTATTACCAATGGTGGCTCCAGAATATAGAGATTTTTACTTAAATCTACAAACAGAGGATGGGATTGATATACACCCTGACCTAATCGACGATGAAGACCCCGAAACCGAAATTTGAAGAATTATTTCAAATTTTTTATATTTTTGTTGAAGGTATTGTACACGTACCTAATTGCATTGAAATACATTTATTTTTTATATTAGTTTTAATAACTTAATTGAATTCATTTTTTAATAACATAATAAAACAATGTATAACATGAAAATTTTTGACAAATAAATTGAACTATAAAGGCACATGTTGTTTTAATTATCTGATGATTATTAATCAAAAAGTTTGAGAAGGGCACATGTAACTTGTGCCTTCTTTTGTGAAAATCTAAACATTTAAAAAAGGGATTAATATAGTTTTCCTAAAATTTTCTATGCAAATAAGTAGAATTCTAGATTTTTTTAACGTTAACGTAAACATTGGAATATTTTTAATTTAATGACGTGGCAAACGGCAAAATTAAATCATCTGTCGATTTTAAAATCTAATTCAAAGTTCAATTTTGCTCTCCTGTAAAATCGTAAATTTATACTTATGCCTTTTTATATATAGACCACAGATTTAATAACTGGTCCATGTTGTCTATCTTCCAAAAGAGCCGCTATTACATAATTTCTTACGACTTATTTATAATACAAATACACTAGTGACTTAAAAATTAAAAACATTTTTTTTAACACAAAAAGATAAAATTCAGGTGTCCCGGCCTTTTCCTCAAAAATGCCACTAGATATCGTAAACCACCTCTAACCCTCGCTGATTACGAATCTACTATTAGAGTTTGTATAAAAAAAACAAAATTTAAAAAAATTGAATAAATTTATCACTATCGCCCCAAAAAATTCTACTGTTCTGTACAAAAATAACATAAATTGTTTATCCCGCATTAAGGCCTAATATTCTCCGTTTTTTTTTAACTTGCAGCAAAGGGTCAGCCATTGAATATGCAATATTTTCTTAAAATTACTGCTAGCTATACTTCCAAGGGTTGCTCTTGACTTTCGCTGGAAATAACAAATGCTTGGAGACAAAAGGATATTAGTGGGAATCTCTGAAATACTCGAAATGAAGGTGTGTTCTCTTTTATGTAGCCACATATCTAGAGGATCCAATAAGTAGGCGTAGATTTGCAGATGAACTCACGTTTTTTTATTGAAATTTGTTTGACATGCTTCCAAAGGCGGATTTTACGAATGATACCGTTATTAATAATAATCATTCATCCCATCATACCATTATCAGACTATTCTAACACCACCCCATCAAACCATAATACAGTCATACTATCGTACTATTAACCCTCTAATGCATAGCTCCGCCTAAAGGCGGACTTTACGTTATCTTGAATTGTCTAACTTTACGTTATCATGAATATTTTTTTTCTTTAGTTTTTGCATGAAGTATTCTCTTTTAAAGTACTCTCGTCATAACGGTTTGTTTTTTGTTGTTGTAATATGCACATTTGTGCAACAATTACGAGTTGAAGTCAAAATTTTCATAGAAAATGATTAAAAATTCATGCATTAGAGGGTTAAACCATCATCTCGTCTTAACACCATCACACAATGTTACCACCAAACCTTCATACCGTCATATTATCTTGCTTCATACCATCAAACCTTTATACCATCAAACCATTACTCCATCATTCGATCATACGTCACATAATCACACCTTTATACCATCACACCAACATTTATTTATACCATCATACCATCAAATCACCATAACATGATATCATCGTACAATCAAAACAGCATAATATCGTACCATTATACCATCATTAAATCATACACATATTCCATCAAACCATCATACCATCTTAGCATTATACCATCATACCGTCCTACAATCATACCATCATTTCATTATACCATCACACCATCTTACCATGATAAAATCAAACCATCAAAACAATATACCATCGCACTATCATACCAACATACTATCATAACATCGTACGATCGTACCATTATACCATCATTCCATCGTACTAATATTACATCAAACCATCTAAACATCGTACCATCTTACCATAACACCGTCGTACCATTATACCATCATACCACCTTACCATCATATCGTCATACTATCGTACATCATCATCATCACCACCATTTTAGATTTTATCATCACCATCAACCTCTTCAATACCGCCACCGTTACCGTTAAAAAATTATGTCATACGTGCCGATTTATTTTTGGTTTTGCACTAAATATCCAAAAATCAGCTCAATCGGTCGTCATCAGTGTTATCTTGTTATATCTCCAAAATTGACGAGTTTGACTTATATATTGATTATAATTAAACAAAACCTGCCCTTTCCAAATATGTATTCAAAATTGTTGTATCCCATTGTGCTACAATAGAAGTGGAAAACTATCCATAGTACTTGTAACGGATCTATAGCGGCTGCACATCCTTGTAGCTGGATAGCGATCAGCGGAAAATGTAGGTTCAATTCGCGCCGCCATATATGATGAATCCGTTCAAAAAAAATTTTGATGTGCGAAGATACTTACCACCTGCTACAATAATAAACTTTAACTGAATGGATCAACAAAAAAAAAATAAATATAAAGAAGAAAAAGGGTTTGACTCTGGTTGTTCTCACGACTTCAGGCATCGCATCACACGACGCACCTCCTCACCAAAAAAAAAATTACTTTACCACATAACGGAATTTAAACAGTTAACATTTGCAATTTAGAAATAATATTGATTAAACTTTTATTCAATGAACAGCTAAAACTACATAGTTCTAATTCTTGTTTACTTAAAATCAACTTTATATCACAATTTGCCTTAACTTCGGATAAACGTGAAATAACAAAAAAAATTAACAATGAACTGAAATAGTCTTTAACAAAAAAAAAAAAAGGAACAAAATTTGCACAAATCGGAAAATTGAATTAAATTTTCCTTCGCGGTATCGACTGATAATAAAAAAAATAGTTTGTTTTACTCACCACTCTCAAAATCTGCATCCGGTAGAGCTCTTCCGTTGCTAGCTGTGAAAGAAGTTTTATTCTAATGTTTACCAAATCGCTTTGGTGAAACAAACGTTAACCGAATACTGACACTGATCAATGTGCAATTTTTATTGCTTTTTGTACACTTTAATTACTCTACTAACAAATAGGTATACTACTTTGACTTTAAAATTTTATAATTATAACAACTAAACACTCAGCACTTATGAATCAAATAATTTAATTAGCTTAATCTAAATCAATGAATTTAACAAAACAAATTTTCGACACAACACAATGCACTACATAAAGTATAAATACACCGCTATAGGTATATAACCAAGAAATGACCGGATAATGAAGATTTTATTAAATTCATCTGATGCGATGATTTCTTTTTATTTATTTGATTTATTTCCAATCAGGATAAACAAAAAAGAATAATTAAAATTCTGCGGCCCACGACCGGCTGACTGCTGCCACGCCCTTCGCGTCGCGTGGTTTGTAGCACCGATAAATTTCCCGTAATTCGGCTATCTCTACGATGAAATAAACAGTACAGCGTTATTTAGGTATATCAAGCAAAGGCGAACAATAAAACTATAACCGTGTCTCGCTTACCATATAAGATTTAAAGTTTCTTTTATTTGAATTCTCAGAAACAGGCACAGAACACTAATTTATCTTATACTGTGTTTCTGTGTAAATTTTAATTTCACAACACAATACACAACTATGGAATAGGCATATAGTGCACGTTGATTAACTATTTTACCACGATGCGTATTCGCATAAATTCACTTAGAAATTTTAATTAGATTTGCTCTGATCGATGGGCACACAAAGAATAACCAACTCCACCTTGGTAATCGATTTTCAACAGCCGATATCTCAATAACATTACTCTCTCATTTATGAGAGGTCATATGACAAACCAAAAAGGTAAACTGATCCATATTTCAAAAAACGCTACTTCATGACGAATGTACATGCTTATTCATCAGGGGTATGAAACCAAGTTCACATCTTTTTTTTTTTTTTTATCATTTTCGGTAACTATACAAAAATCATAAATCAGAAGATTTATACCTAATATCTAGCCACCAAAAAAAAAAATAATAATTTTATAATTCGACACCCGTAACAACACAGGTTCAAGTTAAATTTAGAGCCACCGGCCCAAATAGTAACTTGAATCTGAAATACCATTGCAGAAATATGTTATATATTGGGTTTGAAAGTTACACCTTAATATCTTTAGCATGGAATTTACCAATCACCTTTCCTGTTTCATCTGTTAGAGTATAATTTACGTTGCCTTCACATCTCAGTATACGAGCGCGCCGCCATCCTGGAGCTAACTTGGCCGAAAATGAATTTGGAGCACTGCTCAGGTGATGTTGGCGCACGAAGACATTTTGACCAGGTTTAAAAGAAATTGGCCTTGCTCTTAAGTTATATACTTTAGCATGTCTATCATGGGCTTGAAGAAGTCGTTTTTGAACATCAGCATGGATTATTGACAGGCGATGATGAAGTGGTAATTCAGTAACTTCGGATTCATTTAAACAATTTGCTTCTCTTAGAATATTATATGCGTTCCCATGATTTATTCGGTGATATCCGAACATAAGGAAATGTGCAGGGTAAGTGGTCGAGTCATGAACAGTGTCTCTGATGGAACTGGCAATTTCCTGAACGTGCTTATCCCACAATCTGTGGTTGTCATGTAAATATGATCTTATAGCAGTCAGGATGGTGCGATTTACTCGCTCTGATGCGTTCGATTGCGGCGAGTATAACCCAGTATAATTATGTTTAATTCCATAGTACCGCTCCATGTCTTTAAAATCCTTACTGGTGAATTGAACGCCGTTATCAGAATAAATGTACTCGGGGACACCGTATAAAGGAAATACCTCTTCTTTTAAATAGTCGAGAATCTTAATAGTAGTTCCCTTACTAAGTGGTTTAAGAATGCAAAATTTTGTAAGTTGATCCAAGACAATAAGTAGAATTGTGTTACCCTTCGGAGATCTTGGATATGGACCCAAAAGATCTATATAGATTCTCTGCCATGGACGGTTCACATTCAAATAGGCACCCATAAGCGGTTTTAAACTCCTGTTTGGAGCTTTCGTACTCTTACATACTACACAATTCGATATATAGTCATGAACTTCTTTTGCCATTCCCGGCCAGAAATAGAAACGTCTTAGACGGTCTATAGTTTTTGCGATACCACTGTGGGAAGCTGATGGCTCATCATGATTTTGCAATATTAGTTGTCTGGTTAAAGGCTTTGGAACCCATAATTTCCATACTGGCAAATCGGTTAATTTATCTCTTGCCTTAGGCTCTATTCGCAAATAGACCCGATCATTTTGAACTTGAAATGAAGGGAAATTATGAGGGCATTTTATAATATTTTCTTTAAACGTTTTGTATTCCGGATCCTGAAACTCAGGTAAAGAAAGGTCTAAGGCATTGATGAATAAAGGAAGATCGTCTAAGAGCTCGGTTACTGTATCACAATTTACTCGCGATAACGCATCAGGCACTATATTTTCCGTTCCTTTCACATGAAGGATACTAAAGTGAAACGGTTGTAGCTTTAAGCTCCACCTTGCTAGTCGTCCGCTAAGATCCTTCTGGCTCATAAGCCATTTTAGACTAGCGTGGTCCGTGAAAATTGAGAATTTGTGGCCCTCAATATAAGGCCGAAATTTGTTTACGCTTATTACCGCTGCAAGGCATTCCAACTCGGTAATTGAATAGTTTTTTTGCGCACCATTTAGTTTCTGCGAAAGGAATGCAATAGGGCGCTCATTGTCATCGCCATCTTTTTGATATAATACACTTCCAATACCTTCCGTTGAGGCATCACATCTGATAAAAAATTCTTTGGAATAATCTGGGGTTATCAGTACAGGCGCAGAAGATAGTAGGTGTTTCAGCTGTTGGAAAGAATCATCAGCGTCCTTATTCCAAACAAATTTTACTCCCTTTTTGAGGAGGTTTGTTATTGGAGCGGTCACTTCAGAGAAATTCGGAACAAATCTACGGTACCACCCTGCCATACCGAGAAGTCTTCGAGCTTGCTTGACAGTTGAAGGGGCTGGAAATTTTTGGATGGCTTCAACTTTTTCCGGATCAACACGCAAACCTTTCTCACCTACTAAAAAACCTAGATACTTGATTTCCTTCATTAAGAAGTGGCTTTTTTCCAAGTTAATAGTCAGCCCAGCTTCAGAGATCCGCGTCGCAACTGTTTGTAACAAGCTGAAATGTTCCTCAATAGATTCCGAGACGATTAACAAATCATCCAAATAGACGAATATACGATCATGTAAACTATGAGGGATCACTTTGTGCATAAGTCTGCAGAATCTCTGAGCTGCGTTACAAAGTCCAAATGTCATAACTTTAAAATGGTATAGTGGTCTACCGGCAACTGTAAACGCGGTTATTTCTCGGGATGCTTCGGCTAAAGGAATTTGCCAGAAGGCATCTTTTAGATCTATACTACTAATAAATTTTGTGGCTTGTAGTCTACCCAATAAACCGTCTATTAGTGGAAGAGGATACGCGTCTTTCTTAGTAGCCGCGTTTATTTTGCGAGAGTCTAAGCATAATCTGGATTTTCCATTAGCTTTGCGAACAAGAACAACCGGAGAACTCCAAGCACTGTGGCTTTCCTCGATTACGCCTAGCTCAAGCATTCTGTCCAATTCTGCATAAACCAATTTTTGAATAGCTGGCGATATAGGGTAGTGACGCTGCTTGATGGGCAAAGTTTCACCGACATCAATCACGTGCTCTTCGAGGGATGTTTTGCCTAAACCGAGACTTTCTGACGATGGAAACATGAGTTTTATTTCGTTCAGTGTTTTATTTTGATCCGGAGAGAGAAGATGTATGTTGGTATCTGATTCGACTGATAGACTAGAAATTTCCGGACGTACCGTTGGGAATATGTCAAAAGTTTCCCAAAAATTTATCCCCAAGTACAGCTGTTCCTGAAGTGACGGAACTAAAAAGAAACGAACCATTTTTTCGCGACTATCAAACTTAACACTCATATTAATATAACCAACTATCGGATTGGACGTACCATCAGCGGTTTTTACCGACGAGGCAAACTTTTTAAAGGTTTGTTGATTTTCCTCTACAAAATTCAAACAGTTTTTTCCCAATATGCTTATTGAAGCTCCAGAATCAAGGAGTCCAGTAATTGGTTTGTTGCAGAGATAAATGGTTACGTAGGGTCGTGGGTCGGATGTGTTCCTTTTAATATCGCGAACTGAAGTGGCGGATATTTGTTTTACTAATGCTTTTCGTCGACGGAAATATTGTGTCATCCGGTGTTGACGTCTATTGAAAATTCGAAGTATAGAGGGTGAATTCAACTCAGTATGTGCGAATGAAGATGCAGACTGATTTGATTGTTTATCTAATATAGTTTTTGGTGAACCTACTTTGGGTTGGTCCTTGAATTCATTTGATCTATCGGTCTGGGTCTGGTTAGATTGGTTTCCGAACGCAGTTGCCCAGCATTTGCATTCGGATACAGGTTTTCCGACCTTCGTTTCTGGCAAGCCAGACAGTTTGGCTTTCTAAGACCTGGCCTACCACAACCGAAACAAAAAACTTTTAGAAACTCCTGTGGACAATCCTGGTATCTGTGGCCGATATCTTGACAATTCCAACACAGCAATAAATTTGATTTATCTACGGCCGGTTCCCGAGTCGTTCTATTTATAGCCGATATATTCGAGTCAGGCAGTAATAACTCCGTACCATCTGTAATCGCCAAATTTTTCATAAGTGACTTAGTTGACGTTTCAGAAGAATAATCTGACGGTGCGCCATAGTAAAACGCATTTGCCGCCCTCGACGTAGTTGGACCCCAATCACTGATCATAGCACCATCATAATTGTTAATAGCTTGCCTCGATGTTCCATATGGTTCAACCTTCGTTACCTCAGCGGAGTTTGAATGATCTCTTTCATAATAATCTGAATAATGATCAAGAGTTACCTGATTAACAATAGGAGTACGACCACGATTTGGAGTATTTGAGAATCTACCAGTAGAGCTTGAACTCCACAAGTCTTCAAATCTTTGACAAAGTACTCGGAGTTCTTCAATATTACTGAAGTGAAGCGGTAGAGTCCGCTCTTTTAGATGTGTATTCATATTCTTTCTCAACCGTGTAAGGAGCTCAGCTTCCGAGAACCTATTTATCAATTTTACATTTAACGTTTGAATCTCTAGTAGAAAGTCGTTAAAAGTTTCATTTTGACGTTGAAACCTACTCTCTATGCGACGTCTGACTTCATCCTCGTTTTCAGGTCTGCTGAACCTGGATAGCATTGCCTGTCGTATTTGTATCCAATTCGCGGTAGGGTAGCTATGTAAAAATACCCAGTACCAACGCTCAGCAGTACCCTCTAAGAACCGATGAATAATATTTACTAAATTAAAAACTTCATAATTTTCACGAGTAGCCATATTTTCAAGCCTAAATAAAAATTCATTGATATCATGGGGTTTATTAGAACCATCATATCTAATTGTCCATTTCGGAATATAATTATCAACATACCTAAGCGGATTTCGGTTTTCAGGTATAATTCGAGATCTAGGTATGTCTAAATGACGATTATTAGACAATTCATAGCCACCAAGTGGATCAAAGGCATTAATAATTTCCTGATTTGATTCAGGTAAAAATGCAGGTATTTGTATCTGTGAGTGACCCGGACTTGATGTGACCAATGTCGATTTAGAGTTTGATGCTTGCTGATTGCTAACATTAATAGGCTTTGTATTAATAGATTGACCGGTTTCTACGATATTATCAACATTGTTTTTCCCATAGCTAATATGTTTCTCTAGGCTTTCTTCATTCTGATTTTTATTATCCATCAAATCTGGTTTTGAAGATTTTTGTATCAACTCAGATTCATCTTGATGTAATATCGTATTGACATTACTTATTGGTTTTGGGGGGTCCCTACTGTACCTGATTAAACCCCGTTGATGTCTTTGTAGTTGATCGATAATATTCTTCAGATGGACAAGATCACCATGGGTATTGTGTAAACGGATAGCTCGATTTAAATAGTGTGAGGACTTTGCTAATATTTGTTTAATTTGCAGAGAACAAAATTCCTGAGGTAAACTTGAAATCATTTTTGAAATTTTCTGAGATTTCTGATAGCAAAGATCAACTTCCTGCTCTGGACTTACAATAACATGGCTATCTTTTGGTCTACTAAAGGGATCGTCCCGTTCACGCTTTAAGGCGTCTATAAGTAATTGTTCTGCCCCTGATCGATTTGCTACAATTCCGCGTACTTTGAATTCTACGTTTACTTCATCTGAGCTTAATAGCTGCATCATTTCGGATTCCGAAGACATCTTTGCAATTAAATCGTTAAGGAATGATAATAAATTTTATAGTATATAGTAGATAATTACCAAAAAAAAAATTATAAATTAATAAGAGGTTAATAACAATTATAAGTATATCTTATCTTTTATACAATAATTTGACTAATCTGAGAAATTGGTGAGGTGTACAGTACTCGTGTGAAGGGACACCTAAACTCGCTTAAAACCAGAGTATCCTATTGATATGTTCAAAAAAAATAAGTTGAATGGGCGGGTTACGATATGTTTGTCACACGATGAATCCAATCCATACTGGGCTTTTGAGAACACGAGGAATCACCTCGGAATCGTACCATTAGCCGACCAAGGTTGCTATCAAACCATGAAACAAACAAACCGCAACTTAACAACATTTCTTTTTTCTTTGTTTGTTTTGCTTTGGAGTAGCTGTATAACAGACGGAATCTAACAAAAGTATAAAACAAAATCTGAATAAGAATAAATCGAGTAATTGCAACCGTCTAAAATTGAGATCACACAAAATCATTATGGTTCTATCAATATCAGTAACGGCTAATTTCTATCGACTCAACCTTGAACAAAAAAATATCATATTTGGCAGAGAAATAAACAGAACTAAAAAAAAATATTTTGAAACATCAATAGAACATTATTAAAATTTAAATGAAACACAAAAGGAATTTATCCGCTGACAATAAACATTATCAAGCGAACTTGCAAAAACCTGTAGATGGGAAGTGAAGCTTCCTTGGATACCTTATTAGGGCAACCTTGAAAAACTATAAGGTATGAACGTGGGACTAAGTGAATCTAATGGATATTCATAAAAACTTTAATTTCCGCAAACTATCTAATTTCTGATTCGCATATCCATTGGTCCCTGTTTCGGCGCCATTTCTGTAACGGATCTATAGCGGCTGCACATCCTTGTAGCTGGATAGCGATCAGCGGAAAATGTAGGTTCAATTCGCGCCGCCATATATGATGAATCCGTTCAAAAAAAATTTTGATGTGCGAAGATACTTACCACCTGCTACAATAATAAACTTTAACTGAATGGATCAACAAAAAAAAAATAAATATAAAGAAGAAAAAGGGTTTGACTCTGGTTGTTCTCACGACTTCAGGCATCGCATCACACGACGCACCTCCTCACCAAAAAAAAAATTACTTTACCACATAACGGAATTTAAACAGTTAACATTTGCAATTTAGAAATAATATTGATTAAACTTTTATTCAATGAACAGCTAAAACTACATAGTTCTAATTCTTGTTTACTTAAAATCAACTTTATATCACAATTTGCCTTAACTTCGGATAAACGTGAAATAACAAAAAAAATTAACAATGAACTGAAATAGTCTTTAACAAAAAAAAAAAAAGGAACAAAATTTGCACAAATCGGAAAATTGAATTAAATTTTCCTTCGCGGTATCGACTGATAATAAAAAAAATAGTTTGTTTTACTCACCACTCTCAAAATCTGCATCCGGTAGAGCTCTTCCGTTGCTAGCTGTGAAAGAAGTTTTATTCTAATGTTTACCAAATCGCTTTGGTGAAACAAACGTTAACCGAATACTGACACTGATCAATGTGCAATTTTTATTGCTTTTTGTACACTTTAATTACTCTACTAACAAATAGGTATACTACTTTGACTTTAAAATTTTATAATTATAACAACTAAACACTCAGCACTTATGAATCAAATAATTTAATTAGCTTAATCTAAATCAATGAATTTAACAAAACAAATTTTCGACACAACACAATGCACTACATAAAGTATAAATACACCGCTATAGGTATATAACCAAGAAATGACCGGATAATGAAGATTTTATTAAATTCATCTGATGCGATGATTTCTTTTTATTTATTTGATTTATTTCCAATCAGGATAAACAAAAAAGAATAATTAAAATTCTGCGGCCCACGACCGGCTGACTGCTGCCACGCCCTTCGCGTCGCGTGGTTTGTAGCACCGATAAATTTCCCGTAATTCGGCTATCTCTACGATGAAATAAACAGTACAGCGTTATTTAGGTATATCAAGCAAAGGCGAACAATAAAACTATAACCGTGTCTCGCTTACCATATAAGATTTAAAGTTTCTTTTATTTGAATTCTCAGAAACAGGCACAGAACACTAATTTATCTTATACTGTGTTTCTGTGTAAATTTTAATTTCACAACACAATACACAACTATGGAATAGGCATATAGTGCACGTTGATTAACTATTTTACCACGATGCGTATTCGCATAAATTCACTTAGAAATTTTAATTAGATTTGCTCTGATCGATGGGCACACAAAGAATAACCAACTCCACCTTGGTAATCGATTTTCAACAGCCGATATCTCAATAACATTACTCTCTCATTTATGAGAGGTCATATGACAAACCAAGAAGGTAAACTGATCCATATTTCAAAAAACGCTACTTCATGACGAATGTACATGCTTATTCATCAGGGGTATGAAACCAAGTTCACATCTTTTTTTTTTTTTTTTATCATTTTCGGTAACTATACAAAAATCATAAATCAGAAGATTTATACCTAATATCTAGCCACCAAAAAAAAAAAATAATAATTTTATAATTCGACACCCGTAACATACTATCGAATACTATCGATAGTTTTGACTATCAAACCCCCATCGATAGTTATCGATGACTATCGATAGTTTGCAAAAATGTCCGGTATTTGTAATTTTATGTTCGTGACCATTTTATATTGTAATGCATCTTGATTCTAAATACATAATTTATGCGAATTTGTATCTCTTCGTTCGTGTAACGTAAACATAATACTTTGTTTGACGGGTAAATCAAAATTGGTTATTATTCCATTGCTAACCTCACTTTACGAACTGCAAAGTAAAACAAACGGAAAATAAAGCCCGTGTTACCCTACAAAATGATTTACAAAACAAACATAATTCCAACAAGACTTTTTTTACAAGAGCAAAAGTCAATAATTATACATAATTTAAATAAATAATAAAAATTTATATGTGAAACCTTTTTCATATGGACATAAAGCTAATTGATACTTTTACGGAACTTTTAGAAATGTTTTTGATTTTTTGGTAGAGAATTTCAAACTTAGATATTGATTCATTACTCAATATTTTATTGTAGTGTATTGTAATAAAACAATTAGAAAGCAAAACTGCATATTTCATCGTAGAAATGTCAAATGTCTATTGTGGACATTGTCTAGTCTAGTCTTGTTACATATTTCATTATTTTGATTGTTAGCTTATGGTTTTGGTTTTGACAGTCTCTCTTTCTTATGCTTAAAATTCACATTTAAACAAACGGAGGTTTAAGCTTGCGTGCAGTAAAAGCCGAATCGAATGTGTGTTGCGACTTGTTTGAAACGACCAATTTGTACATATATGAAACTTTAGTTGTCATAAAAAAAAATTAAATAGGTGTTTGATTGAAATGATATCTTTGGATTTTCAACCCTTCTCTTTAGTTGATGATAAAGGATTCCGATCATTTGTACGCATACTGGATTCAAAATTCGAACTACCAAGCAAATCGACTTTGCGAGAAAAGCATTTACGAGAATATTACGCCGAATGTAACATGAAACTGTCCAAAATACTTAAAGATCTTCCGTAAATCTAACATGCGATTTACGGTCTTCGCGAGCTAACGATAGTTTTTTAATTGTCACATGCCATTTTATCGATAGTGATTAATAAGATGCGCTGTCTTATCAACGAATACATTAAACACTAACCACACACCAGACAATATTGCATCGGAAATTAGACGAGTAATGCAAACATGGGAAATTAAAGTAAAAGTGGCATGTACAGTCACTAATAACGCGTCGACAATGGTTAAAGATTGTGAAATACTAAAAATTCGTCATCATTCTTGTTTTTCATACACTTTGTATTTGGAAATGTGAAAAGATCCAATCCGTGCTTTTAAAATGTAAAGAATTGGTGACTTATATCAAATCCAGCAACTTAGCGGTTTCGACGCGATGGAACGGTACGGTGCACACAAACAAACGATTCTATAGCTGTTGTTAACTTTGTTTAGATTCATAAAGGAACGAATTGCAGAAAAAAATCGGTGACATACATGTGGTGTAGATAATATTATGATGGTGAGACAGTATTTGGAACGTGTAAATGCTAGTGCTGACACTGATCCTTTATTATTTTGGAAGGTCAGTAAAAAAGTCAATCTTTTTAATTCCTAAAATTAATTCAATAATAAAACTCTTGATTTTTAAGGTAAATGGTTTAGAGTTCCATGCTCTTCAGAGATGTGCGAAAAAATTCTCAGTGCGCCAGCTACATCAGTGTCCTTCGAAAGAATCTTTAGCAAAATTGGGCAAATAATTTCCGGCCGTCGATCTAGAATCAAACCTAAAAATGTCAATAAATGTGTTTATTAACCAAAATTATTGGTTGTAGTTGCCTTTAATTTACTTACTTAACCTAATTTACTATACAATTATATTTAGTTCCTTTATTATATTGTGTACCTGAAATTTTGTGAATTTTAGGAATTATAAATAAAACATGTTTTATTTTGTTTTTCAAAAATGTGTTTTTTTTATTTTCTTAAACATTCTTTCTAGTTGTTTCGGAAAGATTACATATTCAAACAAAGCTTTGACATTTTTATACTGTATATCCAACCAAAATGGGCCAATGTTAATCCTAATCAGCATTGGATGAGTCTCGCAGACTTATTTTAAGTTTGTAGTAATTGTCGTAGCTGATATAATTGCGAAAATGAATTTCATTCTTGTTATTGCAATTTATAAATACAATGTTATGTTGTTTTTATGAAAAATGCGATAGTGCAGAGTGCTGACTAGGTATCGATATTTCCGCACCACTGTTGTACAATCATATCATCATTCCATCACACCATTGTTTTATTATTTTTATGATATAATATGTTTTATTATATTTATGTTATATGTTGTTTGTTCGATTTTGTTTTTATATATAATATACGTTTTATTTTCTTTATATATGTGAAGTTTAATGTGATGAATATACTTTGAATAGTCTACAGTGTCATATGTTTTACTTTTGTGTTATAATATTTGTTTGTGATATGCTTTATTATGTTTTATATGTATTTTTGATTTTGGGTTAATTCGTAGGTTCTTTTCAAGACGATACATATATTTTGAATCACTATTAGTTTCACTTGTTTCACTGTTTAATATTTAACTATCGACTACGCGGATCTAAACTTTGATTTTTACTTTTATTAATGGAACTATGTATGTACTATATAATTATTGAGAATTTGTATTGACCGTGTAATTAATTATGTCTAACTTTGATTTACTTTAATTCGACTTTTGCACGTAATTCATATTTAATTGAGATAGATATTTGTTAGTTGAGCTCGTTAGTAGAACATAACTTCTAGACAAGTACTTAGTAAGTGTTGCCACCTCTCTTGATACTTGTTAGTCGCGTATGTTCCACTGATTTTGTGTTAGTAAACATTTATTAGGGTATACTTACAATTCAATTGATCTATATTGCGAGATGATGTATTATATAATTCACTCGTAGTATAATCTTCTGCTTCACTGAAATTCTTCTTTTCTTTTTTTTTTTTTTAATTAAACACTCAATTTATTTTAGTTCAGATTTCCCGTTTTAACACTATTTATTTATGGATAGTTACACTTATTTTCTTATTTTCACTTATTTTTATATAAACGTAATTGAAACAATTTCGATAAATTCTACTTATTCACTTACAACTTTTGTACTTTTATTGATTTTATATTTTAAATTTTACAACTTTTTGGCAGAGTGACGTTCTCTGGACGATTTTAGTATAACAATCCCCCCTTTTACTTCAAAATTTAGTTCTTATATACTAAAATTTTACTTATTAACCTATTTTATTTTACACACACACACATGTGTATTGTAATAATTAATTTTTCAATTTTTCTGCTGAATCTAATAAACCTAAAAACGAAATTACTTTATTTCAAAATTTTCAATTTAAAATTTTACCCGTCATTAAATTTTGGGTCGTTTACGTTTACCATACATACTTTACTTATTTTAGGTCATTTACTTTATTTTTATTTCGAATCTCGCATTACAATGCATTTCTTTCTTTTTATTAAATTTTTTGCTTATTCTATATAATAGTATTGTAGGTCATAAATTATCTAATCCTATGTTATGTATTATGTATTTTTTATTTCCTTCTTTTTTATGTCTTAATTTCTAATTTGTTTTTCTTGTAATCAATAATTATTTTATTTTTCTGTCTCGTCTGTTTAGTAAAACTATGCGTGGGATTTTTACGACAATTTTTAATTAATTTTGATAATTTCTTATTTTACAATTTATTTTATTTTATTACAGATTTTATGTACCAATTCTGTTCAATTAATCTTTCTATTCAATTTAAATTTTGTTCAATTTTATTTTTGTTCAATTATGTCGTTTTTCGATATGTTGTGGATTTTCTGTGTTTAATGTGTTATCCAATGTGTTACTTTATTTATGTTTTATTTAGATTACATCAGATAATTCACAACACCATCTTACCAACATACCATACCATCATAACATCATACCATCGCACTATCATACCAACATACTATAATAACACCGTACCATTATACCATTATTCTATCGTACTAATATTCCATCAAACAATCTTAACATAGTACCATCATACTATCATACCATAACACCGTCGTAACATTATACCATCATACCACTTACCATCATACAATCGTATCATAACACAATCATTCCATCATACCATCACACCATCTTGCCGTTATACCATCGTACTTCATCACCATCTCTGTCACCATTTTAGTTTTCATCATCACCATCAACCTCTCACCCTTTTACCGTTAAACAATTATTTTACACGTGCCGATTTATTTTTAATTTTGCACTAAATATCCAAAAATCAGCTCGATCGGTCATCATCAATGCTATCTTGTTAAATCTCCAAAATTTACGATTTTGAGTTATATGTATATTGATTATTAATAATCAAAACCTGTCCTTTCTGAATATGTAATCAGAATTGTTGTACATACATATCTCATTTAGTTAAAAAGATACTCAGGTTTATCAACCAAACAAAGAAAAACTGTTTAGTGTAACTGCCAATGAACCAATGTAACGTGTTACTGCCAATAATCGTTATTAGTATTTCCTCAAATCTTGGAAAATTTATATCTAAAAATCTTTTAGTCATAATTCGAAATTTGATTGTCTACAATTTCTAACTCTATTAATCTTGCTCCATATTTCTGAACAATTTACGTCTTTGTTGAAGCTGTTAAGGTATTCAGCTTATTTTTGTTCTCTCCTAATATATACTCTGTTTTAGTTTGCGTGTAGCATTAACTAATTCTTGAGCAGTATATAGGTTTTTTCTTCTGTTGTACATAAATGGATTGTTTGGCCGTTTATATATCCCATAATTTTTGCAAATCTTTGTTCCATCATGGTTTATCATTTATCGTTGAAGTGTGTTTGTTAATTATTTTTCCCAGATTTTTTTCTATGTCCTCTATTCTCTTTAATTTTGGCTCATTAAATTCCTTTATAAATTTCTTCCAATTTGTTTGTACTTTATTGACGTGATTTGTATTATAGATTATAATTATTGGGAAATGATCGCTGTCGATGTTATCTGTTGTAGATTTCCATATAATTTTGTTGCCGAAGTGGTATGGTAACGTAGATCTTGTCACGTGGCTGAACCATCGTTTAGTAATATATATTTGCTTCCTGTGATTACATTAGCTACCATATTCCCCAGCCTATTATATTTTGGATTTAATTCCCACAGTATGTTGTGCGCATTGATGTCGCCCGCTATAACGTTATTGTCTTCATATTTGTAGTTGACTAGTTTTGGCAAAGTCTTTGATTACTTCCACCGGGTTATTGTAGTTGTTATTGTAAAACGCTCTAATATTAAATTTAAGTTTTTTGTATTTATGTTCTATTCTATTGAGATTTAACTGTAGATTTATTTTTTCCCACGAGATTTTTTATTGATAAGAAAACCAACCCCGCCGTCCATTTTTTAGTAACCGCCATCTATATCCTTGGTAATTAGGTCCATATTATTGAATGATATTGGCTGATAGCTATTAGTCCATGTTTCTATTAGGATGGCTATGTGAATTTTGTTAATATTAATATACTGTTCTATTAGGTTTTTTTATTAAATATGTTACGACACCCGCTTTGTGTGTAACATGAGTGCGAGTCGCACATTGGTCTGGTGCGTGTAAGCGAGTTTAAACAGCTCTGCACAACTTTTAAATTTTTTTATTACCCCTAAGTGACGACTATGTATAGATCCATACTATAATTTGCAGGTTTTCTTGAGTAATTTTTGGTGTTAAGTGAGTGAGGGTTGTGTTTTTTTTTTTATTACATTGTACGATTAATTCACACATTGTTTGGTTTCGCATGATTGGCTGAGTGATATCGATTAATATCGAAAATATTTTATGATTGCATGGAAATTTTTAGATGGTACTTTTGTTTTGTTTCTATGTGTTCGCATCAGGTGATCGATTGGTGTGGTGGTGGAAGGCGTGAGCCGTGACTACGAGTCAACGAGAGAGTTTGCGGTTCGTGGTCGGATGTTGTTGAGATATTTTTTTTTTGTTATCTCATCGCGAAAAAAAAAATATATAAATTAAAAATTTGGTTTTGCGAAGAAACAAAAAATAGATGGGCAGTCGAGTCTGAAATTTTCGGGCAACACAGTCAAGTGCAGATTTTTTTTGAGTGAGAAATCGGTCGATGTAATCAATTAATTATCAACCGCTCAAATTATAAAATAAAATTGATTAGTTTTTTTTTTTTTTATATTTGGTGGATAGAGTTATAAATCACCAAGTTGTGAAAATTAATAAAGTAGTGATATTAAAACAAAAGTTTGTTTAAGAATCTAGCTATTCTAGAAATTTAAATAAAAATTATCATTGAATTTGGCTTTGCCCAGAAATTTTTCTGTTTATTTTTCTGTGGCGGGTCTTTTTTTTTGCGTCATCATTCTTTTCTGTTGAAATTGGTAAAGTGACAAGTGGTGTGATAAAAGAGAACAACTTGTTTCTAGCGAGCTAATTTGTGATTAAAATAAAAACGGATAACAAAACAATTATAAAAGATAGTTATTCGCGTTCGTTAATTATAAGTGACTTAAATTTTGGCAAACGTTTAAATATAACTAGTGTTTGTTTCATATCGTCTTAAAAAAAAAAAAAAAAGAAAACACCTAATCTAGAAAGGGTACAGGGATTGGTTTTCTTGTTGATAAGCTTAGCAAAATTACTAAGGTAACAGGAAACAAATTACAAAAAAAAAATATTCTTGTTGCTGATGCGTCCGGTATATCTGTTTGTCAGGTGAACGGCAGCCCTGCCAATCAAGCGGGGCGGTGAAGGTGATTGAGGGGGAACCTGCGCCGAGCGCGAATTGAACTGTTCCAGGGCGGATCTGACCGGATGAGGTCATCGTCAGGTATCGTTAATTTTTATTGAGGAAAAAAGGAGAAACGAAAACCATGTTTTATTTTTTTTTGGCTTAAAGTTTAATTTTAGTTTGATAGTAAATTCTTTGATTTTATTAATTAATTCTAATGATCATAATTACTTTTGTAATTTTTTTTTTTGTTTCCATTCATTACATTGAGTAAATTGTGTTAAATCTGCTAATGTGAGCTGACCTTGACAAGCGCGTGCTACGAGTTTTTTTCCCTATTCTTGGTAAAGATTTAAAAGGTAATAACTCTAAATTCGCAATTTTTAGGAAAACGTTCTTAAACTTTTTAAGTTACTCAAAATCGTATGAGTTTTTAGAATTCTGGTTTTTGTAAACAATTATTTCGGTTGTGTGTAGTTGTCGGAATCCTACAAAAAATTAATATGATATGAAATCGAATATGCAGATTTCGAAATTGAAATAATGCGTAAAAGGGCATAACTGGAGTTATCACCTGTTAAATATTTACCACAGATTTATTTATTTTTATTATATAAAATTTTTTTTGCAGCTTTCTCGCCCTCAGTAGTAACACGCATTACCTTACATGATTTAGTTTTACTGTTTTCCAACTTTGTTAATTTCGTTTACCTGTCGTATGGCAGTTTTAGTCCAGTCAGTGACGGTTTTTCGCTCTGAATTATTACGGATAATACGAATTTTCGGGAAATTTGGGCAGTAGGTAGGGAATGGCTCAAGGAACAAAAGTTATATAGTGCCGATGTGTGTTTTTACCTTGGGGGTGGATGTCACCCCTTCTAGGGGGTGGAAATCAGTACACTCAAAATAACCACAGAAACGATAGAGGGATAAATTCTAAGCAAAATATACCGTATGAAGTTTTTTCGATAAATCAATATTTTTCGAGTTATTCGCGATTGAAAATGTTGATTTGCTACCCACACGATGACGAGTTGATGTGCTTGGGCTTTCGGCCACACCTCGAACACGAACGGATGATTTCACATTTGCTACCTACCCAGTTTATAGAAATTTGTGCACAATCATCAATATTGTACGCTGGCTTGGACTAATCGTCAACAAAAAGAATCATATAATGCGCGATAAGCTTTTGTTTTTGAACGCCCATTTTCGTTTCTCCCCTTTTACAAGTGAACAAATTAGTGATTTACAAGTACATATACATTTTAAATACGTACATATAGTTATTTAATATTTTTAACAAGAAAAACTTATATGATTCCTGTTGAAGGCAGTAATTGGTAAAATATTATAATTTGTTGTGGAAATTGCTAATAATTGTGTAATTTAATGATTCTAAAGTTTTAAATACAATTTTTAACTCACCCTTCTGACTTTTAAATTTCATTCTAAAATTACGCCGTAATTTGACAACGCTTCTAGATATTAGTATGTACTACACAAACAATATGCTATTTAACATTGTAACTCATAATACTGACTCGTCGGCATTTAGTTCCCCCTAAAGAATATCCATAATAAAATGATAAGTTTGTTGTAGTTCTCATTCCCATTATAATGAATTTTTTTTTACATTAATTTGTAAAAGCATGCAGAATAATATAATAATAAAAACGCTTTATACGTTAAATTAATTATGAATTCATGTTCTATTTCCATTGCTAATTTTATGATAATATTAAGTGATTTTTTAAATTACGTACTTATAGTATTTTATTCTAGGTCGACTTTTTCTAGTGTAAATAGAACATTTAATTTATGTATTAGTTCTAAAATTTCTATTTGTCTGGTACTAATGTTCCGATTTATTTTTCTGGCTAAATATTGTATGTATAACCAAGCCTAAGTAACAACACTTATTTTAGATCAAGAAATATTGGTACCAGTGAATGTAGTGAGAAAATAGAATAATGGATTAAAGGTGCGGAAAGGATACCACTGCAAAACGAATTATTATTTGACCAACAGATTTTATTATTTCTTGCATCTATTATGACATTTGTTCTTGTTTAGAATTACCAACGAATTCCCTAAAAGCCTTCATAAAATTCACGTCCTTCTTTTTCAATGGCAGTACAGTAATCAATGTCCATTCCTCTCTGTTATACGTTCTGCGATTATTGATAGTTATATATGTATTACGTTTGTAAGTTTCCACCACAATTGACTTCGCTGTTTTTCTGATGTTACGCTTCATTGTGGTGCAGTTTAAATCTAAGAGCTGTTTGGTTGTGAAAGGTTGTATTTTTGTAAAATAATTAGTGTGATAAGTAAATTTTTTACTATTTTGGGGATAGAGGGTGCAATTTTGATCAAAATTTATTATTCGAGAAATACGTGTGAAACGTTATTATGTTGATACGTTATTATGGGATGTATAACCAAAACCGTTTCAAAATAAGTGCAGAATGTATAATTTATTTACAAATGACATGATAGGTAGCAATAGTGACTGACAGATGACAGTTTTCTAACTTTTTATCGCCACCGATATCGATAAAGACGTTCCAATGGAAAAGCGTACACCGATATTATCGTTACAGTCGAAGCACCGGCGACGACATTATCGGATAATATGGAAAAACCCTCTTTTGATATAAATCACCCAGTGATAATTAATTTGGTTTGAGGTGTACAATTAAATGAAACCTTTTCACAAATATGTAAAACATATTGATTCTCCTATAACATCAGGGTTGAGTATCATGGCGTCTAAGACGAAATTTGACCAATCTGTAGCTGTGACTGTTTCAATTCTATATTTGAGCATGCATTCTAAATCCGGTTTTCTTAATAAATTTTTTGCATATCCTTCGATGTAATTGGGGAAGGCCATGTTCTATCGGATTTATAACTTTTATAAGAATTTTCCAATTTAAATTAAACTACTGACGATCGTAAATTAAACTTTCTTCAATCAGCATTAAACGAAAACTGACCTGTTTTTAGAAAAATAGTTAAAATCTATTGGACAAAGTTTAATTATGACTTGAAAAAGTTTTATATGCACAAATTTTCATTGAAGTTGGGAAATGTTTCTTTTAATTCGTAAAAACGTATAGTTTTGTAAATAATTCCGCTTAATTCGGAAAGGAATTCGTTTAATTTGAAACCCCTATAAGTTAAAAACGGGCAAGATATGTTAATTTAACTGCACATTAAAGGTTAACCATCGTAAGGTTGTTTTTCTGATTTAGAGCACAATCACAGAGAGCATTCTATAATTGTTAATTTGCTGCTCGTTAGCCAAGACCACGCACTGACAGATCGACAATATTCATCAAATCACTATTAACAAAAATAGAACAATTGTTTACAACAAGTGCGGTTTTTATTCGCTATCCGGAGCCGCTATCGAGAGCCGTCATATAAAAATAGCTCGCGAAAGCGGCTCCATATAAATAGGTAGAGCGTAGAGCTAAATATTTTTTATATCACGTTTTCACATTGAATTAAAAATTATATGTTCAAACTTTAAATTATTTTGGTATATTCCAAATTGATAAATATTTATAAGAAGAGGAGAAATTGTAAGAGTTTGCAATAACATTGCAATTGTTAAAAGTTTAAAACGTTGATTTCTATATGTATATAGGAAAAATCAGTGTAATAAAAATTAGCAGTTCAGTCGCTATAGCCTGATGAGATGTACTGAAAGATGATTTATTTTTTACATGCTCGCAGATCGAAACTGAATTGCAAACTCTTAACAATTTCTCCTCTTCTTATTAAAAATTATAGTTTGACGTTAAATAAACTTAATTTACCAATAAATAGCACGTCAAATTTAAATTTGGGTGTAGAAAATTGACTCCTCCGCAGAGCAGCTATCGGGAGCGAGTAAAAAAACGCAGGAAACAATGATTTCAATTCAAAAGCATTTCGCTACAAACTTGTAGCAGAAGCTAATTTTTTTTCGTAATAAACTGTATAATCCAAGCACTCTCAATAAAAAATGACAACTAAAACGAAAAGCATCCTCGCGAGGAGACTTTTCGGTAGCCGTCTGGTGGTTAGAAGCATAATGTAGCAATATTTAGTTTTGTAAGAAAATATAGTCGAAAAAATCGACATGGGCACACAGCATTTAACGAAAATAAGAGCAAGAAAATAAGGTCTTGAGATTTAATATCGTAAAATGAGGAATTAGACTACATACGAAAAAAATTGGAATTATCGGAAGTTTTTGCTGGAAATTACAAAAAAAATTAAATTAAACTCGGGAATAATTAGAATTAAACTCACAAGCGGTTCCGTGATTTATTCAACGGTTTATAGTTTTTCATTCAAAATTAAATTTCTTACCAAAATTTCACACAAGCATGAAAATTCAAGTCAGCAGAAAATTATATTTATGTTTCCGAGTTTGTTACGCAAAAAACGGAACTAAAATTAGAAAAATTAAACTCAGAAACAATTTTTTTAGGGTTTAATTCTACTTTGCCATGAATATTTTCCGACTTTAGTTGCATTTGTTGAGCGAATTAAAGCAAGAAACTCAGTACACATTTTGCAAGTTTAATTCTATCTATTTCAAATCCAAATTAATTTCTTGTTAATACAAGCTGGTTAAAAACTTAGACTTTTCATCACCTGGATTTGACGACTAAAATTTTCATGGTTGGCCGTATTTCAATGCAGTGCAGTCTTGTGCATCTTTCTTTAGATTCTATTTCATAAAATGGAACCAGCAACCATTATTGCAATTATTGCACGTCTATTTGCACACTTCGTACTAAAATTCAAAGGAACAGGGAAGCTGTGATTCAAAACAGGATATCCCAAAACCGTTTACATATCCCCACGGAAGTATTTAAGTGTCCTAAAGGCCATTTAAAAAATTGATCAGAAATAGATTTTCTAAGTTTGAATGAAAATTTGGTTACTTTCAAGGTAAAAATTGTGTTTGTTCCTATTTTTTATGAAAAATATCAGTAGACCCAACTATCCAAGAATAAAACTAACTTAATGCAATGTGGCAAAATTGGATTTAGAACCTTTCCCATACATTTGTTGAACACGCAATTTTTTGTGTTATATCTATGAATATAATTAGGGCAAAAAAAATACAAAGTGAATAAGGAAGATTTTTTTTTAGTAAAATTAATTATTTTTTAAAAGCCAATTGACAGATAACAATTAAATATTTCGTTATGTTTATAAAAACACTTTTTTCAAACTGCAGAAAAGTCGCTAATATGAATCTAACGCAGCAAAATTAATGTAATGCTTGGTTTCAGTTAAGAAAAACAGCTGAATTATTTGTTTCAATTTTAGCCTAACGTTATCATAATTCGTAGTCCGAGGCCTGTGTCGTTCTAAATTTGAAAGGGTGTGGTAATCAATATCCCCTTATTCCAGAATAAATAACTAGAAAAGACAAGCAAACCCTTCTTTTCAAAAATATTCTTAAAGAGTTTATCTCTTAAAGAGAATGTGTCCCTCCTCTTTCATAATATTATCCCCCTTTTCAAAACTATTGTCAATAATACACAAAGAACACGTTATATTTTTTAGGAGAATGGAATAAATAAAAATATTAATTAAAATTTTTAATCTTTATTGGGTATTACGTGAAATATATTTAGGTTTTTCCAAATAATCAACGCAATTTATTTATTATTGTAATGGAATGTTGTTAATTATGCCAAAAATGACAACTTGCATTCTTGAATAGTATGTGCCGTTCTCAAAAACTGCATTTATAACATATTCCGGAAACCGAAACCTTGTTAATCGTCTACTTGCCACAATTTCATTTTTATTTATAATTTCCCAATTGGATTTTTTTTACGGGATATACTAGCACTACCATTTGATTCATATATAAAATGTTAAAATTGCTGTATGTACATGTATGGACAAATAAAACAGATGCTTACAACTAATTTTGTTTACACGCGCATCCGGTGGTGTGTTACAATTCTATCTGTGCATTCGTTCTTATGATGACATAGAATATTGTGTTATCTTAACTCTTCCAATTTAAAAATCCTCGTTTCGTGGATTAAAAATGTAGGTAAATTCGGTGGTTGAATCCCGTGTGTTGGTTAGCTACATCTACGTTTTGGAATAGGACCATTTTTTTGTGGTTTCTCAATCTTTGCTCAATTATTATGTTACGATGATAGTACCTTTGTTAATAATGAACGTTATCCACTTGATAAACTGTGGTCAGTTTTTGAAGCTTCCCGATGTTTTGACTATGCAAATCATGCAGATAATCCCTGTTCTGTAATATTGAAATATCTGAAAAATGAACATACTTTCATTATGAGAAACGCATTTGTTCCCGGTAATAAATAATTTTACCACATTTACGCCAAAGTACAAATTATCCATCTAATTGATAACAATTGTTTTCGTCTGTATATTAAGAGCGATTTTTCAACACTGATGTGAATTTTTGTAACTGTAATGATACAATGTCTCAATACATAGACTATAACACTATACTTTCTTATGAAATATAAGGTTCTTCCGATACATAACCAGATAAATATTTTTTACGAAGAGCGAAATTATCAAGAATTTTGCAAATTCCGTTTCGATCTGAATGAGAATCACGACAAATAATTTTTTTTTCCAGTCAATCTCAAGCTATAGCGACTGAATTGATAATTACACTTTTCATTATTTTCTATGTGTCTATTAGTTACAAAAAACCCCCAATTCCATAAAAACATTTTAGGGATAAACCTGAAAAACTTGTATTTATTAAACTAAATGAAACACAAACAAATTTCTTGGCTGAATTTTATATTAAATATAAAACAAATTTTGTTTCAATAACTCATTACCGTAAAATTATAAATTTATTCGATTTGGAAATATTTTATTTATTAATGAGTATTTTGGAAATGCTGAGTTTTGCTCGTAACTTTAGGAATTAATCGTTTTTGAAACTAACTTTGAGAGAATATCAAATTAATAAAAACGGATATCTAATTAGTGTTACAAGATTTTATTTTGAAAATAAACTTTTCAAACTTCAATACCTATACCAATTCCAATGGTATAAGAAAAAAAATTAATTATAAATTGTATACATTAAAGAAATCTTCAGCGGCCAAGCAATCCTGTACTTTGCATAAATTTGATCCAAAATTACTTGTCCATTTTCCGCAAATATGTCCAAATACTCATTTGGTGTTATTATGTGTTCCTTTATTGATTTCACCTTATTCTCCAGCTGGACAAATACTCTTTCCGGCGGAATATACGAGTGGCCGGGAATTGGAATATAATTTAAACTTCTGAAATATACATATACCGGTACGACTCTCTTGAGCCAAAAATAGACCATCCTCATAACGGCAGAATTTTTATTTTGCGCGCCACAACCATCACAGATTAGACGCACGACTGAAATTCCTTCGAAAGTGTTTGAACAAAGTCGATGGTATAATGCCGTAGCTATTTCATTGGATCCTTTTCCATGTTCGTTTCCCAGTCGACGAGAATGCCACAACTCCAAAATTGGAGAGATATAACTGCCTAGAGAAGTAGGCTGCCTGATGGAAATTTTGGAAGAACCAAGTTCTTCTGACAGTCAAAAGGAATGATTAACATTCCCTCGTGTTTCTCCTTTGCCAACTGGTAAAATGTTTGAGCATCATTTTGTCTGTAACAACGTAGCAGTGGCAGAGTTAATATTTAGTCCGGCGATATTTGTAAAGTAAACAAACCAACTACAGGTAGTCCCCGACTTACGACCGAGATAGGTTCCTGGTCATCGGTCGTAAGTCGATTTAGTCGTAAGTCGAATTTCATAAAAAATAAGTAAAAAATTACATACATACTGAACTACTAACTTTGAGGGTCAGGAGAACTGAAACTACCCAAAATTCACATACATAGTTCAAACTTTATTTAAAATAATAATAATAATAACACATAAAAATATATACATATTGCAATACGTAATAATAACACATTATGTATATAATAAAACAAAAATACATAATAAAAAAAATATAAAATTAAACAATAGTTATTTATGGTATAGTGAGCAAAACGAGATATTATACATGAGGGATAAGTTTGTCCCACGAGGCGATAGCCGAGTGGGATATTATCCCGAGTGGATAATATCTCTTTGCTCACGAGTGGCATACAACGTTTTATCCAATTTTGTTGAAATAAATGTAAATAATCGTAAATTAATAAGAAATAGCTCCATTTTGTGTTTTCACACTGTAGCATTGAATTTTGAAATACATTTTATCAAAGTGACCGTTCTTTAAATTTATGTGACGTGTTTCTTTGATGTAAATTACGAAATCTATGAATAATTTTTCAATGGGTAGTCAATATTTTGTTATACAAAATATAACTCACGTTGCCCCTAGCAGCGTGGGTTATACAATAACAATGGGTTATTTTACATTTTCTTTATTTGAAATCAGTCTAGTTATCGGGCTATTATACATCAAAATTGGATAAAAATATATTATTTTATTTAGAGTTATTTACATGTCTTCATCATCCGTACTTATTACAAGAGAGCAATCCATTGCGTTGTCTTCAGAAACAGAATATCCAGGGCTGGTTTTCTTAAAAAATCTGTCTAATGTCGTCTGAACAGTTTGAGCTTTCATTTCCCGGTAAATTTCATGATAACAAGCCAAATTTTCCTGAATCAGCCTATTTACTTCTGAGAATCGCCCTTCATTTGCATTCATTTGTTGTAATTTTAGCATTCCCTTATTTATTTCGTGAAAAGCAGCACTCATTTCTTTTGTTGAGAATTTTTTTTGTGGACTTTCTTCTTCATCTGATTTGTTTTTATCCTCGTTTTCTGCAACACATTGTGCTTCAAATTCCAATAAATCTTCATTTTCGTTAGGTCATCCAATTGGTGTGCAATGAGTTGATTAATATCTTCACTGACAACTTCAAGATTAAGTTGCCGACCAAGATCTACGATCTGATTTGTAATTTCCTCAATGTCAACTTTTTTTTCAATCGACGAACTTGTAGATTCTTCAATTTTTTTTGTTAATTTTTTCCATATTCCGCTCATACAAGAGGGCTTGACTTCTTTCCATTCACTTGCTATATTTTTAATTCCTTGAAGAATATTATACTTCGACCAAAATTCTTTTAAAGTAATCCCCTCTTCAAGAGCCATAATTGCTTGAGTAAATGTAATTTTTAAATAATAGGCCTTAAATGTAGCTATAGCACCCTGATCCATGGGCTGCAAAATACTCGTAGTATTTGGAGGCAGATACATAATTTGAATGTTCGGGTGTAAGTCGCATAGGTGTGGTGGATGTCCAGGTGCATTATCCAGTAGTAAAAGTATTTTAAAAGGAATTTTCTGTTGATTACAATATTCTTTTACTTTGGTCGCAAATACTTTCATAAACCAGTCTTCAAAAAGTAATTGTGTCATCCAACCATTTTTATTTGAGTTGTAATGCACTGGTAACATATTAATATTTACTCCTTTAAATGCTCTTGGATTTTTCGAGCGATGTATTACAAAAGGTTTCAATTTATAACCAGCAATATTTCCGCCTAATAAAACTGTTATTCGGTCCTTAAAAGCCTTGAAACCTGGCATACTGTTTCCTCCTTATGAATATACGTACGTTCAGGCATCTTCTTCCAATATAGACCAGTCTCATCTACATTAAATATTTGTTCCTTGGTATAATTGTTTTCTTTTAGAAACTCGTCGAATTTAACTACAAATTCTTCAGCAGCTTTATAATCAGCACTAGCTGCCTCGCCAGTAATTTTTACATTTTGAAAATTAGCTCTCTTTCCAAATCTTTGAAACCAACCATGGCTTGCAATAAAAGTCTTATCATAGTTTTTACCGTCCTTTAATTTTAACATATTGAAAAGACTACATGCTTTGGTTTGGATAATTGCGAGACTTATACCCGGTTTCACAAAAAAATAACCAATCGCTAGTTAAATAATATTTCCTCCCTTTCTTCTTTTATGAAATTGCATTTTGTTTCACAATAAAAATTCAATGCAAGTTGATTATATCTTTTTTTTACATAAAAATATTTAGCCTCCAGCTAATTATTTAGCTGGACGAAATTGGGGAGCTAAATATTTAGCTCTCCGGTTAAAATTTTCATGTAAAAAAGAAAAAAAAATAGCATGCGTTGAATTTGTATTATGAAATAAATCGCAATTTCATAAAAGAAGAAAGAGATGAAATATTATTTAACTGGAGATTGCCTGATTTTTTGTGAACCCGGGCATTAGAGGAATTCGTTTTTGAATCAAATCCTCCATCCAAATCACTAATAGTTGTAGCAACGCTTGTATTAATTTTTTTTTTAATGCTTTAGCATAGTACATTAAAATCCACTCGTATTTCATGTCCGAAAATCTTACTAAATAGAAGGAAAATATGTAACCCAATTGACAATTTGTTTTTTTATATAAACTGTATAATTTAATTTTTTTGTTGACTTACTGTACTAATAAAAAAAAAAAATATTACACTGTAAAATAAACTAAAAACCTGTATTATATTAAGAATATGTAGTAAAGAAAAATATTTGTACTAGAATAAATATGGGGAAATAAACAAAACAAAATAAACATAAAACATAAAAACAACGAAATGGAATTGAAGATGGCGGATAGGACAAAAAAAAAAGGTGCGAGGAGATTGAAACCAACCGTGCAGACAAGCAGATCTATTTTGAGTGGTGGTGAGAAAATAATTTAATAAAAAAATAAAAACTGATTGATAATAATTTCAAGAATAATATTAATCTTAATAACGTCGCTTGTGTATTGATGTACCTAATAATAAAAAAAATAAAAATTATCAAATAATAATTGGTTTGGCGTTCCGTAAAATAACAACGCAACCAACCAAAAATAAAAAAAAGGAACATAATAAAATATACCACAAGAATAAAATAATTTCTCACGCCATTGTTGGTCTACAAAAAAACACAATCGTCAACATACGTTTTTTTTTTATTTGCTCCAGCATAACATCAAATCCAGCGGAGTAAGATAAGAATTTCCACAAGACGAAGCCGTGCACGCTTATTAAATGTGAAAATTGGAGGTTATAACAAAAAAAAAGGGACATCGATCGGATCCGCAACGTGTCTGGTAATAATTTACTCTTAATTAGTAATTAAGTTAGTTAATTAAGTTTTTTTGTTTGGGAAAGGGTATTTTTATTTTTTTTTTTTTGTATAAATAAATTTTTGATTGATATTGTTTTTTTTTTGGGTTATTTTGTTAAAACAATGACTGGCTAAATTTGTTAGCCATTGTTGGAGATGTGTTTCAGAACTTCAATTCAGTGTAGTGAATCGTGCTAGTTCAATTATATAAATTAATATAAGTGGTAGGTATCAAGCTCTTTGGTGGCCCATAATAAGAACCCCCCCCCCCCCCAACATCACGAACAGCTGGCCGGCTGAAAAACTACCCATGGATCACCACCCAAAGAGTCTGTTAACGGGCTATGACATGGCTCATGTGTAGCCATGTCATGGTTTTGTTACATAGTTTTTCCATATCATGTATGGGACCTTGTCTATTTTTGGTTATTATTGTAGATTTCATAGATGTCGATTCTTTTACAGCTTCCAAAATTCGTTTTTTATCTTTTAACATCGTCGATATTGTCGAATGAGACAGTTTATGATCATGTGCTAAATCTTTCACTTTTTTAACACTTTCAAATTGTAATACTATTTTATGTTTAGTTTCCAAGTCTATAACACTTCTTTTATTTTTACTAGTTTTACTAGTTCCAGCCATTTTTGGGATGATATAAATTTATTCACTTAAAAAAATTGCGACTTAGCTACTGTAATGAATTATTTGTACTGAAATATGTATGTAATCGATTTTTTTTTACTTTGTTTTTTTCTTTAAATTTGTTTCATATATTTTAGGGATTCCCCGCAACTATATATTTGTATTCTTTAAGCATTTTCTATGAAAAAAATTGAAAAAAAAATGATCGTAAGTGCGACGGTCGTAAGTCGGGGACTACCTGTACTATATTTTTGGTTATTACAATTATTTACATAGTTAAAAATATTTATCCAATTTTGATGTATAACAGCCCGATAACTAGACTGATTTCAAATAAAGAAAATGTAAAATAACCCATTGTTATTGTATAACCCACGCTGCTAGGGGCAACGTGAGCTATATTTTGTATAACAAAATATTGAGTAGTCATTGGAAAATTATTCATAGATTTCGTAATTTACGTCAAAGAAACACGTCACATAAATTTAAAGAACGGTCACTTTGATAAAATGTATTTCAAAATTCAATGCTACAGTGTGAAAATATAAAATGGAACTATTTCTTATTAATTTACGATTATTTACATTTATTTTAACAAAATTGGATAAAACGTTGTATGCCACTCGTGAGCAAAGAGATATTGGGCCAGATACTCGATACTCAGATAAGCAGATAAGCAGTTAATTTTTGCGAATTTGCTAGAAATGTTATACAATATAATTTAGCAACCCAATTTGTTTCTGAATTTCAGAAAATGAGATTCTATCGTTTGTGCTGAATACAAAAATATATTTTACTTTGCTAAAATAATCGAGTAGCTTACGCCAGCAAATTTTCGATTAGCAAATCCGCCAAATTTATCGATTTGCGAATTGCTAGAGTATCGTGTATCTGGCCCATTATCCACTCGGGATAATATCCCACTCGGCTATCGCCTCGTGGGACAAACCTATCCCTCATGGATAATATCTCGTTTTGCTCACTAGTACCATAAATAACTATTAATAAATAATTTTATGAATAGTAAGTAGTTATTTATAAATTTGTTGGCAAAGCTAAGTATAACAAAATTGAATTATATCTACTGATAATTTCAATACAATTTAACACCTTTTCTATGGATTTTGTAGATACATCTTGGATTTTGCATATAGACGCAGTTTAGCTGTCATCGAAATTAAATAGAGGCGATTAATTCTTTCTATGAATTTTATATGAAATTCATTTATTTTCTATTTTAGTAACGCTGGCAAACGATTTCGGCGTTAATATTTTGTTTGGTTTTTTTTAGAATCGGACATGCTACACATGTGAGAAGTTTGTCTAGGTGAATACCTTAATATTTTACTTTATCAGTTTGAGGTATATCCTGATTATTCTTTTGTATTGATTTGTATCGATGTAATAATTATATTAATTTCTTTACAAATATTGCCGAAAAATGAGAAACGTAATTTTTCGGCCTTGTATCACAAGAACTATTATTTTAACTAAACGAAAAATCTATTTTTTACATGATTGATTTTATTTCGGAAAACTATTCATTACGGTTTAGAAAACTAACAGGCTTTTTCAATCACCCAAAAACATGGGTTCGAATTAAAAGAAAACTATTGCAATTGCTTTTAAAATTATCAACTCACCCTAGTTTATTTTATTTATCGATTCATTTCGTCAAGACATTTTTGCTTTTCGAATTAATGCCACATATGGATGTATAATAAAACGATGTACAATATACGTACGGTAAATAATCGTCATAGTACATAACTATGTATTTGGCCCCAATTTTTACTTAATGCTATACGGTCCGAGAACCCTAACTTTCCGGATTATTATCGTAAAAAACTACATACACTTTTCGGTACAATCAAATAAAAATGTTTTTATTTACCCAAAAACCATATGTTACCGTTTTTATTTTTGTTGCTACACAAATACTAGATTTTAAACTGTAAAACATCTAGATATTTTTTAATGCCTTAAGGTTCATTAAGCTAATTTTGAGAAAATATACAGTGCTGAAAAAATTGGGCAAACATATTTTATTACAAATTGGAGTCTTATTTTGATAAAATTACAAAACTTTTGAAAGCAATTAACTTAATGTTTTATTTTAAATACATTTATGACTCAATTTAAAAAAAAATAAAAAATACATACAATTTAGGGGGCAAAATCAATAAATTGCTAAAATATTCAAAATATCCCATTTGACACTTAAGGGCATGGAAGTAATGGAATAAAATAAACCCTTTTTTTGTATTTTATTGGTTTGTGGAATTTCTATCTTCAATATTAATATTTTGTTGAACCGTCTTTTGCCTCTATTAACGTGGTACAACCCCGCAACTGATGTGCAAAAAAATTGGTCAAACAATTAGTTTATTTTACGCCTACCGTTCTCGACTGTAATTAGGGTGCAGATGTTTTATTGCCTGCAAGTATTTTATTGAGTATAAATAGTGCATATTTTGTAAGATTAAAGCGAGAACCATAGTTAGAATAAGAAAAATAACTTAAGAGAGCGAGAAATGGGATTTGTGTGCATTCGACCATACTTGAAATAAAAAACTTAAAAATTGTTTCGATGGGTTCGTTAAATTTTACCCGTCACTTAAAAAACTTAAAACGAGCGAAATTTTTCGTGTAAACTTAAGAAAAATAAAAAAAAAGACAAAAAGCAACAACAAACAAAAAAATAATTTTTGACGTGAATAGAAGCTTGTCTGCTTGTAATAATTTTTTTTCTTAATTTAATAAGTTTTAAATAAAAATAAATCAAAAATACAATTTATAAATTAATCAAATAGATCATATAAGAATAAAAGTGTGTTGATTTTTTTTTACGTATAGCTGATGAGTTAAATATTTATGTGTAAAATTCAATTTTCAAGCGATAATAATTTTCTTACTGACTTCACTAGTTTATCATCAACCAGGAATGTTCATGAATTAAACCGTAACTGAGCAATCACCTTAAATATTTAAGTTTGTGCAGATATGTAACCTTTCATTTGTTGCTCAAGGGAAACTAACCGAGGCAGTATCCACACTAATTCATGCTCGATGTTTATCAAATAATAAAAATATTTCCGATATTATCAAATTAAGCCAAAAACGCATTAATTTGGGCACAAAACAGTTCTCCATAGTTCAATGGGCTTATCTTATGATGCCGTTCACGTTTTATTTTATGACAGTAGATGATATTCCGTTTGTGTATGCTCTCTAAACGGGTTGGCTACAAAATCTCGGTTTTCAAAATCTCGATTTTAAAATCTCGGTTTTAAAATCCCGGATTTCAAAATCTCGGTTTTCAAAATCTCGGTTTTCAAAATCTCGGTTTTCAAAATCTCGGTTTTCAAAATCTCGGTTTTCAAAATCTCGGTTCCTAAAAGCTCGGTTTTGAAAAATAAATTTTTATTAATTCGGGCGGCCCGAATTAATAAAAATTTATTTTTCAAAACCGAGCTTTTGAGATCCGGTTTGCGATTATGCATCTCTCCTCGTATTGGGAGTAAATGAATGTATGTGTAAGTGCATGTGTGTGTGTGTGTGTGTGTGTGTGTGTGTGTGTGTGTGTGTGTGTGTGTGTGTGTGTGTGTGTGTGTGTGTGTGTGTGTGTGTGTGTGTGTGTTTGTTTGTTTGTTTGTTTGTTTGTGTGTGTGTGTTTGTTTGTTTGTTTGTTTGTTTGTTTGTTTGTGTGTGTGTGTGTCCTTCTCGGAACACCTTCGAATTTACAGCTCCATACTGAGGCTGAGTGTTGGCTGATGGACAGCACGTTTTGAGGTGTTCCTATCGTTTATGCGCCATCTTTTCAGTATTCATGGAAAAATTGAGCATGAGATCGCCCCGCTACTTGTTTATATTAAAAGTTCAAAAAGTCAGGTGTGGAATATAAATTTAAATACTTTAACCCTCTAATGCATATATAATTTAACAAAGATAAAAAACAAAAAATAACAAACAAAAAACATTTTTATTTATTACCACCAAACTTAATAATTGACTAAAAATATTAAAAACCATTCAAAAACCGTTATTAGCAAAATGTTTAGACATATTTACAATAGAAAAAATAAAAACCAAGATTTAAAAAAAACAGGATTTTTTTTTCAGCAAAACCAAGATTTTTAAAATCGAAATTTTTAAAACGAGATTTAAAATACCGAGATTTTTAAAACCGAGATTTTGAAAACCGAGATTTTGTAAACCGAGATTTGTAAATTTATGATTTTTAAAAAACCGAGATTTTGTAGAACCGAGATTTTGAAAACCGATATTTCGAGACGCTCCCTCTCTAAACTACAACTGTTCAAGGCCATAGTTCAATTTCGGTTTATTGAATTAGGTAACATTCTCAGTCGACGATAAATTAGTTGATCCTCAATTTGCTGTTCAGCGCAATAATGCTACCGTATGTAAGAAGACTCATTGCCACGAAATTATACAAAAATATAAAACACAATTATAAGTGTATGAAATTTATTTATTTAAGCACAAACAGTAATGAGAACTTAAATCGCAGAATATTTATCTTAGGTTTTTCTTTTTAGAATGGACGATTTTCTAGATCAACTAACTGAGAGCGTTCGATTACGCCATTGTATCTACGACAAAGGTCACGTAGATTTTAAAAATATCGTGGCTAAACAAAAGGCTTGGGAAGAAGTAGCTGCCACTTGTGGAAGATCAAGTAAGAAACAATTTGTAGATAGATTGGTTAGAAAATTATTTAGATACTATACAAGATTATTTATTTTATTCTACTGGTGAGGACTGCAGAAAAAAATGGACGATGCTACGAGAAAGACTCAGCAAAGAGGAGCGGAAACAGGACGGACGATCAGAAGAAGGAAACAGTAAGGAACCAGAATGGGCATACTATCAAAGTATGACATTTTTTAAAAAATTTGTTCAGCCAAGAAAGTAAGATTTGTTTAATTACAGTTTATTTTCATGATTTAACTTTTAATTTTCTTTTGTTATAGAACGAGAAAAAATAACTTTGATGCTTCTTCTGATACAACAAATGATGATTTCTTCTCTCAATCGGACAGCACCGATATTGAAGACTGCCAGCCTTCCAAAAAGAGGAAGCTCAATAAATTTGACGAAGCTTGTGAAGCTGTTAAATCGGCTGCTGAGCAGGTGGATTTAGCCATGTTAGCGATCATCCAATACGTAACCGACATGAGGAGAGACTGTCTATTTTCAAGTAACTCGGTGGTAAGCTTAGAACAAGCTAGTTTAAAGTAGTTATAAGTAGTTTTAAACGCTAAAACCACTGAAAAACGAAAACAATAACTACATTCAATTTTTTTGATAAAATTCTAAAATTATAGCTTTATTATACTTTTGGGGTTATATCAAATAAACTAAATGTGGTTTTTCTTTTCGTTTTTCAGTGGGTTTAGCACTTTAGGTAAGCATTAAGATAGTTTTAGTTTAGTTTTTAGTTTTAGTTAATTCGATCTGTGATTTAACAGTGAAATTAGAATAAGCATAAGATTCACTAAATGCATAGAATAGTTTAAAATAACTTAAATCTGACTTCATAAAGTTAATTTGTCGACCTGTGAATCATACTGTGGTATAAGATTCAATAAATATACAGAGCAGGTTAATATTAAATTAATTTGACGCTCTGGAATCAGTCATCATAAACATTACTAAAAATTAGTCTTAGATAAATTTAACGATTTGATGTGAAATTGTAACCTGATAATAAAATATGAAATTAAGTTAAAACAAATATTTATAATATTTTTAAAATTTATTACACATTTATTTATTTTATTACACATTATTATTTTAACTTTTATACATTTATGAAATTAAAATATATTTTATTTACATTTTAATAAAATAATAATTTAAAAAATTAAATATTTATCGTCTTACATAATAAAATTAAAATATTTTTTTTTCTTTTTTATATAATAATAAATAACAATTAAACACAAATTATTTTTTTTATTCGTCACCCTATCATCCAATCAAGACTGCCCTCGTTATTGACGAACGAGCAGAGCTGATCACGCATTTGCAGTGCCTGTCTCCCTCCTAAAATATGCCGATTTTGCGATGGAATAATCGACCTAATTGAAGTTTGTACTTCGCTTCGCCAAGACCCATCATGCACATTGTGATCGGCATCTTCCCAGTCTACATAGTTTAACGGCAAATAAAGTTGCGAACTTTCTTTACTCAATCTGAGAAAATTGTGCAGAGCTACACAACTCAGAATAACCTTTTCAGCGTTTTGTGGCAGCATGTTGAGAGTGGTTAGTAAAATTCTCCATCTGCTAACCAGAATTCCAAAAGAATTTTCTATAACGCGTCTCGCTCGAGATAATCGTTTGTTATAGATTTCCTTGGCTTTGGGTAGGCTGACTCCGGGAGAAGTCTTCATTAATTGTTTGGTCAGCATAAATGCTGCATCCCCAACGAAAAAATGTGGTAATTTTAAATTCGTCCCCGGCAAATTTTTTTCTGGCGGTACATCCAACTCACCGGCGCAAATGTTTTTCCCAAAATCGCTTATGTTAAAAATGCTCACAAAATAAAGCATACTTAATTGAAAACAAATTACACTTTAAATTAATGGTTTAAAAATTACCTTTGTCACTCTGTGAGCCATATGCACCAACGTCGATGTGAGTAAATATATATCTTGCATCACAGGCAGCCATAAGAACAATACTAAACAATTTTTTATAATTAAAGTATTGGCTGCCTGATCCAGGTGGGCAAGTTAAAGCGATATGCTTTCCGTCTATGGCCCTAATGCAATTTGGGAAATTCCACATCTCCCAAAAATCTTTTGCTATGTCGCAATAATCTTTTTGGGATGGTTCTGTGACGTATAACGGACCAATACTTGTCCATATCGCTTCGCATGTCTCTAATATTATGAGTCGGACAGTTTCTTTTCCGAGTTTCCAACTCCATGCTAAGCTTTGTATGGTCGCTCCTTGAGAAAGATATCTGAAATGATGAATTTGAAGGTATAGGTATATTATGTTAAATTGAAATGACACTTTAATATTAACTTACAATACGGTGAGTGCCAAGCGGCATTCCGTATTTATTCTAATGTTATGCGATGTCTCCATTTCAGGCTTTACTAAATTTAGCAGCAAACCAAAAATATTTTTATTCATCCTCGTATGAATAAAAAATTGGCCAGGGTCCAGCTCCTTAATTTTTAGAAAGGTTACCTTATAATAACCGTTCACATTTCTGGTGCGGTTTATTGGCCGAACACTACATGACCGCTTTGATCCGCGTCTTTCTTTTAAGTCTTTTAAAGTTTTCAATTGGTCAAGAAGTTTAGTTAACTTCTGAAGTTTTACCAACTTTACTTCCTTGCTCATTTTTATTTTTTTTTTGTAAAAATGCCTAATATAAGTCTATTATAGTTAAGCTTTGATATTTAATAATCTAATTATATGTCTACACTATCTAAAATTACTAAACTGTTAACTAAATTTACTAATTCATATATGTATTATGTATGTACACAAATCTAACACTAAAATACCGCAAATATTATAAATTAAACACGTAAAAAAATTAAATTAATCTACCAAACTATCTGATCCTATCTTTACATTAATAATCCTAAGTAATTCTAGTATTTTAATTTATAAATTAACTTATTAACTATTTATCCAAAAACCCAAACTTAACCTATAAAAAATTGACTATAAGAATTAAACTTTAACTAAAAATAACTGAATTTGAAAAAACTATATACATATATTTTTACTAAGGCGCGATTGTATGAACGAGGACAAATGATTAATCCTCTGATTTAGCGTAGTTTGCATTGTATGAACGATGCTAAATCAGAAAACTAATCGATGATTTTATTTTTACCATCCGTTTTATCCTCTCTTTTTGGTGACTGAATCAGAGACTAAAAAAATTAGTTTTTGTTTTTTTGACATTTCAAATGTGATGTATCAATGGTATCATACAAACGAGACATTTTTATAAAAGAATGTAATTATTAAAAATGGACTCAACAAGGAAGAAAATATCAAATTCGGAAATTGAAATGAAATTATCCTCTAAATAAACAAAAAAAAAAAATGTTTAATAAACATCAAGAAAGTAAACGTCATAGAAAAAGTATTGCCAGTCATACAAAAAAATGCTATGAAACTGCAATAAAACATAGGCTAAATTTTTATTTAGCAACGTTCATACAATCGACGAAAAGTAAAATCCTTGAGTAGAGATAAATCATTACTCTCGGATTATTTTTCATTTAGCGGCGTTCATACAATCGGCCCTAAATATCCTATCTATCGTTATTAATAAAATCTAAACTTTTAATTAATCTAATTAATTTTTCACAAAAATAAACAAAAAATCACAAAAATAAAATCGCTGTAAACTTAAGAACTATTAAGCAAACTATGGTCGAACTGTCAAAATGAAATAAAAAAAATTAGGTATCGCTCAGTTTCTTATAATTTTTTTTTTTATTCCAAGTATGGTTACCCCTTAAGTTATTCTGTAGGTGATCCTAGTCAAATAAAGAATAAAGTGCAATTTAATTAAAAAAATGAGAAAAATTAGTGAGCAGTGTAAAAGCAATATGTTGATTTTGGGGCGAGAAAATTTAACCACGCGTGAAATAGCAAAAAGATTAAACATTCCTAAAAGTATTGTCGCGTGGAATATTAAAAAAATGCGAGAGATGGGCACTGGGCAGTACACAAAGAAAGAAAGGCTTTGGAAGGCCCAGAAAGACAACGCCAGTGGAAAATTATTTTTTAATATTACAATGTCGTCGGAACCGGTTTAAAACTTCATCGAACATAAGAGGGGATCTTGAGCGAGCAACGGGAAACCAAATTTCAGCCAGCTTAGTGAGAAAAAAACTTGCTAAAGCTGGTTTGAGAGCACTTAAACCAGTCGAATACTGTTTGCTGCATTTCGTTTCTTTCGTCAATTTGATATAAATGCTGACACCATTTGCCAAAGGAGAAATTAAACAACTCAGGAATGGACAATTTTATGTTAGATAAGCATTGTACAAAAGAATCAAATCGACGCTAATTCGAACAAAGGGCTGAAGCGACATAAATTCTGAAATTACATTTTTAATTATTTATTAGTCTCCACTCTGTTCTCTTTCAATAACTCTAAACAAAAAAAAAGAAAAACTAATTGGTTCCGTTGTTTTTTTGTCTTTCAATTTGTTATGGCCAGCCGTTGCCAGTCATACGACCTAAATTTTCCCATGTCTACATCATAAGCTCTCAGACACTTCTCAGGGGACGGGCTGTAGCAATGGAGTGGCATAATTGTTTGAAACTTGTATCCAATTTATTGCTAAATTGCATCAATTGCTACTCTTTGTAATTCATGTTTGTCTTTAATAAATATTATTTTCGCATAATTATGATTAATCTTAATACCTAATTACATCTCGTATTTTTTATTCATTTAAGTTATATTGTTTGAAATTTTTAGAGACACTATGCAATTAAAAGTTTAAGTGGTATTGTATTTTGTAATAATTCTGACAATGATAATTTATATAATTTAATTTTTAAGAGTAAATTAGTTTTGTTCCCTTGTCCCGTTTAATTTATTAATTATATATATGTTAACGTTTGATAAGAATTATCTACATATGTGTGGTTCTAATTTTATATTTAAACTGGTTTTACGTTCAATCTTTTAATAGGACTTGACTCAATTCTATTTTTTATTCTTCTTCTTTCAAATTATTATTTTTTTGATATTTTCAGTTATACTAGTGTGTAAGATTATAAATTATTTTTGTAATTAATAACCAGGTATTGATAATTGTTTCTCCCCCCCCCCCCCCTCTTTTCGCATTAAGTTACTAGTATTAGACCTCCACCTATTATCCTATAGTTAGTGTGTTAATATAAAATTATATTTTGAAAAAGTTAGTAATGTTAGTCCTTCACCTTAAACTAAATTAGTGTGTTAGTAATTGTTGTGTCTTTACACTTCATTCCACCCTCGGGAGGAATTAAATATTGTTAATATTTAATTACTTTTAATGTAAATACTTAAATTTTAACTGTTTGCTTAAGTTTATAATATGCATTAACATTATTATTATTATTTTTTTAACTATATTTTTATAAATTTCCTCTCCTGATTTTGATACCCATATAAAATGTAGATTCTAATATAGTTTTACTTATAATTATGCCAGCCACCTTATTGAATTGCCATTCAACATCTGCACATTGATTGTAGGATAAGGGAAGGTAATCTCAATATAATAATCTCAATATGTTTGTCCTTCCTTCCATCCAACATCCTACATTAATCTGTCCCAAAATTAGTGACAATATCAGAATTATCCGCATGCAACAGTTCCAATTTAATGTTCTGATTGTAATTTAATAGTTGATAGATCAACCACCTTGGATTTGTTTACCTAAAGGATCAAATAAATCCTCGAAAGGACTGAGTGATAAGAGCGTAATCAATTTCTTTTAAGAATCCGTTAATAGATTTGAGTAGTTTGTCTTCTTTCCTATTTAATAAATCTAGAAATGAGAATTGGTTTAGCGTATCATATTTACTTCTAGTCAATTATATTTTATGCAATTGATAATTATGTGGTTGTTGTTTATGGTTACTCCACAGTAATCACAAATAGGGTTGTCAATATATATTGTAATTTTAAATTTTTTATCAAAAGCGTGCCCTGCTCTTAGTCTTGTAATTAACGATAAATCAGTTGAGTTTAGTTTTGAGTTTTTCCACCAAAATTCCCTGGGGAGTGGGTTGATTAAATTTTTATAGTAGTTTCCTTTGTTATTAATTAAACTATGATATTGGATTTCCCGTTCGTTCTTTATTATATTTTTTTTCATCTTGTGGATATCCCTATATGTGTGTGGTTATGTATAAGTTATTTTGCCACAATGTGATTTCCCTCAATATCTATATGTATGTCCCGGAATCCATTTTATTGTTATACATTTATTTTTATTGTGGCCAGCAAAGTCAAGCAATTTATTTTCATAATGATTTCCTGTGTATTTTGTTTTAGCGGAGATGATTGAGTTACAAGCATTCATGGGGTCGGTGATTATTAAAATTTTATTTTCTTACTTACCCGGGCTAATATAACGGAAATATTTATACCAATACATTCGGCATTTTTAATATCAGTTTTATGTTCTAGCTTAATTGAAACGATTCGAGTTAGGTATGAATAGTGTTAACTTTGATAGATCCGTCCGTGTATATATGGTCCCATTCTTTATATTTTTCTAATGATGATTTGTTAACTGATTCATAATTGATTTGTTGAATGTTTTTATGTTATTGAGACCTCTGATTTTGGTTATAATTTCAATATTTGTATGTTCTGTATTTTTAGGGAGGACTATTTTTGTAGATATTATTTAATTTTTCCAAAAACATTATTCTTGATTTCTAAGCCAATTGATGAATTTTTAAATAGATGTTTGGATATGTACATATTTAAGTGTTTTAAATTTGTTGTTTAACTCGCTCGAAGTTCCCATTGATTCTGCTAGTGTTACTGGAACCGGCATAGTTTTAGAAAGTCCTAAACAAATCCATAAGCAGGCATTGTTGATTTTCTGGAAAGTTTTGTTAACTCTGTATTTATTATGTCCGTAACTATGAATCCAAATTCGATTTTGGGCTTTATTAGTGTTTTATATAATCTCAATAATATTTCTGTGTGTGTGCCACCCTCCTTTTGAGTGAGTAATTTGATTATATTAATAGTGTGTTGTGATTAATTTTTTATATAGTGTTTTGTATCCAAATTATTCGTTATAGTAATTCCTAGAATTTGGGAGAACGTTTCTTCTTCCATTAGAGTGTTATCGATTTTTATTATTATTTATTTTTATTATTTTTGTTAGTAAATAATCTCATAAAGTGTGTTTTGCCTTTATTAATTTCAAGTTTTAAATTATTTAATAGACCTTGGAGTTTTTTAATTGTGTTATTTATGTTGTACTGTAGGGCCTCGAAATTAGCACCACTAATACTGATGATCGTCTGCGAATTGAAAGAGGATTACGTTTATGTTGCTTAAGCTGTGGAGTTCATGCGAATAAATTTTAAAAAGTGTGAGGCTCAAGCAACTTCTTTCGAGTACACCCACAGTAGTAGTATGATCATTATCAGTGGTGGTGTTGGTGTATATGATAGTCTATTAGTTAGAAATAGATACGTTCAATTTATTATTATATCCGAAAATTGTAGTTTAGTCATTTTGTCGATAAGGATTTTTTTATCAACCTTGTCAAACGCTTTACTTATACCCATATTAAGAAGGATACTCTTATCACTATTCGCTTTACTTTATTTAACATGCACATCGAAAGTGCCGTCATTATAATCGCTGATACTTTTATTTTTCCTGAATTCAAAGTTTAAATTATTAAGTATATTATTTGTTATATTATTGTTGTCTAAATATTTATTCTATTTAATAACAGCTTGCTAAAGATTTCTGAGATGGTTGGCAAAAGGCAAATAGGCTTATAGTTTGCTATGTCTTTATTGTTTGGAACCTTTCTTTTTATGGCTATAGATAGTCTTGGCTTTCCTCCAATTTTCTGAGAAGGATTGCCTATTCCAAATTTTATTAAAATTACTGGTAAGGTTATTAGTAAAATTCTTGTTTGATGCAGTTAGATTTTTTATTAACTTGTAATTAATTAGGTCAACGCCTGGAGCAGAATTCTTGAACTTTGAGATTATATCATTGATTTCAGAGTGGTGAAATTGATCTACGATATCCGAGTTACTATGTTCATTTACTAGTAAATCAATATTTTCCACGGAATATGGAAAGTTTAGATTTAAAATTTTTTGTGCTACGTCACTTGGATTGCAAATTTGAATGGATTTTTATTTTTTATTTTGTTAATTATGTTCCAAAGATCAGAGCAATTTGTATTTTTATTAATGCTATTTAAGTATAATAACCAACTTTTTTCTTTTCCCTTTTTATAATTTGTTTCAGTTTTCTAATTATAATTAACAATTCTTCTGCTGTGTATAAGTATTTTTTTCTGTTATAAACTAATTGTTTAGCTTCCTTTCTATCACAAAGTTTCTGTAATTCCTTGTTCCACCATGGTTTTGGTTTGAATGACTTTTTAGTGATAATGTTGTATGTATGTATGCTTGATTATGGTTTCTAAATTTTCTTCTATGTTGTCGATCTCTTCTAGGTTTTGACTGTTGAATCCGAAAATTATTTTTCTCCAGTTGGTTATATTAGTATAATTGACATTATTGAGCCTGAATGTCATGATTATTGAAAAATGGTCACTCCCAATGTTGTCCAGCGAAGTTTTCTAGGTGATTCCACTAATTCTTTACTGCATAATGAAATGTCAGTTGTTGAAGTGGTGTGGTATCTGGCATCTTGCCTTGTATGTGATCCGTTATTTAAGACTTTATAATTGCTGTTGGTTATTTAGTTCGTTATCATATTACCAAGTTTGTTGTGTTTAGCGTTGGCTTCCCATAGTGAATTATGTGCATTAGTATCTACTGCAATGATGTTATTCTTTCGTGAGTTTATAATAATGAGTTTAGAGAACTTGTTAGAGACCTCTATAGGATCTCTGCTGTTCTTTTTCTAGAATGCAGTGATGTTTATTTTCGTTTTTAGATATATACAGTTGATTTTAATTTGTTCTATTCTACTAAATGATGTGGTTGGTGTAATTTTTTCCCAATAAATTTTTTTATTAATTACTTAATTAGTATACCTACTCCTCCATAACCATCACTCCGATTTTCCATTACTTAATCGATATTGTTAAAGTTTAAATTACAGTTGTCGTTTGGCCGGGTTTCGCTAAATAAATAAATAAGTTAATGTTATATAGGTATAAATAAAATGTTCTAATAGGTTGTTATTGTTAGACAGATTTCTTAAATTAATTTGCAAAATGTTGATTTCTTCTTCCATTAATTAAATTTTCTTTTGAATTCATAATTTCTATTAATCGTCATTACTCGAGTTTCAGCTCCCTTCTGGGTTTGTTTTGATTATTTTATTATACTTATTAGAGTTAGCAATTCATCATTTTTTTAGTTGTAATTTAAGATCCTTTAATAAATTATACAATTTTTTTATCTTTTCGTCCGACTGTTTCATTGAATTAACTAATTTTTCGTTCTCTTCCTTTTCTGTATCCAGAATGCTTTTAAATTTCCACATATTTGGAACCACTTGTTTAACCCCGAACATTTTTCCTTTGACTTCCTTATATGAACTTTTGTGTATCGTTATATATTCAACTAACTTCTTTTCTCTTTTTTTTTTTCGAAACAGTTATTATGATTAATTTCGTGTCACTGGCCGCAGAATTTACTACCTAGCCTTTAAATTACACATGTGTGGGTCTTCCATTATTTTCGCACAAGTGCCACATCTGGCATCTCGTTATCGTATGACCGTAAAGGCATTGCCACATAGAGACATGAAAACGAACGATTCGTTCATTTTAAAGGCGTTCCTCGTCATATGAACAAAATAAAAACTTTTTCTGTTCCAGGCTGTCAAGAGCACGTAGAATTGTAGAGAATGCTTTTGGCATTCTTTAGAGTAAATGGAGAGTTTTTTTAAAAAGTTTAGAGATGAAACATCACAGTACGATGAACAACATTGTGTTGAGCTATGTGATTTTTCAAAATTTGGTGAAAAGAAATGTGGAACATCTTTAGCATTCATTAACAATTGTACATCTCCCCGAAGCCAATTTAAGCACGACAAATAGATGTTCATTTCCAGCTTCGAAGGGCTATGATATTAGAGAGAAATTCGCAAAATGGTGTATCAAAGAAGGCGATGGACCATTTCAGTGCGAATTAATATAAAAATGAAAAAAATTTTGTATTTATGAAAATAATTTGTATTTCATTAGAATTCAGTCTTTATGAGTGGTTCATGAATTTATATAATTAAAAGTATTTGTATAATTAATAATAAACTGGATAATTGAAGTGTTGAACTGGAGTCTTGAAGTGTTTGCAAACACGAGACCTGTAATTGAAGCTTTTATTCATTATTTAAATGCCGAACAAGGCTTACAAAAAAATTGTTCCAAAGGCGGTGTGGGAGTGGGCGCAGAAACATTTAAAGTTGTTATTGCGTTTAATATTTTGTCCGCCACATCTACATTTTTCTTCCCACGAATATCTTGGGTCGTCCTTTTAATCGCTAGAGGTGCTGAATCTTCTTCCTCCTCTAAAATTAAATCATCCTATTGAAATGACCGATTGTTCTAAAATAAACGTAGTACGATTCCTGCGTCTCATTGATGCGATATAAGAGAGATATTTGCGAACTGGTGTGGTGTGTCAACGAGGGAGATGTACCATTTCAATATAATATGATTCAAATAAAAATACATTTTTTCTTTTTGTTTTTAGACATATAAAAATAATTTCTATTATTTATTAAATATTATTTCATTTTAAATTAAATACATTTTTATTTCAATTCAATAATTGTCAGCCTCAAATATTTCATATTGTACATTAATATTAACATTAACTTATAAGGAACACGACATCCTCGAGCGCTCGTAAACATTTCATTTGCATTACCAACTGTTGGTATTTTGTGAGATTCTCTGCTTGCCGAGGTAAACAAACAAAAAGTTGTTCTAAAAGTGGAGGTGGTGGTGGTGGTGGTGGTGGTGGTGGTGATGGTGGTTGTGATGGTGGTTGTGATGGTGGTGTGATGTTTAAAGATGTAATAGAATCAAATATCCTCTCCCCCATATCCTTATTATTACGCTTCTTTTTCGCTGGCGGTGATGAAATTAGTGGAGATGGTTTCGACGACGAATTAATAAATACATCTTCGAAGCCGTCTTCAACTTCAATTATCTCATCAAAAGGGTTGCTTTCTGGATTTTCACTCGTATCTGCCGAGTCCGTGTCCGTGGTTTCAAAATTGCTCATCGTGCTGAAATTAAATAAATGTGATTTCAATACTTTTTTTTATAGAATTTTTCAAAATAAATTTTTATAATAATACATAATTATTTACTTATAAAGTGTTTACAATGAAATTTTCGTAAGCTCGATCAAGAACTTTAAATTTTGGTAATGTTTCCAGTTGGGAACTGAAACCACAGCTGAGCCACTTGGGATACTTTGTTCCGCTTTAAACAAGCGGCCAAATGTATCTCTCAGGTTGGTCCATTTTTTTTGACACTCGACCACTAAAATTTACAATGAAAATTTAGAAGTTTAATTGATTAATTATTTTTAATTGCTAAATAAAAATATTTACTAAAGCTATAATTACCTGATTTTCCCAATACTTTTGAAACAGCGTTCCAGCTTGTTACAACTCGTAATTGCAATTAGTCGTTGCACAATAAGGGGTTAACTAAAATTATGTTTTTTGTTTGTTTTGATCGATCGGAAAAACGATGACCAATAAGATAAAAAAAATAGATCAGTCTGGAGTTAAGTGTAATGTTCGAATCACCTACTATTATTGTGATTGTGCAACACCTAACTGGGATTATCTTTGGTGTTTTGAATTTTTTTTCTTGCTGAGCTGAAAGTTTAAGTTCCATGTAATAAACTTGTTTAAAAAACAAAAATATTTACAAATAAATAAAACAAATCAAAACGAAGACAAATAAACTAATTATAGTTTGTAAATCATTAATTTAAATTTAAATTTAAATTTCAACGATCATTTGGACTATATTGCTAAAAAAATGAATAAAAAATTGGGACTTTTTCCAAGTTATTTAGATTCAATGCTTTGTACTAATAGAGAAGTTCACAGCTATAATACGAGAAATACTCATTTTCGATTACCGCTGTACAGTAAATCTTTTTCACAAAGGTCATTAGGGTATAATGGAGTTAAGCTGTATAATTTATTAAATAATTTCTATACTTTAGGTGAATTACGAGAATTACCAAAGATAACTTACTATTTAAATTAAAACTTAAACAAATGTCACTTTTATTTTATTTATATAATTAAAACAAAAAAACAAAAATGTCATATATTGATAAATAAATAAATAAATAAATAAATAAAAAATAAATAAAATAAATAAATACATATATTATAATAATAAAGTTAAGATAACAGTGATAAAATAAATTATGAACTGATGTAATTTAAACAGTTAGTGCTAAAATGTTATTGTAGAAATTGAACGTGTTAGACCAATAATTATGAGTCTTAATAACAGAAAACATTAGTAGTGAAATGAATTAGAAGTGTGTGGTGTGCTGCTATGTATATAAATTGTGTAATGCAAATTAATCTTAAATAATAAATAATTTATTGATGATTGCATTTGCATCTAAATACGGTGTTCATAATATTTTTTTTTCTGTGTCGTGATGTACTGGTCCGTTGTCAAGGACAGACAATAACATTCTATAATTACCACGTAGAATTGTAAACCGTGCTTGATACTAATATCACAGATTAATTAAAATACAAAACAATAATATAACGCAAATAATACTAACAATTATGTATATAAGTTTCTGTTAAAAGTAGTAATAAAAAAAAAAAATAAATAAATAAAACACGATAGCACAAACCTACATAACAATTAGTATTCGTTGCTTGTGATACAATCATAATAACTACAAATTATAAATTTCAAAAACGAATACAATCACTTTATAACAAGCAACCTAACACAGCAATCAACATACCATCTAGCAAAATATGATGTCATACACCATCTCATATTCATTATACAGCATGCCGCAGTAAAGTTAAGTTTCTTTTACAAAACAAATATTAAATAAATCATTTAAAAATTAACAACATAAATAAATTAAATAAATACTAACATTATATATTAGTAATTTCTTGTATTTAGTTAAGCTTAGGGATAGAACAGGGTTTAGTTTGATTTAATATTTAGCCAGTTTCATTTTGATTTGTTTTGATTATTTTCTTTTCGTGATAAAAATGTACCTGTTTATGTTGAATTATCAATAATACATATTTATTTTCAATTATGAATTTACAATTCTGCTTTTGTTTGCTCAGTTAACCAAAGATAATTTCTAAGATGAGATAAATTCAAAATATTAGTGAGGTGAGGATGAAGACCGGATTAGTGTTTATTAAGGTAGGTAGAATGACTAATGGTTGGTTCCTTTTTATTTGTTTTTTTTCGGAACAAGCAGCTTTCACGACATGGATGGACACCACCAAAACCCCACCCCAGACTGTACCATAGCCGGGTAAAAGTGCTGCAGGTGGTAACTCCATAGTAAAAATCTAAACAAAATTTCTATAACAGGCCGATCATTTGATCGCACTGTTACAAGCTGTTCTCCTTTTTAATTTTAATTTTGTAGTTTAGTTAATTTTAATTTTGTAGTAATTTTAAGTTTGTAGTCCGCCATTTTTTTGTTGTATATACAAGGATGCGCCTCAACTTCAATTATAAGTTTAATATCAAACTCTCCCTATAATTATAATAACATTTATTTATATTACGAGTATTTAAAACTTTAAATATAATTTCTGTTTACTGACCATATTCATTTTTACTTGTTTTTCTATTTTCTATAATTTATCGGTGAAATAGAAATTTTTTAATACCTTTCCCGTTAAACATACAAAGCAATTAAACGTGTAGCAAAAGAAAAAACACAAGCAACACGAAGTGAGGTTAAATCAAAACGAAAAACAATTTCGCTAAGAATTTGAGGGTGAAATCGGAATTCGTTGAAATGAAGAAGACGTTAGGTAACGATTAAAATTATACCATCTACTCACGACATCGTTAGGAAAAACGATAGAATTGAATAATGAATATTTTTCAATTAAATTTGTAAAATTATTGAAGTTTTTCTAGTTTAATTATTAATTGATGTTAGATGTTACTTTATACCGTTTCTGTAAGTAAGTTTTATTTAAAAATGTCTCCCTTTTAATCATAAATGGAAAATTCGTTTGTGCTATGTGGCAAGGACTTAATTCATGCATTTTTTACAATACATTGGATTCGGTATGTTATGGCTGACTTTGATTAAAATCACAGATAAGAATAGACAGATGTGGATCTTGTATGGGCCATATTTACATTCTAAATTTCAATACCAAATTCCAATCTAATCCTTTTAGAGCAGGACGTATACATTATAAAATAAAATTTTCCTTGAAGTTGGTTTCCCAGCAAACGTGAGTTCACTAGTTTTAACATTTTTTTGTTTGCAACCAATTTTTTCGCTTTAATGCGAAACGAAACTATGTAAAATGTACTTGCATCTCATTCTATAGCCACCTTTATAAAAATAATAAAGATTTAATTGTTTATGTTTTTGTCATTATTATGTTAGCCTCCATCTTGTTAAAATATTCATGTGATTAATTAAATTTGCTTTTAGTTTTGAAAATAAAATTATTGTTGTGTTGTATGTAGTGTAACTAAAATTTTTATAAAAGTGTACATATTTAATTTTAACTAGTCATTTAAAAAGAATACTAGTAGACTTTTAGATTTTTCAAAAGATTTGTTGACAATTATAAAAATGATAAATCAATTATAAAAAGGAAAATGATAACCACAGGAATGTTCAAAATAAAATTATATTAGAGACTTTAGTCGACGTCAAAAAAATTAACCGATCTATTGAAAAACTGGCTGGTGAAGAACATAATAATGCGGTTGAGTTTGAGACCACCTTTCCGATAAGGACAATTGCGGAATACTTAAGTAATATGTAATGGCGCTTAGGAGATTCCAAATATATTACAAAATCAGTAAGTTTCCTTGTAATAACCTTAAGCATATTATATATTCTCTGTACTTATTGAAGTTTTGTTAGTAGGAAGCTAATCTTCCTTCCATACTGGAAAGTGTTTTCCGCTTTATAGCAACGGATGAATTGTACCACGGATTTAATTTGATAACGAATTAATTTAAACTTCCTGATTTTTGTGATCAAATTTAAAATTTTTACAAAATAAAAATATTTTATTTACCTGTACCATTGCGTTTTATTTAATGAAATAGTAAAAATACTTTAAAAGTGTTATACATACTATAAAAACTGCTTATAAAAAACTACTTTAAAAGTAATACCATCGAAGTAGTTTAAAAGTACTTTTTATATACGGAATTAGCTAAGAGTGTGAAAGAGATAGCTTAATTTTTTTTTATAATAAGTGGAAAAGAGAAAGATAGATTTTTTTTTTTTTTAAACTGGCGAATTTTTTCCCGACGTCCTCTGTTTTTTCAGTAGAAAAAAAGTACTTTTATTCACAACTTTTAGGCCCGTTGTACATTTCAGCTAAGCTAAGCTAAGCGATGTGAGCTAAATTCTTATCCCCCGGTTGAAAATAAAAAATTTTAATGGGAAGATATAAAATCAGCAATGTTTGTTTGTATAAGGCTAGCTATCAGCTGGAAAATGCAAAGGGATGAGCTAGGCGAGCTAACAAAGCTAACGAAAACTAAATTTCTCGCTTAGCTTAGCTGAAATGTGCAACGGGCCTAACACCACTTCTGGAAGTACTTCAACGTTTGCTGGGTTGTTTGCTTTGATATAATCATAAATAGCCATGCCATGTTTGCTTTGATATAATCAAAATAGCCATACGTAAAAAAACATAAAAAAAGACAGAAATATACGTCCTGCTCTAAAAGGATTGGATTGGAAGTTATTGAAATTCTGGTATGTAAATATAGCCCATACAAGATCCACATCTGTCTATTCTTATCTGTGTTAAAATATTGTCGTATAAAAGCACGTTATTTGGAATCGTATTAGCCTGAAAAGTGATTTTAACTAATTCCATTAATATTTTAGTATTACTTGATTTATCCCACTTATGCATTCTTTCTACATTGACAACTTCGAACTTCGACTTTATATTCTGTATCAAGTCTGCCTCAGGTATATCTGTTGGAATATCTCTAATTACACAAATTGTTGTGTTTAAATTGTCTGGTATAAAGCATTCATAACCGTCAAAGGCTTTAATTAGTTTATTTTGAATACATTTATTCGTATCGCTATAATTTTTGAATGTAATAGTGGCCATATCCCTGCTAGTATGTTCCACGCTATCTACATTGATTATATTGTTTGATTTTAAAGCTTGTCCAATTTTCATTATGTTTAATCTTTCTGTCTTCATAATCACTTTGAAGGGTCCTCTATCCTGAATTGAGTATATGTTGATTGGTTTAGGCTTTGATTTTAGTCCCTTGAATAGGAAATTAAATTTCTGGTATCATCGTTCACTTTCATCATTGTACTTGTTGACGGCGTCATATCCTCCATTTTATTTGTATTCACTATATGCATTTTTCTGTTTGTATTTTCACTTTTTATGATGTCTAACTTTTCCCCATCACATCACATAGCACGTTTATTTTCTTGTATTTCTAATACTTTTGTTTAATATTATTTTGATTTGGTTTTTGATCGATCTTAGAAGCAAACACGCTATCCGTTTCTAAATTATTACCAAATTCGTCTTCCGAGAATGCCGCGGCCACGGTTCTTTTTATTGGAAAATAGGTTTCCCCAATTCCTTTAATATTTATGAAATCCCCAGACCAAATTACGCTCTATAATTACCCAATCCTAATCTAGGACTTACCTGATCCTTTTGTGTATTTATTATTTATAAAGTTTAGTAAGAAAGTTTTTATTTTTAATCTATTCACAATCAATTATTCATTTACATTTTTTTTTTTTCTAAAATAGCTATCACTATTAACACTTTTAAATACTTTCCACTTGGATGTCACAATCAGCTATATGGGGTTCCGTTGTTTTTACCGTTTTTCTATAGGACGAACGGTACAAGTGTGTGGTTTCGATACATTTTTTCCAATGCAAGTGACTCAACTCAAAGAATCTAAAAAATTTGAAAATAAATATTTTCTTTTTAATTTTTATTTCCCACTTTTTTATTTACTTTAACTAGAATCAATTAATTAATTAATTCATGTAATACCAATTATGCAACCGGTCCTAAGACCATTTATGTGTTTTTTAACAAATAACACGTAGAAGTATATTAGTATTAAAGAACAATTATATTTAACACCCCAAAGATAGACAGGTACCCATTAAATTTAAATTTTCAAAATTAAAATTTAATGGGTACCTCTACCTGTCTATCTTTGGGGTGTTAAAAATAATTGTTCTTTAATGCTAATATACTTCTACGTGTTATTTGTTAAAAAACACATAAATGGTCTTAGGACCGGTTGCATAATTGGTATTACATGAATTAATTAATTAATTGATTCTAGTTAAAGTAAATAAAAAAGTGGGAAATAAAATTTGCTTACACAGGAATAGAGCTGTTGTAAATGTGAAAGAGAAGAATTGTAATTGAATTTAACTGTATTAGTATAATTCGCTAATACTGCCTGTATACAATACATTCCTATATATAGAATGTAAAATTGTTGTACAATCAATCCAGTAGCCATGGCCTGATGAGAGGATTGATTTTTTCATAATCATAGGCTCATCAGTTCGAAACTGGATGAAATTCGATTACAATTTTTCAGAAAAATATTAACGTCATAATTAAAAAGTTTTCTTTTTAAATCTTAATTGGGGGTTAGTTTTAGTAAAAGTAGTGTTTCAAAATGCTTCTTTATGACGTTAAATAATTTAAAAACATATTTGGTGATCCTGTTTTGTTGTAAATATACTAACACAGTATTTCGTTTCTGGTTCACAATTTAAGTTTTTTCGCTTAGGCCCTTTTATTAAATTAGCGTCGAAATGTACAGTTTGAGTTAAGACTACCATTTTTAAGGTACATCTGTGTCTTATATTTGTGATGTATATTTATATTTGCAACATTCTTAAATAATATTGGCAGCTTATGTGCTGGAAATTGGGATCGATTCAGATAATGATGCTGAATGAGAACTGAATTATGCTGCATGATACTGATGAATGAGGCGTTTTAACTTTTTTGGTATATTGAAATGCATTATTTTGTGTATATACATATGTATAAATTTCGTTTATGTAATTCTTGTAAAATTTGCAAAACTTTGGTTGGACGCTTTCCTAGATGTGGAGCATTGCAACATCTGCGTTTAATGGTCACAAAGTAGTTTTCGATGTAGCTGTTGCTTCTTCGAACACCATTATTTAATATTCCAGCGCACAATGGAAGATAAGTCACATACTTTTTTAAAAACTTAATAATAAATTCTGAATTGTAGAAATTATCTATTTTAGTAGTATTTTCGCCAGAATCGCTTTTGTTTTATTTGGGAATCGTTTGAGGGAAGTCTTCTACGGAGTTACGGATTTGCTTTTTTCTACGCTTTCCGTTTCTGGATATTGCCAATTGCGCGAGATGAGGAATAACGAATATATAATTTATTTTATTAACTTATTTGCATTGGAGGAAGTAGCAAAATGACTTTTACATCCCGTGTAATATTTTTAATTAAATGTGGGCAACACAATTATACCAGTGTAAATTAAAACCAATTTTGCGTTTGAGCTTTGGAGTAACAAAAAAGTTGTTAAATCAAATATTCCACCATATTCATTCCATAGAATGTATATAAAATTGAATTTATTTAGACAAAACTAAAACCAGATACTACTGCATCAAAAACGGGACAAATATTAAGTTTATTTTCCACAAAAAATTTAAATATTCGAAGCCAAGTTACAATAGTTTCAATAGGAATGACTTGCTCTTATGAAGTCACTAACCGGGTATGGGTCACTTATATCACAATCATTCACAGTTACAGGAATAACAATGGCGTGCGTAATATTGTAATAGATCAGAAATGATCCGGTATATGGAGAACTAAGCCTCCAGCTGTGGCATCTATATAGGCAATAAACTCGTTTCCCCTAATTTATTTTTGAATAATTTCAAAATCCCATTTTCATTTTGCTTTATGTTATTACGTAGAATGGATCATGTGACAAATTTTGAATATACAGGATGTGTTGTACTTGAGTGTAAATATTTTCATGGATAAATCCTTGATTAATTTCAAGCAAAAAATCGTTCCTGAAGGGGCGTCCATTTTCATTATTTACTGAGATACAATGCTATAAAGAAAATTAGTTTGTGATGGAAATAAAATTAAGTATTAATTGCTCCAAAGTTAAATAGTCTAAGCCAAGCATTTGTAATAATACTATTTTTAGGGATACGTAGTCCATTCCTTTATTTAAATATTAATGTATAAACTTTGAATTTTATTTAAATATCACTAAAATTTAGCGTTTTTCCACAGATAAGTATATCAGATGACTCATCTAAAGCACTGTTTGCGGTTTTTCAAAATTGGCTGATAAACGCGCCAATTTGATGTGATACAAATATTAACTTCAACCTGGAACCCATAATGACGAGACATCTATAAATGAACAGCTAAACAAATTATTTGTGTTTACTTTTATTTGTTTGTTGTTTTTTTTTTTTTTTTTTCATTTTTTCCGAAAGATTTTAATATGAATAAAATTCCCAATTCATCTAGTAACATTTTCTATATTGTACTACATATAAATGCATTGGCTTGGCAATGATGTTACTTTTTTGTGTTTCGCCAAATTTGATTTTTATTTAGCTATTTTTCACCTGAGTATGTGTAAAATGGAGTTAGCTGTGGAATTTATCCGCAAGAGCTTCTTTATGAAAAAAGAAAATTGTGCTGACCTTCAATTTCTTCATTTTGTTGTTACTAAATGCTTAGAGTCTGCATGTTAAACTTTTGGCTATAATTTGTAAGGCAGTTAAAGGAAACAGTAATTGCGCAAGAGTTCTTAATGCTTTAAGCCTTAACAAATTGTATATGTATACTGTCATACTAAACATGTTTTATACATATGTATAACCACAGAACATGCGTTTTCAGAAAATTGATGTTAAAGTTTTGAAACTAGTGTATTTTGCAAAAAAAAAAGTGAAAACCGTTTTTCTTATTACGTGTTTCTCAATTTAGTTTTAATTATTTTTTTAAATTCTAATGATAAAGCTTATTATTAGCTATCGAATAGCATCAATAACTCAATTTGGCCAAAAATGTAGTTATGTAAAACATGCTTAACACGGCAGTTTCCGATGATTTATATAACTTATTAATTACAACTGTTCAAAGCTTATGTTCGATTTCGGTTTATTGCATAAAGTAACACTAGTAGTTGATATTTTACTCTTCAGCGCAGTAATGCTCCCGCACATAAGAAGAGGCATTTCCACAAAATTATTGAAAAATCTTGAATATAAGTTGTGGTGTAGGCCAGTGCAAGGGTTCGATTTAAACTTGCGAGAGTTTAAATTGAGATAGAAAATATTCACGATCTAGAAAGACTATAAATTTGTGGCAGGCTCCTAAGGAAACCGAGTGGGATAAATTTTTAGGTGATTTTATCATAATGTTGTTGAACCACTTGCGAAATGTTACAAAGACGCAACAAAAAAAATCGGGGTAGGCTGTGTCTTCTTCACGGCCGTAGGTGTTTTCCGTGATAACGTTTATAAGAGGTGCGAGAAATGGCACGATGTATAGGTTTGTTAAAATAAATTTCGAACATGCGGTGTAAAACGTTATCACGTCAAAAGAGACCATATGCGTAGAAAAATAAGTGACTAAATCACTATATCACTATTAGTATCACTTTAAAATAATTTTAAATTTAAGTGGTTTACCGCTTTTTTTTAATTTGTCCATGTTGCACAAATAATAAATATGAGGACAAATTTGCCTGCACAACTAATTTTGTTAAAAACTATTAAATTAACTGTAATTTTTCCTAGAATTAAAATTTATAATTTTTTTTGATCGGAATGTAAAGCAGAATATATATGTAAGTTAATTAAGTTGAAATTATTATTTTCAAAAAGATTATTAACTATAAAATTTATAAAGTTGTTTATATTAGGTACATTACATTAAAAATTGAGCATGCACAAATAATTTTATTATATTATGCCAAATATGAAATACGAATAAGTGAAAATGTTGATGACTAAATTAGGGAATTTCAAGAATGAATTCAGGCCTTAATTCATGTTGATATAATAATGCATAATTTGAATTTATGGAATAATAATTTTTTGACAAATAAAGATTAAGGAAGCAATGCGCGTATTCGTCTGATTGAAATTTCCCCTACCGAGTAATTTTACGCCATAAACGCGTATAAATGGTAAACAAAGTGTGAAATTGAATCATTATAAATTACGAAAAGTTCAAGAATATTAATTAGTTTTATTTTATTGAGCTAATGATTTAAAATTAAAACAAATTTTTGAAGTATTGGTTTAGGGCTCTTTTTACTTAAAAACTTAATTACAGCTTTAGCTTTCGATTTCCTATTCGATAACGCTTTTGAGAATGATTCCGAATAGGAATCGAAAGCTAAAGCTGTAATTAAGTTTTTAAATAAAAAGAGCCCTAAACCAATATTTCAAAAATTTGTTTTAATTTCAAGAATATTGTTTCCAAAAATAATTATTTTATTTAAAAGCCAATATGTACAATAAAATCAAACGATTTATACTTTGTTTGGGTGCAAAAGTGGTAATGAAAAAACCAGTAATTTTTAGTTAAATTAAATAAATAAATAATTTTCCAAAAAATATGAAAATATTGAAATTCTGGGTCAACTTTTGTCGCCGGAACGAAACATTTCTTATTATTATAGAAATACGCTTATTTGTGGTCAACATTTCACCCTAGATAACTTTGAAAATAACATACGGAGAATAAGTACGAATTATTGTGCACAGTTTAATCTGCCACAAACTTATCTTGTGATTTTCAAGAGTTGTTGTATCTCCGCAATTAAAAAGGGTGATATCATAGACTAAAGTAATATTACAGATACGTCTTAATACGAATAAAAAAAGTAGTTCCAAAATTGGTATACATACACAAATAGCTGTAACACAAAACGTACACATGCTTCTAATCTTCTTAGAAATGAGGTCTAATCTTCTTAGGAATAAACAAATATATTTTGATATATTTTATACAATGTCTAGCGGTTTTAAACCAATTTACCATAGGAATACGAAAGTATTGGCAAATTCATTGATTGATGGATCAAATAATAGTACAACAAATAACAATGTCGACCAAAACCACTTAATTGATCAAACTCCAGAGTTTCATCAAATGACGATACAGAAAATGAATACCAAGTCGATAATGATTCGCTAAATTTAAGGCCGAATAAAAAATTTGAAAATACCGTAACCAAAATTTATATTTTGCTTTAGTTAGACTTTATTATTTTATTTGATAAAGTTGTTGGAGTAAGTAATAAATAATAATTGTTCCTGAAGTACAAGTAAATCCTGAGGGAGACGAAGTGAAGGTGGTCTATGGTCTATCAAAACCTACATTAGAAATATTGGAAGCTAAGTAATCTTTAGACACAATTGTCAAATCACTCAATCGGGGGATATTTACACATAATAAAAAATTATTTAAAAAAATTTATTATGCTGATGTTAACAAAATTTCTTGTCACACAAAAGTAAAGAAATTGCTTTATCGTGCCCGAATATATTTTCGCTCTAATGTTATAATTAGTTGTGCTTAAATAAATTAAACAACAAACTTAAATAAAACATTTTATTTTAAAAAAACAATTAATATTGGTATACTTTATAACACATTAATGAGTTTTCAATAATAAAATTCCTTGTTTCGACGTCATCCACTTTGCTCTTCACAAATAGTAAAAAAATTGTCAATTGGTGCTTTAAGCTTTCCGACATCAAATTTCACCATATTTAGAAGGGGGTTCCAAATCATTTTTAATAATAAGATTTTCGCATCGTAAAATTTTAAGTTTTTGGATTATTTTACAAGCAAAGAAATCTTATATCAAATATCGCATGGAATTTTTCAACCGGAACATCACAATTAAAAAAAAAATTCAGAAATATCTGATGGATGGTGACTTGTTCTACAGCTTCAGAACTCAAAGGTTCTACATCTTCTCCGATGTCACTTGTTAAATGCAGCAAACTTGAATCAATATCTCCTGTTCACAATTTGTGCTTTGACTTTCGTGTCAGCCAAACGTTAAAAAATATTTTTAGTTTGAATTTTTCAAAATTTTGATTTTTAATTTGTACAGGGTGGCTGATGAATTTTGCTACATTAAGAAACTCAAATAATTTTTTTTTCAGTGTATGGAATTCATTTTTCTTTTATTCATGTTAAAGCTCATTCAATTTTATTAAATATAGCTTAATTAGTTTTAAAAATAATGGAATTTAAATACCCCCCCTGCTCGTTGATGCATGTGCGGCATCTTACCAAAAAGTTGTTCATTACTGCTTGGAGAGTTGAGACAGGAATAGCCGCAATTATTTCTCGAATGGATTGCCTTAGTTCATTCAAATTTGTTGGTTTTGTTTTGTAGACTTCCTGTTTGCAATAACCCCACAAGAAAAAGTCAGGTGCAGTAAGGTCAGGCGACCTGGGTGGCCAACGGAATGTGGAGTTTCTGCTTATCAATTTATTGGGAAATTTTCGTCGCAATTCTGTCATAACAGGTTGGGCTATGTGAGGAGCTGCACCATCTTGCTGAAACCACACAGAGTTGAAAGAAATTCTCCTTCGGCGTAATTCTGGATAGAAAAACTCTCTCAACATGCTCAAGTAACGGTCTCCAGTAACCGTAACGGTGTGACCGTTTTCTTCGAAGAAGTAGGGCCCGATAATGCAGCGTGATGAAACTGCACACCACACTGTGACACGAAGTGGATGCAATTCCGTCTCATGGAGTGACTGTGGGTTGGAAGCACTCCATATTCGACAATTTTGTTTGTTTATGTTGCCGTTTAAATCGAAATGGGCCTCGTCAGACATGAAAAGACAGTTCAACATGTTTCCATCCTCTTCCACCATTTGAAGCATCTTCTGGCAAAATTCCAAGCGAATCGGCAAGTCTGCAGCGTTCAGTTTGTTGGCCAATTGAATTTTATATGGGAATAAGTCCAAATCTTTGTGCATAATTGACTGTAATGACTGTCTGCTTATACCCATTTGAGCAGATAAGCTTCTTGTCGAAACACGTGGATTGTTTTGTATGGCAGCAGCTACAGCAGCGATTGTTTCCTCCGTTCGAACTGAAGGGTTTCGATGGTAAGGTCTTCTGTTGACTGTCCCATGCTCGGCAAAATTGTTTACAAGTCTCATTATGGTCCATCTGCTCGGAGGATTGCCGCCAAACGTGCGCCTGTACTCTCTTTGAACCGAAACTACGGACTCCAGAGCGTGATAGCGGCGGACAATCCAAATTCTTGTTTCAGTGTCCCAGTTATCCATTTTTGTTAAATGTAAAAGTCAATCTGCAAAATAAAAAAAAAATTAACTAGATTCATTGAATAGAAAAAAAGTTATTCAATTTTTTTTTGGTAGCGGCTTTCATCAGCCACCCTGTATACCTGTAGAAACCCGTGATGCGAGGGGTATAAAATAAATTCAAGCAAGTACCAAACTAAGTGTCGTTAATCTTTCATTGGTCACAACTTTGGATTGAAGTAGAGTCAACCGGTCAAGATGCTTCAACTACGCAGTTGAAGTTGCCTTCAATAATATGAAATACGGAGTACTTATTAAAATATAAGCAGAACAGCAAATTGCCTACACCATTCGGAATGGCAACATCTTAGATGTAATCTTGGCTGAACCTATGTATTTTTCTTAACAAAATTAAGTTGTCTATCTCTTGAGTTTACACACTATTATAAATGAGCTTCCACGCTCAAAATAGCATGTTTATGATGAAGTGACAATTCTAAATTCAAGTTACTTAATAAATAAATGAAATGCTGGAATATTTGCTTTGAACTTTGATTGTGGTTATTTCAACTACGTTAATATTATTTATTTATTTATATTATATATATCATTACAGTGATTACAATCGGCTATACCAACATGTTAAAAAAAAAATAAAAATTAATTTGTAAAAATGATATACAACACAAAAGGAATAAAAGATAGATAGAAAACGCCGACTATTTAGTTATTATTACATAAAAATTTAAATAAAGCTTTCTTAAACGACTCTCTGGACAAGTTGAAATCAAAAACATCATAAACTGAATTAAACTCTCGCGATGCTCTCAAAAGTGGTTCCGAAAGACCGTAATTAATTGATTCCTGGTTAATGAGTAACAGTCCATCGCGTGAAAGCAGTTCAGTACAATCGATTCGAGAACTGAAAATATCGCAAATGAACAATACCGATGCTGCAACACGTCGACAATCTAATCGGTGCAGATTCAATAGGTTACAGCGACCTTGGTAGGGTGAAAGAATATATTCAACAGACCGTGTAGACGGTAGACAACGAAGTGCATACAAAACAAACTGCTTCTGAACACTTTCTATCCTATCCGAATGACAGTGATAAAATGTTGACCACACCGGCGATGCATATTCCAAAATAGAATGAACAAAAGAACCGTACAGTGATGTTAGAGTAATCGGGTCGATGAAGTCCTTACAGTTCCGCTTAATAAAACTCAACATAATGTATGCCTTATGTATAATGGTGTTAATATGTCTAGTAATGGTGGCATCAGCTGAAAAAATTAAATTGATGTATGGATGGATTTCAGTTGGTTCCGTTGGCTGCTCTTGATTTAAGAAAAAATATTTTCAATTGCGTCTTGATTGAACCTATAAATTAATAGATAATCAACGCGTACATTCTCCGGTATTGTATTATTATTTTAGTGACTTCCATAATGCCATTCAAAGTGAAAAGTTAACTGTTGAAATAGTAAACAGTTTTTTTATTTACAAGTGTATTTTAAATGTAATCTATCATGAAAATCATAAATTTATCTATTTCGCCATCAATTGTGTAAGAAGATTTAAAATTATTCTTGTTAAATTTTGTTTTTGAATTTAAATAGTCAAATAACTTATCAAATTTTTCAATAAATGTATAAGTTAAAATCGCTGCAGTCATATTCTCCGATGATTTCTTTTTTATGTTGAACCGTTGCTTTAATCCCTGCAGCAACACTCCTGCTGAAAATTTGTGTTACTAATTTAACCCTAATTTTTTCAAACGAATTAGAAAAATGAGGTGCATCAAAAATGTTTACAATTTCTTGATTTTTATGATTAAATATGGGACGTTCGATAGACAGTCCCAACATGTTAAAACATTTACAGCGTTATCTTTTAATCCTAATTCCAAGCATTTGTCAATATTTTCCTGGACAAATAAATACAATTTATCAGCCAAAAGGCGATTATGGGAAACGAAAGAACTTAAAACATATTTCCAGTTAGAAAAAACTCCTCTTCCCATAAAACAAGATATCAATTGTCCTATAATATTTTATCGCTGACTTCCAAAATCTACAAAATCATCTGATCGAAGTAAGTATTGTAAACCAAATCACTTTTTATATAAATTTCGCCTAACATTAAAATAGCTTCTTTTGAATCGTCGGTCCTTTCAGAAACTTGGTCTTTTATTTTATGTAAAACAGTTTCATTAAAACCAGGAGTTAAATATGTTATCGGTTGCTAACGGATTAATGAAGACTTTGACGGCAAATTAGATTGTAAATTGTCTCGCATATCTGTTTGCATTTGATGATCGATAATGATATTTTGCGCGATTATTTTCTGATCCTCAGGCCTTTTCCGTGTTTTAAGTCGTCGTATGTTTGTCAACATTTTACAAAAACTTTTAGAATTTTTATTTATTTTCTAAATGGATTGAAAAGGATAGTGGATCATTATTAATTTCAAAATTAGGTTTGGGTTATATAATTTGTGTTATTGATCACACTAATTTCACCACTTATTGGATCTAAAGTAATTTCCAGATCGAAGGTTTCAAAAATATCATCGATTGATAATATAGGTATCATTGACCAATTATCATTGGAATAAGAGTCAAGCAAGGTTTCAACTGTAATCGTATTGTCATTTGAAAGCAAATTATTCATTAAAACAAGCAAATTTTTTGTTTGGACAGTCCTCCTTAAGCCCTTCTTGGAAAAACTGCCTTAATAAAATGTGGTTCACAAATTTCTAATTTTTTTTGTAGCTGACTTTTTAAATAACAGTTATACAATAGCAATCCATTCCTCATATTTTTTGTGAGTTTTCTCTAATTTGAAAAGCCGTATGTTCTGTCTCCTTGACGAATTACACCCTTTGACCGCACACATAATTTCACTTTTGACCACATTTGAATCCATTTTCAATGTAAATTAGATGTTTAATAAAATATTTGTATAGTAATTAAAAAGAAAACTAGGTAGTATATTCCAAATTGAATCAATTAAAAAAAAAAACAAACTAGAAACTTCAAAAATTCCTCCAAATAACAACAATAAAAAATTATAACAATTAGTCACCTAACGGTTACAAAAATAAAATTTGTATAAGTTGGTGTGGTGTGTACAGATATAAAAACATTAAAAAAAAATTTTACAGAAATCAAATTAAGTTTCCTAAAAATATGATTTTATGTACGAGATATGATATACAAATACTCAAATTTTTAGTTTTTATCATAAAGAAATGCAAGATTCTTCCAACCAGACTCGTATTGATCGAAATCTTCAAAATAAATGTATGTTTTTATAACTTTAAACTTTAATTAACGCAGTAACGTAAGAAAAGAAAGCAACAAAAAGTGTTTGATTTTAATAATTGCAAATGAATCAATAATTTCCTAATAATAAGTTTGTATATTTTGATTTTGCATAGTTGAAATATCACATAATTAAATAATTTTAACTTCACTTGAAAAAATTTTTAGATTTTAAATACTGAAAAGTTGTTTAGAAAAAATAACAAAAAATATATATTTTTGATACGATGGAACATTTTGTTGCAGTCTTAAATAGCTTGATTGTTTTCTTTTGCTAGATAAAAATAGATGGCATTACTTTCAACTAAAAAAGAATAGCTGGGTTCCAGTAGCAGCTAATAAAATATAGTTTAAAAGAAAATTGGCGCTTTTGATTTTGGACATTTCCTTGTTCTGTATGAAGCCTCTGATATTCTTCTTTGTGGTTTTTCAGAGTTTTTTACTCATAAAACTTGAAAATGAATAAAACTCTTAAAAATACCTACAAAAATCGCATTTATAGACGTTTGATCTACGATTCTAGATGAAATTAGAAATTAGAATACAAATAGTCCAGTGTTTAACAGTTTCTCGCTCAGAATTCTTACGGGCAAGACCGATTGACGTGATATTTGGACAATAAGTAGAGAATGCATCAAGGAACAAAAGTTGTATAGTACCGATGTGTGCTTTCACCCTGGGGGTCGATGCCACCCCTTCTTGGGGGTGAAAATTAGTACACTCAAAATGACCACATATATCGATAAAGAGGTGAATTCCAAGGAAAAATTAATATTTTTCGAATTATTCTTTTTTGAATATGATCGAACAGATGCATGTTTCAGGGCGATTTTTCACGAATAACTCGAACACCTTACGTTTCATTAAAAAATCAATAAAGACCAAAATTAAGCGTATAAAATAAACAATCGAATGTTAATTTTTATTTCTGCAGATGTAATAAGAACCGAGTTGTGTGTTAGACCTTTTTAAAGTACTTGGAAAGACTTTCAAAATGAGCTTATTGCTTTACCGCAAGAATTGAAATTACAGCTAGCCAGAAATATCATTCCGATATATTTCATATTGTAAGGATTGTACTACATTATCATGTTTATATGCCATATAAAACCATCAACATAAGGACTGTATCGAAAAGAAAGTATCCACAAAAAAGGCCATTTTAAACACAAAAAAACAATTTTAAGTATTATAAAATGATGTTTTATCATAAAGCAGACTTCTAATTAGATGATTTTATGTTTAAAACATTTGAAAAATTATTTTCTAAATACATAGCGAATTTTTAATTTGATGCCTTTACTTATAGATTCTGCACAGTAGTCTTATTACTTTGTCTGGTTGCTTTGGACTAACTTTTTGAACTTTGTTAAATTTTCTGCTAGTTTACCATTATTTTTCAAGTAACGCTTCGAAATTGCCCAATATCTTTCAATTGGTCAAAGTTCTGGTGAATTTGGTGGAGTTTAATTTTTCCACAAAAGTGATGCAGTGGTACAAGGGTCGTCCACTTCGACGCTAATCTTTTAAGTCAAAATTTCCGGATTTGAATTTTCTGTACCAGCGTTGACATTTTCTGACATCTAATACGTCTCCATAAATGTCGCAAATATTTCTTGTAGCGATAGTTGCGTTTTTCTTGGAGTGAAACTGGAAGAGTATGCAGTTTCGCAAATGGCCTTCTGAAGGAACAAATTCGCCCATTGCGACTGGGTCGAGTAAAAAAAAGAAATGTTTTATTGAACACAAATGAAGACGTGTCTCGACAAGCACACAATAAAATAACACGGATTGACTCGTCAAACAACTGATTCTAAAATTAACCTTTGAAAATACGACAGGAATTTTTTATACACCTAAGATAATAGTATTTTCTGATGAAGTATCTCTGTAATGATATTTAGCTTCATAAAATTAAATACTATGATATTTAATTTTTCCGAGGCTTACCGCTTTATGGCGGAAAAATTCGACTGTTTGTTTTTTAACCAAATATTAGAGATACAAATAATTTTTAGTTTGATTTTCGGTGTGTTTGTGTTCTTAGAAAAAAATTTGAAATATAAATTATTATTTATTTTTATATAAATAGTTGACTTTGTAAATAAATATCTTAAAAAAGTGAATATAATGTACTTTAATTGAAGCACCGAAAATATCGCAAATACACTACAATTGTACTAGGAGAAATTTTTGTTGCACGAGCATAGAACTGTTTTTGCTCCATTTTTGATTATATGACGAAATATATTAGTTGCAGTGTAATATAGCAAAATGATTTGTAGTATTTTTCTTATCGTATTTTTGTTTGAGAAAAATATTATTACCTTTCTATGTCATGTAAATATGATAATGTAATACATGCCTAACACTAGTTCTCTCATGATATATTTAACAATATTATAACATTAAAATATTTATTTAGAATTAATATGTTAATAAATATAATAATTTTCGAGATAACAGAGTAAAACTATAAAAGTAAGTAAACAATAGGATATTATTCAGCAAGCATATAATGATAGCTGTTACTTACGAAGAAGAAGTTTACCGACACGGGCCGATCCGATAGGCAAGTGTCGTTAATTATCTGAGTGAATAACGACCATTATATGCGAGTAGAATGCGATATTTTGTCCATGATCATGGTATAAATATATAGAGGTATGTTCCAAACAATCGACATATCGCCATTTTTCCTTTTAGTAACGTCACTTTGAGTTATATATTTCATAATGTTGACTTCATTTGGTTGGGATTTGTGTTTTCTCTGTCGTGTACAATCGTTGAAACTTATTTCCATTTCCAAAACCTAAAAATATTCTTATAACCCTAAACCAATTCACAAAAAAAAATATTCAAATTGACTGTGAGTGACGTCACGCTTCACATGCTTTCAGCTATCAAATATACCTTGTAATAATTGTATCATGGTCCATGACCGATAAATAATATTGCATTTTATAATTAAATCCTTTAAATAGTCCTAAAATAATTTCAGTCGACATTTTGACGTCTCAATTTAATGAAAATGGCAAGATACAACTAGATACAATTTCAAAAATGAACAACAGTGATTAATGATCAATCACTGCTTGCAGTGAATATAGACATGGATTAAAGATTATTATAAATATGTACATATTATGCAAATTTATGAAAATTTTGTTTACAGTTGTGCAAAACAACTTTATCTGGAGCGTTTGAGATATATTCGTCTGAATATTTTAACTGTGTAACCTACAAAACAATTGTATCTGGAATTTTTGAGATATAGTCGTATGAATATTTTAACACAAGCGATTCACGAGAATTTCTCATATACGGCCCGATTCATTGAGGTTTCGGCTATACTCTTTGCGACTTAAAAAAAATTCTATCTTTATTAATTTTATATTAAACTAGAATCATTAACTAGCTACTTGAGAAAAATTTGTACATTTTGTATGATTAGAAAGCGAGTACAATCGATCCATGCTGGACCCTCCCTCATGAAGATTACTACAAATTTTATAGTTTGGCATAATGAACCGTAAAGGCAAACGGCTGATACTGATTGAAGGTTCATTCCTAGCGGCTCCATGGTACCGGATTAGCATCCACCAGATGATTAGCCACACTCCCAGTTTCATGCAATATTAAATGTTTTAGTAAAAAGTATTAACGAAAAACTAATAAAATATCTTAAAAAATCTACAAAATTGACTCATTTTTAATTGACAAGACACATTTTAGTCCGCTGTTTGACGGTAAAAATAGGTTATTACCTTAGAATTTTTACGGGCAACACCAATTGACGTGAAATTTTGACAATAAGTAGGGAACGGATCAAGGAAGAAAAGTTATATAGTGCCGATGTGTGCTTTTACCCTGGGGTGCATGCCACCCATGCATGGGGGTGGAAATTAGTACACTCAAAATAACCACAGAAATCGATAGAGAGATGAATTCTAAGCAAAAAATGTTGTATGAAGTTTTTCGATAAATCAATATTTTTCGAGTTATTGTCTCACAAAGTATGTACTAAAACTTAAAAAATTTTTGAATTTAACAGTACAAAAAATTCCCTAGTAAGATTATTTCTGAGTTTGTGATTTGGCGGCATTGGGGAAGAGGGCTCCAAATTTAAGAAAATGCCTACCCAAAATAACAGAAAATGTTTGTAAAATATAAATGGTTGGTTTGGTGATCTTTATCGGACGCATTGTGGGAACAGTGGTGTCCGAGAAGCCGAATAGAGATTTGATTGTGGCATAACGAATTGAGAAATATAAAATTTATAATCGTATAAACAATAAATATATAAAATAATAAAAATTATGTACAACGGGTAATCAACGTTTACGCTGATACAGCCTAATTCATAAAGATGGCAGCATTAGCTAATTAACAATTTTTTTAATTTGTAATTTGTAAATTTTGGTTTCGCTTCAACTGTACAAATAAAGTTACCTCAATTGGGTTTCCTCGTGTCGCAGATACCAGCTCGTCGGTTTTTTATATTATTATTTTTCATTTTATTATATGATTAGAAAAATTAAGAGCAAATTAATATTTCCGTACAAAAAATCATTCCACAAAATAGTTTTGTAGAACCGGAATCTATCTGCATGTATGTACTCTCTGAAATAAAATGCGATTAGCAAATATTGGGGTTGGCTATTGCCATTAAACTCGAAAAATTCATCCAAAAATAACTCACAGTATGTCAACGTATAATTTCGACAACTTAAAGCTAGGTTATTCTTCAAATTGTAATATCAGAACTAAATGATTGGTGTGCTGATAATCGGCATACGAAAACTAAAATTTTTATTAGATTGATAATCAAAATATTTTCGCCAACATAACACAAGCTTTTAAATTACAATTCTTGAGAAATAATACAAACAAAAATGTTGGCTTCAAATTTTCTCTTGCAATTTCAAATTAACAAATTTGAATAACAAATTAATTTTTTAATTAGTTGCCATCGTATTACCACCTACTGTGATTTCACCATTTCAACCTTAATGACAAAAATAATTTAAGGAAACGAAACATTTTATGAATTAAATTAATTAAAGTAATTTCGTATAATTCAAAAATTAATTTCTTAAGAAAATATTAAAATGATAAATTAGGAAAATTTAATGACAAAAACAATTTTAATTTCCTTTTTTTGGTAAACTTCCTAGTTTAAATAAATATTTATTGGGTGCTTTGACACCTCTTAACAGCTTGATAAAATTGTTGACTCTGCTTGATAAATATAATGGGTGGTATTAACGTTAATAAATATATAATATATAATATTCACGTCACCCATATACATATATTATTAATGTGAAATTTGAGAGAAAACAAACAAGATTTGGGTAATCAAGTATAATAGAATTGTTTTGGAAAAATGTCTTAGAAGCTAACATTTAAGTTGCTTTATAGATTATAAAATATGTGTATCCTGCTTTACTTTTCCGGATTTGTTCCGTTTTTAATAATTTAAATACTACAGTTTATTTTTATATTGGAACACAAACAAATTTCAATGAATTGAATTGATTCCGTGGCGTTTTTTTTTTTTTTGAAAATGTGAACGATATGATAATGAAAAGCCAGCACTACAATACATTCCTTTGATAGAACCATTAGTCAGGCTTTCTCTTAGTACATCAGATTCTTGCCGAAAAACTAAACAGCTTTTATTTGTTTAGTAAAAAGATATGTATGCATATAAATACTGTTGCTATGTGCGTAGTATAATAGATGATTCTTTACCTTTCGATTGAAAATCGATCAGTTACACAATTTATTTCTCTTCCACTTAAATACACAAATTATACCTTCATTATTATTTTATTTATTCTAAAAAGTAAATTCTTTCAAAAAACATTTTTATTTATAAAACCAATAAATGATGTTCATTCATTTTAAAATAAAACATGATAAAAATATATCGATTCGTTTTTTTCTAGAATAGAAATATTGAAAAAGGGGAGACTAATAAAATGCCTAGCAAATAACGAATTGTTATCATCCCTATCCTAAGAAACTGTACATTTTTGTCTCTGGAAGAATGTGAAAGTATAAACAAAAACACCACTGCATACATATACCTTATATTTACATATTATATTAAAAAAGTAAACTCTGTAAACAATATTTTTCGTATAAACTCCGTCATCATATTCACCTTACTCCCTCGTTTTATTTACTACCTTTACTACCTTGACATCAGTGGGAGCACTCAAGCGCCTGAATGCCAATATAGCTGCTCCTGAGTAAATACTGGTTTAGGTAGGTAGATCCCAATTTATTTAAGCGCCTCCCCTGCGCTTTATTTATAGTGATAGCAAATCCGAGCCTTAATGGCAATTGCAATCTTGATTTTGTGAATGGCATATTTGGATCAGTTAGTTTACAGCACCTTTATTCATGGAATTATAATAATATTAGCTTTTTCAACACCTGTAATAACTTCTAGTTTTATAGATTTTTTAAATATTGCATGCATTGCCGTACGACCACCATTGACTAACGCTCTATTCTCTTTGTCGTATCACTTGCCATTTGTACAGACAACCAAGTTTTGTTTCTCTAGGCCTTAGTCGATTGGAATGACAATCGTCATTTGATTGAAGTGACAAACGTCTTTTGAATTTATATTTCCTTAGTAATTTGAAAAGTTTCATGTTACTTGAAATGACAATTTCGTCGTCTAAAATTTTCATGTGACACGAAATAAACAAATGCGACGACAGGTTTTGGTTTTTAAATTATAGTTTGTCTATTTTAGTACATACATATGTTTTTAGATATACAGGCTGGGGAAAAAGTATGAAAACCCCTAGAAATCTCGCGGAGTTCGGTGAAAAAAAAATAACAAAGTAAAATCGTTAGTAATTTTCAAGAACGAATTCAATGGTCAGCCGCCCCGGTGGCACAGTTGTTAGCATGCTTGCTTTAAGCTCCGGAGGTCCCGGGTTCGATTCCCGGCGGGTGATGAAAAAATCACGGCTGGTTAATGTAAGGATCAATGAATTAATCACTCAGTATCCGTTAAAAAAGTGATTACGAAACTTCAAATGAAGCGGCCAAATCCCTCTATGGGATGTAGCGCCAGCGGAAAAAAAAAAAAAAATTCAATGGTGAGCTTGAATGTGGTTTTAAACCACATCTTCAAGGCAATTTTGAGGCCAAGGTCAATTTTTTAAATGGGAACCCGCATTTTTTCATCTCCCAAGGTCACCTGAAGGAATATATTAATAATAACAATAGTTTATGTGTATTTTTCTAACGGTTGGATGTGAATATTTCTTCGGCTGCTAAGCCCGAAGACTAGAAGAAATATAAAACTTATGGTTTGGTATGAAAGTAAAATAAAAAAATGTGGAACACAATCGCGATTACAATACTTACCCAATATAATTTTGTTATAGTGGGAATAGTAATAAAAAATATAAATTTTAAAAATGAAGAATTTATATTTTTTGTTTTACTTTTTTAATTTTCATAGCAACTCATAAGCATTATAACTTAAATAAATTCCTTCAGGTCACCTTGAGACGTCATAGAAAATACATATTCAGACGTAAAATTTCCCACTCAAAAAAACTGCTGAAGGTTAAAAATAGAAGACCTTGAAGATGATGTTCAAGGTCACCATTGGATTTTTTTGTTGAAAATTACTTAGGATTTATCTATGGTCACGTTGTCGGGTGTGAAGATGCTCGGGGGATTCAAGTTGGCAGTTCGTATTGTCAGCGCCGTAACTTGCAGCTTCCACAAGTGTTGTGTTACCTCCACGTGCTGACCGCTGGTAATAAGGCTGCTGATTTGTTGGCTTTTAGGCTAAAACACGGTGCTGAAGGATTCAACCTTAAACAAATCACCGGGCTGGGTTAAGGTGTTAGTCGTACCGTGCCGATAATCGACCAGACTGGGGGCCCAGCTTATAACTAGCTCTGTCGCTAACGGTGGATCCGGGTACCTGGCGCCCCCCGGATTAAGTAGTCTTATCTGTATACTGCGGTTCTCTGCACAGACGGACACCCTTTTCTCCGCTACTCGTGGGACCTAATGAAAAAAAGGAGCCCGGCTCTCTAACAAATCCGAGAAATGTGAACAAGGAGACTGGTCTGTAGGCCTACCTCCAGTCTACAATCAAATCGCGGGACATAAGCTCAACTGAGGCTGGTCCCTCCACTCGGATCACCAAACCTGAGTTAACTAAGCGGAATCAACGCGCAAAGGAAGCTGGTTCCTCTAGACCGACCTAGAACACTAGCAGAAAGACCTGGAGTGCTCTAGAAAAAATAAATAATATCTTGCTGGAAGACAGGTCGGAGAAAGACAGAACCACGCTTGCATGGGCAAAGAAAGCCAACGAACAAAAGTCACAATGTTATCGTTGTGTAGTGTATTTTATAAGGCAATGATTTTAGAATGCGTTGCAAATATAATACGTATATGCAATACACCGCTAACATTTGAATGGACAATTTTTATTTGTTTTTTGTGTTTTTAGTCAAATGAGAAATCTATTATGATTGTCTATGGTCTTTATGTGCTTTAAATTTATTTTTTTCTTCGATTTTTAACAATTTTTTGTAATTTTTGTCCTCATAATTTACGTTAATTTATTTTTCTTCTCGCCTGGCAGAAGGGCGTGGCTGATGCAACGCTTGCAGTTTTCTCAATTAAGAATGATTCCCTGGTGGTGGCTGGTATGTGGCTGTAAGTTGGCCGTTGCTTGGTTCGGTTTGGCTAAGTACCGGCTGATGGTAGGGTGGGCGCTGGTGTGAATATTAAAACACGATTTTTTTTATAATTTCTATAATTTCCGAATTAAAAATTTATTTATAAATATATATTTAAAAAACAATAAATTACGCACATGTTAAAAATTTTTTGATACTCGAGAAAAACACAATTTTTTTAAAAAAATGAAATATTCAGTATATAAATAAAATTTATAATTATGGAATACCGGTTTCGGACAATCGTCCTTCTTCAGTTCCTAATTGACTATTCAATAAAAAAAGTCGATTAGGAAGTGAAGAAGGACGAATATCCGAAACCGATATTCCGCATATCAATTTTTAACGTGTGTTTAATTTATCGTTTTTTAAATATATTTATAAATAATCTTGATAAAATCCACAGAATAAGATGAAATTATACCATTTATACAGCTGGTATAAAGTAAAAGTTGTGGCGAAAAGTTCAAGATTATGTCTTTGAGTAAAACGAATGTTGTTAATTGACTGAAGGTGGTTTGTGCTAATTATATCTTGTAATGGTACTGGCGAAGTAGCCGAATAAAGGTCGTTGTTATCAACATCGAGCTAGACGCATATATTTATCGTTAACTTTTATTTATTTCTGCTTGACTTTGGGCATGACGACCTTTTGCGTTCAATCCATATAAAATCACAAAAAGATAAACAAAATTAAAAAATCATTTATTTAACCTTACATACTGTGTTTCATTCGGTTAAACAAACTCAATTTTGGTCCATCCGAAATTGCGTCCACTCCTATGACATTTATCTCAACGGCTAAAGTGTTCCATGTATTTTAGCGTGCCCATACCTATCATATATAATGTATGCATTTGAATAAATATATGTTTATTTACCTATCGTAACACAATCATAGACAAACGAAATTGCCATGCTCCTTCTCATAAACTGACTGAGAAAAACGAAAAAGAAATAAAAGAGCATATTGGAAGCTTTCCTTTCTATGAAAGTCACCATAATCGTAGGGACTCTTCAGTCAAATATTTTACAAGTGATTTAAACTTATCTATTATGCATAGATTGTATTGTGAAACAACTTCAAGTCCAGTTTCTATTACTACATACATATGTTTAATAGTTTAAATTTAAAATTTAAGTCCCCTAAAGTCGATACCTGCAGCCGATGTGATACAATTAAAATGAAGTTATCTGTTAGATCTGAAGAAGAAAAAACAAAGTTATTAGAAGAACAAAAAAAATAATGAGCGAGTTCTCCCTCAACTCGCAAAAGATTTATGTGAAAACTTTTATGTATAAATATCTATTGAATCATTTCAAGCCATTTCGATGAGACCAAGAAACCCCTGCATAAAGACGGCTGATGTTCACTCAGTGTATAAGCTAAGTTACATTTTTGGTTCAAAAAGTCAATAAGTTATTCGATTTTGAATGTGGAGGACGAACCTTACTGACTTTAATTGAATATGAGCAAAGTACAGTTCTGTTAAGTTATTCACTTAAACCTGCCATCTACGCTTTAAAATATATCATTACTCATACACGGCAATCTTGTTCAAGAGTCCATAATAGTGAATAGTCACGGCAAACCCGCTGAACAAAGCAAATACGCATCGCTTTGTCATTGATCAATTTAAAATAAATTAACTAAAGCGGTTCTATTAGGGCGAAATGTTGGCCGTAAATTTATAGCAATTATAAAGGCGGTAGGGCAAAACACTAATAACAAAGCGTACCAATTAAACAATTTTAAAATTATTATTTTATTATGCACAATGTAGGTATAAAGTTCCACCTTATTCTAAGAAAATTTTATTAACATTAATTTAATTTCATTGAAAATCCCCAATTTTATGTTTTGCCGGCCGTCAAGCAAAAATCCGTTCAAAATATAAAATTGGAGATTTTGAATGAAATTAAATCAATTTTAATAAAAAATTTTACGAATAAGGTCGAACTTTAGACTCGAACTATTTTTTAATAATTTTCATAGTGAAAAACAAACAATTTTGTAAATTATTTGATTTTACGGTTTGAAATGCCGGTTTGCCGTTTGTGCATTACACTACACAAGCATAATTTGTGGTCCTTTTGCTTGTAATTTTCATTTTCAAAAACACTTGCTGCTGCGGCCATATATAGAAAATATTTTTACAACAAAATAAATTAAAGTAGGCGAATTTTTTTAATTTTTATTTTTTTTGTATTCGGATCACGATGTTTTTAAAATGCCGGATGATGTTGTATATTGCATGTGTATGCGTAGATTTTGCGTTGATTTTACGTTTTATTTATTTATTCTTCTTGTCGATATATACACATACATGGAATATTTTTTGTTCGGCTTTTTTGTTCCCGTAACCCGAGTTCTATACAATTTTTTACTTACTCCTGCCGCTAAAGATGTTTTCACATCAAAAACATGACGATGTAGGTAAAATGGCATATGACAGCAAAGCCATAGACAAAGCTAATGCAGTCCTAACATTTGATCTTTAACAATGTCTGGCAACACCTCTGTTAAAGTCTTCTGACAGTTTTTATAAAATACCATTATGGACTTTCAACTTGACGGTTCATGAATTAAATTCTAATGATGTTGTATGTTACGTGTGAGATGAAAGTGTCGCTCGTCAAGGAGGAAATAAGATAGCTTCGTGCCTTTTTTCTCATATCAAGTGTTTACCATCGAATGTTTTACATTTAACGTGTTATAGTGATAACTGTTCCGGCCAAAACAAAAATCCATTCGTAGCGATAATGTTTTATTTATTCCTACAATCCAATTCGAATATTCAGATTATCGAGCATAAATTCCTAATTTCTGGCCAAACACATATGGAATGTGATTCGGATCACGCAATGATTGAAAAAAAAAGAAAAAAAACAATATTTACATACATCACCCTCGAGATTGGATGCAGTTTATACTTGGAGTTGGAGTCAATAAAACGTTAGCTGTTCATGAAATGACACAAAATTTGGTCTTCAATTTTTTGAAATATTAAAAAAAAATTTAAATGGCGTAAAATAAACACTGATGGAGATAAGTTTTACTGGAATGCAGTAAAATGGTGGAAATATACCAAAAATGTTGGTGTGATTCAGTATAAAACAACGTTGGATACCAGAGAACCATTTAAATCAATTAAAATAAATCGACGTGGAGTACATGCTGTTACAGCTGATTTGGAACCGTGTTACAATGAGTCAATCAAAATTAGTACAGCGAAAAAAAAAGATTTGATAGATATATGCTTCCACCAATCAACACTACTTTTCATTCCTTCTATCAAAATTTGCAAGCCGAAGATCAAGTAAATATTCACCCAAACCTATCAGAAGAAGATAACAATAAAACTGATTAGATTATAGTTATATTTAATTAAAATCGGATATTTTTTTAACTTTTTTTTTTAACTGAATAGATTTTAAGGCTGGACCAGCGAGTCTTTAGAATCCGTAAGAAAACCTTACGGAATTAAACGAAACTATTTTATTACGGAAATTTTGACAGACCGACCAGCGAATCCGTAAGAAATAAAATTTGACACAAAAATTTGAGGTTAAACCAAAAATTTATTATAGATATTAATTCAATTGGTGTGCATTCAACATTCAATTTTCTGATTATTTTTTTGATTTAAATATATATAAAATGAATCTCCAAGGAATTCAGGAGTTGGAAGAGCTGTTTATACTCTTCAAAGGATTGAAAGCTATGAAGGAAATGAAAGATAAGATAGGAAAAAAGAAAAGGTCTTGTGGGGTTAGAAAAATTAATAGAACCAGAAACAGATTAGGCTATTTCAAGGTAAATATATCTAAATACAATATTGATGTCAGCTAATGTATACACTTTTACGGATATAATTTATTTTAGGTAACTTTTACAGAAATAAAAAATTGTGATGAAAAACAATTTTTCATTCATACTAGAATGACGCGGGAAATTTTCGAGATGTTGCTAGGACTAGTGCAAGTACAAATGACTGAGAATAGTCGAAACCTTTTGAGTTGCGAATTTCGCCTTGCTCTAACTCTATTGTAAGTTGTTAATATTTAGATAACTTTAATAATGCAATATAATTAAACTTACACTTATAGGTACCTTTCTCAAGGTTGCTCTTTTCAAAGTCTGGCACTAGGTGGATTATACGTCACGGAACCAAATCTAAATGATTTAAAAACAATTGCTAAGAATTTCCAAGAATTATGGAACTTCCCTAATTGTATTGGTGCCATCGATGGCAAACACATTGCAATACAATGCCCTCCAGATACCGGAAGCCAGTTCTTTAATTATAAAGGATTTCACAGCATCGTGTTGATAGCTGCTTGCGATGCCCAGTATGTGTTCACACATATAGATGTGGGGGCCTACGGATCGCAGCACGATGGAGGTAATATTAATTATCCATCCACAAGATTTGCATTTATTCCAATTTTTTTTCTTTTTATAGGAATCTTCAGCAAAACCAGCTTTGGTAGGCGACTCAGCAAGGGCGAGCTCTTGATTCCAGAGCCAAGTAATATTCAAGGCACAGCACACATTATTCCGTATTTCTTCGTTGCTGATGCAGCGTTTCCTTTGACACCCAACATTATGAAACCATATCCGGGTGTTGGTCTGGCAAAGGAAAAAGAAACATTTAACAAGCGCTTATCTCGTGCGAGGTGATGTATAGAGAATGTGTTCGGCATTTTAGTTGCTCGATGGCGAATTCTATTGACAACATTAAATATGTTGCCGGAAAACGCTGAAAAAATTGTGTTGGCCTGTGTCGCGATGCACAATTTTTTAAGATTAAACAAAGAGGCAAAAAAAGTATATTTACCTCCAAATTTTGTGGATTGGGAAGATGACAACCATAATGTACAATCAGGGATATGGAGGCAAGAAATTAACCAAAGCCTAAAATCTGTACAACCTTCACGGAATGTGCACATATTAGGGGGCAGCAAAGCTATAAAAAACCGAGATACTGTGTGTCACTACGTCAATAACGAGGGGCGTTTAAGCTGGATGCCATAATTATTTTCAATTTTTTAAATAAAAAACATAATTTTTGTTAACAAAAAAATTAAAATTGTTTTTATTTCAGTCTTTATAAAAAAATAAATTACATATATCACATTTCATTTCATTTCAATTCAATATTTCAATCACAAAATTAGTTATAAGGCATAAGTAAAGTATATATAGGTATATAAATATTAAATTAAGGCATATATATATATATATATATATATATATATATATATAATAAGGCATAATTGTCTGGTAAGATCTCACAATATACCATATGTACTATATGATGTCTAATATATGGCGAGAAATTACCAGACAATTAATTGCTTAAATGTTGGTTCCTTAAATTGGTACCAAAACTCAGCATGTCAATGCGACACTGCCCTTTCACATCTTCAGGTAGATCCTTCATCAATCCTTTTATTGTTAGTAAGAAATGATCATCTGGATCTAAAGTTGCTTGAGCTTGTCGGTTTGAAAACCCCTCAATTGCCTCTTTGAATATATTACACTTGTCCGCAAAAGCATCTCGCCCTCTTTTTGGTAGCGTTCCCTAAATTTTCGGTGACAACCGAGTCGGCCTGAGATTCATAACCTTGTTCCTCACCGAAATGGTTTGATTTGGTTCTAAAAAATAAATTATGTAATGATACATACATAGATATTAATACATACATACTTTCTTGGTTGAACGATGTTTTTCAAAAACATCATACTTTCCATGTAAATCCAACGTTCTTCATGTGGTGCTCCGCTTCCTGAGGGTAGATCAAGCTTCTTTTGTTCTTTATTGAACTTCTCCCTCAGTAGATTCCATCTCTTTTTGCATTCTTCTTCTATAATAAATGATTAGCTTAGATAATTTTCACATAAATATCAAGTACAAAATAAACTTACTGGACATGCCGGTAATATTCGCGATCTCTTCCCAAGCGGCCTCCTTGATTACATTATTTTTATAATTTTTCTCTCGCTTGTCGTATAGGCATTTTTTTTCTTCAACTGCGTTAATTATATCCCGTAGTCCATAGTGAGTGTCTATAAAATTATAAATGAATATTATTTATGTACAACATTTTGAGGTTATGATTTTTGTTCGTAGTATGGGAAAAATATTTGTATTTTAGAGTTATATGGTATATATTACAATTACACATAATATATTATGTATTTAAAATGTACATAAAATATTATTAAATATAAATTAATTATTAAAATATAAATAATTATTACATACCATTCAAAAACAATACCGCCCTAATTTGTGTAATGTACCGCACTTTCTGATATTTCTTTCAGTTTGAGCGATAATTTTCGCTCTCTTAAAGAATGTTAAGTGACAGTTCAAATTTAGCGAAACTGAACGAAAAGTTCTTAAAGTTTCGCTGGTCAGAAATGTCAATAACCATACATTTTTCAAATGTCGCTTTGTTACTTAAATTTCTTAAAGACTCGCTGGTCCAGCCTTTAGTTTAATTTATTGAATATATATTTTTTTTATATTTGAAGTAAAAATGAATTTTTCCTCACAGTCTAATAAAACATCTTAAACAGATAACAAATTTTGTTTAATTTTGATAGAACATCCTAAAAAAATATACCACCACATTTTATACAAAATTAAAAATAACAGAGTATCTTAGTTATATTTAACAATACAAAAGAAATAATCTGAATTAACAAAACATCTTAAATAGTATTTACATTTCTATTGAAAAAATTTTATTGCTTTTAACTTTATATCCTTGCTGTAAAAATTTCAGACAAATCAGTTAATGTTTGTATTTCACAGAGCCAAAAAATCTCCAAATTCAATTTACTCCAAATTACAAATTTCGAATTAAGATACATTAACTTAACTTACCACAACAGAATTATTCATTTTTTTATTCAGAAAAAAATCAAGTAGCATTTACACAATATGTGCTGGAGGAATATGTTTAGATAGCACACATTGTGTAAAGTCACATTTTCCCCCTCGAAAACTATAAGTGTTAGAGATATTGCACTAAGTGCTCTTTCGTACGATACCTCATTTAACCGGGTGTAAGAAAAAATTGTTTTTGGCCCTTAGACTTTGGCCTCCATAAAAATTGCCAATTTTTTTTTATTTTTTGTGATTCTAACAATTGGTATAATTATGCCAAATTAGTCGCTGTGCCACACAGACCAACAACGAAGTCACATGTTAAAGATCCATTTTACATTTTTTGAATAAAATCCTAAAAAGATATGATTATAAAAGCAAGGCAAAGTTTTGCAGTGTGAGTGAATTAGTAAAACAGTTTGTATTATTTATAATTTACCAGACGGAAAAAAATAATACCCATTTCATGAAAGGGGTACACGAAGAGCAATCTATTGAAAAAATCGTGTAAAGAATTTAAAAGATTTCAACTTCTAAACAGAAATTCATAAAACTTTTTGTTTTGTACATTTAAATTATTTCTCTTTTTCGTACAAGAACCAAATGTTGACTTTACTTTAGTCGTCTTATCTGAATAAATATTTTTTTTTTACAAGATGTATTTTTAGAATGTCAGTTAATATATTTATAGATGTTATTCAAGGCGGTCTTTGTTATATTATATTTTACGGGTTTTGATTTTAAAAGAAAATTCTTTACCCATTCAATTTAATATTACTAGAGGAGCCAATATTGATTCTGTTGTTGAACACACAAATGAGGAAACGTTTTTTTTTTTGGCTTTCTACTTAAATTTTATGATGCAAAATAAATTTCATTTCAAAACTTTTTGCCGCGTTTAAAATATAATAAAACAAAAACTTTTCTTGATTATGCTAACAGAGAGGTTAAAATAACTTTTGTGTTAGCAACGACATTAAACTGTGAATGAATAAATAAAATCGCAAAAACTCGGAAATATTATACATAATTATGACAGTTTTGACGTTAAAAATAAAATTAGATTTTTTAAATACGTTTTCTTCTCTAAATATTTACAAAAACGATATAAAAAATTCAATGGATATTTTGTCGCTCATTAGAACATTTTAAATAATTATGCCTCTATTTAAAAAATGTAAAAATTCTATAGCTGCGACATTGGTTATAAAAGAAAAGTTTTCAAGCTCCAGAAATTGGTATTCACAAACTGTAATATTTTCGCCATTTATAAATTATTTGTCAACGAATGAGTTTATTTTAAATGCTGGTTCGGTTGTTTGACCCAGTTTTCTGGTGCTTCGCACGTACAATTGTTATTCCGTGAAATAGATCCGAGCCGAATCACACAAAATAATATCCTGTTTTTTTACTTAATGCATAATATTAGCACTTTGCATGCAATTCTGGGCTTAATGTTTGTAAATCTGTAATCTGGTCACCGGTCAGTCTAGAGAAACTAATTATGAACGCTCAGAAGCGAGGCGAGTTACTCCTTGATTACATTCTAACTACTAACCTTCATATGTAGACAATAATCCGACTTTTTTAACTAAGAACAGATAGGGTTATTATCATAAATATTGCACTTGTCTCAAATTTTATGATGAATGGTCTATTAAATTGAAAAGTATCGGAAGACCATTCCTTTTCTGATCATTGTTATCCTCAATTAGAAAAGGACGTGGAATATCCTTAAAAGTCCAATCAGTAGGTACAAGAGGAATATTTGGGGTTCAGATTGTGACATCCAAGTGAAAAGGTTGTGAATTAGAAAGTAGAATAGTGAAGCCATTTTGGTAAAGTTCTTGTGAACAGATAAACTAAAATTAAAAAATTTCATATTATTTATTACGGAAATCAATAAATAATAGCATAAAGGGAAATGGTAACTCCTAGACTAGGATTGGAGGTTTAAGCATAATTTAGGTTGTGATTAAGTAAATATTAAGGGAATTGGAAAAAGCCGTTTTCCAAATAAAAAGAAACGTGGACGAGTCATTTTCGGATGATGAGTTTGATAAAGGATTTTTTGATAGAAATGATCAAATAGCAAAGCGAAATGAGATTTTAAACAAAAGCCTAAAGAAACATAAGAAAAAAAAAATTGGGTCTATCCGACTCTCGGACGACACTTTTCCCAGAAAGCATCCTTTAAAGATCCCCAAACCAACCATATTTATATTTTACAAACATTTTCCGTTATTTTGGGCAGGCACAATATGTCACGGCTTTTCTTAAATTTGGAGACCTCTTCCCCAATATCACAATTGGTAACGACAATATAAATCTTCTACTCTCATACCGCCAAATCACAGACTAACAAATAATGTTAGATTATTTAGAACTGACACGTATTGAGCAGCAATCAATCACGGTGTGCGTGAAGCCGAAAAAAGTTGGTCTAAAATGCCAAAAAAAACTAGCGTCATATATAAATACAGCATGCTCTACAGTGTCATAATCCATTAAACAGAAAATCGTACCTGAGTATTTAATTGAAAATATCATATCGGCGGCCAATTTAAAAAGGAAGAAATTAAAGATGGTACAACTTTCATACGTTTTTATTTTACAACCAAAAATGCACTAACATACAATGCCGAAAATCCAAATACTCCGCCTACTTTGCTTGAAACAATACTAACCCAAGGTCACTGTGTATGGAAACGTGAAAGAAATTTGCCTAAACATTTTTGAGTTGGAAACGTTGAGGAGAACTGCCTTGAAATGATTTTTGGAGGAATCGATAGACAATCGCCAACTTTGGAATTATGTACATGTTGCATTACGGAAACCAAACCTCGTATATCAGTGAAAACAGCGAGCAAATTATTCTCAATTGGTTTGAAAAAATTCGTAAAATGACGATGACGATTTATTGCTTCATATATCCGAACATTTGGAGCCAAAATGTTCACTTGTTTTAAATCCGTTGACAAAGGAATAGATTGCCGCTGCGATAGTTTCAGGCGTCGTACCATAGTATCCAAACGAGTTTGCGAGATTTCAATGTGATTGCATGGCGCAGTGACATTTGATGGTTGATACCTTGATACAGGTGTTTCTCATCAGATTCAAATGTTAATGGTAAATATTCTTCAGTTGGGTTTGATCTTTCCGGAACAGGAATTTCATCTGAATGCGGCAGCGATACTTGAGCATATCTCGTTGCAGTGTATGTCAAAGTAACCAAATGACATTGCGGCTTCAGTGTTCTGTCATTTATGCAGATGGAAAACGCTTACCGTACAAACAATAGACTGCGTCCAATTTACACCACTAGTAACATTTTCAAGACTTATTTTGCGGCGATTGGTCATAATTTTAAATTTTCCACACACGTAACAGAAGCAATTGAGTTTAAAACGTCTATCCATATTTCACCAGATTTCACAAGCCGATTTTCACTTTATTTTCTGTGTTCTTTTGTCACTTATAACATATTTAATTAACGCACAATATTTTTATCGTAATTATTTATTTTTAGTAATTCTGGTCTTTTTATATTATCTATATTTTCCTTAACTTTTTATAGACCACCTTAAATTAATTTCTCCTCACAATCCAAAAACTTATTTTTATTTTCTGGCCAAATTTTCGATCTTTTAGATCATCCTCTCCAGGCCTTTTCTTTATTTACAACAAAACTTAATTAAAAATTATTCATACATACATTTATCGTGTAAAAATCAAAATAAAAATTAAACACAAAAATATTTTGTATATCAAAAATTCTCTGTGTAATTGATTGATGACGGAATTCAACAGCTATGTTATTGAAAACCGAAAAATTCTGTTTGTATTGTTTTTGTGTCTATGGACTACTATATTTATGTGTAAAAGTTATATTATATAAAACTTGAAAAATCAGCTGTTCAAAAATAATTTGTAAACAACAAAAAAAAGTTTGCCTAGAAAAATTCAATGAATGGAACAATTTTTATTACGGAATTTCCAAAAGAACTTATGATGCATAGTTTTTTATGATATTTGTGTAGTTGGCTTGTAGCCTGTTACTGTCCACTTTATAATTTACGGGATTTTTTGATCTCCATATGTGACACGCTTCTTTGAAAAGTCTTTTGTTTTTCTTTTTCTCGTAATCTAATGTCGTTGAATTATCGAAATCAAAATCATGTTTCCTTTCATATACATGTTTGGTTAATGCCGATCTATATGTATTATGTGTAATATTCGGTTGTTTTTTGATATTTATAACGTCTCTTTTGTGTTGGTCAAGACGTTGAGATTTTGTTTTGCTGGTCTCACCAACATAGCACGAGTCACAATCCTTACACGGTATTCTGTAAATAAGACCATCTTTAAGTTCTGACGGTATCTTGTCTTTTAATTTCGAGTATATCTCCGATGTCTTATTTAGTATTTTATTGGCTATTTGCAAATTGTCACAATTATGTTTTAAAGTGTTGCTTATTTTCTCCGTCAATTTTGGTATATATATAAGAGACCCGAACTTCTTATCATTTAGGTTTCTTTGTTTTGGTTTATTGTAGGTGTATAACGTTTTCGTTATTAATTGACTTATAAGTTTGACCGGGTAATTGTTTTTTAACAAAATACTTTTTATTTTTGAAATATTCGTAAATTTGTACTCCTTATCAGTTAGATGAATTACTCTTTTGATGAACAATTGGGCCACGTTACGTTTCATCTGATATGGGTGTGCTGATATGAAATTTAACATCGAGTTAGATGTTGTTTCTTTTTTATACCACTCTGTCTTTATTGTGTTGTTTTGTCTGTGTAATTTTAGGTCAAGAAATGGTAGTGTGCTATTTTGTTCTTTTTCAATGGTAAATTTTAATTTCTGGTCGAATGAATTAAATTGTGTATTGATAATTTCTAAGTTTGAATCATCTGTCGCTAGAATGACATCATCTACATATTTAAAAATAAAAATTGATTGTTTATTTAATACCGATAATTTTTCTTTAAATAATTTTTCCAAAACTAGGTCAGCCAAAATTGGTGATAAGGGATTCCCCATTGCCAAACCAAATTTTTGTTTGTAAAAATTGTCTTGGTATTTAAAGAAATTATTATCATTTGTGCATACATCCAAAATTTTTAAAAATTCATCCTTTGTAAGAATACAATTTGTCTCTATTTCATTCCATCTTTCTGAAATGGCTAATTTTGCTTTTTCCAGTGGTACCTTTGTAAATAAAGATATTACATCTAGTGATGCTAATATATTGTTATTTTCCAATGTGAAATTTTTAATTTTATCTTTAAACACATACGAATTTTTAATATTGTATTTACTATTTTGTATCAGTGGTTTTAGAATATTACAACAAAATTTAGATAAATTGTTCGCCGGAGAATTTATTGTCGAAACTATGGGCCGTAATGGAATATTGGGTTTATGGATTTTTGGTAATCCATAAATACGCGGTGTTATCGGACTGTTAATTTTTAAAAATAATTTTTGTTGGTTATTTATCAAGTTATGGTTTTTTAGTTCATCAATTATTTTACAACAAATTTTATTTATTTTTTTGGTAGGGTCGTTCGGTAATATTTCATATGTATCATTATCGTTTAACAATTCTGCCATCTTGTTTTCATAATCCACCTTGTTAAGTACTACTGTTTTGTTACCTTTGTCGGTTTTTGTAACATATATGTTTGGATTATCTTTCAAAAATTTCTTAGTTGTTTTTTGGGCCTTAATTAGAATTTTGGATATTGTAGGTTTTTTCTTTAAAAATTGTGTCATGTCATTTGTTATTTTGGATCTCTTTTCAGTAGTAATCCCAGTATCTTCTTGACTGGATAAAATATTCTCTATGTCTGCTAATATTTCAATAATTGGTAGTTTTGTTATGTTCAATTGGGACGCTAAAATTTGATCTAAAACTTAACATCATGGGACATTCTTCTGGTATACTAATATTAGTTAAATTTACTAAATTTGACTTATCATACACAAATTCTATTTTTTGTTGTTTAATTTTTAATTTTCTAAACTTTTTATTTAATGTCTCCTTTTTCTCCTTCTAACTCGATGTTAAATTTCATATCAGCACACCCATATCAGATGAAACGTAATGTGGCCCAATTGTTCATCAAAAGAGTAATTCATCTAACTGATAAGGAGTAAAAATTTACGAATATTTCAAAAATAAAAAGTATTTTGTTAAAAAACAATTACCCGGTTAAACTTATAAGTCAATTAATAACGAAAACGTTATACACCTACAATAAACCAAAACAAAGAAACCTAAATGATAAGAAGTTCGGGTCTCTTATATATATACCAAAATTGACGGAGAAAATAAGCAACGCTTTAAAACATAATTGTGACAATTTGCAAATAGCCAATAAAATACTAAATAAGACATCGGAGATATAAATACTCGAAATTAAAAGACAAGATACCGTCAGAACTTAAAGATGGTCTTATTTACAGAATACCGTGTAAGGATTGTGACTCGTGCTATGTTGGTGAGACCAGCAAAACAAAATCTCAACGTCTTGACCAACACAAAAGAGACGTTATAAATATCAAAAAACAACCGAATATTACACATATTATAGATCGGCATTAACCAAACATGTACATGAAAGGAAACATGATTTTGATTTCGATAATTCAACGACATTAGATTACGAGAAAAAGAAAAACAAAAGACTTTTCAAAGAAGCGTGTCACATATGGAGATCAAAAAATCCCGTAAATTATAAAGTGGACAGTAACAGGCTACAAGCCAACTACACAAATATCATAAAAAACTACGCATCATAAGTTCTTTTGGAAATTCCGTAATAAAAATTGTTCCATTCATTGAATTTTTCTAGGCAAACTTTTTTTTGTTGTTTACAAATTATTTTTGAACAGCTGATTTTTCAAGTTTTATATAATATAATTTTTACACATAAATATAGTAGTCCATAGACACAAAAACAATACAAACAGAATTTTTCGGTTTTCAATAACATAGCTGTTGAATTCCGTCATCAAATCAATTACACAGAGAATTTTTGATATACAAAATATTTTTGTGTTTAATTTTTATTTTGATTTTTACACGATAAATGTATGTATGAATAATTTTTAATTAAGTTTTGTTGTAAATAAAGAAAAGGCCTGGAGAGGATGATCTAAAAGATCGAAAATTTGGCCAAAAAATAAAAATAAGTTTTTGGATTGTGAGGAGAAATTAATTTAAGGTGGTCTATAAAAAGTTAAGGAAAATATAGATAATATTTTTATCGTTTTGGGGTAAAAAATAAACAATTTTTTTTTTTTTGCAGAAATTGATAATTTATGTTGTTTTTAATTAGTTTATTTAAAAAAAATGTTGTTTTTAAATTTTTTTTTTGTATGCTTCAGAAAACTTTATTTGTATACTTCAGAATTCATATACATACATACTGAGAACAAAGAGTAGAATAAGGAAAATCGAGTATAATTGAAAGAAAATGTAAGGTTATGTCTCTATTTTGCTTATTTTCAGTTTTTTTTTTTACTTTCCCGTTTTGTTTTCATTTCGTTTGCAACAAACAAACAAACATGTTCGTGTGTTCGCTGATAGTAATTAAACTAAAATAAACAAACTAAGTGAAAATATACCGTAACGTATACAAATCTAAATTTCTAGAATAAATCTAATATAAAACGTGACTTAAGTGCTCCTTAATAAACTATGTCACGCATTTTTTGATCATTTTTAACTCCCTTGGCCCTTTTGTCACAAATTATCGCAAAACTTTATACCCTTCTATAAAACAACGTTACAAATTTAGACCCTCCTTTTCGACATACTTTTATAGTCTTTAAATTTTCGAAAAATATTTATGACTTATTATAGAACAAAAATGTATTCAATTTCTAAAACCGTTAAATGGTCACATTTTATAATCGCCCCCACCTTACTCCCCCCCCCCCATCACCACAGATCATCACGCTACCGAACCATCCTCCCCCCATAGGCGTGTGACGTAGTTTATAAGAACTGTAATATTTAAATTAACAGAATATTGTAGGCCCGTGACAATACGGAGCTACACAATTTTGATAGTAAGCGCCGCCCGTGTATGTCACGGAGCTATGCGTTAAGTGGTTTAAATGAAAATTTTTTTATTTTTAATTTTATATTGTAGTTTTTATTTCTTCCTTATTGTGCCAATTTTTTAGAAATAGCTATTTCGAGGATGATTTCTTCTTCGGTTTCTTTTTTACTATTATTACATAATTTATGTTGAAGCTGTTTATACCTCCTTTGTTTTTAAGTTATGGATAAAATTTAGTGGTAATTTTTATTGGTTTTGGTGTTGATTTTACCGTTAAGTAAATTGTTGTTGTTCTGTTTTGAATATTTCCAGCTCTTTTAACCTGCCTAATTTCGGCCTTTTTTTAATTCTATGTAAAATGGTTAAATTTTTATTGAATTCAGTATACCTATTTGGCAAATTTTTTTCACCTTTCCGTACACAGTGACCATTAGTTAGTATTGTTTCAAGCAAAGTAGGCGGATTATTTTGATTTTCGATCAAAATTTATGTTGTTTTCGATTCACCCCAAAAAATCAATCTGTGACGTAATCGATTGATTTTATGGTGTCAGATTGTTCGATTTGCCCACACAAATCACTCGGTCGAGCAAAGTTTTTGCCCGGTTTTACAAATCTCGATTTTTTTGTCAGATTTACCCCTCTTTTACTAATACCAACAAACTTGTACTGTCATTTTGCTGTATTGTCATTTTGAAAGATATTTTTCTTTTGATTATTGAAATTGTTATTTTCTAATCCTAAATTGTGTTTTTCCTTTTGTGTTTGAATTGACTTTTATAACAAATTTACAAATATAAAAATCTTAATTATCAAATATGGAAGAAGAAATTTTAAATTTAGCTTTTTCTTCGTCATCATCATCGTCTGAGTCAACATCGTCTTCCTCTTCAGATGATGAACAATTCAGTGAACTACAAACTATATTATTTACTCGCGCTAAAAGGCATCGAGTCAAAAGTTTCTTGGCAGATGTCGTTTCCAAATATTCAGAAATTGAGGTAATTTTTAAAATAAATGTCTTTGTGTAAAAGCTAAATATACCCATAGTACTTAACCTATTTTTTTATTATTACAGTTCCGTCGAAATTTCCGTGTGTCTAGAGCAACGGCCAATAAATTAACAGGCAATTTTCATATTTCACTTATTTCAAAGCGTCACGTGGTGGGAGGCCGGAAATATCAGCCAACGCCCAATGTTTGGCGTTCTTATGGTAATAAGAGTTTTTATGGTATGATTTTGTTATTTTTTCTATTTGTATTTGATAAATTTATTTTCAGGTTTGCCGGAAACAAAGATATTTACCGTGAAGTGGCAAACATATTCGACATGTCGATTTCGATGGCTCGCAGACACTTGGGGAATTTTATCGAATTTTTGTACCACATTTCCAAAAATTACATAAAGTTTCCGAAGACTGACGAAGAGAAAGAACAAAAATCCGTAGGGTTTGCACAGGTATTTTAACAAAAATAATAATTGATTATAATAAATTCAATAATTTATATTAATTTTTACATTCCAGATAGGAGGTATTCGTAATACAATTGGATGTATTGATGGATGCTACATCTACATTAGAAAACCGTCACACAAAATTCGTTCGATTTATATAAATCATCACGGACTCCCCTCTTTAACAATGCAGGGCATATGTGATGCTGACAAAAAAATTATTGATGTGTTTCTGGGGTCACCTAGCAAGATCCACGATTCTCTAATTTTCAAATTATTTTTTATTTCCAAAGAGATTCCGATGATATGTGGTGACCAATATCAAACATGGAAAATTTGAAAATAAAAAAGGAACCCATATTTTTTATTACAGATTCGGATTATATGGCTAAAAATACGTAGGATTTGACTTATATTGAACGATATTCAATTTTTTTCCATTTCTCTTACTGAGAACCTGCGCAAACGATTCTGCAATACGTCTGCAATAAAAATACCATGGTTTCGTTGTAAATACACGAAGTTAGTCTTAAACCACTATCTATCATGAATCGAAAAAAAATGTCAGTCAAATCCTACGTATTTTTAGCCGTAGAATCCGAATCTGTAATAAAACATAGGGGTTCCTATTTTAGTTTCAAATTTTCCCCCCGCCCCACCAACATGGGGGCCCCACCAACATGGGGGCCCCACACTAATGTATTTCCCCTGCGGAATAATTAAATTTTGATCTTTACCATTTTTTTCGTAGAGTGCTTATTTTCCGAGATATCTGAGTGTATCAGGTTAAAAAAAATCACCCCGTATATGAAATATATAAATCAATTAAGTAAGAAGTTATATGGAATAAGATATTAAATAGGACAAGGGTATAAACTGAATACTTTTTAAATTGAATTATATAAATATCAAGTTTAGAATTATTACAAAATAGAAGATCTATTTAAACTTTTAATTGTGTAATTTCAAGATTAATAAAGGGGAAATTATAAATTTAATGAATTAACAATGTCAGATTTAATTAGTTAATTAATAATAATTACATGAAATTAATATTCATAAACCTCAAAATATATTATCTATTTAAAATTTTAATTATATAAATTAATTATTAAAAAAAAAAAAATACATAAATTTTAAGCAATCAATAAATTGGATACAATTTGCATGCATTTAAACCACTCCATCACTACAGCCCTTCCATTGAGACGTGTCTGAGAGATTAAGATGGGGACAAGAGAAAATTACATCATATGACTGGAAATGGCTGACCACAACAAATGGAAAGCCAAAAAAAAAAAAAAAAGAAAAGAGGAACATCATCTGAGATTCGTTTAGAACTATTCTGGGTAATTCACTTCCAGTTTCGGTGCCAAAACCTCCAGAAGCGACACAATGTTGTGTTAAAATCGGAAATGTTGTTTTGCAAAGAAAAGATTCTGACCTTCAGCAAAAAAAATTAAAAAAATGCAATTGAAATCAAACGGTTGCCGTTCAATGATGACTTTATTACCAATAATAATAATCAATGTCGTCAATAACTCATTAAACTTAAACATACACTCAAAAAATTTTTACTGCTATATTAATAAAATTGCAATTAATTTAATAAAAAAGTTGTTATTATACGTCCAATAACAACTTGTTATCAATTTAATAAGCAGTTCTTAAAATAATAATAATTCAGAGAGCCGCCTAGAGTGAGAATAACTTAAAAAAAAACTAAAATGATAATAAATTTAATAATACAATTATCGATTTAATAGTAAACTATATAAATTTAACAGTAGAAACTGTAAATTTACTAGTTTAAGTAATTACTTTAATAGCAAAAATTATGCATTTAAGATTAATAGTTGTCTATTCAATAGTAAATTTGTCCAATGAAGTTTAAATTTAATGGTAGAAGTTATCAATTTAAGAATGGAGATTAGGATTTTAATAGCCAGCATTGTGTTTTTAACAAAAATGATTATATATTTAATAATAGAATAATTGTTTTAACGATACATTGTTGTTAATTTTGAATCATCTGACGATCTTTTGCAATTAAAATTACTTTTTAATAATTAAATCAACAATCTTATTATTCAATATACAATTTTTTTAAATAATTGTTGCTGCAATTTGTAATAAAACATTTAAAATATTTTTTGAAAAATAATACCAAGTTTTTATTTTATTTATTTTTACAAAAATTAAACATTTTCATGCAAACATTAAACATTTTCAGAATTCAAATGTCCGTAGTATTTCCAATGTTTTGTACTTCATTCAAGCGATAATTCGACGTTTTCTGTCATTTATCCTCAACTTCAGCCCATGTGCATTCATTTGCCATAAGGGATGTTAAATATGAATCAATATTTTCTGGAACTAGAACAAGAATAAATATTAAATTAAATCGATGTATGCCAAATGAAATAATATTAAAATTACCTAATTTAAGAGATTTATCTACAGGTTCGTCATCACTTCGTTCAGTTGTTAACTTTTTCTTCAAACCAACATTTTGCAAACATTTGTGGCTGGATATATTTTAATGCAATGGCATCTACATTAGCTGTTAATTATATTAATTCCAAAAACTAGATAAATAAATGAGATAGAGTTTTGTAAATGTTAAATTTATGTAACTAATAATATAGAGTTAACATATAAAAGCGAAATATTTCTAGATGATTTAATTTTTTTTAAAAACGAATTCTTGATAATTAAAATTAACTTACCTCGAAATATGTCTTTAATTTTATATTGTTGTATAATTTCTGGAATATTTAAAGCACTCAACATTGGATCCCATTCGATAATTTATTAATTATAATTTGGAGTAAAAAATAGATTATAGACCGAGTTGATCGGTTTCTAGCGTGCAACTAGATAACAATTCAACAAAGCCACCACAAATAAATAAATTTATTAAATTAATTGTCAAAAAAATAACCAAATTTAATAACTAATACTATTGAAATAACCGCAAATTATTATTTTAATCACTTTGACGATAAAAATAATACTTTTCTGTTATTTTTACAACTATAATTGTTGGAATAATAACTAAGGTGATTATTTTAACCACACATTAAAAAAAATATTTGCTCTTTCTCATATATTTTTGCAATTATTTTTTTTGTTATACTTTTAAAAAAAACCATCAAATTAATAGTAAAATTTTTCAAAGAAAAAGTCATCTATTATTTTAATACTTAACTGTATTGAAATAACAATATGTTATTACGTTGACAAATATGGCTATCAAAATAATAATTTGCTGTTACTTTAAAAATTTCTGTTGTTGAATTAATAACAAATTATGACAATTTGTGTTATTATTTTCACAACGATCTCGTTACAACAAAAATTATCAATTTGATAATTATCTAATAATTTTAATAAAAAAAACTGTTGTTTGAAAATTGTTTACTATTAATATAGTTATAGTACCATTTTTACTGCCTTCTATAATCAAAAAATATTTTTTGTTATTGATTTAATAACCAATTTTATTATTTTAATAAAAATCTCTGTTTTTTCAATAAATTATGCTATTAAGGATTTGAAACAACCGATTTAACAACCGATTTATTCCAAAAATAGTACAAATTTTTTGAGTGTAGTATTTAATTTAAATTTATCAAGTTGAGTTCATAACATCGGGAGCGACATAGGAAAAAATACCATAGTATTGAGTTGAAGTTAGTAGTTGTTGGTTTTTGCTCAAAAGATTTGTCTATTTTGTACGTCATTTTATTTGTGACTTTTCTCTTTACACATTTCAATTTGCGTTTGGCTTTGGCTGTGTTATTAATACCAAATTTTTTATAGTTTTGTGATTATTGTGAGATTTTAAAAGTATTTTTAATTTTTTATCGGGTTTCTACAACGTTTTTAATTTGTTTTCTTGTTTCTCGTTTCAATATTTAATTCATTTTACATTCATTTTACTCTATTAAACTTTTTATACGATCCATTTTAATTTAATTGTTTTAACAGGGTTTCATTAACTTTTATTTTTATTAAATTTATTATAACCAAAATGTCTTTATCAAGACAAAACATTGAAAATATCTTGAATAATAATATTTCTATACTAAATTTGCTATTAGTGATGTACCTAAAGCGGAAGAACCGTTCTGTACAACGTCGCAGTGTTAGACAGTTTAGTGTTAACCCAGTTAATCGCAACCGACAAGCCCAAGGTTTTTATAATAACCTCATTGGAGAAATACGATTAACTGATACGGAAACTTTCGCCAATTACCATCGAATGAATCCCGAAGTATTCGATGAGCTGTTGGCAATGGTTGGCCCTCTAATCACGAGGATAAATATTGGAGAGAAATCTATCAGTACAGGCCAACGTTTATCACTGCCCCTTCAGTAATTATAAAAATAATTCCATGTTTCTGTTTATGTATATTTTCTTTACAGTTATCTCGCCAGTGGAGACAGCATGACATCAATCGGAAGATTTGGGTACCGTATGGGAAAATCTACAACATTGGTAATAATACGAAAATCATGCCAATCATTATGGGATGTTCTAACGGGAGTAGTTTTTCCTACCCCATCTATTTCAATATGGAAGAAAATTAGTACGGAATTCGACGAACAGTGGAATTTTCCACATTGTTTAGAAGCAATGGACGAAAAGCACGTTCTCATACAAGTAAGTACCTATTTATTTCAAATTCATGTATATTTTCGGTTGTATAACAATTTCTTATATTTTTAATTTTCAGGCATTTAGCAAATGTGGTTCAATATATAGGAATTACAATTTACTTTTCGCCATATGTGACGTACAATACAAATTTGTGTTCGTCGATATTGAAGCATCGAGACATGTGGGAGACAGCAATATATGTATTTAGAAGGAGTAATTTGGACGAGCGATAATATGCGGTGGAGCCGATTTAAACTTACCACCTCCAGAAAATCTCCAAAATGATAAAGACTATCCATTCGGCTTTATCGGAGATGAAGCATTTCCATTGATGCCAAATCTTATGCGACTGTATCCTGGTCGGAACACGTCGATCCTACCGCTAGACAAAAGCGCTTTTAATTATAGATTGTCTTGAGCTAGAAGAGTAGTGGATAATGCGTTTGGCATTCTTGCAAATAGATGGCGCATATACCGTCGCCCTATTATTGCAACTAAAACCACAGTTCCGGCTATAACAAAAGCAACCGTGGTATTGGACAATTGGCTTCGAGAAAAAAAAGTTGCAGAATACGTGAATTCAGGTCTAGCAGATACTTACATTGATGAGACGTATCAACCAGGAACGTGGCGTAACGACGAGAGCAGTGGAATCCAACGCGTCCAAAGAGTAGGTTCTAATAACTTTAGCCTAAATGCCAATGAAATTAGAGACCAATTTAAAACTTACTTTAATGAAGTGGATATACTATCCTGGCAGTATACTAGTATACATTACAATTTCAAACAAATAAATCAATTTTTAAACATTTACTAAGAAATCATATAAAAATTTAAATTTAATACAGTTATGTATAAAGATAAAGAATTCATTTTTAAAAATATAATAGATAACTTATAAACTAGAATTAATAAAAAATTTAATAAAATAAATTAATCTCGATTAATTGGTTTGCCTTCTATTTATTTCAATATTTTTCTCCTCAATTTGAAGCGTTAATTGGTGGAAGAAGGCAGACCTCGGCCATTTCCCAAAATCGCTGCTCCACGTTTCTGCAAAAGTTTTTAGCAGGCATGTGCCCCTAGCATTTTTTTTAAAGTTGTTGATGCTCTCTAATCGTATCGCAAATAATTTTTTTCGAGGCGGTTCGGGCCGCGATGATGGTTCTGCCATTAATTCTCCAAATGAAGTGGTTGTTGCCCTTGGAGTTTCTGGATATGTCAGCGGTGGTGAAGTCATTATGGCCGCCAGGTCTAAAATCTCAAAATCATTTAACATATCTTGCAAATCCGCCACAAAACTGCTTACTGTAGGTCTACAAGTAAAATATAAAATTAGTTTCACATTTAAAGGCACATAAATATATTTAAATAAAATCGCGATAACGATCCCTATGTGAAAAGACCCATGACCTGAAATCCCTGAATTCTCCTTGAGCAACCCTGAATTCCAAATCCTGATGAAATCCAAACAGTTGTTTGTTCCGTATGTATATTTTTGTATACTTATTATTATTTATATATTTATATATACACACCATATTTATATTTTTGATGCAACGTAACACACAACTTTAAAAATTATATAAATAATAAACTATTTGAAAACATTAATTTTAATTCAATAAATTTAATTACCCGGCTTTACATTTCAATAAAAATTTTAGTTCTAGCAGAAAAATAATCTTAAATTTAATTCATTTACTATTGTATTTTGATTTTTTTTTCCAGATTACATAAATTATAAGAGAACAAATTTGTGGATGCAAATAATTTTGATAAAAACTAAATTAACTGTAATTTCTCCAAAAAATAAAATTTATAAAAAATTTGATTGAAATGTAAGGCCGGGTAATTAAATTGATTGAATTAAAATGTTTTCAGAAAGTTTATTATTTATATATGATAATTTTTAAAGTTGTTTATGTTTCATTGCATAAAAAATTTAGTACGTACAAATAATTTTGGTTAGGACTTAGGATTATATACATGCATATATAAACATATATCTTATTTATTAGGATCATGTTCAGTGATGTTACACGTAGGGAAAATTCCCTACATGTAGGGAAATTCTCGCTTGAATTACGTGTGTAGGGAAAAAAGACAGATCAGGGAATTTCTAAAATGGTTTAAATTATTTTGAAAAAATGTTTGATTAACGAATTTTTTCGTTACTTTCTCTAAAATATTGTTCGAACATCGTTTTTTTTCGAAATGATATGGTTAATAGGGCGGTCTTGTTAATTTACTACATAATAGATCATGTTGCCGTTATTTTTTGTTTGTTAGTTTTTTCTTGTGATTTTAACTTATGATTTTGAGAACCAAGTAAGTGATTTCCCAGTAAAAACGTCAATCGTCGATGAAAAATCGACATATACAATGTTTTAGCTTTATTTAGTTTTAATATGGTTTACTATGTATTAATAAATAAGCCATTTACAAAAATTTCATTGAAATTTAATCATTTTTAAAGTTTACTAATTCTTTTAGTGTTAAAGTAAACAAATTATCGCTCTCACGCCCGATTTTGTTAATTTTATCCTTACGGTTGTCGATTGGAAAGCCGCTAATGTCTACAGAGTACGTTTTGAATCTTGTAATTTATATATTTGGTAAGAAAAAGTGTAGGGAGAACCGTAGGGAATTTGTAAGTGGGACGTAGGGAAATTTCTCTTTGTCTGTAGGGATTTCAATTTTAGAAGTGTAACATCACTGATCATGTTGAGTCGACGCAATCAAAGATGTTGTACCGTGCTTCTGTTCTGTGTTTTCGCAGTTAGACAATTTGTCTAGGAGCCTTTTAGCTTACATAACTGCTTCAACACCTAATAAATTGGCATACATGTATGTATACATATACGTGTAACCAATTTTCCATTCCTACATAAATGAATAGTATATACAATTTGTTTTCGAAAATTGTCTGGAATATTTAAAAATAATATGGCATTTAACTAAAAAATTTAATTAGATATAGATATGTATACTGCCGTGCTAAACATATTTTAATTAACTACATTTTTGCCCTAATTCAATTAATGATGCCAATCGTTAGCTAATAATAAATTTTATCATAATAAACACAAACCAGAATGCACTAGTTTAGTTTCAAAACTTTAACGATTATCGAAATGCATTTTCTGTAGTTATGTAAAACAGTTTAACTATGGCAGTATATAATTATGTATTATTATATAAACTTACTCATTTATTATTACTGATTTAAAAAAATCAAGCGTTCTTAGTACCCATTTATCTTTGGATCTCAGCGTCTTGGCAGCACTATCAATTGCTGGTGGTTTGGACTAGGGTATCCAATACCGATTATCGAGTACCCGGGTACTCGGATATTTTGGTCTTTTTTCGAGTACTCGATTACCCGGGTAATTTGAGCGACTACCCCGGGTAAGTTGATTCAAAGAAAATTTTGGAAGCGTGAATTTTATTTTGTTCGTTTGAAGAAAAACGTTGTTCTGAGAGCAAAATATTTTAGCTCGAGGGCACTTTTTCGATTTAGATTTTCCATAGATATATCCCGCTTTTACATAAGTATGTTTAAAGGTTTATTAGCAGTTTGGCTAATTGGCTGACGTTTTCAGTTTGACAACTTTACTGTGGTTATTGTGTTTGTTAGCAATTCCATTAAGTTAATCTCAACGTTGCTTGGCAAACGATTTTTTTAGATTTTATATGTGCAATTTGCAAGGTTATATATTTTGACGGATAATGCACAAACATAAAAGATCAATGAGATTTTCTTGTTCGATTGACGCCGAAATTGCCATTGCTTTTTTATAGAGAGGAGACAAATCAATCTAAAACGACATTAGTTTGTGACGAGTGATACATGTGAATTTGATGCGTTCTATCAATTTTCCAGATTAATTATAATTTTGATAACTTTTATTATCGGCTTTTAGTTATCTTTCAGATTTTTAGTTTGTTTTATTATTTAATTTAGAACATAAATTCTTCACGTATCCATGAAGGATTTTAAAAACATTTTTTAATAATACATGGTAAAATAAAAATTAGTTGGATTCAACTAAATTTAATCAAGTACAATGGTTCAATTTGATTGGCTTGTAGTCATGAGTACAACAGAAAATAATTACAAATTTTATTTGTAAGGCATTTCCGAAATTTTAAGTTAGGACAAAAATGTAATAAATATTTGACCTGATTTGATTTTAAAAAAAATTGAATCTAATCTATATATGCCATTAACAAATAATTCATGTGAGACCATTTTAAGACGGAAGAGAAATAGGACTCAGAATGTAGTCTGTGCCACTTATTCATCCAAATAAAGGGTGACAATAGCATGATCTATGATTTTTTTTAGAGATTTTTTGTATATTTATGTTTTTTGTTTATTACCCGGGTACCCGGGTAACCCGGGTATTGAAAAAACTAGTACTCGACTACCCGGGTACTTTGAAACTCGAGTAATTTGGATTCCCTAGTTTGAGCAACTTCACATATTTGGCCCACAGTGCTTTCCACCGTTTCATTGCCCTGATTTGGAGATTTCCTCCCACATTAATTTGTTAAGGCAAGTATTACGATAATTTTCGTTTCCCAATTGATACAGCAACTCTCTCCCTTCCTTTCTCACCTCTTCTACGATGTTTAGGTCGAGTTCCGCAAAATAATTAATTTTTAGATAATTTTGAGACTTGAAATAATTGAATTACCACATACTAATTAATTTGTTAATTAACTCTAGGTTATGTTTTTGTTTGCTGTCAAAACACTCATAAACATAATTTTAATAGTGTGGCATTTTTATGGGAAAGATTTTTTTTAATTTTGTATTTTATGACGGATAGTATTCGAAAAAAATAATTCTGATTTGGATAATTTTGAAACATAAAAATAATCGAATTTACACTAAAACCTAATTTTGTTTAATAATTTTTGGTTATGTTTTTGTTTGCTGTCAAAAGTTGTCCATCAAATTTTGCTATAAAAAAAACAATAACGACATACTTTGTCTGTGTCACTCTGATGGATTATTATTTTTTTGTCTTTTTCCATTTAATTTATTTTATTTTGTAGATTTTATAAAAAAATTTAATTTGTTTTGGTTTTATTATATGGAATATCAAAATCAAAAATAGATAACAACCAACGACAATTTATATCATGGCAACGTCGTAAAATTTATCAAAGATCTACATTTGGAATGGAAATAAAATGTAATGCAAGTAAAGTGCAACGTTGTCATTTTCATTTAGTTATCAATAACGAAGTCAGCTGTAGTAGAATCTGTCAACAAAAAAGTTTATCTTGGAATTATAGGTGTTTTTGCAAAGTGTTGATATTTTTGTTGTTATAAGAATTTTTCTTTCGAAATAGCGTGAACAAAATGTTCGTTTTTAAATTACCCAAGCAATGGTTTTAGTGTACATCAAGATTTTCATGTAACATATAAAGTACGCTTTATAAAAATAAATCAAACAACACTATAATATAATGAGATCTAGAGTAACTCAGTACTCAGTCAACAGTTCAACTTGGTTTGATTTCAACTCGACTATCAGCGTGAACATGGCAATACATTTAGCGAGCGGTATAAATATAATATATATCCGAAGTTTGTCATTTTTTTTAGACCTAATTAAACGTGGCGTGTAGTATCTAAAAATTTTTGTACGAAATTACGAATCTTTTTTTAAATTTCACTTATTTAACATATTAAATATTTGTACATAAATATTTGTATTTCGCTATTAGTGTATTGTATTATGTATTGTACAATTAAAATAAATTAATCGCGTCGAGAGCTTCGCAAAATTTACTATAAAAAAAAATTTACATGGTTGTTTGTGTGTGACGACGAAAAGAATCGCGCTCGATTGAGAACAATTTTCGGAATTTTAAGAAAAAACGATTATTTGAAATTTACGATGGTTCGACTACAATCTACTGATTTTAAAAAGGAGAAATTTGTCTAATTTGAAAAGCAATGGGAAATACTCTGAAAAATGTGATATTTGCCAAAAGATTTTGACAAATACTGCTAATTCGCGACTTAAAATTCATCGGTAAGCTTTTTCCTATTATTATTATTATTATTATTACTTGAGGGCCATGTGGGGGCTCAAGCCACCCCGCACTGCGACCTAAAAGATCTTTTGTGCATTAAGCCCTACTTAATTATCCGTCCAGTCAATATTCAAGCTCTTAATGAACCTGATAATACTGCCTAACGGTACGTGATACATACTATCTGGGCTCATTGCTCTCCCTCCTAGATGTTTTAATTATCCGTCCAGCCAATATTCAGGCCCTTAAAGAACCTGATAATACTGCCGACCGGTGTGTGATACATACTATCTGGGCTCATTGCTCTCCCTCCTAGATGTAATAACATTTACTTCTGATAGAAGAGCGGTAGCATTGGGACTCAAGGACATCGAGAGGGCAGACCCACTCCCGTATATTCCTATCCATGCCTCGTCTACCGTTTTGATTTTACTCTTGCGAGTTGCTGGGACATACTATCTGGGCTCATTGCTCTCCCTCCTAGATGTTTACTGTTGGAAGTACTTCTACACGCGATACATATTATCTGGGCTCATTGCTCTCCCTCCTAAATGTTTACTGTAGGAAGTACTTCTACACGCGTTACATACTATCTGGGCTCATTGCTCCCCCTCCTAGATGTAATAACAAGCTTTTTCCTAAAAACGAAAACTATTATTATTTTATTTTATTAAGTTATGTAAAAATTACAGCAAACGGTGTAGTGAGGAAAATAATAATGAACATTCCCTTAATACATATTCTGCCGATTCAAATCGTTCGCGGTCGATTGTTGAAGTTATTGACCTGGAGTTGGAGGAAATTTCTAACCTACCACTTGGTGGTACTGTTATTGCAGAAGCTAATACGGTACGTTTTTGTTATTATTGAATTTTCCAACCTGTTTAGAATTTCATGACTTAATATACGATTAAAACTTTTCAAATCCGTAGAACGAAGAGATTTTGGTAAAAGCAGTGTTTTTTATTTTCGATCTAATCCATCTGAGTGATAAAATCCTTTAAAGCTGTTTCTTTTATCCGCTCAGATCGATCTGATCAAATTTATTGCCATTTCTTATTTTTTTCAGATTGATTATATCGGTTTTGTAGGGTTCTAACATGTTATTGTTTGGCACTTATTTGGTGCAAAATATTGAAAATAAAAACATTAGCCAAGTTTTAACAATAAAAGTTTTATTGGAAAAATATATACGGTAAAGATGAAATAATCCATCGAAAAAACTCATTAATATTAAAATTAAAAAGTTGTATTTATAATTATTACAATTACATATTTAAATAACTAAAAACACCTTTAACTGTCATTCGTTTAAAATAAAGAAAATATTCCTGTCTTGATTGCTTGAGTATGAGTAATTCGATTAAATGTCGATTCGGCTAAAAAACACCGATTTACTAAAAGAGATTGTGTTGAATTTACTCAAATACAACAATTCTATCTTATTCGTATTTCATTCGTATGAAGTTTCGATTTCAGTGCGTTTGCTCTTAAAAAAAGAGTAAATAACGTTCTTGCTAAAATCTCTATACATAAGACTTTTTGTTGGTTTTGATTTCATTCGTTATACTTCACACACACTAGCTAAAATTTTGTCAGAAAGAAACAAATACACTATGCGCAGTATTGATATAGAGTGGAGATGAAACAGGAAAACAATATAAATGACAGTTTGCTTTTGTTTTGTAATTTGTAGCTGTTCTTGCTTTCGATTACTATAGTATCAACACAGTCGAGTCGGATACATTTACTTGAAAGAAATTAAATTGAAAATAAAGTGAAATTTTGAATCGCTATCGTAAATCGTAATAACGTCAAAAAATTTTGTTGTGCAATAAAAATATATAATTTAATCAACATTTTTAAAATATAATTATTTCTTATTATAAATAAAAGGCAGGATAGGACGTACACGTACATGATCCGTACGTACATACATACATGTTCTATGATTTGAGGATGACCGCGGCTCGGAGAGTAAACGATCGCCAGTTATGAGACCACAATATTATTTTTGGAATTGCCAGTTTCTGTGCGCACAGCAACCATTCGAAGTTTCATAAGCCTACTTATGTCATATTATGATCATTGAATTTGTGGAATTGCTAATTTACTACACTTGGAATGAACTATAAATTTATTATTGTGTGCATTTAATAATTGATCAGGTAATTACGTTTAGTTACACAAATGTTTTGAAAATTTGTACAGGTTCGTACAGTTGAATAATAAAACTAAGTTCGATTATTTCGTTGCAGGTTTTGTATCGATATGAAAATTACTCGCGTATATCAAGATGTGGAAAATATAATTTGTACGATGGCCGAAGAAAGGAGGAGTAAGATCTGGGTTTTATTTGAATAAGACTCGAGGTTAACTACATATTTTGATTCTAATCAACTAGAATCAACCGTATGCAATATACATACCTACTTTCGAATTCTTATCTTATTTTAAAAATAGCCGTTCAGTGTATTTCCAATCCATTCCAACCGCCAATTACATATGCAGTTTTGGGATTACTCATCTGTTTATTAGGTATTTTAAAAAATTTAGTTTTTAATTTGATTAATGGAGTTTGTGTGTTGAAAATATGTATGTAGTATTTACATAAGCACTTTTGTATAATATATGTTTAATTTTTTACAAATTTTTATAAAAATCAAAATTAAGACGTCGAAGCCACTCTAGCACAATTTCGAACCAAACTACATTATATAACACTTCGTAAATACGATAAAACACGATATAACAATTAAAAAAATTTAATAAAACCTGTTTAATAATAACATACTCCGCGATAAACTCCGCGATTTGAATTTTAATAATTTTAAATTTATTTTATTTTATTGAGCCGATGAGGCGAAAAATATTTAATTACAAAATTAATGTCTTGATCGGACGCAAGTTCAAATAATAATAATGTTCAAAAAGTTACAGTACTCAGAAGGAGATGAAACGTATTATATACATATTATATGCTACACCTATTTACTCAATTCATTGCTTGTTACCAATACTTTGTCAATCAAAGTAACGTAATCGACTGGAATTAGAGTAAATAAGCGTAGCATATCCTATGTACATTTACAAAATGTTAATTATAATTGAAATATAAGTATAGGGCGGATTAAATTTTTAAGTGGTCTGGAGACTCCACTTTTCTGTAAATTCATTGTATTTGAAGCAAAAATGTCCACTACACCATATGGCTACGATGAATTTCGAGCCTGCATAATTTCATTTGAAGATTTTTTTTTATATAGTGAGTTTTTTAAAATGCCAGGCTTTTATCTCGAGAACGGTGCTGGATAGGAGAAGATTACTTTTAATGAAATTTGTTAAGGGTCGAGGGGGGCATCGGATGGCGACCTTCAATTCAACCTTGACTACGACCTTCAAGGTTATTTGAATGTTAAATTGAATTTGTTAAACATAAATCGCTATTTTTGACCCAGATTTATAAAAAACGCAAAATTATACGTTCAGATAGGCATTTTAGGTTCTTCCTTTGGAAGACTTTCAGATGTTAGCTCAAGGACAAATTACTAAATAATTAGAAATGATCTGTAAATAATGAAATGGGGAATATACTAACACAATATTAACTTGGTACCTTTGGTCATGGTGCCAACAAATTTAAATTAAGTCATTCCCCAATAAAATTCATTATTTGCTGATTATTACTTCGGTCTAAAAAGACCAAAGTATTGAAATCCTGTCAAAAATGACGAAAAATTTGGTTGGTCCAAAACCACTTTTCTCGACGTTTTGAAAGTCCCTGAGTCTGAAAATGCAAAAAAAAAAAAAAATGTCCGTCCGTCTGTCTGGATGTCTGTGTGACTGGACCCATGGTATCTCGAGAACGGCTTGTCCGATTTTGAATTTTTTTTCGCCAATCTGGTTCTATGGTCAAGGCGGAGATTTGAAAAGCTTTTGGAGACTGTACGTCAAGAGGGTGGGGTACCTGCCATACGAATTGACCCAAAATACTTGGTTTTATAAATATTTACGATGTTTTTATGTATGCTGGTTTGATTATTATTGGATTGGGCATTGAATTGGGAATTGATTTGAAGGTTGAGTTAGGGGTAAATTTGAGGGTTGAGTTGAAGTTGAGTTGGAGTTGAGTTGGGGTTGCATTAGGATGTGGTGAGTAGTTAATAAATTTTTTATATGATGGAACTTGCGCTTGCCTATTTATCAACCGATTATTATGAAATTTGACATGTGTGTCGGAAATGGGAATCTAAAATGATTTTTGGATAAAGTTCTGGAATATGGCCAAGTATGATGAAACTGGCACATTTCTCAACCGAATTTGATGTTCGATATGCGTATTGGAAATGGGATTCCAAAATGAGTTTTGGATGAAATTCTGGAATATGGCCAAGGTTATTCCTTACCCGATTATGATGAAATTTGACATGTGCGTTGTAAATGGGATTCTAAAATGATTTTTGGTTAAAGTTCTAGAATATTGTCAGTTACACGGTTAGAAATATCAGTATAATTTTGTATACTACTTTCGGTATAAAGTTCTACAATACGATTTTTCGTGTTATATTGGATGCCTGTAGCCCTGCTACTAAATCTTTTGACCTGTTTGGCTGTTGTTGTATGTATAAGTAAATATATGTTAGTTATAATAGAAATCAGTAATGTCAAAACTGTCACACCAACTTTATGACACAGGTGACAGGTGAATGCAATCCTCATTGAAAAAACCAAAGACCGAAGTTCTGATCACCTTGTGAGGTTTCAGCCCTTTATATTTTCATATTATTTAGTAGTTTGTCCTTGAACTAACATCTGAATGTCATTCAAAAGAAGAGAATAAACTTCCTATCTGAACGTAAAATTTTGTGCCCTTTCCGAATCAGAGGTCCAAAATAGGGCTTTTCAATTTAAAACAATCAATTTGACCATCAAATGACCTTGAAGGTCGAATTAAAGGTCACCATCTGATGTCCCCTCGACTCTTAACTAATTTCATTAAAAGTAATTTTCTCCTATCCAGCACCATTCTCGAGATAAAAGCCTGACATTTTAAAAAACTCACTCTATATAAAAAAAAATCTTCAAATGAAATTATGCAGGCTCGAAATTCATCGTAGCCATATGGTGTAGTGGACATTTTTGCTTCAAATACAATGAATTTACAGAAAAGTGGAGTCTCCAGACTAAAAATTTTTTCTCCATACAATTTAATCCGCTCTAATAAGTATATAAGTACAAAATGGGTAATTGTCAATAAGCTGCACGTTATACGAAATTAAATTAGATCACATAAATATAAATTTTGAAATTAAATGATGATTGGAATTTATAAGATTTTAAATGTATGTTGAGTTGTCTTAACAAAACCAAAGAATTATCAGACACAAACTTTTGTGCTATGTAAAAATTCAAATTATATTTTTAAAATGATTTATAAATTGCACTTAAAAATTCAAATAATAAGTTAAATAATATAAAATAATTAAAGCAGTTACGTATTTCTACAACTTAATAAAATGTTTAAAATATTTATGTAATTCATAAATTAATTTAGTTTTTAATAATATGTATATTAAATAAAGATTATTGCACTCCGCTATGCGTTGAAATAAAATTTTGAAAAGTTATTCGCAAAACTTAAAATTAACGTTCAAGAACACAATTTTTTTTAAATTTTTTGGTTTAAGTCGGTTTCTTCGTTCTGATACGATTAAACCGGTTTTAGAGAGTATTCTCTCCGAAGAAACCGAAGTTGCTGGTATTGCCAGGACTCGTTTGGCAATGATAGCTAAACGGGGATAAATAAGGGTTCGACTTTGCCACCATTTTAAAGGATCCACTTGCCTGTTTATTAGAGTTTCTTCGTTGAATTGTCGTAGCTCGATTATTGCCAGAGCGGTAGGCGAACTTTTAGTTTTTGCCGGATTTTGGCTGTCGAAGAAGCTCCAAAACGAATTCAGCGTTTCTTCCGGGGCCACTTCTGAAATATTACTAGCCTGTACTTCACATGCTTCAGCGTAGGTTCGGAAAATATTGTACCTTTAAATCGCGGATCGAGGTAAGTGGCTATTTGTAAGATAAAGTGTCTTTCGCTATTCTGGAATCTTTCTAATATTTTGTTCGACACGACACGTGCCAATGAAGATGCTGAAGGTGACACAATCGTAAGGTTGCGCAAGTAATGTTTTACCCCTTCCATTAGGACCAATATTTTGGAAATTGTCACACTATTCTCGGCGCTTAATTCGAGAGTAAGCCCGTCAAACGGCTTTAATATGAGGCAAATTTCCTGTAACGCGGCCATTTCGGAATTAGTCAACATCACCAAATGCTCTACATGGAGCAATGCTAATGCAGCCTCGACTGGCTCTCGCAAGTGACAGAATATGTAATTATAAATCACACATTAACGTACATTTTAATTTTAATTTATGATAGCCTTACCTTTCAAACATGTTGAGTTCCACCTAGTAACGACATCGTTAATTAATTTTAGCGGAGTTGTTGTTCCACTAATTCGGATTTGGAATTCTTTTAATTTGTCGTTGACAAAGGTGCTCCGATGGAAATGTTCCACAATACATTTGATTTTTTTATAGATTTCTGCTATTTCCTTTACGCCTTCTTGAACAATTAAGTTCAAGGAATGAGCGAAGCACCTTATGTGTTCGTATTTAGATACTTTATCGCAGCCGATATATTGGATGCGTTATCTGTTACGGCAGCATTAATCTTTGAAGAAATCTGCCGTGTGTCTTGAAGCTGACACATCGATACAGTCCAAAAGGACACAACCCATTTTCCATTCGTCGGTTATAATGTGAGCCGTGATTGCCATATAATTCTTTGTATTAACAGAGGTCCAGGTATCCGTGGTTAAGGCAACACTGGTAGCTTGATTTAAGAATTTAGTGACATTTTTTAAGCAAGTGTCATATTGTTGCGGCAACAATGACTTGGTCAGCATTGACCTTGATGGCAATTGATTTGTGGGATCAAGAGCTTTGCAATAGCTTTGAAAGCCTTGATCCTCCACTATTGAGAACGGCTGAAAATCTTTAACAATAAACTTCAAAAGCTCATTATTTAGCCGCTTTTGCCGAGATACTGATGCTGGCCAAGTGACGTAACGTGCAAGCGTTGGTTGCTGCAAATTTAAACGGCTCGTCGAAACTGATGTAGAACATGATGGTTCTTGATTTGGAGGAAATGTTTCGGTAGATCTGTCAACTGTTAGCGTTACAATTTTCTAACGGAGAATCAGTATTAGGCCTCGATATCGGATTAGTCCGATTTGAGTATTTCTGAAGCACGGTTGGATGTTTAGATTCAAGGTGGTGAAACGCCAATTGGTTGTACCACCACCTTGGTAGGAAAATTGACTTTTGCAAAGGTCGCATTCTGCTTTTTTTCGTCAATGGCTGTAAAGTGAAGTCAAACTTCGCTTCGTTTTGGTGCCATGAACTCAATTAAAAAGATTTTCGCTTAAGAAATTTCTCGTTCTGAGCCTAGAAATATTTCATTGTTGGTATCATTTCGCTTTATTTTGATACAAAATACAAATAGCTGCGTTTTTTATTAATTCCCGATAGCGATAGTTGCTGTCGAGAGCCGCCATAAAAAAGTGGGTCCCGATAGTGGTCCGTATAAATATTAGAGCCAAATATTTTTTTTATCAAGTTTTCCCTAAACAATTGAATTAAAAATGATAGTTTGAAGTTAAATAAACTTAGTTTATCAATAAATAGCACGTAAAATTTAAATTTAGGTATAAAAAACGACGGCTCTTTATAGCAGCTATCGAAAGCCAATAAAAAAACAGCTAATGGTACCCATCCAGAAGAAATATAATTTTTTTACTCGGCCGGATAGAGATTAAAATTACTTACCTCGTATTTCTTGTACACGATTCTATACTACTCGAAAACCGATTCGGTTAAATATCGAACCGCTTAAAATGCACCGTTATAAAAACACCGATATAACTATATATATAAACCATTAACAATACATATTAGATTTACGTCATAACATCAACTATCTTTATCTTCCTACAACAGTCTAATTCTTTACCTACATGTATATTTGACTTACTTTGATACTGATATTTGTTGGTTGCGAGAAAAAGTAAAATATATAAAAATCACAAATTATCTTTTGCAGCAAAAGAGTATGGTTTTCTCATTTCTACATAATTCGAAATATTGTTATTTGTTATACAAAATTATGTATACTATAGTATAGTAAAAGTATACACACAGTATATAGCCGTTTTTCGCTAGAGCGAGAGAAAACGAAACAAAATTCTCATTAATATAGCTTACTTATTAGCTTATACTTGTTAGGTGGATGTTTTTTGAGTAAATCGCATAAAGAATTGAACAGTTTAGAATTTAACCTGATACTTTGGAAAGTACTCAATCGGTAGTTCTGACAATTTGAGTAGCTGGTTTAAAGTATCGACAAATTGAAATCTGTGTCTTATTTCAGACCAATTTGATTTAAGATTTCAAAACTTTATCCATCTACGAATTTAAATTAGAAACACAGCTATAAGAAACAGATTTCAGATACATATGTCGATCGAAAATAATTATTTCTCTAAGTTGAAAACTAAACCAAATTCTGAAAAAATATGAACCGGCACTAAATTTTTTCTAAGCGGGGAAAAAAACTCCTTTTTAGTACTCAGATCGAACAGACACATCAGATCGGAAATAAGAAACACAAATTAAATGTTAAAAACATCGAGAAAAATTACTTTATTTTCTTACATTTTTGAGGTTAATATATTGAAAATTAATTTCAACAATTTGAACTGAGATGCGGATGCCCTTCATTAAAGTATGGCTGACTAAACAGATAATGACCAGTTGAAAATTGAAATTTTCTAATTTTTTATTTTAAATAATTGTTAAGGGCCCCGTGAAAACATGTGAATGTGACAATTTAAATCGCAAGTTCTAATTTTTACAGAATTCTTATTCGGTCAACAACGGAAATTTAAAAATTAGATTGAATTTATGAAAGACATTTTAAAATTCTGACGATCAAATAAAAAAATTTATTAATTTATAAACAAATTATTAAATATTGTAATGGCTTTCATATACTCGAAGTAATTTTTGATAATTCCATCGTTTAACGAATAACAATTTTGTGGAAAATCAGAAATGATGATTTAAAATGTTGAACCGACATGTTTTCATGGGCAAGACAGATATATCTTTTTATCGATTTTTTTTATGAATGGCGTCTGCGGTTCAACGAAAAGCAAATAAAATCTCTTTACCTTAACTAAAATAAATTTTAGATACAATTTTCAGGACGATACAGTTGAATTATTAAATGCTTCATCACAAGATACGATTACAACAACAATTTCATCAATTGATATCGAAACGTCACAAACATATACAAGTTCAATTACTGCGCGACAAGAATCAACAAGTACAACTGCAAGTCACAATTCATCAACAAGAGTGTCAATAGGTTCCAACGGAATAGATCAATAAAGCAGTTTGTAGATTCAATTACTGAGAAAGAGAAACGTGATTTACATTTAGTCGTAGCAAAATTTTTCTTCGGATCAAATATAGCATTTAACTCTATTGAATCTCGGCATTTCTATAAGATGATCGAAAAATTAAGACCGGCTTAGCTAAATTTATCCCCAGTAAAAAGTTATTGTCAACATCACTTTTGGATGGAATTTATAAGAATTGTTTAAAAGAAACTAAAATTTTTTGTGATTCGGTTTTGCTCATCGACGGATGAGAAAATACCTCGAGCAATACAAAAATAACAGTAACAATGCTGCATAATATGCAAATGGTGATTGTGCTTTTGTGAATGCTCTGATTAAAAGTCTTCGTAGCACATCGCTCCAGCTCCAAATGCCTTACTTTTAGAGTTACGGATGCTAAACTGCTAATATTCTGTTCTTGTCATTTACAGTAAATTGGGATTAGATCGGTTAGATATTTTGCAAGATGATAGCTCTGGGACTAAAATTACTATGGTTTCCAGTAGGATTATACCTTGGAAATGTAATGCTCATGTCAGATTTTGGGCCCAATATTCTCTGATGGTTTCGGAGGCTATCTTTGTATTTTTTATAAATAAAGTAAGCTTTTATTGCGATTTCATAAGCAGAATTCAGAATCACATTTAATTGAGTCTATAATGGTGTGTATGGTGTGGTGTGTTTGTGTGTGATGTGGTGTGGTGGTGGGGTCGTGTGTTTGTGTGTGGTGTGGTTTGTGTGTGTTTATCGGTATATGCGTGCTTGAGTGCACTGTAGCGAGAGAACCACTCATCTGATCGGAGCAATTCTAGTGTTAATTTGTACTTAAAAAACTGTGCAGATAATTTATTGTAAATTGAAATAATTAATTTTCAAATATACTTTAATTAAAATTTAGATCTACAAAGTGGCGATTTACAAAGCCACTGTAAAGGGAGAATCTGACACAAAGTATTTTAAAGTAAAAAAATACTTTTTCATTCTAATCACAAGCCTTATAAAATATTTTAAAAAATGCGAAATATAAATTTGAAAGCAAATAAATATTCGAAATATTGTGGGTGTTTCGTTGTTCAATACAGATTGATTTCAATTGATTTCGGCTTAAAACAGAAAACACTGAACGTGGAGATAAGCAAAATTCGCTTCGGGGAAAATCCTATTTTAATAATTTTTTTTGTATCGATACAAAAATTTGTTATTCTTATTTTGTTTGTGTGATTTAATTAAAATTCAATCAGTGCCAAATTGTTGTTTTATTACTGTTTCCTGCGATTCAATAGCCAATTTATAAAAATAATAATTGAATATTTCACACAATGTTATTGTAAATTAACTGACAATTAAAATTATTAATTGGCTGGCATTTAAAAAAACAAATTATTATGTTTTAACGGAATACTACCTGCAAAATTTAATTATTGTAATATACATTGCACTACTTTAATAACAATTCATTTTCAACTAACTTCAAACTTCAGCATGGTTTCATTGCAAAAATTAGTAGACTATTGACAAGTATGCTGTTTTAACAATTTTATTAGCGTTCGTCTTATCAATAAGTACATACACATATTGTATTTATCACATATCCTACATGATACGGAAGGTGATTACTGATTAGTCTTTTATAGGCTGTAACCGTCGGTATTTCATACAAAATCAATTTGAAGACAAACAAAAAAATGTTTTCGTATAAACGCCCGAATGTTGTTACACGGATGAATATATTGTTTCTGACGTTTTTCAAAATGAAAAATAAAAACAAATTTGTGTACGAGCGCCTGAATGTAGTTCAACAGAATGGTACAACTTTTAGTAGAGGGAAATTTTGTTTACGGCCAGTATTCTAACCGAAAATACCAAATTGTGCTCTTTATGATTTATTTCCCAATATTCTTGTTTTTGACGTGAATACGTCTTTAAATTTGCTTTCATATGGGAGGCAATTCAGAAAACTTATCATATGATAACAAAATCGGAGGATACAGTTTGATGCTGCAGCCAATGCCATCTTGAATATACTGGCCTATGACTACAAACAGTGACGACACACTAAGTCTCCGCCGCTATGTGGCAGTGTAGTAAAGTAAAGATTTTTTTTTTTTTTTTGTTTATTGTTTTGTTTCATCTTGCATGTTAAAAATTCATTTTTTGTTTCTTTCTTTAATCTCTCTCTGCGGAAGGAAACAAACATTTTTTTTATTTATTTATTTCCCCGGGAGAACGAAATTCAAATTATAAAATATTCTGTCTTCGTATAAAAAACGTATAAAAAAGGGAAGGAAAGGGATAGGGATAGGGAATGCAATAGCGATCGATTTATTTCTTTTCTAAAGGGAGGAAATTAATCAAGAAATAACTAAACAAAGGAGAGAAGCGAAAAATAAACAAAAAATCGAAATTATAAATTTTAAATTTGTTCGCCGAGTTTTTTTTTTATTTAGTGCATTATATTACGTGAAAGGGAGATGGTACGCGTTTGTTTTACGCTTTGATTTGTTTTTCAAATCGAGTACATAAATTAATTTTTATTTGATTTAATTTATTTTCAGTAATATTTCCAATATTTTATTACTAAAACATATAATACACTAGATTTATCTAAAAAATTTAAATTTACATGAATAAATAAAATTCATATGGTATTCCTATTTGATCAGAAAGTGCGTGTCTTCCTTCTTTGAAGCATTATGCTGCACTAAAAAAACAAAATGAATAATAAAATGTTTTTGGACAAAACAAAAACAAAAAATATCTGTTCTTTACTATACTGCCGCATAGCGGGGGGACTTAATGTGTTTCAATTTGAAAAAATTGCTTGTAGTCAAGCCGATTCAGACGTGTTTTCTTGCATCAGTTTCTTTCCTCGTTTCTTTACCCCTCTCTCTATAAACTGATTTCAAAGGTCATATTTTTGTGATTTTTTTTTCAACAAATTTTTTTTGTGATTCTTGTGTTTCTCTGCACTAATACAAACAAAAAGTTATATAAAATTTCCGAAGGTCATATTTTTATTTCTATACCAAGTATGCGACGAGAAATATTTTTACACATATGTACATAGACGAATAATTCAAAAGAATCACGTTTCAAGAAAACGCGTGTAAATGCAAATTGGTTTTCTGAAAGCAGAGAAACGTAATGCAAGAAAACATGTGTAAATTGGCTCTGGCTTGTATATCTAGTAGGCATTGCTGCAGCTATATATCTATCATCCATGATAAACTAATTTAATAGGTATGATTGACAGCTGTTTCAAATTCATCTTTTCTTGCGCATCTCGTCATTCGGTGCGATAAAATCCCAAGGCTTCGTTGTTTTCACAAAAACTATCACCGCAAAACAATTCGATTTGTTTTTGTTTGCTATGAACTAGTGATTATAAAAAAAAGTATAGCAAGAAAAAAGCACCGAACGACAGAATTTTTTTAGTGAAAGAGATAGCAAGACATGCGCTTGATCATACCTACTTTAATTGGTTTATCATGTCTATCATCTACATTCAAAATTTAATTACACCACTCGATAGCTAAAGGATCAAAGAATTCGCTACGTTGAGTGAGGGCTATGACGCATCGCTTGCGGTGGAGGGGGAAGCACCGCCATTTTAATAACTATTTTGTTTATAGTATTAAATAATTTTTTTTTATAAAAATTTTATTGGGATTCTATATTTTATCTGATTTTGATGAAAATTTGAAATACTGAATCCAATGGAAATGGAATTCTCAAATTATATTTAGATGAAGTTCTGGAATATGGCCAAGGATGATGGAAATTGCCCATTTCTCAACCGATTATGATGAAATTCGACATGTGTATTGGAAATGGGATTCTAAAATGGTTTTTTGGATAAAGTTCTGGAATATGGTCAAGTATTATAGAACTTGCCCATTTCTCAACCGATTATGATGAAATTTAACATTTGTGTTGGGAATGGCATTCTAAAACGATTTTCGGATTAAGTTCAGGAATATGGCCAAGTATGATGGAACTTGCCTATTTCTCAACCCATTATGATGAATTTCGACATGTGTATTGGAAATGGTTTCTAAAATGATTTTTGGATAAAGGTTTGGAATATGGCCAAGTAGGTGGAACTTGCCTATTTCTCAACCGATAATTTTTGTTTAATTGTCATATAATATTGATGTTGTGTTGCAATTTCCTAAATTTATTTATCTAATATTATAAGTTTGTTGAGGCTTATTCTTCTTTCGCTTCGTCACATAATGTCTGTTTAGTATAAATTTTGACTCGGAGAAACTAGAACGTTCGTTTGTATTTCAATCGTCAGCTGTCATCAAGATTTAGAGGTAGCGTATATAAAACATTATTGTGAACTAGTTATAGTTAATATACATATATGGTGTTAAAGTAAAAAATTAAAATAAATAATGCAATGTCGGCCTATACGCTATACTCGTCGAAAAGCCAAATCAAAATATAGAGAACGTTTGCGGTTGGAAAGGGCTTATCAAGAGCAATCCAGTGATACTTCTTAGTGTTCAAAAATTATTATGACATATACATACAATACGCTCATATACATACGTACACGTATTCACGTATAACACACAGCTGCGTCTACGATACAGCCACACCAATATTTTTTTTTTGTTTGTTTGGTTTTGAACGAAAAATTATTTATTTCGGAAAGACCATCAATAAAAACAGTTCATTGTTTCGATACAAAAAAAAACAAATTAAAAATTAATTGTGCAAAAAGTGAGTTGGTGCAAAAGTAACTCATTATTTTGGAATACATACAAAATACATATTTCCTTTATTTGAGGTAAGGTGATTGCCGAGTATAGAAATGTATTGTGAATGGGTTCTGAACGGTTTTATTTCTGATTTTCTGCAGCCGTATGCAGACTGAGAATTTTTATTGGACACCAACATCTCGTGGTTCATCTTTAGCCGATTAGATACTGTTCAAAGTAAACTTAACGGCTATCAATATAGATTAACGGTAAAAATTAATCTGCTTGTCAAATTCAAAATTGTGTGTGATCCTTGTCGATTAGAGGTCATAGAAAGAAAAATAGCGGGTAACAATTTAGGAGTAGCGGATATCGTCATATGGTTCTGCTAAAATTTATTTAAGTATTGCGTAACGTAAATCGTTTGTAGAAATTATTGTTATTAAATAAGTAAATTAGTTTTAATTTTAGTGATCCATATCCATAAATATAGTCTCACAAAGTTTGTGTAGTAAACAAAACGGTTGATCGAGAATTCGATCGGTGTGCAAAACTACAAAAAGTTTTTACAATTTAGTGGAGGTAAAATGGCGAGTGTTGTAGGGCCATGTGAACGTTTAGCCACCTCGCACTGCTTAATTATCCGTCCAGCTATTATTCAGGCTCTTAATGAACCTGATAATACTGCTGGCCGGTACGTGATACCTACTATCTGGGCTCATTGCTCTCACTCCTAGATGTTTACTGTCATTGTTTACTAGGAAAAATTCATGAAATCTATCTAGAATTTCGGGCTTCAAGGTGCCCCCCCCCCTTAAATTTGACATTTTACATTACCAAAAAATTAAAAATATTCGAACATAATACAAAAGTCTCGAACAATATCGAAATAGTTGTAAAATATTGGAATTTTCACAACCAAAATCCACCTACCGCAAATTTTATGCGTAACTACTTCTGTTTTCAACACCATCGTGTGAGAATCAGTAGTTGTGAGTAGATACAAATCACAATGCGGAAGACTCATGTAGTGACGACACAAATAATATTTTCAATCAAAATATACAAAATTGAAAAATGGTGTTAAATTTCCAAAAATATAAGAGAATGGTCTGTCCTAAGTATGCGCCTAAAGAAAACTTGAACCCACTTAAATTTATAAAAAAATTTTATTGAAAATTTAAAATTAAAGGAAATAGAATTATTAATTATTATTTAAAGAGATAATTAGTAAGAAACAAAAATACATGTACAATAAAAATCTTATCTGAGCTGATTGTTGATTGATTACGTGACGTCGTATGAATATATATTATTGTGGGTAATTTTATTTTCAACTTGTTGTAATCACACTATAATTTGACTTGTTATAAACAGTTAAATTCATTTAGTTTATCACCCTACTTGATTATTCGTAAACGTTAGTTTAACACTAATATACATATGTTTTATAGTTTTTAATTAAACTTGACTTATTTTATAGGTATTAGAATTTATTCACTATGAACTTCCAGTGAAACTACTTGGCACAAATATGTGTTAGGTATTTCTAAATACACAGCCACATCGCAAATAATCGTAACAAAAATTATTGCAAAATTATTCTTTTATTTCGTAAAATTTTGCGTCACATGAAGTTGTTTGGTCCCAATTTGAAGTTGTAAAGGTATACATAAAATCTGCTGATACCTTTTAATTGATAAACCGACCATGTAAAAAATGAAAAAGGTTTTAAACTGTTATATTGACTGCGAAATTCAATTAAAGGCAGTTCATATTGTTTTGATGAAAATTATAATTTAATTAAATGTCAAATATTTGTTTACGACAATGCAAAATGGTAAGAAATAGGTTGCTAAAATTTAACGAAATATGTGTAATAATTATTAGCAATTTATCAAGATAAGAGCTTATATATTAAAAGATTAGAAGAGAGTTTAAAATAATAAATTTTACTAAATACATATATGATTTCAGGTGAATCATGTTCAAATGGAAAATAATCTAGCTCGAGGATAGGTAAGTTATAAATTGTGCTTGTTGTGATTAATTTTAATAACGGATATTTTGTTTATGTTTTTCAGGTGCAATTCTGGATCAAAAAGTGTTCTTCTGCAATTCAACAAGAGATGTCTTTAATTATTCTGGCTTGTTGTGTTGTATTGCAAGACGTATTTTATTGACGTTTCTTTAATAGCATTCCGCGCATTATATTGAATTAAATATAAAACAAAAAATATAAAATACAACTGACCATTGCTCATCTATTGATGGTAGCAATATATACCAAACCATAGGTTAACAACATACTGGCACTTATTAGTAAACCTTGTGGGTGGTCTCAACCCAATGTACGCTTTTAAACTGAATGAATTTAAACTAAAATTATTATTTTTAATATCCGTCGTATGTTGTAATTATTTAAAATTAACTGTATCGGTTTTGGCCAACGGCGACAATCGATCTGGTTTGCGATTTTCAATCGTCAGAATAATTTAGATAACAAATTATTTTGTTGTATGTACAATATTCCAAATGACAACTAATATTCACTACTCTTAAAATGTATATAAAAATAAGAAATCATAGCTGAAACTCAAGTAAATTAGTTTTCAATTTTTAAGAAATTAAAGATTTTGAAACTTAACTTTTATTTAATTGTGAAAAACATTATAAGTTTCTCTTTCTTCTTTCTTTTCTATTTGCTGTTACAACATAAATGTTGGCTCAATTCCAAACAGTCGCATTCAAAGTCGTAAATATTAAACAGAATAGAATTTGGTAACTATTTCTACAAAATTACATAACATTTCTCTGTAATTAAAACAATTTATCTAATTGAAAATAAAAATAATAGTTTGACATATTTTAAATTCATTTTCATTATTTCTACATTTTAGATACTTAGTTGCTAGAATAAAAAGAACATTTTTAGGAAACGTTTAACTTTCGTTCGTCTAAACTCTAAATCAAGTAAACATTTCTACTTGATTTTATGTCATGCTAAGTTGTGATTTGTTAAACTTATCATGTTTTTTTACGATTGAATAAATGAATAATAATATGATTTTTTCGGCTTTGTTTATAGACAAAATATATTATTTTTAATAGCATCCCAATATTTACGACTTGGTGAGCCAGTGAAAAAAGGAGCCATCTACATAACATATCTACTCTATCAAAAAAGTATAAATACCAGCTCCCCCCATATACCCTTAAAAAACAAGAAATTTCCTTAAGTTTTTTCTTTGGTAGTTTCGTTTCGTGCTGAAAAATTTGATTGACACATCAGGTAGCTACGACCCAACTATACAAAAATACAAATCGAACTTTATACGTTATATTAAGTAAGACAGTACTGATTTAGCGAATTATTATATTCAAGCATTGATTGTACGCTATGGCTTAGTATTAGTAATGTCTATAAAATAAATCAGAAATTATATACATATACACATATGTCTGTAATATTGTTTGCAATATTTTACGTGTATGTATGTTTTCAGTTAAAATTACAACAACAAAATAGAGGACATTTTTTGATAGGATCTGTGTAAAGAGCGAACGCAAAATCTCCTAAAATTCTCTCTGCAGAAAGCCCAATCATTTGTATTCTATTGCTGTAAAAATATATGAACTGCTAATTGTATTAGTGAGAATACATACGGTTGTCAATACAGTGTACTAAGTAGTGTGTGATATCAACTATAAGTGGTATTGGTGAAAACGAAAAAAAAACATTTTTTTATATGGTTGTTAGTAATGATATCAATACACTTAACAGTAGATATTTTTAAATGTGTACTGCGTGCTAACAAAAGAAACAGGCTTTCTAAAGAGAGAATTTTAGCAGATTTTGGCGATCACGGCTTATATACAATTTTTGTTGGTTTTGCACATACACACAAATACAAAATTACAAATTTGTTGTAAAATCTAATATTAATTTAGGATAAACTTCATTCGCATAAGTAATACTTAACAGACGTAATTACGCGAAACAAATATTATCGTTATATTATGAAGAACAAAATGCTGCTAGAATACGGTACATATTATAATAATTTTATCAGTCCAGGTTTGTCATACGCCAAAGCAGTTTCAAATGTTAATCATACCACATCACTTAGAAAACCTCAGAACACAAATCGGCAGGTACCTTCAAAAAACCCACCAATTGGGCCAAACATGTTCAGAAATGTTTGAAATAAATTTTACTCATACATTACAACAGTTCAATGAGTTTACTCCTACGTTTAATAAAATAAGTGACCCAATCCTAAAAAAAATTCACTACTTCAACTTTTCGCTAACTTAAACCACCAATGAGGAGTCAAAACTTGGAATTAACCTTAATACAGCTTAATGTAAATTCACAAGGGTCGCTTTTGGGTCCTATTCTTTACACAAAATTTACAGATAATTTACTCTCACTATACACCCTTCCTTATACTATTAAATCCCTTTATATATCCCGACGATATATTTATTTACACATCTAGAAAGAACATTTGGAAAGCAGAAAATTAACTAAATAACATCCTAAGTGTATTAGATAAATAATTCCACAAATTTAAAATCAAAATCAAGCCAGGTAAATGTGAAGCTATGTGTATGCTTCACAGAAAGAAAAATTATCACTAAATCACAAAGACATCATATCAATAATCTTACGCTTAATATAAACTACACAAACATAAAGAAGTCAAGGCCTATAATCATTAGGACCTACTCATCAAAATTGTATCAATATTTCTGAAATCTACGCGGAAGATATACATATATATAAAAATATCCACTACCTCCTGCAATTTTTGCGTTAAGCCACAACAACCTACAGCAGCTAACACAACACCACAAACCATCAAGGACTGTCACCCAGTATCTGGTGTACAATATTTAACAATAAAATTTATTTATACTTATTAATCTTATTTAATATATTTCAGAGAAAGAAATAGAATCTCTTACCTTAAAAATAAATAAAACACATCTAAATCCACCGTATAAAACAATAATGTACATTATGTAAAGGATAATTTCCTGTTAAGTAAACTATATAAATGTATTAAAAGGTAAATGTATTATAAAGTTGGCAATAAATTAAATTGAATTGAATTGACATTACTGTCAAAAAACGGCGATAGATGGATTAAATCTAAAGATGGCACTACTAGTTTTTTTTTAATATTTTAAAAACACGAATAATGATACTATTCCACTAGAAAAATTCCTAAAATTTTACTCACAGTAAAAATAAGAGGAAAAGAGCCAAAAGTCCGAAACTCTATCTAATAGACAAAGACCACGTTTTTTGTTCATTTTTTTTATAGCAAAATTTTAAGGAGAAATATTGACAGCACACAAAAACATAACTCATAAATATTTAAAAAAAATTAATATTAATATTAATTCGGTTAGTTTTACAGCTCAAAATTACCTAAAAACTAAATATCATTAATACTCATATCAGAATTATAGTTTTTAGTATATTTTGCGGCAAAATTAAAAAAATCTCTACCAAAAAAACATCATGTGTGTTTTATTTTTATTGTATTATAGCAAAAATTTTAAGGGGAAATATGACATTAAACAACTTCATAACCTATAATTGCTAGAAAATTTAAGTCTTTAGTAATTTAGTATTTATTCGATTTTTTTTTTCATCTCAAAATTATCTAATAAATTAATCATTATTAATACTCATATCAGAATTTCATTTTTTCGAACAATTTGCGTCACAGAATAAAAAATTAAAAAAATCTCTACCATAAAATCGTCATCCTATTAAAATTATTAGTGTATGCGAGAATTATTTTTCATCATATACAAAGTTTATGTACGTGTGCTAGTGACACTCCTACAAAAAGTTCTCGATTTGATACTTTTTATAGGAGTGTACACTAATACAGACACAAATATTTTTGTACTCAGAAGGTTTTTTGTTTCATCCCCCATCTACCAAATATATATTTTTTTCTTCCTTTAATTTTACTGGCACCTGGCAGTACATTTTTTCTAGTGGAATACCGCCTTAAAGCCGGTATTCCACTAGAAAAATGGGCTTTGCTGGTTCATCTCTCTTAATAATTTTACTATAATCTACTTGATTTGGATTAAATGGATAGATTCCAGTAAATTTGAAACCAGAAATTATGTTTTTGGCATTGCCGGATCGGACAAAAACGTGTTTAATGCTAGGGGTACATCAGCCTTACCAATTTCACACCCATTGTGGTCAATGCGCCATTGTTTTGTGATCGCTCCCCATTTTCTTTTTATAGGACCAAACACGGCCACATCGAGTGGTTGGAGAATATGCGTTGCATTAGGAAACAAAGCAACAAGTATTACTCCATTTTCGCGACACAACGCACTTAATTCCATACTTAAATGTGACTTGTGTCCATCAAGAAAAACGACAATAGGACGTGGAACATTGTTTTTTTCCAAATACGGAACGAAAATGTTTCCTATGTATTCGAAGAAACATTTACTGTTCATCCAGCCAGTGTCACTTCGTCCAACTGACCAGTTTATTTTTGTGGTTTGTTGGGTGATAAACGAAGGCATCCGCGTGTACTTATATAATGTCAAGGGTGGGCCAAATTGTCCCTCGGCGTTAATAACAAACAACGTGGTAATATTTTCTTTATCACTGCGCACAGATTCGCTATACACTGTGGTACCTTTTGGTCCAATAATTCGATCTCCAGTTGGCATTAAAAAAAATCCAGTTTCACCAATGTTGTACACTTGTTTTGGGTTTTGAAGGGCAGTTGCGTCTGGACCTAGTAAATCTAGCACTTCATCGAACCATATGCGAATATTTGCCTCAGTTACGCTTCCTCTTGCCTTGTTGATATACTCCGCTCGTGTTAATGATAAGTTTTTATGCCGTTGCATGAATTTTTCAAACCATTTCCTTCCCGGTTTTTTGTTAATGAACTGTGTCTTGATATTCAGCTTAATAACAAGTTTTTGAACAGCATCTTCAAGCAACTTCTTAGTTATGGGAAAGCCCTTTTTCGAGCAGTCCAGTAGCCACATCATCAAATCATTTTCGACAGTTTCACCAAGGCACGATTCTCTTCCACTGTGTTGTAATTTGGGAGCACTTTTTCCGTTAAACTTGTCGTGGAGTGTACTGAGTGGAATTCCAAATTGATTGCTGGCTTTTCTTAATTTCCTACCATTTCTTACCGCAACAAGAGCCTGTTCTAGTTGATTTGCCGTATATTTCAATTTACGTGAATAGTTGGAGCCATTTTTTCATTTCTATTGAATTAAAAATTATATAATAACAATTAAAAGACATTGATCGGTAGAGGGTACAATGCTAATTTTTGAGTACTCGTTACCGATCTAAAAATGTATACTCACATTCTAGTATTTATTGTATTGGCATTAAAATCATGTTAATTAAGATAATAATTACCTTCTAAAATGGTCCGCTTTCAAGAAAATATTTTAGTAACAAAAATTGTCTTTTTGTTACTTACACTAGGTACATACCTAGTTGACGTCTTTATGCAAATTAAAAAAATTCATATAAAAATATAGGTAGGTATACTATTATGTGTACCGAATGAAATTTGTGATTCCCCAATTTATATTATCTCTGTTTAGTTTTTTCATTTACAAATCACAAATTTCATTCGGTACACATAATAACTTGTCAGATTTTTGTATTTTTTTATCCAAATTGATCGGTAGAGGGTACTGATCGGTAGAGGGTACATTGATTCAAAAATTAAAAATTGTTAAAGTTGACACCTTTAGAAATAATACCGTAATCAGTTTTCACGTATCAAATAATACTGGATTATCGATAAATCTGCTATGCTATATAAGTTTACTATGGGAAAGTATAGTGATGTCCGTTATAATCTTTAAATATTTGGTACAACAACTGCTTTGAAATTTATTTAAATAATAAAAATCATTAAAATAAATTAAAAATTTAAAAAACCTTTTTTACAATCGCTCATTGGTAAAGTAGTGCAGCTAATTACTTTATTATATTTATACAAATTTTATGGGGCCAATACGACAACAATTTGACAGAAGTTTTGTCATGATTTTTCATATTTTATTAAATTTTAATACGTATTCGAGTGCAAAAACATGTCTACTGTAATTCGCCTACGTAATATTCAAAATAAAACGGAACGTTATAATTGTTTTTAGTAAATTACTTCGGTCTAAACAGACCAAAGTATTGAAATCCTGTCAAAAATGACGAAAAATTTGGTTGGTCCAAAACCACTTTTCTCGACGTTTTGAAAGTCCCTGAGTCTGAAAATGCAAAAAAAAAAAAATGTCCGTCCGTCTGTCTGTGTGTCTGGACCCCTGGTATCTCGAGAACGGCTTGTCCGATTTGGATTTTTTTTACGCCAATCTGTTTCTATGGTCAAGGCGGAGATTTGAAAAGCTTTTGGAGACTGTACGTCAAAGGGGTGGAGTACCTGCCATACGAATTGACCCAAAATACCTGCTTTTATAAATATTTACGATTTTTTTATACATGCTTATTTGATTATTGAATTGGGAATTGATTTGAAGGTTAAATTAGGAGTCAATTTGCGCGTTGAGTTGAAGTTGAGTTGGGGTTGGATTTGGATGTAGTGAATAGTTAACAAACTATTTATATGATGGAACTTGCCTATTTATCAACCGATTATTATGAAATTCAATGTGTATGTTACAAATGGGATTCCAAAATGAGTTTTGGATGAAGTTCTGGAATATGGCCAATTAGGATGGAACTTGCCCATTTCTCAACCGATTATGATGAAATTCGACATGTGTAATGGAAATGGGATTCTAAAATGTTTTTTGGATGAAGTTCTGGAATTTTAAAATGATTTCTGGATGAAGTTCTGGAATATGGCCAAGTATGATGGAACTTGTCTATTTTTCAACCGATTATTATGAAATTTAATTTGTATGTTAGCAATGGGATTCCAAAATGAGTTTTGGATGAAGTTCTGGAATATGGCCAAGTAGGATGGAACTTGCCCATTTCTCAACCGATTATGATGAAATTCGACATGTGTAATGGAAATGGGATTCTAAAATGTTTTTTGGATGAAGTTCTGGAATTTTAAAACGATTTCTGGATGAAGTTCTGGAATATGGCCAAGTATGTTGGAACTTGGCTATTTCTCAACCGATTATGATGAAATTCGACATGTGTAATGGAAATGGGATTCTAAAATTAGTTTTGTATCAGGTTCTGGAATATGGCTAAATATGATGGAACTTGCCCATTTCTCAACCGATTATGATAAAATTCGACATGTGTATTCAAATTGGGAATCTGAAATGAGTTTTGGACGAAGTTCAGGAATATGGCCAAGTATGATGGAACTTTGCTATTTCTTAACCGATTATGATGAAATTTGATATGTGTGTTGGAAATGGGATTATAAAATGATTTTTGGATAAAGCTTTGGAATATGGCTTTGTAGGATGGAACTTAGTTATTCCTTACCCGTTTGTTATGAAATTTGACATGCAATTTGTAAATGGGATTCTAAAATGAGTTTTTGGATAAGTTCCTGGAATATAGTCAGTTAAACGGTTAGAAGTATCAGTATAGTTTGTTATACTATTTTCGGTATAAAGTTCTAGAATACGATTTTTCGTTTTAAATTGGATGCCTGTACCCATGTTATTGAAGTTTTTGACCTGTTTGTCTGTTGTTGTATAAGTAAATATAATTTGGTTAAAATAGAAATCAATAATGTCAAAACTGTCACACCAACTTTATGACATTATTGAAGATACCAAAGACCGAAGTTCTGATCACCTCGTGAGGTTTCAGCCCTTTATATTTATTTGTGAGAGTAAAAATAATAAATGGCAGGTAAGAGAATATCTGGAATAGTTTGTGTAGTACAAACATATACTACCAAATATAATTATAGTATATAGTATAGCTACCAAAATAATTTTCCCCAATGGCAAATTTTATAAATTCCCCGATCCCGAGAGCTCCGTCTATCTTTTTTTTTTCGTTGGCGCTACATCTCATAGAGGAATTTGGCCGCTTCATTATGAAGTTTCGTAATCATTATTTTTAATGGATAATGAATGATTAATTCATTCATGTTACATTAACCAGACGTAATTTTTTCATCACTCGCCGGGAATCGAGCCCGGGGCCTCCTAGTTGGATTGAAAAATACAGTTTAGAATTCACAATAAAAAAGTTTTTCGCATTTGTGAAATTCATTTACTGGATGAACATAAAGGTAAACGGAAAATATTTAACGCTATTCTTGAATTATATTTGAGGTATTCCGACGAAAAACATGAAATCCAAGTTCCTGAAAGATATCTTTAAAAATATTAAAACTTATGCAGCGAAATGAAATGAAAGCACAAGTAACCTTCATCTAGACCATTTTTCTGAATTTAATTTTCCAACATCATTCAAATATTGTAGTGAAAATTTATGCCCTTCAACGTGCGTTAGTTGTAAAAAAAACTTTAATTACAGTTTAGCGATATCAAAAAATGTATATAAAAGCGTCTACAAGTCTGCAAATTCTGAAAAAGCGGGTAATATTTCGCTTAATTGTAATTAGTAATTTGAAGAAAAAAAATTCGAAATTAACCCTCTCTCTGTGTATTGGGGTCAAATTGACCCCAGTCGGTTTTAAAATGAAAAAACTGCGTTTTTTATTATTTGAATGGCTCATGTCCTAAAAGAAAGCCTCAACTAATATCTTGTACACGCAATACAACGAAAAGTGGGTCCAAATTACTTGTAAATTTGGTAATTACGATAGTCTGAAATGAACCATGCGCATTTCTGTGTACTGGGATCAAAATGACCCCAAATTATTTTCATGTAGGTATACCTACTATTTTCTATATAAATCAAAAAATGACTTAATTTTTATGTTTATGAATGTATTGTAAAGGTATGCCTGTGATGTTTTTTGAATTTTTTTGTTAATTAGTAAGTGAGACTGTCAGATGAAGGGGAAATAGCGAACGATAATATTGAAGTGGATTTTTCTGTGGATGCTGAGCCGATAAACGTCTGTAATTACGATGAGGATGAACATATTGAGCCGATAAATTTTGATGATGATGACAATTTTGAACTTTGCGCTGACGATCGAGAAAATGAACAGGGGAATGATGAAACTGCCACTTTTGAAGATGAAGAAGCGGTTACTGGTATATTATGCCCAAAATAAAAAAATGTTTCCGAAAGTGGAGCATAAATATTGCAAATGTGACCAGAACATGCGACTTTCTACTACTGCGGGAAATAGAAGGCTTCACGAAGCAAACAGCAAAAAATCGAATAACTCAGTTACTAGCTTTCCAAAAAACCATCACAGAAATATTGGTGAATATTATCGTGGCTGAGACCAATAGAAAAGCGCGGCAGTTTTATATAATGAATAATGAAATAACAGAAAACCGCCGTACTTTGTTTGATAATATTTCGGTGGAAATGTTTGCATTGACCTGCATTTTAATTTACGCTGGCGCTCTTAAGAACTGGGACGACCGTTCATTTTATCGAGCTGTGCTATCCGACAGGAGCCGCTAAAAACAGATAGATTGGTAGCATTCTGAACTGTATGGAAAATGTTCTTGGCAAACATTCTAAAACCTTATAAACCGTCATCAAATTTAACTGTTGATGAACAATTGATTCTAACTCGAGGGAGATGTTCTTCCCGACAGTACGTACCATCAAAACCCGTGAAGTATGGAATTAAAATATTTTGGCTACGCGGCGCAAAGATCTCTTATCCATTGAACGCAGAAATGTATGTTATTGTTGATGGGCAACCAGGGAGACCTCATTCGGTTAATTATACGCCTTGAATTTAGTCCATCGGATATCCCCACTTCACGTCAACGAAAGAAGAACTACTATGAACATATTTTTCACTATTTGTACTTTAGCCGAGCAACTTTTGCAGAAAAAAACCGACACTAATTGGAACAATCCTACAAATCAAACCCGATTTGCCCAAAGAGCTTAGTACAAGTAAGGAATTAAAAAAAAACCGAGAACTAAAATCTTCAAAATTTAGTTTTGATAACAACCTAATACTTGAAAGTTTTATCCTAAAGAAAATCGTTTCTAAAAGAATTTGTTATGCAACTGGTGCAAACCAACTCTCCAACCCTCGAAAGTTTAAAAAAAATGTAAGGACAGCAATCGATCTAATACGCTATAGTGTTACTAATAAGACGGAAATCAACAGGCGAAAAAGTGGCGGCTAAGACTGTTAGAAAACGACCAAGATTTTATTTGCACCCTATGAACATTAAGTGGTTTTAGATGACGTATCTGGTTAAAACATAAATTTGACTAACTAAAGTGATTTTTTGTGAATGTAATTACTTTTTCAATAAAAATATAAATTTGTAATAAGAAAATAAACAATTTTTATTTACTTTCCCTATGAAATATATGAAGTTATCCATGGGGTCAGATTGACCCCTATACACAGACAACGTTATAGTAAGCTATACACAGAGTGAAGGTTAATAGAAACCAACAAAAAGTTATTGTGTGATCTAAAAAATACAAATTTAGAAACTTTAATCGGCAAATGAAGAGTTTTGTAAAATTTTAGTGTGTAAGAAATACAAGTTTACAGCATGGCCGCCAAATCAAAAGTTGATAGCCCAAAAGTTGAGTTTCAAATCTGCTGCGGCTTACAATTATATGCTTAACATACTGAGTTTTAATAAGCCTTCCAGGCAAAATTTAGTTAATTGGAAGCTTATGAAACATCTAAAACCAAGTTTTAATCAACAAATTATTTTTAATTTAAAAGAGAAAGCACCACAATTATCGCCACTTGAAAATCACGTAGTTCTTTTATTCGATGAAGTAATGATTCGTCAAGGGCTTTACTATGATTCGGTTGCCGATGAAATAGATGGATTTGCAGATTTAGGTGACAAGCGGTCTAATATTTTGGCCAAAAATTTATGTGTTTTTATGATTCGAGGAATATTTCATAATTACAAATACTTACGTACTATCATAGTTTGCCTCTGCTTCTAATGTCAAAGGTCCCGATTTGGTTAGTTTCATTAAAAAGAATATTTCAATCTTATTTGAAATCGGCTATAGTGTAGTTAGTATTATATGTGATCAGGGAGCAAATAATCGGCTTCAATTTAAAATATTAGGAGTCAATAAGAACAATCCTTATTTTTACGAAAACGAAAAAAAAAAAATTTGTGATATACGACGCCCCACATCTGATCAAAAAAGTCCGTACTACGGTTGCCTGCGCATGAGAACTATGGCCAGCTCTAATCAATTTACGCACGACGCACAAAATGTTACCATATCAACAGCTAGCTTGTCGAAAAAATCGACAAGCTTTTCGATAATTTGAATAGTAAATCCATAAAAGAAAAAAAGAAAAGTTCTTTACAGTTAAACAATGGTATAATGCAAACTTAATTGAAATGGTGTCTTACATTCTCGCCATTCAACCTATTAAACATAAAACAATATATTGTTTAAAAGGGCGAATTCAATCCATAAATGGCATTGAGCAACTACAAACTCACTTAACATTAAATAATCCCCAATTTTGTTTTCTATTTACGGCCAGTCAATCAGGTCACGATAGAAAATTTATTTGGGCTTATTCGCCAAAGAGGTGAAGTTGGTAATCACAAAAATCCAACAGTCTCTTTCAGTTACATGAAATACATTTTTTTGGTAAACTGTAAACATTTACATGCTTTGATAAACTCACACAATCATTTCATCCAACAAAACAAGAATGCTTGTTTGTAGAAATAAGAAAATGAAATGAAAATGTTTAAGAATGTAGCTTAAAATTTTAGTTATTAAAAAACTATCAGAGATCCTAGAAAACCCACAGAAAAAATCAAAATAAAATGAAATTACACGCGAGATTTAAATACATTTTTCAAGATTATCACTATTTCCATTAAGATAAATTTTTATTTATTTATTTAAACACTCACAACCACAAGGCAAAAATTATTTATTATGCGACGCAAATAAAATTGCGATGATGGACATTTGAACCAAAATGAAACATTCACGAAACAATAATGAGGTTTTATTATTTAATTATTCATAATTATCAAATTCATATAATTTAATTTAATTTAATTATTAATTACTAAATCACTGAATTTACATCGAAATTTAAATTTAATTTACGCATAAAGACAAAAAACACGTCTTTCTCGTTCGAGCGTTATAAAGATTTATTAAGATTTATTGATGATACAAAAATATTTATTATACCAAATTTAAAGCATTCTGACAATTGTTCCTAAAACATTACAAGTGAAACAGGAATTTAATATAGGCTGCGGTCGAATACTCTATTAAACCCGTTAAATTCGGTAAATGCATTAACCTTTTTTTTATGGAGGGATAATAATGTAAATATGTTTAGAGATCTCATTGAGCCAATTTACACATGCTTTCTTGCATTACGTTTCTCTGTTTTCAAAAAAACAATTTGCATTTATACGCGTTATCTTGAAACGTGATTCTTTTGAATTATTCGTCTATGTATGTGTAAACATATTTCTCGTCGCATACTTGGTATAGAAATAAAAACAGGACCTTCGGAAATTTTATATAACTTTTTGTTTGTGTCAGTGCAGAGAAACACAAGAATCACACAAATTTTTTGCTGAAAAAAGAATCACAAAAATATGACCTTATCGGGTAGTTATCGGGCTTTCGCGTCCCGATTTTCTCAATTTGTAGAAATAATTAAATTCCCTAATTTGTAATTCAGCCGCACAATTAACAAAAAGAAATATGCGCTGATAAATGTATTTCAAAATTCACTTAAACTAATTTACATTAAATTTTACTTGGGGTACTAATGTCCACCACCACGTTCACGTAAGAAAAAAGTTAAAACACGCGGAAAATGTATATCGAGTGCGACAGATATTATTCGCGTAAGGCAAACCAGCTTGAATAATGTAATTCAATCATGCCATCAACTTAACTTGAAATTATTATCAATCACGCACGAAACTATTATTTAACACTGTTGAAGAATTAGAAATTAAATTTTTTTTATCAGATTGTATTTTGATATATGGATGGATACGATGTGTCGTATGTCTTCCAAAATTCCCAGAGTAAAAAAATTTTTTTTTTTAAAAATGACGACGATTTGTCATTGATGAGAACGAAATTAAAAGAGTGGAAAACGAGCGATGATGGTTAACGCGAACAAAACATAACGAGAGTGAACATCGTGTGTTTTGTGTATGTCTTTCGTGAATGTCTATTTGAGACATATGGCGTGTTTTTTTATTACATCGGAGAGACCAGAGAGATATAAAATAAACCTTTTGCGTTTTTTTATTTTCTCGGATCGATCCGATAATTTTTTTAGCGTTTTTTTATTAAATCTGAAAATCACAGATTGCTGTTTTTCGATCTGAAATTTATTTCAGATAGTACAGAGAATTACATAGTTTTGCGTTCAAAATGGTGAACACTATAGACTGAGATAACAACAATGAAAAATTAATTTTTTAAATTCTATTGTAAATAATTGTAACGGTTTCTTGGTCATTTGTTTAATTTTATTTTTATGTATTAATTATGCGTAGGAAAACAATTTTCTTGGCCATAATGTGTTACAAAATAGTGGTTAGCCAATTTAAATAGTTAAGCATTTAAAATCCGGAAAAGGTCTTTTCAGATTAAACATTATCGGATATTTCAGATAATTTATCTGTCTGATCTCTCTGGTCTCTCCGATGTAATAAAAAAACTCGCCAATAGTGAATTTATGGAAACGAAACACATAGATCGTGTATAGACAAGAAGAGATGTCGCTTCGAATGCATTTGGGTAAATAAATATTTTTGTAGTGATGAACGAAATGAAGCGATTGAATGAGTAAATCGCTACAACCTTCAAAATCAGTTTATAGAGAGAGGGGTAAAGAAACGAGGAAAGAAACTGATGCAAGAAAGCATGTGTAAATTAGCTCATTTTGGTTATTCTACAATATAATGGTTCAGTCTGGCGTATTAAAATCGAGGATATGATAACTATTGTCTTGATGTAACTTCAAATTAAGAAACCCTCTGCATAGTTATAAAAAACACTTAGAAAAATTGAAATGTCGCTGTATGTAACGAGGAATTCGTGAAATGTTTAACATATGTACGTGTAAGAAAGTAGGAAACACACAAAATTTTTTCTGTTTCACTTATTTCCTTTTTTAATTGTACAAACACTTTTCAAAATGCAGAAAAATAATTAAAATTATACAAAAAAATTTATACAAAAATAAAAATAGAAAGATATATTAAAAATCGATTATGAATAATAGAACTTTCTATATTATGTGGTAATATATGTTTTTAAAAAATTCGATTCGAATACAGTCAAACCTGTTTTTGTGCGGTCTTTTTTTATGCGATTTTTTTTTATGCGTTTTTTTTGTGCGATTTTTTTTTGTATGCGATTTTTTTGTGCGATTTTTTTTTATGCGGTATATGAATATCGAGATTCTGTTCAGCCATTTTCATACCTAATGCATCAGCCAAGTTCATTAATCATTAGACATGCTCAATATTCTTATATATTCCATATTCCAGCAAATTTCAATATGTAATTGGGGCATTTGCATTTAAATCTCACATAAAAAAATTTAAAATATAATTTTTGAATCATAATTTAATTAATTTTTGAATTAAAAAAAAATTTTAAATATAATTTTTAAATCATATTTCTGTTTCTTTTAAATCTGGGCGTGAGCAGATTTGTGTTTTGCATTTTTTAATAATCTTTTGTGCTATTTTTAATTTTTCTGTCATGAACGTTACCTAAAAATACGTTATTACGTTACTTTTAAAATTATTAATTTGAAAATACAAAAGATTAATATACCATTTGGAAGTAGACTTATCACCAATGTAAATAAACGTCGATAAATTAAATTTATGTTTTTGAATTTCACAATTTATCTAAAATAAGTAAAGTAACGTTCATGACAAAAAAACTCGTTTTTTTTTTAAATAAAAGCCCAAAATAATTTTAAAAAATTTATTTTCATAAGAGTCTGTATTGTGATCAAATACTTAACTTATACCCGTTAAAAATAATCCGTAAAATGCTAAGGGGACAAAAAAAAATGCTTGGGGACAAAAACATGTGAGATTTAAATGCAAATTCCCCAATTACATATTATCTTGCACACAAAGAATATAATTTAGTTAAAAGAAATGTTTATTTCACAACTAATGAAATGCGTAGTAATAGCCACGCTGATTTTTAACCTTGAACATAAACTAAAAAAATATACAATATGTAAGAAAAAAGGAATTTTACCGTTTTATTTAAAACTGAGAAATTAAAATTTTTTTAAATGTTTCCACGTGTAATTTAATTATTTATTTTGTTTAGAAAGCATTTTCTCGCTATTTCATAAAACTTTAACATATGTATGTATTTTCTAAGGGAAACTTTTTTTATGCGGTCCCTATCCACCGCATAAAAAAATTTGTTTTGTAATTTTTGTACAAAATTATTTACTATAGCGATTTATGGAGTTTGCGAATATTTTTTGTTGTGCGATTTTTTGTACGGTCCCTATCTACCGCACAAAAACAGGTTTGACTGTATATCTTTCTTCGTCAGCGCATTCTACAATATAATTTTATTATGATTTTTTAACTCTATTTAAATATTTTTTTAATATTTTCGCCATAACTGTACTATTAATTCGTATATTTTATTTGTTTTGGTATTCACCTTGTCATTTAATGTCATCTGGTTTTTTCGTTCTCTATTTATTTCAAGCACTACTACTCCATGCGACTACTCTATCCATCATGTTGCCCTTTACCATTTTGTGTAAAATCTGTAAATTATTTTGGATATCCGTATATGTGTGTTTCTCGTTGTTCAAATGTTGAGCATAGTTCGATTTAAAGAATTTTTGGTTTCGATTTGTATTATATTTACATTGTAGAATGCACTGACGAAGAAAGATATATTCGAAACCGGTCGCATTTTTTAAAAACACATACATACAGTCAAACCTGTTTTTGTGCGGTCTGTTTTTATGCGATTTTTTTTTACCCGATTATTTTCTATGCGATTTTTTTGTGCGATTTTTTTTATGCGGCATAATTCATATACCGCTTAAAAAAAATCGCACAAAAAATATCGCATAAACAAAAAATCGCATAAAAAACGACCGCACAAAAACAGGTTTGACTGTATACATATATTATCACATAATATAGAAAGTTCTATAATATTCACAATCGTTTTTTTAATATATTTTTGGTAAACTTTTAATTATTTTTCTGCATTTTGAAAAGTGTTTGTGCAATTAAAAAAGGAACAGAAAAAATTTTGTGTTTCTCCTACTTTCTTACACATATATAAAGTGATAAAAACCGCAGAAAGATATAAAAAATGAATAAATTCCATTTTTTCAACATATGTAAATGTTTCACGTTTACATACTTTGCTCTTTATTGTTATAAGAAATGAACGAGTATAAAATAGAAAAAAATGGGTAATTTTACAAAAAACGAAAACAAAATCTACATTTACCGTACGTAGTAAATGATTTACCCGAGAATTCGACCGCAGACATAAAAATTAAATTACAACACAATCATAAAATGTTTTTGATTGTGTTGTTTTTAAAAGAAATAAAAAAGAGCCCTAAACCAAATAGAAAATTTGTTTAATTGACAATCATAAAACATTTTTATTACAACAAATATTAAAATATGCAAATTTTTTTGCTTTTTTTTAATTTTTTAATTTTTTTTAAATTTTTATTGTTGTTTGTTTTCATTTTTTGGAAACATTTTGTATTAAGTTAAGTAGTTGTTTGTAAACCTTATACTTTTTAAGTTATTTGCAAAATAAATTTTCTGGTCCAAGGCCGTAGCCACTTCCGGTTGACCGATTTAGAGTAAAATTCACTGGGACCTCCCAATTTACCAAAAAAGCTTAAATCTGAAGTTTCAGTTCGATTGGTTAAGTCATCTGTGCTGCAGAGAGAACACAGACTGACATCATATTTTCGAAACTCACTTTTTCGGACTCAAGGAACCTCAAAACAGATAAATCTTCAATAATCTCAAGGTCGAAAATTTTCATGATTACTATACTTTATTTTACTTACGTAAAAGAGAGTAATATAACGAAAAATAAATTACATATATATGTAGATACATAAAACAAAATTTTGTGGAAATGAATTTGAATATACACTCATCCAAAAATTAGAGGAACACAAATTTTTTCAATTTCTTTAGTGTTTTTTGAAGAGCTGTATCTTTGTAAAATACGGTCGTACAGAAATGAAAAGAAAAGCATTTTAAAGCTTCAAATCTATGTTATAGTTTTGAGATTTTTGAGCGGAAAATTTGTGTGAGATACCGTTATCACGCAATCTAAAAGAAAGCACGAACATTTTTTTTCGAATTTTTCGCACGGGAAATTTTTTTTAAGTTATACCAATCGGTTAGCCTGTTAATTAGGCGTAAATTTAATTTCTTTCTGGGCTCTCTATGTCAACTTTTTGCTGAGATATCTGACTTTGAATCAAAAAAGATCCTTTTGTCTTTGATTATCGATATATCAGCAACCAATGATTGCACAGTAAATTTTAGGGCAGCTTTAACACTAGATATACCAAGCATTGATATATATATCTATCTCTACCAGCCGGTCACATTGACCGGGACGTCTTTTGAAATAAACGATTTATTATCTAGATTTACTGAGTTCTTTAGAAGCATGTAATTCAATGTTATATAGTTTTTATACATTATATGATAAATTTAAGTAATACATATAGTAATTTCATATTTAACTTTTATTAGCGCAATTTATACAAATTGAAAGTTTTTTTAAAGTACATTTCCCACAAACATATTTTTTGTATCTAACACAGATTTGACAGCATTTTCGTGTTGAATTTTCAATTTTATCTACCATTAGTAGTTCATTCAGGTTTCCTGGTTCGAATGAATCTTGATATCCAGTAGAAAGTTTGTTACGGTGCAAAGCATCTTTGTGAATAAATAAAACACCCACCATTTCTTCTTTTTTTTAAAAAACTTTCATTTATTTTATCTTTTTTTTGGTACACAATTTTTTTTGCTTCACGCACCGTATAAAAATTTTCCCGACTATAGTTCTGTAAATGAAAACATACATTTTAATTAACGTAAATTCATGCAATATACCTTATTACCACCTATTTCTGATGTAACATCACGTACCCATATTCACACGGGAAACATTAACGGGGTGGCCATACACAATTTTAGCATCCAGCTGGATGTCAAATCTAAAAAAAATATACACAAAGTTACACCAAAGCAAATACTATTCCATTATCTATACTTATCTAATTCCTTTACATTTTTCCACTCGATGCAGTGTCCCATCTTTGTTTGTCGTTAGTTTCTGAAATAAAAAACACAATAAAACTTATTATAAACACTATTAAAATTAATCAAAACCACAACAACAAAAATTTTTTTCGTACGTACCTGTCACAACAATTATAAACCCATCGACCAAAAACCAAAACGCCAGCTGGTGATGTATTATGTTTTTTTTTTTTTTGGTTGCGTACCCAACTGTTGGGTTCAGATGTTCACCTGTAGAGGCGTGATGATCGCCAAACTTTATGGTAACACCAAATAAATTATAATACCTATAAAGGTCTTCGCTGTCAAAAAACGGCGATAGATAGATTAAATCTTAAGATGGCACTAGTAGTTTTTTTTAAATTTTTTTTTTGTTGTATCGAAACAAAAATATAAACAAAAGCAAAAAACACGAATAAAACTTACAACTAGACATGAATTATAAAAAAAATTAATTTTATTTTTGATTTATTTACCAAAAATTAAAAATTGTTAAAGCTGACATCTTTAGAAGTTATCCCGAACTATGTTTTCACTTATCAAATAATACTGCATTACCGATAAATCTGCCAATATCATTGACCGCAAGTTTACTATGGAAAAGTGTCATAATGTCCTTTATAGGGTATTATAATTTATTTGGGTAACACAAAAAAAAAAACACAGAAACTAATAAGCATAACAATGTTGTTGTTGTACCATCGTAAAAATAGGTATAAAAGCGAAAGAAATTTGGTCATACACTCTCTTTGATCTCTGATCAGCAACCAGTTAGGACATCTACAGGAGTACCCAAGGAGTTGTGTTTTGGACAATAAGGATAAATAATAACCATATATTGGTCGAATAATCAATAAGTACATATAATTAATAATATTATATTATAAACTAACTTGAATAATAATCATAAATTAATAAATAAATTGATTAATAACGAATTTATAATAATAAGTTAATCAATAATAAATTCCTAATATCCAAATAACTCCAATAATACCTGTCAAACAGTGTGGTCCTAAACAAACAAAAACAAAGAAAACAAAAAAAAACGAAAAACAACCAAAAAACACAAAATAAAGAGAGTGCTGTGTCAACCATTGGTTCCTGCTTGCAAAGACGGTCATCGAACGACGGATTGCAGTCCCTGCCACGGAGTGCTGTTCCTGCAACTGAGTGCGTGCAACCGAGAAAAAAAAATAGAACAGACGATACGCGTGAGTATTGGGATAGAATCTCGGCGAGGGTTGGTTTTTGGATCGTAGACACCAGTTTAGTGTGGCGCGGTCGTATTTTTTTTTTTTTTGTCTTTTATATATTTTCTAGGGATCTGCGGAGGTAGAGCTCTTCATCCGGAGATCACCTATAAAACACGTTCACATACCACACTGTGTCAGGCTCAGGACGGATCAACAACAGGCGGTCACAGGGATTTATGTCCAATAATTACGTAACGTCGGTCCTGACGTTTTAATAAATAACAAGCAACACAAACATCAAATTTATGTAACTGTTAATATTGTAAAAATTCAATACCTTTAAAATAATTAGTGTCTAAATAAATCATTATTTATAACGTAATATAAAAAAAAATGTGTGTTTAAGGTTAGTTTTTTTTCAGGGAGTGATCGTGTTAGTGGAAATGTGTGTTTGTGGAAGTTAATTCGTTGTTTCAGGTGAGTGATGTAGTGAGTGTGGCCAACCAACACCCTGCAGCAATTAGTCAAACAGCGGCTTATATCAAGTTTTCGTCGACATCACCAACCACCACCCCTCATGACTGAGTCATAGTCAGTGCACAAAGCCGCAGTGGTGTTGGCGGAGATATCTGTTTGCGGATAGGATGAGGACACACCGTCGGACAGTCCGGTTCGTCCATCATGCGCTTCTAGGGTGTCGTCCACGGTCAGTGTGACACGAAGCGTATGATCGGAATAGGAGTCAGCGATGGCCCAGTGAGGACTCGTTCCTGATGCCCATTCCCTTCTAGGAGTAATCAAGGCAACTTGATTACTGAAGGGAATTGGTGTATTCAGTTCGGGTTCAATAATCTGGGTCCTCCTCAACTGGATTGTCCGCGGTGCTGTTTGTTGTATCGATGGATATATAAATCGAGTCCCCGCCTAATCGTAACAAGTTTTTCTGCTAATTGAAATAAAAAGTCCTTTCTGGTAATTATTGTTCCCCTGAGTTCTTTGTACAGTATCCAAGCATTAATTCCAGCTATGTCGAGGATATTAAAAAAAATTATAAAGACCATCTCCAAGATCCCGACTTAACAGTGTATTTTTAGCCATTTGATCCATTATATCTACACCAAATTTGGTGCTGTTGTAGAATGAAATGGTTTCAGGAAGTTTTTTTCGGTTTTGTTCAATTTTTGGGGAATTATGCTTAGAGCTAAGTAGAAGTACTTTCTTAGTTGACTTAGCTTTGTAAACCGTTAGTGTGCAAGTGTTAGATTTGTAAATTAAACTTGAAAATTCAGGCAATTTATCTATTTTTGTTTGGCAATTTCCGGTAATTCCTTTCTATATGAACGAATAGTTCCAACTAAAGTCGTATTATTTTCTAAAAGTTTTGAAGCTAGTGATTTGCTTGTGAAAAAATTATCTGTTGTCCATTCCTACCGTAAATGGCTTAGAGAATAAGAAAAATTAAGAAGAATTTAGAAGAAACTAGAGAATATGTAAAGCCGTTATAGTACTCTGTAGAATTATTTGAAAATTTTCAAAGTAAACTGCAAAATTACAAATATTAGCACTTGAAATACCAACCGGTCATTTTGAACGGTTGGTATATTAAGGTATACCACATACCTATCTCAGGAAAAATAGTACTAATAAATAGAAATATTTACAATAATTATCGGATATATGTATATAAATAATATTTTTCATAATACTACATCAAACATTAGAATTTAAATTAACGGAGAAAATTTGTAAACCGGTCATTTTGACCGGTTGGTATAGCTAGTGTTAAAAACTTGAGTAAATTTCCTACAAGACCCTTTAGTGATTAGTTGAGAACACATTTTATTTTCACCCTCAATACTGATTTGGAAAAAGTACCAAAAAACAACTTTTTAGGTTGTCTTAGTAAATCTACCGTTACTTTACAAATATTGATCAAAATACTAATATTTCCAGGTCATTTTACAGTTTAATGTACTCCTAATAGCCCTGTATTATTTTCAAATTGATCCATCCAACCGTTTTTCCAGACAGATTGATCAAAGTTTTACAAAACAATTATAGGATAGTGATGGGTCAATCAGTATCAATTGATACTTTTGAGTCAAGAACCTTATAATTTTAACCTGATACTTTCGAACCTGATACATTTTTTCGATTTTTTTACTCAACCTAATCTTTTCGAGTAAAATTATTTTGTTTAATGTGACAAATTAAATCAAACAATAAATTACTCTTAAAATTAATAATTAGGCAGGAAAAAATATGGATAGATCCACGTTGAACATAATTATTTTATTTTCCATAATATGCCAAATATTATTGTACATTAATTTTCATTTTTAAATAATAAAAATTCAACGTGTGTCGTGTGTTTATTATATCCCTACATACTTCTCATTCTCCCTAACCATATCAGCAATGCACCAAAAGAGGACAAACATACAAGGTTACCATTTCCTTTCAAATTGATTTTAGTATGTATGGTTCAAATTTTAAATTGATACTCCCTCCCAACCGAGTTGATACTTGTACCGAATTGATACTTGGGATCGAATTGATACTTTTGTATAAATTGATTCTTTTGAGTTATTTGCTTCATACTTTTAGATAATTTTTGTGATATAATTTTTTATAAATTTAACCAAGCTTCTCTATTTTCCTATTTGTTTAAATCATTTAATGAAAATTAATTAATTTTCATATAAAAAGATTTATCAGTTGATATTTGTCAGATAAATTTTGTTTCAGTAAATAACTTTTTATTTCAAAAATAAGGTTTTAATTACAATAAATAAATTAAACAAATACGATTCGAGAAGATTTGGTTAAATTTATAAAAAATTATATCGTAAAAATTATCTAAAGTATCATGCAAATAGTTTAAAGGGATCAGTTGATCCAAATTATCAATTCGGTACAAAGGATCAATTCGGTACACAGTATCTATTCGGTATTCGATCAAAAGTATCAATTTGGTATAAGTATCAGCTCATTGTCAAAGGAAAACGTAAATTATGTTTGATCTCTTTTGATGCATTGATAAAATTGTTTGTGAGAATAAGAAGCATTTGGGTATATATATTAAAATTGAGAGATGAATATATTAATAGACATATTATGTTGATGTACACATAGCTATTTATCTCTTTTTTTTCAACAGAAAACACATCCCGAAATGTATTACTCGTTATACAATTCACTCTTTCTCGCAAAACAAATTATATGAGGATGAGGAAATAATCCGTACCAACTGTTTGGTTGGATTCCATTCGAGCATCAAATGTGTAAATGTGTTAGTTGATACTTTTAACCTGATACTTTTAAAAGTACTCAATTGATACTTCGAACCTTTTGAGTATCAGGTTAGAAGTATTCGGTTCGACTCAGATTAGGAACAAATGATTTTCAAAAAAAAAACGACCTTTTTCACATGTTGCGTTAATTACTTGTTAACCCTTAACGATCGTAAGATTTTTTTGTAATACTCGCCGATAAGAGACGACAGAAAATTAAATAAAGTTCTGCAATATGACCAATTATTATGGAATTTGGCCATTTCGGAATGATATCAAAGGGCCGAATGTCGAAGGGCCGAATATTTTTGTTTTGTTTTTAGAAATATAATTTTTTAAATTTCTTGTTTTAAGGAATATTTTGTAAATGTACTGAATTTAATATTAGGAACTATAATTTTTATTTATTTATGAAAAACAATATTAATTTTCCAGATATCAATACCAGGTTGAAATGTTGTTTGTCAAAATGACTCATATCAAAATAGGTAATACATTTCAGGTTGAAACAATATTCAAAACAACACATGAGACAACAATATACTTTAAAATAAATAGTTTCGTTTAATTTAAGTAGACATTTTGGAAATTTTGCCTTCAACTGTAATTTGTCGTTATAATTATGTAGTAAATTGTTAGGAGTATATTCACATCACTAAATCACAGAGAAATTAGTTTATTCGTCCAAATAGAATTTTCCTTCACCCTAACGAATAAAAAATTGTCTGATTTTTATGAAATTTTATGACAAAATTCTTTTTTGGTTTTGGTGAAATACCTATTACAAATATTTTTCCACTTGATAATTACAAAAAGAAAACAAAATATAAACAACAAAATTAATGCAATATTTTTGCCGATAGAATATCCAAAGATTAAACATAATAAAATATGTATAAACTCAAAAGAAACTAATTTATATTTGATAAAAAAATTTACAAAATATTCCTTAAAACAAGAAATTTAAAAAATTATATTTCTAAAAACAGAAAAAAAATAAACAAAAAATTCGGCCCTTCCGGCCCTTCGCCATTCGGCCTTTCGACGACCCATTTGGCCCTTCGACATTCGGCCCTTAGACCCATTCGGCCCTTCGACATTCGGCCCTTTGAAATTCGGTCCTTCGTCCTCATTCCGCCATTTCTTATTCGATTTTAGTGAAATTTGGTATGCGCGATGGAAATGGGATTCTAAAATGATTTTTAGATAAAATTCTGAAATATGGCCAATTAAAGTGGAACTTCGCTGTTTAATGACCGATTTTAATGAAATTTGACGTGGGCGGTGGAAATGGGTTTTTATAATGATTTTAATGATTATTCTTTAAGGGGTACCCTTTGTGGTGCTAAAATAAACTTTAAAGTTTTGTGTTGCAGGAACCGTTAACACAACTTGCTCAGCTTCGTATAGAAGTGAAATTTTAATTTTATGGTTTTCCCACCATTCCATAATATTTTTCTCCTTGTGGACCCATGAGAAGGATTCGTAAACAGCAAACTCCTGTTTCACACTTAGTTCAAAGTTAGCCCGGCTGTCTAAATTGTTGAATGATGATGTATCGTTTGTTGCGCTTTCTTTATTTTGTAAAATAAGTTCAAGCGTATCTGAATCACTCTCTGATGAGCTAGTATTTGAATTTAGAAAAGAAATGCTTATCGTTGCAGTTTCTTCTTCTGCTACAGACTTATACATTTTTCAATTTTTTTTTGTTGTTAGCATTTGTTTCTGTGCTTTAATAAATTGTCATTGATTAGGATTTGACGAAATCAGGCATCTAAATATATTGCTGCATTTAACAAGGTATTACTGATGAAATTATTTGCTCGTTTGACAATGTTTTTATAAAAATCAATAGCTAATCGTTTGCGTTTACTGAATGAATCCATTTCAAATTTAAATTTGAGCCAAAGTCCATAAAAATCTCCTAAATTCATTAATGTTTTCACCGGCTCAAACGTTTCGACAAAATCTAAACAAAACTACAATATGTTGTCGCTCATACTCAGAACATCTGTACAAAATGTTCTATACTCTAATTGGCATTTAATCATGTCAAACGTCGAATTCCATCTAGTGAGACAATCGAGCATAACCTTTTTTATACAAAGCTTTTTTGCTAGTGTAGTTGTTAGGTGCTCGTAATTTTGTTGACACCGTCTTGCATTTTTCTAAGGATTTTTGATGAATGGAACCGAATTACCGAACTAAGTGTATCCGACACTGCCAACTGACAAGTATGAGCCACACATTTAAAATGGATAATATTTGAATGTGCAATAGTTAGCATTTCTAGACCTTCCTCTGTATCAGCTTGTGGTCGGAATTAATTTCTACGTCTTCGTCTTTGTCTCCATCAATCGCAAAAACATCAATATCGAGAGCATCGAATTCATTTTTTAGTAGTTCTGCTGCTTTTAGCAAAGTACGCCTATTGTCAGATATAACTGAGAAAATCTGACTTAATTTTATGTAAAACGAGTGAAAGTCAATTATTGTATTTTTAAGGTAATTCGTAATTTGGCGATCGTTAGCCTCCCGCATGTCTAAGGTCCTTAATATAATTTTTTCGTTGCGAATAAACTGAGCGTTAATGCCAATAACGCCCCTACCAAGCCGTGACGCTAAATTTTGATTGAAATTAATTGTTTTGAAACTTCGTCTTTAATAGTATTTTTGATTTCGTTTGGCTTTTTTTTTCACCAAATCTATAAAGTTTTCAGGATTAACGGTGAGTTTCAAGGCCTTCAATATTGGATATATTATTTGTCTCATCCCAGAATCTTTAAAAAATGTAAAGGGGCGCCCGTTCACGGTAACTAATTTTACACAAGCATCGACGAAATATTTTGAAGACATTCCACTTTTAATGATATTGCAATAATTGTCGATGGGCGAAAAAAGCGATGGTGTGCTTCTTCTAGTTTTTTTTTTTTAAATCTGGCTGTGTTCTCTAGTTTTTCACACATTTTTGTATAGTCACTAGGATGCTTTCGTTTAATATGTCGGCCCAGATTAGCAGCGCTTTTACATTTCATAACAAATAAGCATATTTTCCACGTAGATGTCTTATATGTGACATGATACGTAAAAAAATTCATCCGACATCTATCAAATCAAAATTTAAAAAAGACTTGAGAGAGGCAACGAACAGTACGGATTTAATATTTCTCTTTGTTTATTGCATTTGCAATTAAAGTAACTTTCCTTAATTATTTGTCCATAAAACACACGTGTTTTAAATTAATATATTAATATATTAAATCAAATTCAAACTGCCAAATTCAAATTCATCATTTATGGAAATAGCACATTGAAAAAAACGGATTGAAGTCCTTTGACTCACTGATAATTCGTATTTAGAATTTTTGAAATTATTTCGAAATTATTGAAAACTATTAAAAGTTTTTGATATTGGTCTGCGGCGTAAAAATTGTTTTTCCGTTTCAATGATGAACCAGGAAAAACTTAATTGTTTATACCGGTAGGCGGTGGAGGATCTAAAGTTGCCTGGCACTCTGTTTTTCCTTAACCCGCGACTGAATGGGAGCGATGGTCCGTAATGCCTTCTTCGCGTCGCCGTTCATTAGCCTCTTTGCATACGTTGTCATCTGTATATAAAACCACTTGTACGTTTTTGCTGCGTCCCCCATGTCCTGTATCCACTTCTCAAGTAAGTATCTGTCGCGATCCACGCATTTCAATTTTCCATTTTCATGCGTTTATCTCCCCAATTGTTTGTAATTTAAAACATATCAACTTTTAAAATTTAATTGTGTGTAAGATGAACTTCTTTCGGTTCGTAGCGACAGTTCAGTATACTTGACTCACTAAATGTTCTAGTGGTTTGTATCGTTGCTTAGCAAATAAAATATATTCCACATATATTTATACATTCCACTACACCGAAATCTTACCACCATCTATTGTCGACATTTCTAACTTAGCAAATCTTACTTCACTATTACACAGAAATTGTGTCTATAGTATGTATCTGGAAATGTACACGTACGGAAAACGTACATCAGATTAAATAAAATCAGTCATTATTTTTCCTTCTCGCGACAAGTTCGCTTATTTATATTTTTTTTGATACTGGACGCGTACGTCCATTAATTTGCGAACAATAAATAAGGAGTTTCTTTTTTTTTATTAATTAAGATTTGTTTTTCTAAAAACGTAAGTGAATTGCACGAGATTAAAATATTATGTCCGCGGTAATTATTTATGGTGCAAGTGGTGGTGGTTTTTAGTAAATTTAATTGTGTTCAATAAATAAGAAAAAGACGAATTATAAAACCGTACACCGACGTGTGGTGTATTAAAAAGAAAACACATACATGGCCTTTTGGTATTTCTACCACCCCGAGGAATATTAACATACCACGAAAGTGCCAATATCCCTCTGTCCCGGAAAATTTTGACTTTGACGCTTTCTTCTATTGTACTTTAGTTCGACGGAGCTTCTACCAGTACGGGGGACAGCGATGGTGTTGTTGTTGTTTCAAAAGCTCGATTTTTTTTTGCTTTAACTGCAGCTCCTTCTTGAGTAACGTGGTGTAGTTGTTTCTGGCATTTTTTTGTTTCAGAAATTTTTCTTCGCCTTTATATTCTTGTAGATTCTTTCACGCCTTTTGGATTATTCTTGTGCGTACGGGTAAGTAGAAATATTTATTTATGAATATTCTTTCGTCTTACATCAATTCGAAGAGAGAAAAAAATACTTTTTGCGATTACCAATAGAATTTGCAAACTACATAGTGTCTACTTCACTCCATAATAATTATCACGTACACCGAATTTATTATTTTTAATAATATACCGCAATCAATGAACCATTATGTATCTCGCTATTCCACACACAGGAACCGTTATATACTGCTAATTTCTACCCACAATGCTTTACACCCCTGGTACGCCGCCACTCCAAAAACACGCGGTTGTTATCTGTCTTTATTTTACACCGTTTTACACCCAAGTAGAAATAATGTTGTTTCACACAAGAACCGTTAAGACACCACTTATATACGCCAAAAAGACACAACTGTTCTCGAATATTACGACGCACTATAGAAAATTATGTACATACTGTTTTTACACTTAGTTTTTCGCTTTATTGCGCGGTACCGCTTTATAATGCACTAACAGCCCCTTCGTACACTATTGCTTTTGGATTCTTCCTGTCGACTCACTTCCAAAAGCACACACACAAAAAAAAAATAACTTGAACGGTGCATACAACACGTGTAGTATAGTTTTTCTTCTTAGATTAACAATTTCCAAACAACAATTTAAATCTACGACTTCGCTCCATGGCTTGAGATCGACGATTTATTATTTTATTTAGCGAATATATTTTTATATTTTAATTACAATAGAAACAGGTACTATTTTACAAGATGTTTCCTGACTTATTATTTTGCGTCGGCTCTTTCTTTATTGTCCGTCAACTGCTTTTTTATCGTCTCATTTAGTATTTATTTCCATCTATGACTCGCTATTTTGATACGTCATCCGACCTATAACAGCTTTCAACAAAATAATTAGGCACGTTACCACGCATACTGTAAAGGCACAAATCACTTATAATAGATTACGCCTTCGTGGATTTCGTTTTCGTAGTTTACTGCGCATTACGTCAACTGAGAGTTGCTAGTAAGATATTTCAAAGGAAATGTATGAAAAGTAAGGAGTTTGTCTAATAAATGTATAATATATGGATGTATTATGGTTGAATATGGATATATTATGGTTGAATATTTCTTTCCTCTTACAAAATAGGATCCATGCTTTCAACAATCTCTTATTTGTTGGAAAAGAATGGAAACTATATGGACAATTATTTATATTGTTATTAAAACAATTAAATACGGTGCACCACGTTATTTATTTAATTTAATTTAATTTTTGGATTCAATTACATACAACAATATTGTGAAACAAAGCTGTTCACTCTCATTTGACGTCATTATTTTATGCCGTTTATTTTATGATCCAAATAGGCAAAGTGCGCAAGGCGTAATCTATTATAAGTGATTTGTGCTGTAAAGCTGCTTAGTAATTTTGTCTATGGCTTTATAAATATTTATGTATATATCTTTAATTAGTTTTATATTATTTCAGGAACGAGCTATCAGGAAGAGAAAATGGAGTTGAAGCGGCGATTTATCGAGATAGAATCTCAAAAATTAGCCGCTTCTTCTGGTTCATGCTGTTGCCACTAAATTACTCCTCCTGGCGAAATTGATGTGGAGCTCGAAGAGCTCTGGACAGTGGCGAAGCCGCTCTTAAAACGGCTTATTCCGTTGAGCCGGAATATGCAGCAGAGCATCCAAACGCGTTGGCTGATCAAGTAATAAAAAAAATATTAGCGTTTATTTCAATTTATTATTATTTAGTTTTTTATTTTTATTTTGTAGGGAGACATTTAAATTTAATGAAGTGGCAGACCACCCGAAATCATTGCGTGCTGAATTATGGTGGTATACTATTTTTAAATTTATTTATTTCTTATTTCTTTTAGGGCATAATTTGTTTTTTTTTCTTCTTTGTAGTAGACCTGTAGCTCAGGGACTAAGCGTTCATATATTGAACGGAATGAGTGGTTCCGTAAAAATAATTGACTTTATATCAATTTTACTTTCTTTTACGTAAGTAAAATAAAGTATAGTAATCATGAAAATTTTCGACCTTGAGATTATTGAAGATTTATCTGTTTTGAGGTCCCCTGAGTCCGAAAAAGTGAGTTTCGAAATGATGTCTGTCTGTCAGTCTGTCTGTCCGTCTGTCAGTCTGTGTCCTCTCTACAGCCCAGATGGCTTAACCAATCCAGCTGAAACTTCAGATTTAAGCTTTTTTGATAAATTGGGAGGTCCCAGTGAATTTTGCTCCAAATCGGTCAACCGGAAGTAGCCACTCCCGTGGGGCAGAAAATTTGTTTTGCAAATATCTGAAAAAGTATAAGGTTTACAAAAAACTACTGAAACAAAATGTTTCCAAAAACTAAAAGTAAAAAAAAATTAAAAATAAAAAAATTAAAAATTAAAAAAAAAAATTTAAAAATTAAAAAAAAAAAAAATTAAAAAAAAAAAAAATTTAAAAATTTTATAAAAAAAATAAAATTGATGTGTGGCCAACACATTTCTTCTACGAACAGGGAATTTTGAGACACCAATTACGCAAACTTCTTACAAATTTATTATTTTTTATTACTTTCTTTTACATAAGTAAAGCTTAAATCTAAAGTTTTTGTTCGATTGGTTAAGCCATCTGGGCTATAGAGAAGACACAGACAAACAGACGAGCAGGCAAACGGGCAGACTGACAGACAGATATCATTTCGAAACCCACTTTTTCGGACTCAAGGGACCTCAAAACAGATATATCTTCATTAATCTCTTACATAATATTTCGGGTTCCAGGTCCCAGATTCCGTAAAACAGAAAATTTATTTTACAAATATTTCAAAAATATACAATTTACAGAAAACATGAAAAAATAAAAACAATCTTAATAAAGTTTGCAAGAAATTTGCATTATAAAAGTTTCTTAAAATTCGCTGTTCGTAAAAGAAAGTCGTGTGTTGGCCACACCTCCATTTTTTTAAATACAACATGTTTTCGAATGAATTCATAAGTTTAAAATAAATCATTACAATGAATATTTAAACTGAATAGCTACTGAATAGAATTTAAATGCGCTATAAACACTATATAAAAAACTATAGCTATTTGCGCTTTATGTAAAATAACCCTACAAAAATGTAATATGTATGAAAGATTGTGCTACAAAAATTCATTCTTGGTGGCATATTAGGAATGAGGACGAAGGGCCGAATTACAAAGGGTCGAAGAGCCGAATATCGAAGGGCCGAATGGGTCGAAGGGCCGAATGGGTCGAATTTTTTGTTTATTTTTTTTTTTGTTTTTAGCAATATATTGTAATTTTTTTAATTTCTTGTTTTAACGAATATTTTGTAAATTTTTTCATCAAATCACTGTAGGCTATACATGATAATAAATAAATATGAATTAATTTCTTATGAGTTTATACATATTTTATTATGTTTAATCTTTGAATATTTTATCGAATAAAATATTGCATTAATTTTTTTGTTTATATTTTGTGTTCTTTTTGTAATTATCAAGTGGAAAAATATTTGTACATAATAGGTATTTCACCAAAACCAAAAATGAATTTTGTCATAAAATGTGATGACCATTTTTTATTCATTAGGGTGAAGGAAAATTCTATTTGGACGAATAAAATCATTTCTCTGTGATTTAGTGATGTGAATATAGTGAACATACCTACTCCTAACAATTTACTACATAATTATAAAGACAAATTACAGTTTAAGGCAAAATTTCTAATTAAAATGCGTCTATACTTAAATTAAACGAAATTGTTTATTTTAAAGTATATTGTTGTCTCATGTGTTGTTTTGAATATTGTTTCAACCTGAAATGTATTACCTATTTTGATATGAGTCGTTTTGACATCTGGAAAATTTATATTGTTTTTCATAAATAAATAAAAATTATAGCTCTTAATATCAAATTCAGTACATTTACAAAATATTCCTTAAAACAAGAAATTTAAAAAATTATATTTCTAAAAACAAAATAAAAAATAAACAACAAAATTCGGCCCTTCGACCCTTTCGGCAGTTCGAGATTCGGCTGTTCGACCCTTCGATATTCGGCCTTTCGACATTCGGCCCTTCGACATTCGGCACTTTGATATCATTCCGCATATTAAATTCAATTTTACTATCGTGACACTCTCGCACTGATCAGGTAGAAAAAATAAGATTTTAGATCATTCATTATTTCTTATTTTGCTTTGCTCTTTCTCTATTTTAGTTATTTCTGATTGCGTTTTCAAATTTCAATACGAGTTGCGGAAATGAGAGAACTTATATAGTTTATTCATTTAAGCAAAATTAACAAAAAAAAGAGATGACTACAAAGAAGTTGTAATTTTGTTTGTATTTGACTTCACTTAAAATCCTCTTTGTTTTATTTTGTTTAACTAGATTTTTCTTTTGTTTGAATAGAATCATCTATTCCTTCCCTTCTAACCAATTCTGATTTGAAATGAGAAAACTACAAGGATTAGGTATATTTTAGATTTTAGGTCATTCGAATTGTGTTTCTTTAATGAAGTGTAATTAAAATAGTATCGTTTGTGATTTTCTTTTTTTTATTTCAATTTTTACTAGTGCAAGTGTATAATTGAAAATGTTTTAGAAAAATCGTTTTCATCTAGGAATTTTATTGAGAAAAAAGTAATTTTAGATTCTGGAAGACCAATGCCAGATTTGAAAATGTCTAATGTTATCAAAAGATGTAAGAGACATTTTTCAAATCAATTTAATAATAAATTTTTGTGGTTGACAGGTTGTTATAAAACAAATAAATTATATTGTTGGCCATGTCTTTTATTTGCAAAAGAAAAGGCAATTTGGAATACAATGGGTTTCAGTGATATGAATAATTTATCTAAAGCAGGAGTTAGACACGGAAAAGAGAGTAGTTCTCATTTAACTGCAACGATGTCATTAAAAATGTTTGGTAATTCGATATCGATTCGATGTTTTATCAATTCGAAATTTTAATGATAAGGTGAATGAAAATCGACAAGTATTAAAATGCATGATTGATGTAACTTTTCATCTGGCATGCCAAGAGCTAGCTTTCCGATGTAACGATAAATCACCAACCTCATTAAATAGGGGCAATTTTATTTAAACCCTACATTTATTAAAAGAATATAACCCCACTTTAAAAAATCATTTAAATAATTCAACAGTTTTCTCCGGATATTCTAGCCACATCCAAAATGATTTGATTGCCTCAATAGGTTTTGTGTTGTCAGAAGAAATTTGTAGTGAACTCGAAAATACTGACTATGTCGGCTTAATGTTCGATGAAACCACTGATGTTTCTAATAAATCACAACTTTCTATAATATTTCGATACGTAAAAAGTGATGTTGTAGTTGAACGATTTTTAGAGTTTGTAGACGTTTCACTAGGAAGATCAGCTCAATCATTATTTGATTTTGTAATCCCCATGCTGAAAACACAAAATGTTTTTAGCAAGTTGGTGTGCCAAAGTTATGACGGTGCCGCAGTAATGTCTGGAAATTCCAAAAGTTTGCAGACTAAATTTCGAGAACTTATTCCCCATGCTCATTACATTCACTGTTTTGTTCATAAGTTAAACCTTGTTTTGTCACAATTATGTTCACAAATTATTCCATGTTCTAGCTTTTTAAAAATTTATGATATATAGATTTGTGAATTTTTTTAATCATTCGACCAAAAGGGCAGCTGCATTAATCGAATTTATAAAGAAAAAATTCCAACCGCTGCTCCAACCCGTTGGGAATATAATGGACGAGTGGTACAAACCCTATTCGAGTTGAAGAGCGATTTGATTTGTTTCCTGGATAATATTCTCGAAAATGAACAAAATTGGGATAGTGAGGCAGTTTTACAATCCAGGGGCTTATTCAACATTTTAAAAGACAATTAATTTATAATTTTGCTTTATATTTTTAACGAATTTTTTCCGCAAACTGATGTTCTGTTCCAAATTCTGCAAAAAAAGCGAATGATATCCAGTATTGCATATCACAAATAACAAAATTTAAAAGTAATATTTCTAAATTCGTTAAAAATGTCGATGCTTTTTGAATAAATATAGAAAACCGGGAAAATTTAACTAATTTAAAGCGGACACGATCTAAATTATTTACAAAAGAAGATTTTAATAATTTGTTAATTAACAGAAATCGAAGAAAAAATCATTTCGATCTTAAATGACCGATTTGATCCTTTACCGCATTTCAAATTTATAAAACTGCTCGACGTATCAAACTACAACAATTTTAATACCACATTTCCTACAGATCTTTTAGTAAATTTAGAAACTTCTTACCCAAAATTTATAGACACGAGCATTTTAAAAACGGAGTTAAAAGTCATCTTTAATGATGAGAATTTTAGAGATAAAAAAACATTCAGTCGATCCTTAAATTTTTAGTTGAATTTCAATAAGCTGTTTTTGTGAATTTTTTAAATTAATTAAGCTTGTATTAACTTTGCCAGTGACAACCGCGTCCTGCGAAAGATCGTTTTCTTGCTTAAAAAGAATAAAAACTCAGTTAAGAAACAATTGTGGTCAATCAAGGCTATCCAACCTTGCTTTAATATTTATAGAAAAGGAGTTATTAAAAAATTTAAAATGTCAGAATAACTTTTACGATAAAAACAGACGAATTGAGCTGTCATAAAAGTAAATTTATTTTAATTTTCAAGTCGATTGCTATTTATTTATTAAATCTATTTTGTTTATATTAAATTATATATTGATTTTTTTTAAATTCTAATAGTATTATTACTGACAATTTGTTTTTGTTGCGTGCATAATTTAGATAAGAATATTGTATTTGAATGGAAATAAACTATGAATTTACAGCTGCGGCAAAAATAATAGTAGTGAATGAATCAAGATTATTCAATACAAACTGTCTGAAAACAAAGCATAGTTTTTAAAAAATGTTGTTTTCCAAATTTACATTATTTATTACATAATAAGAAAATAATATCATAATTTTGTTTAAAAGTATGAAAAATTCGAATGTGTTGCAATTATGATGTAGCACAACTATTATTTTTGCCGCAACTGTAAATGATACAAGTTACAAATTTTAATCTACACCAGTATACTTTAAATAATTATGGTTCTGGTTACCAATTTGAAATTTGGTGTGCTTTCCTTCCTAGAAATCTCACGCTTCGTCCCTGCTGTAACTGTACCTTAATTGTTGACTTTTTTTTTAAAATTGAGGTGTTTCCGCCCTAATGGAAGGGATTTTGTATATGGATTGTTTTTATTTTTTAACGAATTTTTAATATTTTTTTTTTTTTTAATTTTCAATGCTTCCATATAGCTTTTCCGCGTAAATATTTTTTTTTTTAATAAAATAATAAAAACTAAAAAAATTAAATAAAAGTTGAATTGTTTTATTTTTCATCAATTTTCAAAGCGGTCCGAAGTGGTCCCTTCCGAATATATCCTTTGAATTTTGACGTCTCAGGTTTAAGCCGTTGCACATTTAATCAGCGCTCTATGAATTTAGTCCATAGCTCTCGGTTGTAAATACAATTTTCTTCTCAGTTTGTTTTGAGCGAATTATCTTCTTTGCCTTAATATGTTAGACAACATCACTGATGCGATTTTAAATCTGTGAAGTAACTATGAAATTCAATTGAAGTCTTTAATTTATTTTATTCATTTGTTGCGAAATCCACAATATTTATTTTAATGTTAGTTATGTGAATAGCACGAACAACACACTTTTTATAATCAATATAAACACAACGAAAGAACATGTAAACGTACGTACTTTATTATATGAGTTTAAATATATTAATGTATTATATTTTTATCTATACACAAATTAATTTAGAAGGAAGGGTCAATAGATTGTAATTTAAATAAAAAACTTTAAATAATTTTAGTTTAAAAAAATATATATTTTCAGTTATTCTTGAGGGAAAAGCATTAGGAAGCATTGAACAAAAATATACCTACAAATTAGACAGAAAAAAAATATAATGGGCTTCCATTATGCACAAAACCTCTTTAAAATTTTAATAAAAAACCAAACAACATAAATGAAATAAAAACGACAAAATGATGAACTGAAAAGAAACAAGAAAAAATAATATATTTACGCCACTATACTTACCTGCTATATTCTGGTAAGCTGCCACACGACCTGCCCCTCTCCAGAGAAATAATCGCCGAATTTCTCACGAGTCAATTTGAAGGTATTTATTTCATTCCTATTTATTGGCTGAAGAGGCAACAACGCGTTAGGTTGATTATTCCAAAAACCTAAAAATATATAATAATAAAGATTTTAATACATTTTTAATTTATTGTACGTGTTAATTAAATTTTTATCTAGAACGATATTTCCTTCCACTTTACGGTTGATAAGTTCAGAAGTAACGAAGTTTATATTTTTCTTTCTCAACAAGTTATGCAGGCAGACACAACATTGCGTTACGTTCTCCACCAAAGCAACATCCGCAATTATGGCCGTTCTGAATATCCCTCATTTGGAACAAATGATACCAAAACAATTCTCGATCATGCGGCGAGCCCTACTAAGCCGATAATTAAATTTTTTTTGTTTCGTTGTCTGGATCGTTGTATTCGGTTTTAACATGTTCTTAGTTAAAGAGAACGCATTGTCGGCAGCAAACATATAAGGAACATTCGTGAAAGTGCCGGTTATATTTCTTGGTTGAGGAATACTAAAAAAAAAAAAATTAATGTAATACATTTTTATAATATCCCTAATGTTTATTTGGGGAAAATGGTAAGGGTGGTACTTACGGAAGTGTTTTCTCATAAAACCGCTTTCCGAAATTACTTTCCCGAAACACTCCTTCATCACTCTGGTGACCGTCAGCACCAACATCACACCACATGAAATTATAATCATTGTCACAGATGGCCATTAAAACACATGAGGATTTTTTTTTGTAATTAAAAAAATTCCGGCCCTGAATTTTTTGGTGCCTGTAAAATAACAAAAAAAAATGATTTTTTTTACCTATCATATTTAAATATATAAAATGATAAATGAAATTTTTTAAAATCTTATTAGAATGGTGACATGTTTGCCGTTAATGGCTCCTATACAATTAGGAAATTCCACCTATTCTCAAATCCTAATCCGACCTCGTTAAAATATTTCGTCGTCAAATCGGGAAACACCTAACTTCTAAGGACCATAGTTATGGCTTTGGTTGTTTCACCCGCGATTCGATGTACGCTTATTTGTGAGCATTTATACGAAGTGGACAAGCTGGTTTGCGACTCGCCCGTGGATAGATAACTATTGATTTGTTAAGTATTATTAGATATTATATTATATACATGTGCTATCCTATTTGAACATTTATTATTTGGCATTTGATATTTTTTTAGCCGATATTTTATAACCTACTTCTAGGGCGAGATTAAAGGCATTTAGGGATGATTGTACCTCAAATAGACCTTAAACCAAAGAGTAAGGTATTTTAAGGATGATTTTACATGTGTTGGGGGGGGGGGGGAGGGTGCATCACACAGTCTGGGTTTAAATTTAAAAAAATAATTAATTGAAAAATCAAAATTAAAATGCATTGAGCAGAATCGAACCTCAGACCCTACCCTAACCGCTCTACTACCAAGTCACAAATAACTATGTTATCAAGCGCAATATTTAATTTAAAGTCAACTATACGTTACGGACTGACAAACAGAGTCTGGGCTTTCCTTAAATTTATTATTATTATTATACATAATATTATATTCCAATCATTTCAGAGAAATCTTTAAGCACGTAAATAATTTTAAGAATTATGTCAAAGTAGAGGTAATTTTTATTAGTGTTGGTGGCTTTGGTTTACATTATGGTTCCGATAGAAAAAAAATGTTAAAATGCCGTTAATTGTCTAAAAGTCTTTATGCTTTAGGCTGTAACAGCCTAAGGTCCAAATCGACAGAGGCAACTGCAACTTTTAGTTGCAGTTACAGTTTTTCGGAATTGAATTCCGAAATCCATATTTTTAGACGTTACTAAAACAGCGACTTTAGTTGTGGTTTTAATGGAATTTTTAAATGATGTTAATATTTATAAATAAAAAACAACACAGCAAACTACTTGGCAATCTATGTATTTTCGAAAAAAAAATCGGTAATAAACGTCAATTGTAAGAACTGTTTTAGTCACCGATATCCACGACTACAATCGTAACTACAAATTAAATCTGTACTTAAAATTAACGTTTTAATATGGTTTAAAGATACCAAAACAGACACTATAGTCGTAGTTGTGATTTTAGTTGATTACATGTTATACATACAAATAAAAATAAATAAATAATGCAAAACGTCCTCGTTAATGACACCAAACGACATGTGTCACACATGCGTGAAATTTTTACCTAGCCTATGGCCCACCGAAAATATTACGCTAAGGCGGCATTAAGAAATCTGTCGACGAGCCAATGGCAATTTGACGGTTCAAATTTTATACATTTTTAAGTGAATGAAATTTAGGCCCCTATTCACAAAATGCAAATTAGCTCTATAACCGTAAAATTTCCGATTAGTACTAAAATGGTATTCATTATGTAACTAGACTCTATAAACGAAAATTATGCTCTGTAAGTTTACAGTGACAAATTTGTTGACGTAAAGCTACATATCTTGTTGATATGTCGTATGAAAGCTACATATCTTGTTGACGTAAAGCTACATATCTTGATTTTATTAGTTCATAACTCGGCAGAGTAACCATTTTTCGTCATGATTTTTTCAGGAAGTACTACTCTCGATAGCATCTATTTACCTGCAAGAATTCAAGATGATTTATTTTGTAGTTTTTGAGATTTTCACTAAAAATTGTCTATTAGGATTTCCTTGTGTTCTTAACGAATCAATACAGTACGTATCCTTGATGGTGTCTGTAATTCTTATCAAAATAACTTTTATCTTCAGAATTTTGGTGAAGGTTTGTGGAACTGAAAATCAGTCCAGAAAACAACATCTGAACTCATATAACTACACATTTGAGAAAGTGTTCAGATTCTTGTGAGATGGTCTATGGGACGCCATAATGCCAAGGAACGCCTTGCTACCGGTAATCCTCTACGCTCTCTACTAAAGTCAAAATAAATAATTTACACATGCCAATAAACTTGAGGTATAAAGTGATCACCCCATTTATCGTATTTGAGTGTGAAATGTTAGGCTACCGGATTACAAAAGATGGCCGCCGAAATTTAAAAATAAATATACGCATGTATGCATTATTTTTTTTACCAAGCCGGGATTTAGTTCACAGAAAAGGCCACGTCGGATCCTATTCTGTGCAAAAACAGTTTACTTACCTTCCTATCAGGTAACCTGCAAAAAATCTAATATGTACATTCTCATTCATTTGACTTTCAAGCCGCATACTACAAAAAAAATTCAGTAACTTTTTTGGTAATTTCGCAACAGAAGAACTTGACGGACATAAACTTTTCTCAACTTTTCGGTAATATTTTTCCCCTCAATTCTTTTTTTTTTCATACGAGAAAAAAAAATATGTTTTTTAAGTTGGTATGGAGGGGAAAAAATTTACAAATTATATGAGAAAATTTTATGTTCGTCAAGTTCTTCTGTTGCGAAATTACCATAAAAGTTACTGAATTTTTTTTATAGTATGCGGCTTCAAGCCGCATACTACAAAAAAAATTCAGTAACTTTTTTGGTAATTTCGCAACAGCAGAACTTGACGGACATAAAATTTTCTCAACTTTTCGGTAATTTTTTTCCCCTCCATACCAACTTAAAAAAAACATAATTCTTTTTTTCATACGAGAAAAAAAAATTATGTTTTTTAAGTTGGATGGAGGGGAAAAAAGTTTACAAATTATATGAGAAAATTTTATGTCCGTCAAGTTCTTCTGTTGCGAAATTACCATAAAAGTTACTGAATTTTTTTTGAAGTATGCGGCTTCAAGCCAGAATGATTTGTTATGTTATGATTCGTTTTTTGACATTTCGATTTATCAAAGGCTACTATTTTTCTTACGGCGGTGAATTCAAATGTATTTATTTACAGTGGCGAAGTTCTTACAGTTTGTGAATACCAATTTTTAGTACTCTGTAACTTTTGCTCTATAAACAATTTCCGTAAAGTTACAGCTATAGAATTTTTACATTTTGTGAATAGGGGGCTTAATTTGACGGTTTGAATGCCAGTCGATATTACATTCATGTGGCAATGCCTTAAAGCTTGTTAATAAAACTCTATACGTCTCGTTTGTTCGTTCATTGTTGGAATATGTTTTATATTAAATACTCAGATCGCATAGAGAAAGTGCATGAGCGCTTTTTAATTTACGCTCTACGAAGGCTACCTAGAGTTACAAGCCTTATCGAAATAGATGTAAATTAATAATATTGAGTTTCTTTTTATTCGTAGGATAGAAATAAGCGCAAACTTTGTTCGAGACTTACTAGTATCAAAAATCGATTGTTCAGAGATTTTGTGTTTGCTCGATATGGACGTACATATACTCCTTTACGTGTGCTGCGCGATAAAGATTTCCAAATTAAGCTACCACTTTGTAGGCAAAATTACGGTAAATGTGAGCTGATTGATCATTCATCCGGCTCTTTTAATAAAGTAGTTACGGGCGGCTTTTGACTTTAATATATCTAGAGATGCATTTAAGAAATTGATGTCGAAGCATCTTTTAGTTCATAGGTAAATTTTATATTTATATTTAAAATATTTGAATTTTGTATTATATAATTTTACTAAATTTTGATAAATCTAACCAGTGTATAAGTTGGTGATAAATAAATAAATGCGACTGTGGATTTGATTAAATTTGCTCCCTGTCATTTTCTTGTTCAAATAACTCTGATAAAGCAACTCTTATTAAAATACTATAAAGAACCAAGCAAATTATACCAGCTTTTTCGGGAGAATAATGTACTAGCACTCTCTCCTGAATTTAAGGAACGTTTGGAGATTTTGCGTACTCTTGTGCCACTGAATCGATTGCGTGTTCTGACACTGCTACATATAACGATACGAAAACCTAAGTTCATGACATCATGTCACATGCAATGTGCCAATGGCCAAATTGCGTGAATTATGTATATTTCTGTAAATGTTTTGGCGACAATTTATTGATTAACTTTATGTAGACATTTTTAGGAAACCGATGTATTATAAAATAAAAAATGCGTTATAATCTCAAAAACATAAATCAGAACATATTTGTAAGATATAGCAAGCAAACCCGCATTTCTAAAAAATAAAATACAGCCATGTCGTCTTTGAAGCAGAAAATACTTTTAAATTAGGGGAATGAACATACATACATAACAACGATGAATGAACTTCACCAAAATAACATTTTATGTAAATAAATACTAGATTGTTGTGGAAACAAATAATCGTATATTACAATACATTACGCATAAGGAAACGAGTTTATAATACATAAATGTATTTAATTTGGCGTGTTTTTATAAAATAGGGTATAGAGAGAAATCTAGATCATTTTCCAAACTTCTAAAGAAACTTTTATACTATACTGCCATCGTAAATATATTTTACATACATAACTACATTTTTGGCAATTTGTATTGATTCCAATCATTAGCCATTAATAAACTTTATCGTTATAAATAATACTAGAAAAATAGTTTTTATTTTTGCTGTAAAATACAGCTGAATAAAAATAGAAATAATTCTTTTAATTCAATTCAATTATTTCAAACAAATAAGATTTTATTATTTACTGAACAAAAAGACCTAAAAGTAATAGTTTAGTGACAGAAGACAACCAGAAGAGACATAACGCGTTTATTGTATGGAAAAATATCTACTCATTTTTGACCTCTCTTTTGACCCTTTGTAAAATAACAAATCGTGCAGAAACAAAACAAATGACGAATAAGCAATCAAGATTAAATTGGTACCCATTCACTCTATAGTCGATGCAAATTAAATTACTCACCAACATTGGTAGAACATGGTGGTATCGTCCACACGATTTGTATATAAAATATATATACATATTATATTTTTTATGGACAGGCGTCACTACAATTATCAGTGTTGTGCACGTAAATTACCTCTTGTAATTTACATGTAAATTAAGAGGTAAATAATTATTTTTTACATGCAAGTTTAATTTACATAATGTAAAAAAATATGTAAAAATTGGTAAAAAATCAAATAAAGTGACATCTGTTATGAACTACGGTAAATTGGTATTTAAATATGTATATGATTTTAGTCGATCAATAAATCCTTTGGTAAAGATCCATCTATTGTAAAGAAAATTGCTCATCAAGTCTGGCAATGTCTAGGGTGGTGTATTTCGTCTACATAATATTAATGGCGATGTTGTAGTTTGTTTTTTGTGCATATTTAAAATATTATGTTGTTGCGTGTCATATTTGGACGTCCAAAAATCCAGTAAATTACAAAGTAGATATAAACCGTTTGCAAACTAATTATAAAAATATTATTAAAAATTTCGTAAAACCAAACTAAAATTGCGCGTATATAAAATCAATTTGTTACTCGTTATATAAAAAATCAGCTGTGCATAGAAAATACTAACATAAAATTGACTTGGTCAAGGACACGGTGTAAATAAAATGTTTTCCTTGGCTAGACAAACAAAATAAACCTTGCTTGTTTTTGTAGTGAAAAATAGTTCGTTGTATATACACAATTGTTATGTAAATATTATTATAAGTGTACATATTATGTTTTTAATTTTTTATTAATTATTGTAATTTTTAAAATTTTTAGTTTTTAGTAATTTTTGAGTGTCTTGAAAATGGTTTAAACAACCAAAAATTTGGCAAAAGTATATTTAAAGGAGAAAGTTTTTAATAAAGAAATTTATTAAAAATTAGTTAAATGGGTCTATAATTTAGCCTAACCGAAAAACATATTGCAACAGACCTAATAAAAATAGACAAATTAAAATATTATACGTTCGGTATTTCGTATTAGTGATTTTATTAATTACATTTACATATTTTCATTTAATACCAACAATTTGGGTATGCAAATGTAAATAACTATTTATTGCCATATTTTTTTTTACACAACAACAATGGTCAATTATTTTATTTATAAACAATTTAAAACGATTTAAGTATTTTTGTCCAACATTTTCAAATACAAAAAAAAAATTGTTAATACAATAGTATTGTCAATAATTACTCAAAGAATTATTTTTTAAACTACAATTGTTATTAACAATTTTTTTTTGTGTTTTAATAAATAATTGTTTGCATAAATAATGGCTCGACGGATTAACTTTGTGTGTATATGTGTGTGTGTGTATGCATATGGATTTTTGCAAAACCCACTAAAATTCTCTGTAGAAGACTCTAAGACTGTGACCGAAACGCAACGTGCTATTGAAAAATTGCAATATTTGTGCAAAAGTGTTATTTTCTTTACCATTAACTATATTTTTACTTCTTTATTATTATTGCTTTTACATTGAAAAGTGGCAACAAAGTACGTTACTTGTGCTCAGTAATTCGCAGACATCGCGATTGAGCTACACACCTTCCTATGGTCAAAATTCAATTATTACCAAAGTATTGGCATATGACAACCTCGTGACCCGAAAACATTTAAGAGTTTCTGCACAAACTCTTAAGAAAATCGGAAGATTGTTGGAAAGTAAAAATCATGGATGGTCTCCAGGACATGAATTTTGGTCGCAAAATTCCTCACTGCCTCATGAGAACTTTGTATACGTACAAGGCGTATAATATACATTTTGTAATTGTGTGCTATCAAAGAGTATAGAATACCGTACCGAAGTAGAATAAAAAATTTAATCACATATAGCACCAACAAATCCTCATTTCTTAATTTTCCAAGCCGTTACATCATAACAAGTTTTTAATCAATCGTTTCTGCCTTAAATAACCTATTCGTTCATTGTTTTATTTCTAAAATTGGATAAACATAACTCGAGTTAAACGGTTGTATAACCCATTGCATGACCCATTTTTTGTATGAAAATTTTCCTTCAGTTTCGTTGCTCTTGGTATTACATTCTCTTTGGTGCTATCATATACGTTCTTTGGATTAGTGTATCGTTTTGTGACGGTAAGTATCAAAAATAAGCCAATCGGTTGAATCGGTTCAAATTTTTGGTGCTTGTGCTCGCTTGTGAGAAAATCTCACTTGCTATGAAGCAGGAGAATTTACATTTGTGCGTTGTTCATTGTTCAACTATTATTGTATATTAAAAAAAAAATGTATTTCTTTAATTTTAACTTATTATGTCTGTTTATTAATTTTTTATTAATTTATAATAAATCGGTTTTTTATTATAAATTATTAAAAATTAATAAATATTAAGTTAAACTAAAAAAATGCATTTTTTTATTTTGTGAATTTAACGCAAATCTTTGGTAATAAGCAATACAGAAATATTGTCCAAATAATTTAAATTTTAGTTATTTAAAATTGCGATGAATCCAACGGAAAATACTACAAATAATTAATGTAAAGTGTGATTTTTCAATATTGAGTGACTCGATTCGATTTTATTATTAAAAGTTGCAAAAAACGTGTTCTCTTATAAAATACTAAATACTCAATATACCGCTTTGTTTTTAATTTGCGGTCGTAATAAAAAAAAACCGATATGCGAATGAGTTTTAATAAATTTAAAATTATTAATTTATTCACAAAAAAGAAACAGAAGAAAATAATTTTTACAACGCTACTAATCTCTACAAACATCAAAAAATGACTAAACGAAAAACTAAAAGAGCATAAAGAGCATGACGCATAAAAAAGCATTCGAACACACACACAATAACCAATACCATCACGATCCGGTAATTCTCGCCTCACTGACTCATGAGGCGACCAAAATTCATGTCCTGAAATAGAATTAATGCCGTTTTTATTGTGGTTAGCTAGTGGTACGAGCTATAGGCTAGTTGGAGCTGTTTTGGGTATTCCAAGGAATACTATTAACGATATAATCCATAAAATGCTGGATTTCATTAACGATAAAATTATGCCACTGGTAATTCGGTTACCGCCTGCTGCTGAGTTGGAAGGAATAGGACGAAAAATTGCGAGACGTGCTGGACCACCCGTTTTTAATCGGGTAGTTGGAGCACTCGATGGTACGCATGTAAAAATTTCGTGTCCTACACATCTGCACCAGGCAATTTGCGATGCAACTTTCCGCTTTCTTCTCCACCATCCTGGATTTTATTGGGCGATAGTGGATACCCTTGCCGACTAGTGCCCATAAGCATTTTGGGTATTAAAGTTGGCCTTTTTCTTACTATTTTAAAAAATGTGTATGTTGCTAAGCTACACTTTTAATCCTTGGTGTAAAAGTAGGTATTTTTAATACTAGGAGAAAAATATTATGCGTAGCCGAGCAAAAGCAAAGATTGCGAGTCAAACAAAGTCACTTTTAATTCGAATAACACATACTATTTTTTCTCCAACGAAGAGTTCATGTCATGTCGGTTGTATATTACTAATTATACGAGTAAGCACAAATTATGTAATTAAAACTTCAAAATTGAAACTAATTTTGTTGAAATATTTTGTGAAACTAAGGAGATCATGACTTTTGTTTGGTTTGACCATTGTACGCGTCAAATACAATGCAATAGTCAAACCAAACAAAAGTCATGATCTCCTTAGTTTCAAAAAATATTTTAACAAAATTAGTTTCAATTTTGAAGTTTTAATTACATAATTTGTACTTACTCGTATAATTAGTAATATACAACCGACACGACATGAACTCTTCGTTGGAGAAAAAAAAGTATGTGTTAAGGTGGATTTATATTATCGGCGCGGCTCAGCACATTCATGCATCGTCTCATACATCAACGATTTATAATATCAGCTCAGTTCAGTTCATATAGTAGTTCGTATTTATTTCGGTGTGCATTCGTAACACAATAATATGGAATTAACAATTATATCATAAATATGTTAACAGTATCTGGTTGCAGCTATTTATTGATAGCAACACGTTTTGTTAATGAATGCAATATCTCAGCGAATTACGAAAAAACATTCGAATTTAGTATTTCGTTTTTCCTTCGCATCTTCTCGTTTGCGTTTTGTTTTCGCAATATTCGTTCGCAATATAATACGGAAACGTACTGATAATATAAATACTCTCATATTAAATACATGTAACAATAATTTTTTGGGATGAGCTGTGCCGAGACGAGCCGATAATATAAATCCACCTTTATTCGGATTAAAAGTGACTTTGTTTGACTTGCAATCTTTGCTTTTGCTCGGCTACGCTGCGCTTCGCCTCGCATGCAAATATAATTGCTCGTCAAACAAAGTATCACTTTTAATCCTAATGACACAATGTACTATTATTATTTTCTTTTTTTTCTTTAATGGCGTCGCACTACGTTTTGTGTCGAGAAAAACAGAAAATGGAAGATAAGAATTTGTTTTTGTATGAAAATAAATGTCAAATAATATACAACGTTGCCGTCGTCATTTAGTTACCAATACTACCATCAGTAGTCGTTTTCATTCAATAACAAACTATAATTCGTCTTTGATTTGATTTGAAATCTCCTCCTGTATAAAAAACAAACAAAATGTTGGATATATTTTTTTCTGAAATAATGAATTTGTTGATGTGTTTTATTTTTAGGTCATTCAACTTTTCTATTTGGATATTATTTTTCTGATGAGTTTTCCTAGGTGCAATGAACAAGTACAATAATAAAAGGTATAATAAATTTGATTAAAATAAGAATTGATAATAATTTGACTATGTAGGCTAGGCATATCACTTTTAAGTACCGTAAGTACAGTAATCATCCCGTAATTTAAATTGTTCTCGTTTGTCAGTTATATTTATATAATTATTGTTTTTGTCCTCTTCATACTACCATATTTCGTTTTGTTTTTGTAGATGCTTTTAAATTAGTAGTACATTATGTATTATGTTTTACTTCACCTTGAAATTACACAAGGCCAAACGGCAAATAAATTTTTTATTTTGGTTATCCTAAATTAAAAACAAAGACTGGTGCACAAAAAGCGCTGCTAGAAAGGAATACAAAATTATTTTATGTATTTGGTTTTTATTTTACTAACAGTAAAAGCATATGGTTCAAATGGTTTCCTTTTTCAACGTTTCAGCTGATTTTGTTTACATTTTTATTGTGTTGATAAAATTATGAACGGATTAGGATTTTTCATCCACATGAATAGATATTAACAACATGAAGAAAATTGTAATGTTTCGTATATCGTTTTCAGTTTGTTGTTAATTTACAATATGTACATATTAAAAACTAATATGTTTAGCAAGGCAGAGGTCAAAATTAGTATTATATATAGTGCTCGCCGTGATTAAGAAGAGTAATGCTAAAAATGTTGTTACAATTGGCTATCTTAAGGACTTTCTGTGTCAATTTTTTAGTACAAAGAATTTTTTTTTTGAACAATTCGTTGTGGTTTTTTCATGAGGTACTCCCCCCTATTCAGCTTCAATATCATGACGTTTGCTGTATTTAATTGAACTTGTGTGTTTACCCCTTTATGTGTTTTGTTTTGATTTTCGGTTTCAACCTGTATCAAGATATTTATGTATTTGGTTTAACACATAAAAAGAAAAAGTAATCGGACGTTTTTTTTTGTATACGAGATGATTGAAAATCAGTTTTGTTGAGGCCACCGTAGCTAAGTGATTAAAAATAAAAAAAAAAAAATTATAATAATAGAATCCTAACAATAGTGCAAAAATTGTGCAAATAGTTTAGTGAGTAAATTTTGCCAGCAACGACAATAGTTCTAATATATTGGTAACTACTGGTTACAAGTAATAAATTGTTGGATAATTACCATTTTGTGGGTAAAAGAATATATTGTCTTGATTGGCGGTGAATTTTTCTATTATAAAGTTTTTTATTTTTATTATTATTGTGTTTAGGCCATGTTGGAATGATATGCAAATTTGTGACCACCAGTTATCAACGCTCACTTAGATTTGCTTGAGGAAGTTGGCTTAGCGAAAATAAGTCAACAGGCGGCGGGCCTCTAGAATTAATTTGTTTGTTCGAGAATTCAAACATTTTGTCCTGAATTTTTTTTTTTACCGTTCTGATAATTTGCCAAAATAAAATTGCCTGAAATTATCAAACGGAATCAAACTCAAACAAGTGATAGAAGGAGTTTAAGCGGCAGTGTGCTCTATAAAGCGGCAGTGTGAAACTCATATATATATATATATATATATATATATATATATATATATATATATATATATATATATATATATATATATATATATATATATATATATAAATATATATATATATATATATATACATATACGGTTTATGGAAAACCGTGACTGAATTTTCTAGCGACATAATTATGATAACGGTGTTTTGGCTGTTGTATTACATATAAAGTTTTTTTTTACAATTAAATTTATCTTTATTTTTTTTGTCTAATTATAATTGTTTAAAGTAAATTAGTGCTTTCATTTATTTCTATTTTTTTAAATATTTTTACTTAAAATAATTAAAAGTCTTTCTTGTATAGAATAACATAAATTACATAGTGTAGTGAATGTGAGTGGATTGATTTTCTTTTAGCTTACAGGTATCCAGCCATAGAGGACTAAGAGTACTCTTCGTAAACTTTATGGGTGACTTTTTTTTTTTATATTTCATTACTAAATATTGAATTGATCCACACATACGTCACCACATAACAAGTTTCTTCTTAAAGTAAAATCAGTCTATTTGTAAATATTTATTATTTTTTTTGTTTAAATGAATAAAAATAGTAATTAAACCATGAAATAAATCCTCTTTATTATTTGGTGATGATGTTTTTGGGTCCGACGCAGAGTAGTTTTAATAACAACACGAATATTGTTTGTTATGCCTTGTTCAAATTATGGCGGCAAAGAACCCCCCTATAGCCACTGAAGTACACCCGATCAATCGTGCTGGCCGCTCATAAGAGGCAGTAACAATTAGCGTATTTTGTTGACCAAAATTGAATCCAAACTATTTTGGGTTTATTTGTTTCCCAAGAAAATAGCCAATTTGATTTAATTGGCAAAAGCCAACTTTTCGAAATAAAATATAAATTTAATATGTAATATGACCTGGTGGCAGGTATCATAACCAAAAATTAGAATTGGGTTTAATTTAACCCATTATTTTTTTGGGTTAATATTATTCTTGCGAAGGTTTATCCTATGCAATTGTTGTTGTAAATTTTTCAAGGAAATACGCTTAATGTAGTTAAACTTAACATTTCTGTCCGTGAAGACCTGTTGTTGCGATGACATTTTTAAAATTTAGATTTTTCATTATAAGTACATTTTTTCTCGAAACGCTTGTTTTAATGGTACAAATTTATAGGGTATTAAAGTTGGCCTTTTTATTACGATTATAAAAATGTACGTACCTATTGCTATTTGTTAGGCTACACTTTTAATCCTACCTACCTAGGCGTAAATGTTTTTCAATACCGTTTTCAAAATTGAACACACGAGCGAACACAACGAAAAAAACGACAAAAAGGTCATGACTTATTGAGTTACAAAATATTTCAACTGAATTTTCAATCTTGAAATTTTAAATTCAAACTATGTACATGTCTATGTAGTACATAATTTGTACTTATAATTAGTTTACAATAGTGACATTTCATTTGACCAAAGAATTGGAATTGGAATTCAAATTTGGCCAAAAGAAATAACCAACCAATTCTCGTGATTTATATTGAAAAGTTGGTAGTATGATAAAATAATAGGTACTTTCATTGTTTTCTGAAAATCAAAAACATAGACGGCCATTGCGCATTAAATAATTTCATTATTAGTTTTTCTTATAAAATATTAACAAAAATATACAAGAAGGACAATATTTAAAACAGAAAAAATGAAATACGAGAACTCTGGTGACAAACAGAGTAATTACAAAATGGAATTGGAATTGCAATACCATAAACTCAGCAAGAATTCGATGAATTCCAAATTTGAATTCATTATATAGCATTGTTGTTGTAAATTGGCAAATGAAATGTCACTAATAGATTTTCTACGTTGGAGCGGAGGGGGAAAAAATAGTTTGTGTTATTCGGATTAACAGTGACTTTGTTTGACTCGCAATATTTGCGCTGCCTACCAAATATATTTGCTATCACTAATGACACAATCTACTATTAATTAAAAAAATAAAAATACATAAAATAATAAAAATTATAAAACATTAACAACCTTGACAAATAAAATAAACAAAAAGTTCGCACGCATGATTCGCATATTATGCCAATTTTTGGAACATTTCATAATATACAACATCAACCAAACAATTTATGAATGTAGATGTAGATGCCTTAAACATAACATAATATTGGCAATTTGGCATGCACATAAACAAAAAATGTTAAATTTCAATTTAAGTCTAGTCGTCTTGGTGCTAGAAAAGGTCAAATAGAAAACAAATTGAATTAATTTGCGAATGAATTTATTTAAGGCAAATCAAATGTTTATTATGTGTTTGTTCATATTCATTTTTAGGCGTAAAAGCAATTGAAAAAAATTGTTCTCATCACGTGTTAACTTGCTCGCTCTCTCATTCTCTCGCACAATTATTTTTATATAGACTACACTCTCGTTTTTTAATTTTACCTGACCTCTGGCCCTATTCTGGTAATTCCCGGGGAATAGGGAATATTTTGTTTTTACAGCAGTTATTCCCCAGATACATTTTTCCAACTTTTTATTCCCCATTTCCAAAAGTGCATTCTGGTAATTAGGGAATAAATAAACAGGGGAAATAAATTTAGTTATACGTTATCGCCTTACAATAAATTATATTCAGTAGATTTGTCCCATATATAGGACATTGTTTTGTAAGCAACGTAACTTCAAAGTTACTGCATATTTTTTGCTTTATGTTATTTTATTGTATTCTGCTATATTTGCCTCTTTCATTTTGACTAAAACGCGTATAGATGTAACATCTGTATGTATTTAGTTGCTTAGTTTTTGTCAACGGAATGGACTTGCTGTTAAACGTCTGGTAACCTACAGTTTTCTTTAAGTAAACTATTGGTTTAAAATGTGTTATACAATATTTACTATTTATTTTTTCTAAAGTTAAATGTTCAAATTACAGTTTCAAAAGCAGTTTTTGTTATTTTTACGGTTGAATTGCTTACAGTTTTTGTACAAAAATTAGTGTCCCATATATAGGACAAATCTGTGAAAAAGGTGTGTCCCATATAAAGGACATAAATAAATTTGTTCCATATATGGGACATTTCTACTAAACTTTTGCTAAATTTATTCTCCGTTCGCAGGATGAATACCAAACGACAAAAACGAAAAACATTTCCAACCCATAAAAAGACTTTTAAATTTTCGAAACTGGAAGAATTACTCAACACGGTTGAATCCGAATTTAATTTTACATCAGATGAGGAAGATATAAGTGCAGAAACAGCAAACAACATGTCGTTAAACAGTTTGATTCTTGATGACAATGTCTTACAGGACGTAGTTGTTCTTCTGCCAGCTGCTGTGAGAAATTTATTTCACGAGAAGGTAACTGAATGTTATATTGAAGAAGAGGAAGCCAGCCGTACTTTACGTAATGCCGAAATTGGGAATGAACAAATCACGAGTATGTCGAATTATTCAATTTTGCCATCAATATTTGGAAAAAATCAAGTTTTCATAATATATTTACTTATATGTGGACAAATTTAACGTTGAGTAGATTTGTCCTATATACGGGGCATTATCCAAAAGCGCTCTGGTGAGAGCTTTTAAATTTTTTTTTTCGGAATATCATAAACATACCCCCCAGCAACTAAAATATACACGCAAAACATTTTTTTCATGCCCTGATTTAATTCACGACTGAAAGGATTAAAATGAATAAAGATCCGCGAATAATCCGTTAATTTTCCTTATGTTGATGATAGACAAAGATTTTCGTTAAAAAATCTATTCCCCATCAATTCTTTCATAAAATAGGTATGGAAGAATAAACGTCAAAACTGCTGTAATTGGGAATAATTTTTTCCCAATAAAATTTTTCCCCAAACACCAGAATACACTTTGGGGAACAGGAATAAAACTGCTACAAAATTTAAAATTTCTATTCCCCGGGAGTTACCAGAATAGGGCCACAGGGGGCTATTTCTGAATACGATACGAATACGAAAGTATAACATTCTTATTTGAATTGAATTAGAATTGAATCAGATTCGCTCGTTTCTTATTGAAATCAAATACGAATCTTATACATTCGAATTCGTATCGTATTCAGAAATAGCCCCCCTGACCACTAAAGTTGAAGATATATTTCTTTCCTTTTTTCGCATTTTGCCAAAGAATATGAAACATAAAATAACAGTGTCCGCATATACCGGGTGTTTCTTTTAAACTGAGACGATCAAATATCTCGAAAAATAGCCACTCTACGGAAAAAATGTCCATAATCAAAATTTAATCATACCGCGGGGGAAATACATTAATGAAAAAAAATAGTCCTCCACCCCCCGCTTTGTAGGTGGAGCGGGGGTAACTTTTAAACTAAGATAGGAAGCCATATTTTTTATTGCAGATACGGATTCTACGACTAAAAGTACGTATGATTTGAATGAAATATTTTGTTCGGTTCATGATAGATGGCGTTGTAATCGATGAAATTCAATTTTTCAATTTCTTCTTCTTAGAACACACGAATTCGATTCTGCAATACGTTTGAAATAAAAAACATCACGTTTTCATTGGAAATACTCTAAATTCGTCATCAAAACAATTTATTCAGTTTTGTAAATCACATTTAACGTTTGTGTTATTTCTTATCTTCATGTTTTTCGTAATTGCAAAATAAACGATAAAATACTTTAGAATGGACCATTTAACTGTGCCAGAGAAAATTTAAATGGTTCTGGTTTATGGAGAAGCTGGCAGAAATCTTGAAAATGCTGTTGCTATTTACGCTCAACGTTTTCCGGATAGGATTCGTTCACGTGCTTCTTTTTTTGCACTATCAAACAATTTATTGCTGATGGAAATGTTCAACCGAAAAAGAGGACCCGCAGAGCAACAGTCACTGGAGAAAATAATGAAATTGCTGTATTGGCTGCAGCGACTCATAATCCTCATGTTAGTACACGAGAAATAGTTCGCGATTCCGGATTGTCCCTCACCAGTGTTTGGAGAATTTTAAAACGGCACAAGTATCATCCATATCATGTGTCTTTACACCAAGATCTTCATGGCGCTGATTTCCAAAATCGGGTAACTTTTTGTCAATGAGCACGTGAACAAATACAACAAAACCCCAATTTTTTTCGTTGCGTAATGTTCTCTGACGAATCGTCTTTTACAAACCATGGAACGGTTAATCGACACAACATGCATTATTGGAGTGTTGAAAATCCACACTGGCTTCGCCAAGTTGAACATCAGCGCCCTTGGACTGTCAACGTGTGGTGTGGAATAATTGGCAACCAACTCATCGGCCCCCACATTATTGAAGGCAACTTGAATGGTCAAATGTACCGAAATTTTTTGGAAAATGAACTGCCAATATTACTTGAAAATTTGAACTTAGAATTGAGACGGAACATGTGGTTTCAACATGATGGTTGTCCTGCACACTATTCGTTGGTAGCACGTGAGGTACTTGATCGTGATTTCAATGGTCGCTGGATCGGTAGAGCTGGTCCGATAAATTGGCCCGCCAGATCACCAGATCTTACTTCGCCAGATTTCTTTTTGTGGGGCTATCTCAAAGACAAAGTTTACAAACAAGAACCAACAACACGTGAGAACATGATTGAGCGAATCAGAAATGCGTGTGCTGAAATTCAACCAAACACACTTCTCAGTTGTGTACAATCATTGGAAATGCGTATTAATAAGTGCATTGAAGTCGCAGGCCATCATTTTGAACACTTATTTTAAGCTAAAATTATTTTATTCACCTGCCATTTACATTAATAAATTGTTTTGATAACGAATTTCGAATATTTTCAATGAAAACGTGATGTTTTTTATTTCAAACGTATTGCAGAATCGAATGCGTGTGTTCTAAGAAGAAGAAATTGAAAAAATTGAATTTCGTCGATTACAACGCCATCTATCATGAACCGAACAAAATATTTCATTCAAATCATACGTACTTTTAGTCGTAGAATCCGTATCTGCAATAAAAAATATGGCTTCCTATCTTAGTTTAAAAGTTACCCCCGCCCCACCTACAAAGCGGGGGGTGGGGGACTATTTTTTTTGCACTAATGTATGATTACCCCGCGGTATGATTAAATTTTGATTATGGACATTTTTTCCGTAGAGTGGCTATTTTTCGAGATATTTGATCGTCTCAATTTAAAAGAAACACCCGGTATACAAAATACATATATATGAATGAAATAAGGTTGGTAATTTTGTTTATGTAATTTTGTGTATTTTCGAGTATACACACGTGCATCTGATCAGTGATCAATCTACGTACATATATACCTACATATATTGTATAATATACATACACTTAATAGGTATTTTGAAATATCCTCCTGTATGAAAACAAAGAAAAAACTTCGAATATATTTTTTTTTTCTGAAATAATGAGTTTGTTGATGCGTTTTATTTGTTTCAAAATGCCTTTCAACTTTTCTATTTTGATGTTATTTTTCTTGCTTTTTTAATGCTTTCTGATGCGTTTTCCTAGGTGCAATAAACAAATACAATAATAAAAGGAATAATAAATTTGATTAGGATATGAATTGATAACAATTTGACTAAGTAGGCTTATCGTCGGTTTGCGAGAATAGTGACACATCTCAAAATATCATATTTTTGAGGAAATTGATTTGAATTTTTTTTTTTGGTATAAAATAGTTGAATTCATCAAATTCAACGTCACATCTATTAAAAACTATGGGTAGTTTAAAAGTGACACTATGCCAGATTAAAGATTGTTACATTTAAAGGATTTTTTTTCCTATTACATATCTCAAAATTGGCCATTTTTGAGATGTGTCACTATTCTCGCAAACCGACGTTATCATTTTTAAGTATGTGCCGCAAAACATTATTTCATTGCTATTTGAATAAATAAAAAGTTAGAATAATTTTACGCAGCTTTCTGTTATTAACGTGTTTTAGTTTTACCGACTTGAGGAGAACGGATAATACATACATATGTACATAATACTATATTAACACTCACATGACAATCATTTATAAATATAAACATTTTGAATAAAATTATTATAACCTTGAATCTGTGCAAAGTTGTTTAAAAAAATTAATTAAATTTTACATAATAATTTTTATGAAAATGTTATATTAATTAGAATTACCAATTCTGTGGCAATAATCCAATTTATGTGTCTATGACACAAAACCGTTGTAATACTAATTTTGGCATAAATTAAAGATTTACCGTTTCCAAATTTCAGTTATTCTTAATTTTATGGATCTGAAAAACTATATAACTTAATTTATGTTGCCAAAGAATTAAATAAAAAAATCGACTGTATTCGAGCTTCACAAAGGTTTGATCTGTTGTTTAGTAGATTTTTAGCATAATTTCGTGCCCATCAATTTGTCTAAATTTTGAATGCTTTGGTAACCTATAGAATGCTACTTAAAAATATATAATTGTTATTAACAATAACTACATTCATCGAGACTAGATTGTAGTCGCTGACTATAATAAATGTAAAATTTGCAGTAAATTAGCAAAACATAAAAAGTAGAATGACTAAACAAAAATTGGTATTACTGTCGTGAGATCACACGTTTTTAATTTCATGAAACCGGCTTTAACTTTTCAAAATGAAAAAGTTTTTACTTTTTGCTTACAGGTTTGTATGTTGTATTGCTCGTTATGTTGGAAATTCATATACAAACCTGTAAGTAAAAAGTAAAACGTTTTTTTATTGTGACACCGCATCCCCAATGAAATTATTTTGCCTTACAGGATTGTATGAATTTAAAACATAACGAACAACAATTTTTGTTCGTTATCTTGGAAATTCATACAGTCCTATAAGGCAAAAGTAAAAAGTATTTCATTGGTTGTGCGGTGTCAATGCTCTGTTACTTTAATTTCCAACATAACAAACAAACATTTTTGTTCATTTTGTTTGAAGCCTGTCTCATAAAAATAGGTGAACGACCCGTGCTACATAACTAAGTTAAAAATGTGGGATCTCATGACAGTAATACCAACTCCATTTCCATAAAGAACAAAAAAATATTTATAAGAAGGAAGGAATCTGTCTCATGAAATTGGAAATGTGTCTCACGACAGTACTATCATTTTTTTTACTCATTCTACTATTTGTGTCTTGCTAAATTTTGCCATTTATTAAGTGTAAATGTAAACATCGATAACATCACAAAAAAAGTTTTAAGAAATGTCAAAAATTAGCAAAACACAAAAAAATAGAACGAGTAAAAAAATTAAAAAATTGATATTACTGTCAGTGCTGTGAGATCACACATTTTTAATTTGATGAGACAGGCTTGCGATCACACATTTTTAACTTTGTTATATTGCAACTACATGGATCGCTCACCTATTTTCGTTACACAGGCTTGAAATTCGAACAAAGCTGTAAAACGCTTGTTATTGTTTATTGCGACAAAATATACTCGGGTCGAGTGTATTTTATAGTAAAAATTTTGTTTTCATGGAAACAAAGTTAAAAATAGAAAAAACAAATGCAACAAAATTGTGTTTGTACTATTTTTCTTCCTGTGTTTCAGACAAAATTAGCGATATAGGACTTAAACTTCAGTCACATTAACCTCTTCAATTTCATTTTTTGTTGGAAAAAATGTTGAACACAATGAACACAACGCAAAAATTGTTTATTTTTGATTTCCAACATAACGAACAAAAATGTTTAGCAATTTCACATTTTCTTTGTTCTTCCCTTCCCATACATTTTAACCAACTGACAAATACAGTACAAATTAGAGCGTCTTGCAGGTCTAGCTACATAAAGATACTTTTCTTTGTGATAATTGTTAAATGCGTACTGTGTGTGTGAGGTTTATTATTACAACCTATTAATAATATTAAAAGTTAGAAATCATGTGAACTGTATATGTTCTTGGTTCTCAAATCTCGATCCTCGATGTGATGTGATTCGCGATTCCAATAGATATATAAAACGTGTTTATTTAATATATACTACAGAAAACATAATCACGTTTTAAGTGTGTAAATTTTTAAATTGGTTAAACTTTAAAATGTGTATATATTATAAATTTATAATATAGCTTATTTACTTAAAAGTAAAACAAGTGTTTTTAAAGTGCGTAGCTAGTAGCTAGTGTAAATTAGGTTTTATTATACATATGTAAATATATGTAAATAAAATGACGTAAGTAAAAGTAATAATCATTAATTATTTACTAAATTTATAATTCCCCGTAATATTATAAAAAATGGTCAAAAAAAATTTGAAAAAAGTCGTACACTTTTTGTTGCCAATTTATTAATTACGGTCAAAACTATTTGTTTGTATTCTCATATATTGTTCCAAAATATTATTTGTGATGCCAATTTTTTTTTATGCTAATGTTTTCCGCCAAAAATTTTTTCTTGTATGCCCATTTAAATTGTCCCTATGTTTTAGGGCCGATTTTTTTTAAATCCACCCGAGGTTCTTAGCAGAGGTAAACGAAACAAGTAAACAACCTCAGTTGTTATGTAAAAAGTAAAACAATCATTTTTTAATAAATTTGTGCAAGCTAAATTTTTAATATAACTTATAGGCTACTTTAAAATTGATAAAGCTAAATAATAAATTTTTCAAAATTAATATATATTTTCCCTTTTCCAGAATTTACACATCAACGGGACATTATTTAATCAGCACCTCTGAGCTCTGACGTTATTGCCTTTCTGTGCGCTTTACTTCAAAATTGTTTTAAACAAAATCAGCTTTGGGCACTTCTGACATAAATTTCCTAAAATGTAAGTACAAATAATTTTTTAGAAATTTTAAATAAATTAAATTAACTATTAAGCTTTTTTCAATACAACTTTTTGATCTATTGTATTGAAATAAATTAGTGCAAGCTAAATTTTTAATACAAACGTATAGACTACTTTAAAATTGATAAAGCTAAATAATAAATTTTTTTAAATTAATATTTTAAATTAAATTAGATTAATTCTGCTTTACATTCCAAATAAAACATTATATTTTAATTCTAATGAAACTATTCTAATTAAACTACTATTTTAATTCAAACAAATTTTGATTTTAAATTGTTTCTGTAATTTGAAACAATCAAAATGAATACATATACCTTTTTCAGACCTAATTAACTAAATTCCAAACCAAATTGACAATTATTCAAATAGGATTGGCATATTTTCAAATGAAATTAACATTTTTTCAATTTCATTTAAAGTATTTTCAAAAAAATTTAACAATTCGAAACATTTTAAACTTATTTTTTCAATTCAAATTGACAATTTTTTTTTTCAATTTAAATAACTTAATTTCAAATCAAATTAACAATTTTACAAAATTGTTTCACAGATTTTCAAACCAGTTTGACTTATTTTCAGTTCAATTAAATTATTATTTATTACAATTTAACAAATATTCAACTGAAATTAATGAAATTTCGGATAAAATTAAATAAAACAGGTTGGATTTTGGTAAATTTATGGCTTTTAAAACCCGATTGAAATTATTATTTTATGATTGAGTGCGATATTTTATTATTATTGTACAATCAGTTTATTTGTAAACACCATTCGTGTTTAAATTCAATTTAAATTGATAAATTTAAGACATTAATTAAAAAAACATGTTTCAATCAGAATTTGTCCGCGATGGAGATTCTTCATCACCAGAATCTGAGCCAGGTAATATTTTATATAAACAAGAATAATTTACATTAGTGCACAACCATAAATATAATTTTATATTTATATACAACAGAAATGCGTAATCTTTCACCTCATGTACGTGGTCTACGTGGGAAATACATGAAAAAAAAAAATAATAAAAGGGTACGAAGACGGTGAGTGCATAGCCGATATTTCAAATTTAACGGGTGTTAACGTTAACACCATAAGGAGCATAATATGTAAATAAAAACAAGACTGGGGTGAACTAATCGCAGAGACAAAAGGCGGAAAACGCAGAGAAAAATTAACGCCGGACGTCCTAGAAAAAATCGAGCAAATAATTGAAATAAATTCGGGAATAACCCTAAAAAATATAAAGGAAGTTATCCTGCGAGACAAAAGTATTGAAGTCTCGCAAGCAACAATTTTTAATGGATTAAAAAAATTAAAAATTACCTTAAAAATGGCCAGGCCCGTTGTGTAGAGGGATAAACTCTGTATCTTCCATTGAACTAAGGCGAGCATATGCATTGAATTTTACAAATAATGCTTCAGAAGACCGTCAAAAAACGATCTTTATTTATGAAGCTGGGTTTAACCTCCATTTAAGGCGATCCCAAGCCAGATCACGAGTTAATACTCGTGCGAATGTTGTCATTCCAACCGTCCGAGGTCGTAATGTTACGTTGATCGCGGCTATTAACAATCAGGGTGTGGTTCATCACAAAATTTTTGCGAATTCCACTGTAAATTCAAATAAATTTTGCGAGTTCCTAAATGAACTACTAACCCAGCTGTCCGATAGAGGCTTGATAGATACATGGCTTGTTTTAGACAATTGTTCGATTCATAAAACAGCAGAAGTAAGGGAATTGATCCGCAGGACGCAACATAGGCTTGTATTCCTTTCACCTTACTCTCCTATGCTTAATCCAATCGAAAGTGTGTTCTCGAAGTTTAAGTCAATTGCTAGACAAATTTTTTGTGATCCTTCCAACAGCCGAAATATAGTAGATGTCATCGGAATTTCTGTAAGTCAAGTAACCGGAAACGACTGTACTAAATATGATGCTAAAGTTGAGTGCGGCAACAACAGGAGCTCCTTTGGAATAAACCTACTCACTATGCCATACGTACATACTACATACTTATGTATACAAATTTACATATTTAATTACTTTACATTTATTTTAAATTTACGCTCAAACGAGCAAAAATGAATTATATTGTGTTAAAAAATTACTTTAATATACCAATAAAAATTTTATAATTTAAAATCACAAATTTGTTAGTTTCATTTGAATATTTGTCAAATCGTTTTGAAAATAGTTTAATTGAACTGAAAATAAATCAAACTAGTTTGAAAATTTGTGAAACAATTTTGTAAAATTGTTAATTTGGTTTGAAATTAAGTTATTTTAAATTGAAAAAAAAATTTTCAAATTGAATTGAAAAAATAAATTTAAATTGTTTTGAATAATTGTTAAATTTTTTTGAAAATACTTTAAATGAAATTGGGAAAATGTTAATTTCATTTGAAAATATGCCAATCCTATTTGAATAATGGTCAATTTGGTTTGGAATTTAGTTAATTTGGCCTGAAAAAGGTACTCTGTGGCAATATAACATAAGGCAATAACTCGAGTTATACCCTTTTACGGATTATTTCAAATTCGAAATCTCCATATTCGAATTCATATCATATCAATTTTCTGTAATAATCCAGCAACTACAAACAACCGTAATAATCATTTAAAAAAGCAAAAATTCAAAAAACTCATACGATTTTGAACGACTATTAATTTTAAAAACGTTTTCCTGAAAAATGCGAATTTTAGAGTTATTCCCTTATGTCATATTGCCACAGATATAGTCAAATTAAAAATTATATTTACCCTTTTCCAGAATTTACACATCAACGGGAACATTATTTAATCAGCACCTCTGAGCTATTTTAAATAAATTAAATTAACTATTAAGCTTTTTTCAATACAACATTTTGATCTATTAAATTGAAATAAATTTTCGCATCCTAAATTTTTAATACTACAGACAAACTACTTTGATTAAGCTAAATAATAAATTTTTCAAAATTAATATTTTAAATTAAATTAGATTAAGGCCCCTATTCACAAAATGTAAAAATTCTATAGCTGTAACTTTACGGAAATTGTTTATAGAGCAAAAGTTACAGAGTACTAAAAATTGGTAATCAAAACTGTAATAACTTTGCCACTATAAATAAATACATTTGAATTCGCCGCTGTATGAAAAATAGTACCCAGCAAAAAAAGATATGAGTATTTAACGTAAAAGTTACGGCATTGGTACACGGACCTGTCTTCTTATTTTTAGACTCTTTAGAATGGTTCACGACAAGGTGCGTGCAACCATTTATGGACAAGCTGTTATAAGCGGCCCAACCATCACTCATGATGGTGGTTCCCGGCAACACATATTTTTTATTAAGGGGATTAGAGTGTTGGCATCTCTTTTTTCCACCATTACAAAAAGACATACATTTGTGTCTCTCTCGACCGCTCCAAAAACCCACTGCCTTCCTACTTCGTGTCCGCGATTATATTTGCGACGGCCAAATTTGGACTCATCTATCCCCACGATCTTTCCAGGCCCACCGAATGGTTCCATTACCTTTTCGAAATAATATTGAAAAACCTTATTACTTAATAGACGTAATTTACGATTGTGAACATTTTTCTAAAACTCAGAGATATTCCTAAAAAACTACAACACAACTAAAAATTTCAGAGTATTAGTAAAACTGCGAACTAGCGAATAAATTCCAAACTACGCAATAAGAAATCATACATTTTTTTTTATTCTTTGCAATTTGTAAGCTGAAGTAGAATTATAAGTAGAAAATATAACACAAGAGAATTATCGTATATTGAGTTTTCCGGAATTTTCCTGGAGCTGATAAGCACCGGCCATTCTAAGGGAAACTTATTTTGAGTAGGTCATGATCTGCTCTAACAGAAAATAAATGAATTTTAAAAAAATCTGTGGTCCCAGGCACTTAGGATTGACGATTTTTGGATATTCTATAAAGATTTATCGTATATCGAGTTTCCCGGAATTTTGCTAGAGTTCCTAAATAATTCGGTGATTTTATTTATTTATTTATTTATTTATAATTATACTTAGTCTAAAAAAGCACACGCACGATTGGTATGCGGTAATTAGTTATGGTAATTTGTATTGAAAAATAAATTTTTTTTTTCTAATAATATTTTATAAATTGTCTTGATAATTGTCTACAAGGCCGAAATATCGACTCATCTTTTATAAATAAAAATATTTTAAACTAAAGATGGTCTATAATTTAGCCAAGTATAGAAATTATAATTATACAAAAACATATTTAACTATATTGATATTACAAAATTCTCGTACATTCAATATTCTTGAATTTTGGGCAAGGTGTGTATAAAATAAATAACTGGTTCATGTTTATTATAATCTTGTTTTAATTTTCGATTAAAGTTTTACAAATAATACAAAGACTGTTATTAAAAGAAAGGAACGGTGGACATTCCGAATGAATCCATCTTTTGCATTAAGCATATTGAACGGTTTCGTGTTCTATATTGCCAAAACAGTAAAAACAATTGCTTTCCATGGATTCTGAGTTTTGAGCAAAACTGCCCTTAATTTTTCGACGATATTTTTCAAGTGCAGCTTTATTAATTTCCTCGTCCTCGGAATGAATGTTTGCAATGTTGTTTTGATTTACAACCAAATCTGCAGCATATATGACATAGACACCACAGTTGTATCCATATTTCTGTGCCTGGGACCACAGATTTTTTTAAAATTCATTTATTTTCTGTTAGAGCAGGTCATGACCTACTCAAAATAAGTTTCCCTTAGAATGGCCGGTGTTTAGCAGCTCCAGGAAAATTGCGGGAAACTCGATATACGATAATTCTCTATAGAATATTCAAAAATCGTCAATCCTAAGTGCCTGGGACCACAGAATTTTTTAAAATTGATTTATTTTCTGTTAGAGCAGGTCATGACCTACTCAAAATAAGTTTCCCTTAGAATGGCCGGTGTTTAGGAACACCAGGAAAATTCCGGGAAACTTGATATACGATAATTCTCTATACAATATTCAAAAATCGTCAATCCTAAGTACCTGGGATCATAGAATTTTTAAAAATTATATTTTCTGTATTTTTCTGTATTTTGGGACAAAAATAACAGTTTGAATCATTTACAAGCTGTCGTTCCGTGAGCATCAATTTTAAGAGATGAGTGTCGAAGCAAAATTTACGTCATTACAATCCATTCTGTTTTCAAATGAATAAAAAATGCTGCTCAAGCTATGGAATTGATTAATTCGAATTTTAAGTAAACATTCTGTGTGTCATTCAACAGTAAAAAAAGTGGTTTGCAAGATTTCGTGGCGGCAATTTTAGTCTTGAGGACGATCCACGTCCAGGTGCAGTAAAACAAACTCCAAACACACAAATTTCTATCGCGAGGGCATCCATCAACTACCCAATAGATATCAAAGTATCAGAGATAGCAATGGTGAATATTTCGAAAATTAACCTTTGTGTATAACAAGTATATTTTCAATAAAGTTGAATTTGACCAAAAAAAGCCAAGTTTCTACTTGAACACCTAATATAACGTATTAATGTTTTATAAGTAATATTTTTTTACAGCAAGAAACGTAATAAACGAATAAAAAAAGTAAATTTCTGTTTAATATGAATTTTATGTATTATTTACACTAACACTTTCATATTTATCTAGGAATAGGAAATACTTCACCTATCTCCATACACGCGTGAAGTTCTTCCTAAAAAAAATCCTAAAATATTTGCTTTGTCTTTTAGGAAAAACTTCACGTGTATCGTAATTTAGCCCTCGTAATTTTGCTCGAAATACCAGATTCCGCTCCGGCCAAGTATTACTCGCATAAATTTTAGAAAAAACGAAAATATATGATAAGTTGTGCAAAACCGATATGCGATCCCTCCATAAACGTGGTTTCCGTAAGCAAATCGGTTTTGCCACATACCACATAGGTGTGTATAATTTGTGATTTGTTGAAATTTTATTTTTGCAGGTACATGTTTTTCCCCCCTCCAAAATACCAACACCATAGCACCTTCATACTTGTCGCATTATTTTTTTTTTTGGTATTACACCCCAACTCTGGAGTAGTGGAATTAATTGTCCTTTTTCTTCCAACTGGTAAATTTCAATTACACTTAACATCTAAAATAATTATGTGGCGAACAAAAATAAAAATTATAAATGTAAAAGTAATTCGGCTATTCATTCCATGTAAGATGGTGTCAGTAAAACTGGAAACGGCGTCGTCGATGTTGTTGTTATGTAGACAATGGCGTTCCCAAGGGAAATGTTGAAAAAATGACCGTAAACCATCAAAATCAGCTTTATTAAAATGCCAAAGACGCCTTGGCTGCTGTCTAGATTCTAGTGGAGTTTCGAATGAGGGATTGATGTCAGACAGAGATCCAGAATATGAACTCCTCTAGAATTTTGGCATTCAAATGTGGACTCACTAACAATCTGTGTGAGGTCATGCGAAACGGCAAGCCATTCCGCATGGCGCCCAGCAAAATTTGTATCTTTGTGATTCAACCATTGTTTATGGTGGGCATTAAAGTCACCGACCATAATTAATTCGCATTCGGGATGTTGATTGCGAATATCGTCACATTTGTCTGATAAGCCCTCGAAGAAGCTAATCGTTTCTGAATCCGTCTGATTAGGAGATCTGTACAAGCTAATTAAAAAAAGGAGTTTATTAGGAAGAGAAATTTTAAGCACAATAGTTTGAGCGGTTTTTGAAAATATCTCGTACTTTTTGTGTCTTGAGTACGGTATGTGGTTTTTAACGAAGATGCACACTCCACGTTGCAACTCAAAAGCTTGGTTGAACTGGTAGCGCTTGAAGTAGAATTCGTTTTCGTAGATGTTCGATGATACTTTTGTTTCCGTTAGAACTAATATGTCGGGTTTACGTGATTCGAGATGTTGATGTGCGCAATTTTTGTTAGTCACGAGACCTCTGACATTGGCATAATGGATGTTAAGGCTATTAATTGTGTCTTTATGAGGATTATATCCTGCGATCCGAAGAGACATGTTTCGGCGATTTTCTTTATTATTATTCATATAAAAAATAAATCATTTTTGTACGGAAAAATGTTGAAAAACCGACCCAACAAAAAATATAAAATAAAATTTCAAAAAATAAATTATATTAAAAAATGAACACGGGCAAAATTATATATGAACTAAAATAATTGTTAAAATAAAAATAAAAAGTTTTTAGGGATGCTGAGCATTAACTCAGCGATCCAACCATTTTAGTCGCCTCCTACGACAAGCAGTGGATGCATGGTGGTATTCTAAGGATATCATCATGATCGTGCGGTGCACTTTACGAATCATGAGAGTGCCCCCGACCACAGGGCTAACTTGATCTTTGACAACCAAATTTAATTTGTAGGTATAGCATCGCTGGATTTCATATCCTGCTGCAATAACGGCTGCCGAAATATTTGCTGCATTGTCCGTAAAAATAGAGTTATTTTTTTCAATTCCAAAATTAGAAAAGCAAATTCTGAAAGCTTCTTTTAAATTCTCAGTAGTATGGCTTGACGCCGAAATGTCGATACAGTCCAAAATTACACAGTCTATCTGCCAATCTTCGGTAATAAAATAGCCAGTAACCGCCAATAACTGTTCGTATTCATTGAAATCCATATACTCGTTGTTATAGACAGCTTCTCTGCCTGTTTTATGAAATGTTTCACTCTTTCCAAGCATTCATCATATGACTGAGGTATCAGACTCTTCGGCAGCATTGATCTGGACCGGAGTTGATAAGTCGGATCTAGAGTTTTTGTGTATTCAATAAATCCTTTATCTTTCACTATTGAAAACGGGTGAAAATCGCTAATAATATATTTTAGCAGGATTTTGTTAATTGGTTGCAATCTGGTTATTGATGCTAGCCTTACGACCAAACTAATTAAACTGGATTGGCCTAACCAAAATGTTGAACCAAGTTGAAAATCGCTAATAATAAGTTTTAGCAGGATTTTATTAATTCGTTTCTGTCTGGTTATTGATGCTGACCTTACGACACAACTTATTAAACTGGATTGGCCTAACCGAGGAAGAGACAATGATGGAACGCGAGGTGTTGCTGCTTCAGTGCCTTGTGATAATCCGTCCGCATGTTCCAAAGGTATAATGGTTTCCTGAGAAGAAGCTGACGGAACACTTGATGCGTGTGATTTTGTTGTAGTTAGCGATGTTGGTTGCTGTATACTATTATTTGATGTCGAACGGTTGGATAGCTGTACGATTGGATGCCTGTTCACCTTTGTAAGACATTAGAATTTTACACAAATTGCACGACGCTTTTTTACTATTTATTTCAGTAAAATGTAGCCAAATATCGCTTCGTTTCTGTAAGGTGGCCATTTTTTAAAATATTACCTCGTTTATTTTTATTATTTAAATTATTTAAAGTAGCTACTCTATAAATACTAAGTAGTTATTTCTTACACTAAATTAGAGGCAATGTCGGTTCGTTAATAAATTTTTAAATCGCTGCTTAAAAAACTGAAATAACTAGATTTGTATGTATATATGCCCTCTATCAACGGATAATTTCATTTAAATTCTTCCTTAACAAACCGAAACAACTATAAATTTGTATATAGCACTCTCTATCAAAGCTGAAATAACTTTAATGCATATTATGCACATAGCTGTGCTCTATGTATAAACGGATAATTTCTTTTAAATTCTTCCTTAGAAAACCGAAAAAACTATTATTACACTATATTTTTTATTCTTGGGTTTTTTGTTATTGGTTTCTGTTGGTTAGAGTAGTTTATTGGTTTGGAAAAGCGATAAGATGTAACAAAAAAATTCAAATTTGGTATTCCTCCCCACCGTTGAGAAATGCGGTATACACCATTAGATTCAAGGCACTTGAGGTTATTATTCCCCATTAGTGGCACCTTGCAACAATTCCTGTAATATTCATGTTCATAGTTTGAACAATAAATTACTGAAATGAACAAAAGCGAAATGACGTAATAAAAAAATTAAAATTTTTTATTCCTCCCCACCGTTGGCAAATGTGGTATACACCAATAGATTCACGACACTTAAGGCTATTATTCCCCACTAATGGCATCTTGCGAATCCCTACTCCTTATACTCGACACCTAAGGCTATTATTTGCCATCAATGTGACCTTGCGGTAGTCGCTTTGTTCTTTATTGGTTAGAACAATATCCATTCTTTACCATACAATTTGGCCTTATATTAGAAGGATATACAAAATATATCCCTCCCTTTCATCTCGTGTTTTGTAGTAGGAACTATCCTATTTACTGTAAAATATTTCATTTGTTGAATTTAAAAAAAACCCATAATTCATTCCCACAAACTTCACACCCATAATTTACACATAAAAACGGATCAATATTTTTATCTTTATTGTAAATAATCTGAAAATCACAATTAGTTGGTTTTGGATCACATTATCGGAAATCTTGCTTAATTAATTTGTAGATCAAATTGAACATTAATTATTAAATATATATTTATGAATTAAAATAAATTTAAAAATAATTTTGTTTTGTTCTTTTTGTGTACCTACTTGATACAAATAAATCACTACAATAACAACAAATGCCATTTTTTTTTTGACAAATTGTAGAAACTTTGTAGAAGTGTAAATTGTCGTTCAGTGGCTAGAAAATGCAAAAATAATTCAATATGATTCTTTCGGCTTTTTTATAGACAAATACATTATTTTTAATAGTATTCCAATATTTATGACTTGGTGAGCCTGTGAAATAAAGAAGCCAACTATATTTGTTTATAAAAAAGCCGAAAGAATCATATTGTTAAAAAACAGACAAATTTTCAAAATTTCTAAAACATCAGTGTAGGCTTTTAATACACACAAAGAAATTTTCCTTGAAGCCGACTGCACGGGCGAGATTATTATTATCCCAACATTTTCACCCAATGAAATCACTGCGTTGATCAAAAAAATATAAATTTCCCCTTCAAGAATGACTCGATTATATTACTTATACTTAATACTTATTATTTTTTGCTACGCTTTCAACCGGGATGTCAAACTTAGCGACACTAAATATGGTTTTACGAGCATATCTATTGAATCGGGAGTCTGTGGTGTGGTCACAGAAGTACCCGGTGGCTCTGGCAACTTTCTTTCGAGCGCTTCCACGTACCGGCGCTGTAAATCATGTGCCTCTCCTTGGTAATCTAGCTCTAAAAATATATGAATCGGGTTCTGTTAAGAGACTGTCTTCATAGTCTTCCAAATAGTATTCCAGTATATTGGGATTTGTTATGTCTTCACACTCTACAACTTCGGCTGGAACATTTTGCAGCACAACAATTTTTTTTGCTCCTAAAATTATAACAACATTGAATAAAGATTGTAATAAAACTTTAAGATAAATAATGGTATCAAAATTCTGCATATTTGTTTTTGGATCGTAGAAAAAGTTACCCCAAATATTCATATTTGAATTCATCAAATTTAATTTTATTACGTTCATTTAATTATACATGGTGTTTTGTTCTTGGGTGTAAATATTTTCAGGGATGGTTCCTTGATTAATTTCAAGCAAAAAATCGTTGTTCAGTAAACTTTGACTTTTATTTAAATATCACTAAAATTTTGCGTTTTTCATAGCTTTTTACTCATAAAACATGAAAATAATAAGTTATTTCTAATTTTTGCTTGTTCTTTATACAAATATCTACTAAAAACACATTGAAACATTTGATGTACGTTTCTAGATAACATGAGAAATTATACTACAAATGTGTCATGTCAATTAAAAATCAATTAATTTTATAGCTTTTTTGTGATATTTTATTAGTTTTTCGTAAATACTTTTTACTAAAACATTTACCAACACGTCTAGAAAATTGCGTGAAACTAGAAGTGTGGCTAATCATCGGGTGGATGCTAACTCGGTACCATTTTTATCTGTTTATAGCGATAATGGTGTGCTTCGAGCGGCTAGAAATGAACATACAAACAGTATCAGACGTTTGTCTTTACGGTTCATTAAATTTATGTCAAACTATAAAATTTGGAATATTCTTCATGACAATATCTTCGTCCATACCATTATACACCCGTCCAGCGTCTTTTGCCCGCTTATTTTGAGAAACGAACAAAGTTTTGCGACCTAATTTTACAAAGGTAAATGAACGACGGAAACTTTTTTCTAATATTCTATGGACGGACGAATCACAGTTTACGAGGGACAGTGTTATGAATTTCCATAATCTGTATTTGTGGGCTACATAAATTGGCTATGGAGAACAATGAAACAGCTGGTTTAATTCATCTGAAATTGTAACTATAGAAGATCTAAACAAGAGAATTGTTGCGGCTGCAATACAAATAAAGGAGTGTGTACTTTAAGGGTTAAATATTATGAAATTAGGAAGTGATTTTTTAAGTAATTTATATTAGTTTACGTGATTTAAAGATTTATATAAGTAACTAAATCAATAATTTAATATTCAGTAAAGAAAAAGCTTTAACATATTTACTGTACATTACATGCGTTTATTTAGTGTTTGCTTGAGTATTTTTAACACCGGTAAAGGAAATTTTACTATTAAATGTGTTTAATTGGTAGTGATTCGAAATCTTTGTCTTTGTTTACTTTTAGAGGCCCAAGGGTCAACGAAAAATTCCACCGATTTGTGTTATAAAACCAAATCAATATTAGGATTAATTTCGCGCAAACGACCAATTTATTACAAACATTTTTAAACAAATTACCATGTTGTGTGCATTCTATTCATTATCTTAGCCGGTACATGGTACACCGTTTAATGTATCGGGATATTTTTTAGGTATGAAATGATAGTAAATTTAGCGTGAAGTTTATAATCCAATTTAATGAACTTGTATTTAATTATTTTCTTGGCATATTATAATCGCTAGCCATGTGTTACCTAGATTCAGCTACGTACTTGGCTGGATAGTAGCAAAAGTGTTTTAGCAAAAACTTGAATATGCTCTTGCATTGTACGTTATACATCTAACGGTTGTATCGCAGAATAAATCACAGCGGTTTATATCGATTAAGATATTTAAATATATCGATCTACCGAACGATGATATGTAACGATATCTTTTCGTGGAAATATGAGAATCTCGCAATTAATGTTCCACTTTGCAATCAAAACTCTTTTTCACAAATAACTTGTACAAATTATAATTTTTATTTGTAACGTTATTTTTATTATATCACGACCAAATCCAAATTCCAACTGAATATATTTATATTATTGTAATAAAGGAAGATGAATATAGCATAATACAATGATATTTACAAAGATATAATAAATTTAAATATTATATAATAAATCATGTATATACCACTTATTGTTAATTTTTAATATTTTTAATACAATCAAAATTATTAAAAAGAAAGTATAGTACAAGTACTACATATTCTTATTTTTTTTTTCGCTGGCGCTACATCCCATAGAGGGATTTGGCCGCTTCATGATGAAGTTTCGTAATCGAGGGATAATGAGTGAGAAATTGATTTTTCATCACCCGCCGGAAATCGGACCCGGAAACTTGGAAGCTTAAAGCAACCATTCTAACAACTATGCCACTATGAAAGAAATAGGCATATATTCTCAACAAAGATATGACCCCATCATACCATAATAATTGTACATACTACATCCCAAACAGCGTGCAATTTTTTGTCCATCAATCATATCAACTGAAGTAATACAACTTGCAATAGTACGATCAATTGAATTGAATAATGGAAAACAACATTTTGCAGCGGTTTGGGCAAAAAATCTAATCTAGACAAAAAATTACTGAACTCTGCAAAGTAGAACATAATCTAGTTCAAGTTTTTTTATTAAGTTTTTTACCCAAACCTTACCCCATATTATGTTTTATTCTTGGTTAAATATGGATATTTTTATGAAGAGAAACGTCATTTTGATCCAAAGAATCTAAAATATTGTAGTGATTCACTCATTCAATTCAATTTTTCATTCATTTATCACTACAATTATTTAAGAAAACTATTAATTCAAATATAATGTAAAACTTACAACATCTTTATTATCCGCTAGTGACACCTACTAAACACATTTCAACTCACCGAAATATTTAGTTAAGATTCTCACATTCTAGTATCTTGACTATATCTGTGGTATTAAACAAAAACAGGATATCTGCAAAAATTCACTTTTTCAGTTTTTGCTGCTGTTCGTTCCAGCATCTGAAGCGTCACCTTATAATCTAAATAATTTTCCAAAATCTTCATTATTTTCGAAACAATATATGGAAAGGCAAAATTAGGTATCTTAGTAATTATTGGAATAAAGCTATATTTTGGATTATTTTACTGTTTTAATTAATACATTTTATGCATAATTGATAATTGAATTCAATGTAATTAAAAAGTTTAACATTATGCAATACGTAAAATAATTCAAAATATTAAAAAAAAACTCAACTCAAACTTTAAAGGCGTTTTCTCAAAACTTTGATATTTGCAGATATCCTGTTTTTGTTTAATACCACAGTATTATTTAGTACAATGATTTTTTTCCATTTTCACTTGAGCGCGCTACTAGTCAACAATTATTTCATCAACGATTTTTGGTTCAGTGTTCTTTAGAAATACACACATACACGGTTTTGTTTTCTAAAATCACTTAGGCCCGATTGTATGAACGAAAATAAATGATTAAATCTCTGATTTAGCGTAGTTTGCCTTGTATAAAACAATGCAAACTACGCTAAACAGAGAATTAATCATTTATCATCGTTCATACAATCGGGCCTTAGGCCCGTTGCACATTTCAGCTAAGCTAAGCGAGAAATGTAGTTTTCGTTAGCTTAGTTAGCTCGCCTAGCTCACCCGTTTGCACTTTTCAACTGATAACTAGCCTTATACACATACACATTGTTCAGTTTATATCTTCTCATTAAAATTTTTTATTTTCATCCGGGGGATAAGAATTTAGCTTACATCGCTTAGCTTAGCTTAGCTGAAATGTACAACGGGCCTAATAGTCGATTTTTGAGTTGGTGAACATATATTTAACCTAAACGCCATTTTGATCAATCAATATAATTTTGCTCTTAATTATAACTTTTCGGAAATTCTAAGTGATATCAGTGCGCAAATAAATAGGTGGCATTAAACCCCCTTTGTTCGCAAGAACAAGTATTGTATATTATTCGAGAGTGCTAATTGCACACATAAATAAAACAAAATTTGTATAACCATTTATTTTGTGAGTTTACATTAAGTGAAAAGCAAGCGGCGCTAACTCCATAATTGGTAACCCCATAATATTTTGAACTTTTTGAATTACTATAAATTTACGTTTATTAATATTCTAATTTCAGTTTATTTTAGACAAAACATAAAATATTGAATTAAAAGAAAACTATCATGTCTTCTTTAGTTTATAATCCTTCAGAGGCATTAAAAAAACTATTTTTATAAAATTAAAAACCTTAAAAATTATTTTTGGTAGTAATTTAATTTTTTATCTAAAAACCAATTATCTTGTGCAGATTTACCTGAAAATTACCTCAAATTTTTAACAAACAAAGCTACTTCAGTGTTAGTTTTTCTCATTATAACAATAACCGATTAATTTTGTTTAATGAAAGGATCCATATGGTATGGAGGTAATATTTGTATGATGAAGTTGTGAGGGGGCGAGAGGGGCGGTAAATCCTCTCAAACCTCTTCCCTCCACCACTGAGCTTATGTTTTAAAATTATTGTTTAGTGTTGAGTTTTTCTCCTACATACTAACTTAACATGTTAGCGTGTTAAATTTTTTTTTTTTTCAAATTTTTATTATAATTTAATTAAATAAATACAAATATCATGTCTATGTGTAGTGTGTGTCAGCAAACAATAAAGAGAAATCATGCGAATGCCAATATTTACTGTTCATTATGCAAGTGTGTCTATCACATAAATTGTGTTAATCTCGAAAAGATAGATGTCGACTTTTTAAAGCGAAATGGGGAAGCTTGGTTTTGTCCTTCCTGCAGTGAGCAAAAGAAAAAAGAACGATTTTCTCAAGGCGATGATAGCGTCATCAATCTAACAATAAGTCCAGCAGCGTTTTTACTGGATGTTTTGGATGATAATGTTTTAAAAGAAGCAAATAATATTGATTTATCATCAAGCGCAATTAAATTGTTGAAAAGCTTAATTGATAAAATTGATAATGTCCTACATGAACAGAAAAATAATAATAAAATGTTAAGTGATATGAACGATGTGCTAATATCAATTTCAGAAGAAAATAAAATTTTGCGTGGAGATGTTAAAAGATTGCAATCTGAAAACTGTAAAATCTTTAACGATTTTAAATTACTAGAAAATCAAAACATACATAATTTTAAACTATCTAGGGAGTTGAAAGCTGAAAACAATATCCTGAAACAAAGCCTTATTAAAGAAAATCTGGAAATCGTTGGAATTCCTCAAGAACCTGATGAAAACCTTGAAGAAACCTTCATAAAGATTTGTTCAAAAATAGATGTTAATTTAAATAAAAATAATATTATAAATATATATCGTATAAAAACTAAACAACAAAGAAATGCCACCAACTATAGTAGTAAACCTACCTGTAAACATTAGAGAAATAATTCTGGAGAAGAAGAAAAAGTTAAAATTGAATACAAATTTATTAAATTTAGGAAATATGGAAAAAAGAAATATTTATATAAATGAATAGATGATTAAAGAATATAAATACTTGTTGAAGTGTACAAAGGATTTAAGAAGAAATAATAAGATTAAGTATGCATGGTATAAATTTGGTAAGATTTTCGTCAAAAAAAGTGATGGCGGACCTACACTCCGCATTAAAAGCTTAGACGATCTCGATGACATCGAATAATCTGAATATTAGTCAACCATGCAATACTAAAAACTATAAAATACAAGATCTAAAATCACTAAAATTTAAAAATAGTAACACGCTTAAATTATTATATTTGAATGCGAGGAGCCTTAGCAATAAAATCGAAGATGTGGAATATATTATTAATAATACCATAGACGAACTACATATCATTGCGGTAACTGAAACGTGGTACTCTGAAAAAAAATATAACCTGCAAAATATTACTGGGTACAATAGAATATCTGCATATAGGCCTAATAGTATTTGGGGTGGTGTATCTCTTTATATTAAAGATGGCATAACATACAAACAAAGCTTAAACTGGAGTAACAACGATGATAGTATTGTAAAAGTAGATGTTTATAACACAAACAAAAAAATGGAAGTTTTATGTTATTATAGGACATCAGCTCCTGCGCAACAATCATTAGGAAACTTCTACGATAAACTGGAAGAAACACTAGCTTCCTGTTGCAAAAACACGCTTGTTATTGGGGATTTTAATATAGATCTAAATAAAAATAACACTGTTTCGAGCACATATTTAGATATCATTTCTTCAAATGGGTTTTCAGTATGTAATATGAATGTTTCTACAAGATCTATGTCAAATACAAATATTGACCATATACTAACTAACAACTATGCGATGAACCTCATTATTTCGAACTTGAAATATTTTATATCCGACCATGATTTAATGTTTATCGAAGTAAACCAACACCAAGAAAAGACGAAACAATACGAAATAATTAATACATTCAAAATAAATGAAGGCATGATAAACGAAAAATTAGCGGGTAGAATACCTGTTTACCTGTTTTTGAGGAGCAATCATCGGTGGAAGACAATTATAATAGTTTTCTTAATGCGCTTACAAAATTGACGGACGAATATACGGAAAAAAAATCTTTTCGTGTAAACAAATTAAGGTGTAAACCGTGGATGGATGCTGAACTTATAAAGACAATACAATCAACATTTCTATGGTATAAAAAGTATAAAAAAGATAGAAGTAATTATAGTTTAAAAACAGAATACCACACCTGGGAAAAGAAGCTACAAAGCATGAAGAAAACGAAATGGATGAATTACAATGCAGAGCAGTTCAGCAAGAGCCTAGACAATCCCAGAAAAACATGGGCATGTATCCAAAGAAACATTTTTGAAAACACCAAATCATATAAGAATATTTGCTTAACAAGTGACAACAAATTAATAAACGACCCTCAATAAGTAGCAGATATATTCAATCTGCATTTCAACACTATTGCTGCAAAGGTTTCATCTAATCTACCAATTATCCAGGAGGTATTTCCATGCACCGTTTTACAAGCTGCTCTAAATAAAATGTTATTCGATACAACCGAAGATGAAGTTAAAGATGCAATAAAAGATATTAAAAATACTAAATCTACTGGATACGATGGAATACAAACATCAATTATAAAAAACAATAGTGACATAGTAACTCCAATATTGACGAATATCATAAATCAATCACTTTCCAAAGGAGTTTGCCCAAATAACCTGAAAGTAAGCAAAATAATACCGCTTCATAAAGCAGGGGATAAAATGGATGTTTGTAACTACAGACCGATATCATTATTACCTATAATATCAACAATTTTTGAAACTGTAGTACAAAAACGGATTATGACATATTTGGAAGACAAACGAATATTAAGCGGTCAACAATACGGATTTAATCTAAATGAAATTCAATACCAATCAAGCAAAAAACAAAAAATAAGTATTGTTTTCTACGATCTAAAAGAAGCATTCAATACGGTAAATATTCAAATATTAATTGGAATAATGCAGAACATCGGATTACACGGTACGGATTTGGAATGGTTTAGAAGTTATCTTAGCAATCGATACCAGTTTGTTGAAATAAAAGGGAAGCAGAGTTGCAGACTGGAAATCTCAAGTTCGGTTCCACAAGGAAGTATTCTAGGACCAACGCTTTTCCTGATTTAAATAAATGATATTAAACAGCTTAACTTGCACGGTAGGCTATTTAAGTACGCGGATGATCTAGCGATTTTATACTCTGCCACGGATACTAAGCAACTAACATCTCAAATGAAAAATGATCTGGAGACCCTATCGAAATGGACAGCATCGAGAAAATTAGCAATCAATATTAATAAAACAAAAGCAATGTTTTTTAAACAGAATTTAAATGAGCTACAGGAGATAACGCACCGTAATGCAAAGGTTAAATTGTGGAAAGATACAAATATTTGGGTGTCTATATTGATAATAATCTCAATTTCATGTATCATGTGGATTTTATAAGAGATAAAATTTCAAAGATAGCGGGTATTTTTAAAAAACTGCAGAAAGTATTGATAAAACATATAAAACTCAAGTTATTCAATGCTTTTTTTAGTAGTAATATACAATACTGTCTTAATATATATGGGTTAACGTATAAGTATAAAATGGATCAACTACAAAAACTACAGAATAGAGCCATAAAAAATTTGTTTGGTTACAATTGGTTAGAACATACTCACAATATTCATAGAGAAAACACAATTCTACCAATATCTTTTAGCCATATCCAGCAAATATTTATTTTAGTACATAATGTTAAAAATCACTATATACATACAAACACAATACTAAGAGAAAATAATTTATTGCATAGCTATGAAACTAGGAATAGAAATGAAATTAGAAATGAAACCTTAAACTATTCGGGCTATGGAACTAAGCCGCTCCTCTTCAACTATATAAAAATATACAACTCACTGCCAAGCTATTTAAAAACTAGTAATAAATCAGACTTTAAAAGTAAGATAAAAGCACTGATAAAAAATAAATATTTCAAAGAGAATTTAAATAATATTGAGAATATTTTTTGTGAATAAGCGCAGTTACTAAAACCTCGACATTTTTTTTTTTATATTTTTGATATATGTATGAATAATTAGTTTTTTTTTAAATTTCTTATTGTAATTCTTCTTACTTGTATTAACTTCTTTAACTCCATATCTGAAACTCAAATTTAAATTTTTAACTTTTACAATGTTAATATTATTAATATGCAAATTTTTTTTTTTGTTAATTTTTTAATTTTAATTTAATTGTACCATTAAAAATTATGTTAATTTAAATATTTATGTATAGCTCTTCAACACATATTTATATGTATTGAGCATAATAAAGAAATTCAATTTAAAAAAAAAAAAAAAAAAAAACATCATAAAAGCCATAATTTTTTATTGTTTTCAATTTTTATTCTTTTGTATCTTAATTATCAAACGTTTCATCGTACGATATCACAAGAAATTGTTTTAATTGATTTGTAAATTTCTTTCAAACCATTTTTTTATTTCTATAGAAGAAAAATCTTTTATTTATTGTGCAATCAATCGTTAACCCACATAAAACCATAAAAATAATCGTTAAAATAATAATTGACTTTTCATTTGCATAAAAATCAACCTTATTGATATTACAACAATTTAGCTATAGACATTTTTTCATTGAACTTATGCGCTCGTTTTTTTTTCCTACAACGCTGAAAAATCATGCAATTTTGCAACTGAATGGAAAGTAACTATTTTCTAATTTGCATTGTTTGCATTCTTCGTTTTGTTTATATTCCCTCCGAGTAACACAAATTTTAATGTACTGGTGGTGCATACATTTGAATGAGTATGAATTGATAGTTGCATTCAATTTGGGAAACCAAATTTTAAAAGAAAATGTCGCAGAAATCTGGTTTGTTTCTTGCTAGTTAAGCAGTATTTTTTGGCCCACTTCTACTGCTTGTGTTTTACTGTGGCTAAATCAAACTTAGTTTTTGAAGTAAAGTTCTTGCATTGGGTTTGAGGCACATCGGGTATGTAGTTGATGAAGGGCCACGCATACGTACGGACGCTGGGCTGAGGCTGCAAGATATTGTTGCTATTAAGGATAGCCGTGCAAATGTTATCGACGCCCAGGTGCACGAAACGATGCACATGAAAGGAAGCGTATTTATTACGCAACAAATAATGATATTGCAGCCGGAATAACATCACGGCATGGAGTAACTAGAAATAGTATTCTATACTCCACATGCACTCTTTCATGGCGGGGTATATGGTCGTCACGGTCTGCTGACTACCTTTTGAGCCTGGGGTTATCGAAGCGTTTCCTGTGTGGGATTACCACGAGAGTTTTGCAAGGTAGTTCCATGAACTGGAATAGCTGGAATAGGATGACGACTGTGTTTGGAAATCGTGATGATGTGTTGAGACGAACAGGAGTTGGGTGAAAAATAATGATGCAAGAAGAGTATTAGTAGGTTTTCCTACTAGGGTACCTGCACCCCCCGGAAGATCATCTTTCCTGGCAAAATCGGCAGCAGGAAAAAAGCCGTAATGGGTTTATGGTTTTTGGTGAGTAAGAATCTCACACTATCATGCAGTACCATCTCATAGTGTCTTTTGAAGATTTTCCATTTCCCATTTATAAAAAAAATAAAATAAAAATAAATAAAATAGCCAAATGTCTCGTCATCTAATTAGTTAGTGACGCGCACGAATGAATTAACGAGATTTCCACTGTCCCTATCTACGATCTAGCAAAACCACAGCCAAGGGGACGGGTCTGGAAAAATTAGCGGGGAAAGAAGACCCTGTTGAACTTAAATCTAGTCTGGCACGGTAAGGAGACATAAGAGGTGTAGCATAAATGGGAGATTTAGTTCACTAGGTCAGCAATGAAATACCACTACTCTTATTGTTTCCTTACTTACTTGATCAAATGGAACAAATACACACAAAATCTATTCACTTATGTGTTAGATGTGTTCTCACTACGTTTCTAGATCCCAAATATCAATATGAATATATAGTACTTGTACTGCATATTCAGATATGATCCAATGCAAGGACACTGCCAGGTGGGTGGTTTGACTGTCCCAAGGTCAGCTCAGTGCGGACAGAAACTACACATGGAGCAAAAGGGTATATGCTGGCTTGATCTCGATGTTCAGTACACTGTTAAAGCATGGCCTATCGATCCTTTTGGCATTAAAGAGTTTCTAGCAAGAGGTGTCATAAAAGTTACCACAGGGATAACTGGCCAAGCGTTCTAGCGGTGTCGCTTTTTGATCCTTCGATGTCGGCTCTTCCTATCATTGTGAAGCAAAATTCACCAAGCGTTGTTCACCCATACAAGGGAACGTGAGCAAGGGAAGACCGTCGTGAGGCAGGTTAGTTTTACCCTACTGATGAGTCGTTGTTGTGATAGCATTCCTGCGTAGTACGAGAGGAACCGCAGGTACGGACCTATGGTTCAATACTTGTTCGAGAGAACAGTGGTATGATGCAACGTCTGTTGGATTATGCCTGAACGCCTCTAAGGTCGTATCCAAGCTATGTAGTCTGCAACAATAGAAATGGGGCATTAATTAAATTGTTAGGCTTAAACTATTAACTAGAATTGTAGGTTTACTTATAATTCGATACTGTACGGTTAAATTGATGCCACTGAAATTATTTAATCAAAGACTTCTATTAGCTATTATTATACTTATAGAAGATATCTATTAAATTCAATTAAATTATTGGTATTAACAATTTTTGAGCCCAGAATCATTTGCAAACGACATTTTTTGAGGTGGAGGCGCTGTGAAGGGTAGAGCAGCCGTCACACTGCGTTTCCTTTAGACTCATCCTCCTATCGAAGATTCGTTATATATCATATAATATGTAAAAATAATATCAAAACAAAAAGAGAAAAAGTAGTTCGTAGAAAGAATAAAATTGGTCGCAAAAGAAAATATAAATAATAAAATATTTATTATTTTGACGGCAAAGACTTAAGTATTATTAAGAAATATCAAACATTTATTAATATTTCTTATATACAATTAATTTTTTAATATAAGAGAAAACTTAAGGTAAATCAAAGAAAATAATTTATTTTACAGATAATGTGCCAATTATTAATCGTATAATTTATGATTCTAAAGCCAAATTGTAAACAACATAGTTACGGGTGGAGTATTGTAAATAGGGAGTATCAGCGATCATACTGATCCCTAAAACATTCTCTAATCATAGATTGGTAACATATGTAATATTACGATGAATAATGTAATATACAATCTTATTATGTTCATCAAAGTTGTATAATATAAAATGTATAAAATAAAACATGAGGCCGCAATGCATGAACCAAATTAAGGCCCCTATTCACAAAATGTAAAAATTCTATAGCTGTAACTTTACGCAAATTGTTTATAGAGCAAAAGTTACAGAGTACTAAAAATTGATATTCACAAACTGTAAGAACTTCGCCACTGTAAATAAGTATGTACATTCGAATTCGCCGCCGTAAGAAAAATAGTAGCCTTTGATAAATCGAAATGTCAAAAAACGAATCATAACAAATCATTCTGGCTTCAAAGTCAAATGAATGAGAATGTACATATGAGATTTTTTGCAGATTACCTGATAGACAGGTAAGTAATCTATTTTTGCACAGAATAGAATCCGACGTGGCCTTTTCCGTGAACTAAATCCCGGCTTCGTAAAAAAAAATAATGCATACATGCTTATATTTATTTTTAAATTTCGGCGGCCATCTTTTGTAATCCGGTAGCCTAACATTTCACACTCAAATATGATAAATGGGGTGATCACTTTATATATTCAGTTTGTTGGCATGTGTAAATTATTTATTTTGACTTTAGTAGAGAGCGTAGAGGGTTACCGGTAGCAAGGCGTTCCTTGGCATTATGGTGTCCCATAGGCCATTGTCATGGGGGCTAAGAAATCTCACAAGAATCTGAACACTTTCTCAAATGTGTAGTTATATGAGTTCAGATGTTGTTTTCTGGACTGATTTTCAGTTCCACAAACCTTCACCAAAATTCTGAAGACAAAAGTTATTTTGATAAGAATTACAGACACCATCAAGGATACGTACTGTATTGATTCGTTAAGAACACAAAGAAATCCTAATAGACAATTTTTAGTGAAAATCTCAAAAACTACTAAATAAATCATCTTGAATTCTTGCAGGTAAATAGATGCTATCGAGAGTAGTACTTCCTGAAAAAATCATGACGAAAAATGGTTACTTTGCCGAGTTATGAACCAATAAAATCAAGATATGTAGCTTTACGGCAACAAATTTGTCACTGTAAACTTACAGAGCATAATTTTCGTGTATAGAGTCTAGTTACATAACATTTCATGAATACCATTTTAGTACTAATCGGAAATTTTACGGTTATAGAGCTAATTTGCATTTTGTGAATAGGGGCCTAAATATCTAATATAAATTATTAATATATACATGTATATTTAGCTAGGGACACTGTAGGACGCTTTAAAATAATAAAACAATTTAACAATGCAAATAAAACAATGGTTATTATGTTGTTTGTGGCGTACTGGTAACGCATTGGACTAGAGCGGCAAAGGTCTTCGGTTCAATCCTCATCTAATTTTAATTTTTATTATAATTTTTTTTAGTATTCATGTAATGACCAAATATTTTACTTTAAATTAAACATCCCGCTTTATAGTTATTACAGTAATTACACAAGAAAATAAGTGGTCCGCGTTTATGATGACCCTAACCCTGGAGATAAACTCGACGCGACCAACGTGACTAAGAAAATAAAAAATGTTAAAGTATATGAATTTGCACTAAAGCGATTATACTCGACGCTACTCAGAAGTCACAAAAAGAAGTTGATTTAACTTTGACTTTTTGTTGATGTTTAGTGGTAAAGTGAAGCATGTGAAGTTATCCCAGTTTTTCATCCCAGAAAAAATTAAAATGTTCATCAGGTAACACTATCTCATCCCATCCCAGTTTTTTTCTATACATATACGAAATCAAATGAAAAAAAATATTACGAAATTTAATTTATTTCATCCCATCCCAGTTTTTTCTGATGTACTAAAAAGTTTAATTATAATATATTTCTGTTTATAATGATTCTTTATATTCTAAGTAGACTACACTAATAAATAAAACTAATTATTATCCCAGCATCAGCCGTTCATTGTAATTTGCACAATCGGCCAGCTTCCAAATGGTCCCATATAAATTTATCATAATTTTAAATATTTTTGAGCCTAACTCCTAAGATCTTAGAGGGCCGGAAATGATTCTTTATGTTTTGAGTTGGCAATAGTATGGGTCAACTCTGATAAATATATCAGCATCAGCCGTTCATTGTAATTTGCACAATCGGCCAGCTTCCAAATGGTCCCATAAAAATTTATCATAATTTTAAATATTTTTGAGCCTATCTCCTAAGATCTTAGAGGGCCGGAAATGATTCTTTATGTTTTGAGTTGGCAATAGTATGGGTCAACTCTGATAAATATATCAGCACCAGCCGTTCATTGTAATTTGCACAATCGGCCAGCTTCCAAATGGTCCCATATAAATTTATCATAATTCTAAATATTTTTGAGCCTAACTCCTAAGATCTTAGAGGGCCGGAAATGATTCTTTATGTTTTGAGTTGGCAATAGTATGGGTCAACTCTGATAAATATATCAGCACCAGCCGTTCATTGTAATTTGCACAATCGGCCAGCTTCCAAATGGTCCCATATAAATTTATCATAATTCTAAATATTTTTGAGCCTAACTCCTAAGATCTTAGAGGGCCGGAAATGATTCTTTATGTTTTGAGTTGGCAATAGTATGGGTCAACTCTGATAAATATATCAGCATCAGCCGTTCATTGTAATTTGCACAATCGGCCAGCTTCCAAATGGTCCCATATAAATTTATCATAATTTTAAATATTTTTGAGCCTAACTCCTAAGATCTTAGAGGGCCGGAAATGATTCTTTATGTTTTGAGTTGGCAATAGTATGGGTCAACTCTGATAAATATATCAGCATCAGCCGTTCATTGTAATTTGCACAATCGGCCAGCTTCCAAATGGTCCCATAAAAATTTATCATAATTTTAAATATTTTTGAGCCTATCTCCTAAGATCTTAGAGGGCCGGAAATGATTCTTTATGTTTTGAGTTGGCAATAGTATGGGTCAACTCTGATAAATATATCAGCACCAGCCGTTCATTGTAATTTGCACAATCGGCCAGCTTCCAAATGGTCCCATATAAATTTATCATAATTTTAAATATTTTTGAGCCTATCTCCTAAGATCTTAGAGGGCCGGAAATGATTCTTTATGTTTTGAGTTGGCAATAGTATGGGTCAACTCTGATAAATATATCAGCATCAGCCGTTCATTGTAATTTGCACAATCGGCCAGCTTCCAAATGGTCCCATAAAAATTTATCATAATTCTAAATATTTTTGAGCCTAACTCCTAAGATCTTAGAGGGCCGGAAATGATTCTTTATGTTTTGAGTTGGCAATAGTATGGGTCAACTCTGATAAATATATCAGCATCAGCCGTTCATTGTAATTTGCACAATCGGCCAGCTTCCAAATGGTCCCATAAAAATTTATCATAATTCTAAATATTTTTGAGCCTAACTCCTAAGATCTTAGAGGGCCGGAAATGATTCTTTATGTTTTGAGTTGGCAATAGTATGGGTCAACTCTGATAAATATATCAGCATCAGCCGTTCATTGTAATTTGCACAATCGGCCAGCTTCCAAATGGTCCCATATAAATTTATCATAATTCTAAATATTTTTGAGCCTATCTCCTAAGATCTTAGAGGGCCGGAAATGATTCTTTATGTTTTGAGTTGGCAATAGTATGGGTCAACTCTGATAAATATATCAGCACCAGCCGTTCATTGTAATTTGCACAATCGGCCAGCTTCCAAATGGTCCCATATAAATTTATCATAATTCTAAATATTTTTGAGCCTAACTCCTAAGATCTTAGAGGGCCGGAAATGATTCTTTATGTTTTGAGTTGGCAATAGTATGGGTCAACTCTGATAAATATATCAGCACCAGCCGTTCATTGTAATTTGCACAATCGGCCAGCTTCCAAATGGTCCCATATAAATTTATCATAATTTTAAATATTTTTGAGCCTATCTCCTAAGATCTTAGAGGGCCGGAAATGATTCTTTATGTTTTGAGTTGGCAATAGTATGGGTCAACTCTGATAAATATATCAGCATCAGCCGTTCATTGTAATTTGCACAATCGGCCAGCTTCCAAATGGTCCCATAAAAATTTATCATAATTCTAAATATTTTTGAGCCTAACTCCTAAGATCTTAGAGGGCCGGAAATGATTCTTTATGTTTTGAGTTGGCAATAGTATGGGTCAACTCTGGTAAATATATCAGCATCAGCCGTTCATTGTAATTTGCACAATCGGCCAGCTTCCAAATGGTCCCATAAAAATTTATCATAATTCTAAATATTTTTGAGCCTAACTCCTAAGATCTTAGAGGGCCGGAAATGATTCTTTATGTTTTGAGTTGGCAATAGTATGGGTCAACTCTGATAAATATATCAGCATCAGCCGTTCATTGTAATTTGCACAATCGGCCAGCTTCCAAATGGTCCCATATAAATTTATCATAATTCTAAATATTTTTGAGCCTATCTCCTAAGATCTTAGAGGGCCGGAAATGATTCTTTATGTTTTGAGTTGGCAATAGTATGGGTCAACTCTGATAAATATATCAGCACCAGCCGTTCATTGTAATTTGCACAATCGGCCAGCTTCCAAATGGTCCCATATAAATTTATCATAATTCTAAATATTTTTGAGCCTATCTCCTAAGATCTTAGAGGGCCGGAAATGATTCTTTATGTTTTGAGTTGGCAATAGTATGGGTCAACTCTGATAAATATATCAGCACCAGCCGTTCATTGTAATTTGCACAATCGGCCAGCTTCCAAATGGTCCCATATAAATTTATCATAATTTTAAATATTTTTGAGCCTATCTCCTAAGATCTTAGAGGGCCGGAAATGATTCTTTATGTTTTGAGTTGGCAATAGTATGGGTCAACTCTGATAAATATATCAGCACCAGCCGTTCATTGTAATTTGCACAATCGGCCAGCTTGCAAATGGTCCCATATAAATTTATCATAATTCTAAATATTTTTGAGCCTAACTCCTAAGATCTTAGAGGGCCGGAAATGATTCTTTATGTTTTGAGTTGGCAATAGTATGGGTCAACTCTGATAAATATATCAGCATCAGCCGTTCATTGTAATTTGCACAATCGGCCAGCTTCCAAATGGTCCCATATAAATTTATCATAATTTTAAATATTTTTGAGCCTATCTCCTAAGATCTTAGAGGGCCGGAAATGATTCTTTATGTTTTGAGTTGGCAATAGTATGGGTCAACTCTGATAAATATATCAGCACCAGCCGTTCATTGTAATTTGCACAATCGGCCAGCTTCCAAATGGTTCCATATATAAATTTATCATAATTTTAAATATTTTAAGGGCGGAAACGAGACTGTTTATTTTAAGTTGGCAATGATATAGGTTGCCGCCCCGGTGGCACAGTTGTTAGCATGCTTGCTTTAAGCCCCGGAGGTCCCTGGTTCGATTCCCGGCGAGTGATGAAAAAATCACGGCTGGTTAATGTAGGATCAATGAATTAATTACTTATTATCCGTTAGAAAAAAATGATTACGAAACTTCAATATGAAGCGGCCAAATCCCTCTATGGGATGTAGCGCCAGCGAAAAAAAAAAAAAAAAAATGATATAGGTCAAACCCCAATTTCATCACATTTTATTTCATAGTGTTGGCGTTCGAGTATATCTAAAGTATATCTAAAGTTAATCCCCAGCCGGGCAACTGTATTTGGTGGATTATAGATGTTTATATTGCTCATTGTTTATACGGTGTTTATGATGTTTCTGAACGATGTGGTGTATTTGTATGTGCTTATTAGTACCTAATGTGTTATTATTGTTTTTTTACTGTAGATTGTGGAGAAATTTTTCGGTATATTAATAAATGTGGGGTAACATTATGAGTATTTGGAAATTTTACATTGAATGCATTCTCCGCCAAGTCGTCGTACTTTTCCCATCTGTCGTTGTGGTAACAATATGCTATATAATGAGCAGATGCTCGAATGTAGCTGACAAATCCGGTTATTGTAAAATTTTCGTTGTATGCTGTCAAAACAGTTGGGATCTTGGATATACTCAGGCTCTCGAGTGCCTCGATAGTTGATTCACAGTATACAAAAAGTATTGAACTGGAAAAAACTTCGTTTATCGTTTTTTCATTGCCACAACGACAATAAAGCATCTCTGGTTCTTTAATACATTCTTGTATTAATTGAATGCCGAGTCTATCCAGTTTTTCAAGGTCAATTGGTAGGTATTTATAATAATCCATTCCAACTTTGTCGCATGACCCGCATTTTGCTATCGTCTGAATGCTGGAATATTTCATTTCGTTTAGAAAGTGTGTGGATATTTTGGATATGTTTGCCGTGCAGTCCCATTCCAAACCATAAAGCTTAGCTAATATGGCATGCCGATGGACTTTTGCTGAATCTTCTTTCCAATTTAATAAAGCAACAATCAAATTAGAAAAGTGTTTCTCTTTATTCTTAAACTCTGTAGTATCTGTGTTTATCATGCATTGCATAAAAGAATCAAATGCGCATGTGTTGTGATAGTGATCATTTTTGAGGCTTCCATTCCTCAAAAAACAAAAATGGTCGGTTTCTAAATTTTTAAACACTTTCAATTTTTTTACACTTTTAGATCTCTTGGGAGTTTCGGTTTGTTCATTTTTGGAACTTAAATAACCTATAATAGCACCTTTTCGTTCTTTTTCTTCCGATGCATTCAATTTTTTGATTGCATTCTGGGAAAAATAGCCTTTAGAAGTTTTGGGTTGACCTCGCCATGTTTCTTCCTCTTCCAGAACAGCTGAAAAACTTTTTTCTTCAGCATTTGTAGCATTAATTAAAATCTCGGCCTTTTGTTTATACTTAGGTATCCCAATAGTTTTCCTTTTAATTAAAAAATTGTTACGGTTTTCAATCTCTTTGACAAATCGTATTGGTTTTGCTGGAAGTTTCCCAACGGTCATTGTCCGCTCCAATCGGCGTTTTATCACGGAAAAATAATTTTCAACATTCCCGTTACTAAATATGTTTTTATTAAAAATCGTTGACCATAACGGTAGATAAGTAATATATTTCTTTAAAAACAATTGCAAAAATTCCGGGCTAAAATTTGAATTAAAAGGACTATTTTTGTCAAGAATGTCTTCTACAGTGATAGAATCTGTGATAGAATTAAATTCTTGATAAAACTTACTCTGTAAATATAATGCTTCGGTTAATTGCCGGCTAAATGTATCATCATTATCACTGTTTATTTGTTCTTTATTTTCAAATGATTTTGACTGAGGAAGCGTTGTTACATGTAGAAGAACTTTGTCTAACGCATTGTATACAGACGCAGTAAGGAATTTACTTTTCAAAATAATACATAAATCCACCCAAACTTGTTTTAATAGGGCATAATCATTAATCAAGTATAATGAAGCAATAACTTCTTTTAAAATTGTATTGCTTGTCATTGATTTTTTAAAACATTTATTGACATCTGCAGTCATGCAATGCATTAAATGAGAGACACACAGGCGCACATCAACCAAGTTATTCATTTTAGATAGTGATCTTAAACAGCTGTGACAGAAATTCAAATACTGGACGATATCCATTCTATTAAATGCGTCTAAGACTGCATTTATTTGTGCGAAATTAAAATCTGTCACAATGGTTTTAATAAGAGGCCAAGTCTTAAATTGTTTTTGAATTTCGATTCGGTAGGATCTCAACCAACCTCCAATGGAATCCAAATTGTGGCTGGAACTAATCATGTCAGTTAAAGGAAACGGATCGTTTTTTTCATTGTCATGAACCTTAATTGGAATAACAAGAGCATAATAAAATATACAAGCTTCTGTTTTCAATGGATTTCTAACTAAGCCTCCGGTAGCATCTAAATAAGCAACTAAATTGTTATCGGTTTCTTTAAGCATAATTCTCAACATTTCTATTTGAATTTTGCCGTAAGTTATTAAAATAAGTGGTTTTATAGAAAATTTTTGAAGTAGGTTCTCATTCTTAAAAATTTCCCCTATGATGTCCATCAAATCATTTGAATCATTATCATCGGCTCTAAGTGCCTCAGAACGCATTTTTCGAAGCACGTCTAAGGATTTGACATTTGTAGTTTTGGTAAGTTTTACAAAGTCTTCGTCCTCATCAACGACCATTTTCTCATAAATTTGTTCAGCATAATTCTCTGACACAAGTTTTCTTTTTAAGATAGTTCTTTCAGTTCCCCTTACTTGGCGTGTTTTTAATATCTCGTGACATATGGGCACATTAGTAGAAAACACTTCAAAAATACCCTTTTCAAGGTTAGAATTCTTTAATTTGTAACTTCTGCAGTTATTATGGCCACAATAAGCTCGAATACTCAAGCAATTTTTGCCATAATCAATTGATTTTATGTTGATCACACAACCAGTTTTTTTGGTCAAAATGTTAGCTACAACGCTTGGACATAGTTTTTTGGCTAACTTATGCTGTTTGGGTGTATTAGCGGCATTCCAATGATCACCGGAAATTTCCAATTTTCCAATCGCCACGGTATAAATATTGGACGTTTTAATCAGTTGTTGCTGTCGTATTTTTTTGCGGGCACTTTTGGGCTGAACTGTTTTGAAAACGTCATTCTCACTTAGAATTAGCGATCTTTCTGAGGGAGTTTTCTCATGCTCAAATATGCCATCGTTAAACTGCTTATCGCAATCAACAGGTAACTTGTCCATGGTAGCTTGATCGGTTTCAGATCGTTTTCTATACATTTTTTGCATCAAAGCTTCTATAAAATGCTTCGACTTAAAAACTTTTTGCAGTTTCCTTCGATAAGCGTCATTATTGTACAAACTGTCAATCTCTCGACATAAAATGGCAAACAATCTTTGATTGAATAATTGGCACAAATCTATATTGTCCAAATCGGCAATATTTCTCATTACAATTTGCTGTATTTTATCAATTTGCGATTGGTCTAGAACAAATCGTTTGAACCGCATTTTTAATATTTATTATCAAACAAATAAACTAGAATATTTTAAAGAATATTCACTAGAAAGCCAAGATCGAAATAAGTAAAATAACACAACGTATTTTACAAAAAACACAAAAATATTAAACCGTTTTAAAGGGTGTCCACGAGAAAGCCAAGATCGAAATAAGTAAAATAACACAACGTATTTTACAAAACACAAAAATATTAAACCGTTTTAAAGGGTGTCCACGAGAAAGCCAAGATCGAAATAAGTAAAATAACACAACGTATTTTACAAAACACACAAAAATATTAAACCGTTTTAAAGGGTGTCCACGAGAAAGCCAAGATCGAAATAAGTAAAATAACACGTGTTACACAAATTACAAAATACACAAATTATAAACCGTTTTAAAGGAAGTCCAAATATAGCCAAAGTCGATAGTTTTAAAAAAAACTTGTTTGTATGTCAGAAAAATAACGAGAATCACAAAAAACAGAAATCGAAACGTACAGCACAAAGTCTGAATAGTAAATGAAACAGATACTACAAAAAAATTTCTTTATATACTCTCGTAAAATTTTAAATTTTCTGTTTTTACTCGTAATTATCGCTATTCCGTGGTTAAAAATTGCATTGTTCATGGCTGAATGTGCAAATTACAATGAACGGCTGGTGCTGATATATTTATCAGAGTTGACCTATACTATTGCCAACTCAAAACATAAAGAATCATTTCCGGCCCTCTAAGATCTTAGGAGATAGGCTCAAAAATATTTAAAATTATGATAAATTTATATGGGACCATTTGGAAGCTGGCCGATTGTGCAAATTACAATGAACGGCTGGTGCTGATATATTTATCAGAGTTGACCCATACTATTGCCAACTCAAAACATAAAGAATCATTTCCGGCCCTCTAAGATCTTAGGAGATAGGCTCAAAAATATTTAAAATTATGATAAATTTTTATGGGACCATTTGGAAGCTGGCCGATTGTGCAAATTACAATGAACGGCTGGTGCTGATATATTTATCAGAGTTGACCCATACTATTGCCAACTCAAAACATAAAGAATCATTTCCGGCTCTCTAAGATCTTAGGAGATAGGCTCAAAAATATTTAAAATTATGATAAATTTTTATGGGACCATTTGGAAGCTGGCCGATTGTGCAAATTACAATGAACGGCTGGTGCTGATATATTTATCAGAGTTGACCCATACTATTGCCAACTCAAAACATAAAGAATCATTTCCGGCCCTCTAAGATCTTAGGAGATAGGCTCAAAAATATTTAAAATTATGATAAATTTTTATGGGACCATTTGGAAGCTGGCCGATTGTGCAAATTACAATGAACGGCTGGTGCTGATATATTTATCAGAGTTGACCCATACTATTGCCAACTCAAAACATAAAGAATCATTTCCGGCCCTCTAAGATCTTAGGAGTTAGGCTCAAAAATATTTAAAATTATGATAAATTTATATGGGACCATTTGGAAGCTGGCCGATTGTGCAAATTACAATGAACGGCTGATGCTGATATATTTATCAGAGTTGATCCATACTATTGCCAACTCAAAACATAAAGAATCATTTCCGGCCCTCTAAGATCTTAGGAGATAGGCTCAAAAATATTTAAAATTATGATAAATTTTTATGGGACCATTTGGAAGCTGGCCGATTGTGCAAATTACAATGAACGGCTGGTGCTGATATATTTATCAGAGTTGACCCATACTATTGCCAACTCAAAACATAAAGAATCATTTCCGGCCCTCTAAGATCTTAGGAGTTAGGCTCAAAAATATTTAGAATTATGATAAATTTATATGGGACCATTTGGAAGCTGGCCGATTGTGCAAATTACAATGAACGGCTGGTGCTGATATATTTATCAGAGTTGACCCATACTATTGCCAACTCAAAACATAAAGAATCATTTCCGGCCCTCTAAGATCTTAGGAGTTAGGCTCAAAAATATTTAGAATTATGATAAATTTATATGGGACCATTTGGAAGCTGGCCGATTGTGCAAATTACAATGAACGGCTGGTGCTGATATATTTATCAGAGTTGACCCATACTATTGCCAACTCAAAACATAAAGAATCATTTCCGGCCCTCTAAGATCTTAGGAGATAGGCTCAAAAATATTTAAAATTATGATAAATTTTTATGGGACCATTTGGAAGCTGGCCGATTGTGCAAATTACAATGAACGGCTGGTGCTGATATATTTATCAGAGTTGACCCATACTATTGCCAACTCAAAACATAAAGAATCATTTCCGGCCCTCTAAGATCTTAGGAGTTAGGCTCAAAAATATTTAAAATTATGATAAATTTATATGGGACCATTTGGAAGCTGGCCGATTGTGCAAATTACAATGAACGGCTGATGCTGATATATTTATCAGAGTTGATCCATACTATTGCCAACTCAAAACATAAAGAATCATTTCCGGCCCTCTAAGATCTTAGGAGATAGGCTCAAAAATATTTAAAATTATGATAAATTTATATGGGACCATTTGGAAGCTGGCCGATTGTGCAAATTACAATGAACGGCTGGTGCTGATATATTTATCAGAGTTGACCCATACTATTGCCAACTCAAAACATAAAGAATCATTTCCGGCCCTCTAAGATCTTAGGAGATAGGCTCAAAAATATTTAAAATTATGATAAATTTTTATGGGACCATTTGGAAGCTGGCCGATTGTGCAAATTACAATGAACGGCTGGTGCTGATATATTTATCAGAGTTGACCCATACTATTGCCAACTCAAAACATAAAGAATCATTTCCGGCCCTCTAAGATCTTAGGAGTTAGGCTCAAAAATATTTAGAATTATGATAAATTTATATGGGACCATTTGGAAGCTGGCCGATTGTGCAAATTACAATGAACGGCTGGTGCTGATATATTTATCAGAGTTGACCCATACTATTGCCAACTCAAAACATAAAGAATCATTTCCGGCCCTCTAGGATCTTAGGAGATAGGCTCAAAAATATTTAAAATTATGATAAATTTATATGGGACCATTTGGAAGCTGGCCGATTGTGCAAATTACAATGAACGGCTGGTGCTGATATATTTATCAGAGTTGACCCATACTATTGCCAACGCAAAACATAAAGAATCATTTCCGGCCCTCTAAGATCTTAGGAGATAGGCTCAAAAATATTTAAAATTATGATAAATTTTTATGGGACCATTTGGAAGCTGGCCGATTGTGCAAATTACAATGAACGGCTGGTGCTGATATATTTATCAGAGTTGACCCATACTATTGCCAACTCAAAACATAAAGAATCATTTCCGGCCCTCTAAGATCTTAGGAGTTAGGCTCAAAAATATTTAGAATTATGATAAATTTATATGGGACCATTTGGAAGCTGGCCGATTGTGCAAATTACAATGAACGGCTGGTGCTGATATATTTATCAGAGTTGACCCATACTATTGCCAACTCAAAACATAAAGAATCATTTCCGGCCCTCTAAGATCTTAGGAGATAGGCTCAAAAATATTTAAAATTATGATAAATTTATATGGGACCATTTGGAAGCTGGCCGATTGTGCAAATTACAATGAACGGCTGGTGCTGATATATTTATCAGAGTTGACCCATACTATTGCCAACGCAAAACATAAAGAATCATTTCCGGCCCTCTAAGATCTTAGGAGATAGGCTCAAAAATATTTAAAATTATGATAAATTTTTATGGGACCATTTGGAAGCTGGCCGATTGTGCAAATTACAATGAACGGCTGGTGCTGATATATTTATCAGAGTTGACCCATACTATTGCCAACTCAAAACATAAAGAATCATTTCCGGCCCTCTAAGATCTTAGGAGTTAGGCTCAAAAATATTTAGAATTATGATAAATTTATATGGGACCATTTGGAAGCTGGCCGATTGTGCAAATTACAATGAACGGCTGGTGCTGATATATTTATCAGAGTTGACCCATACTATTGCCAACGCAAAACATAAAGAATCATTTCCGGCCCTCTAAGATCTTAGGAGATAGGCTCAAAAATATTTAAAATTATGATAAATTTTTATGGGACCATTTGGAAGCTGGCCGATTGTGCAAATTACAATGAACGGCTGGTGCTGATATATTTATCAGAGTTGACCCATACTATTGCCAACTCAAAACATAAAGAATCATTTCCGGCCCTCTAAGATCTTAGGAGTTAGGCTCAAAAATATTTAGAATTATGATAAATTTATATGGGACCATTTGGAAGCTGGCCGATTGTGCAAATTACAATGAACGGCTGGTGCTGATATATTTATCAGAGTTGACCCATACTATTGCCAACTCAAAACATAAAGAATCATTTCCGGCCCTCTAAGATCTTAGGAGATAGGCTCAAAAATATTTAAAATTATGATAAATTTATATGGGACCATTTGGAAGCTGGCCGATTGTGCAAATTACAATGAACGGCTGATGCTGGGATAAGAATTAGTTTTATTTATTAGTGTAGTCTACTTAGAATATAAAGAATCATTATAAACAGAAATATATTATAATTAAACTTTTTAGTACATCAGAAAAAAACTGGGATGGGATGAAATAAATTAAATTTCGTAATATTTTTTTTCATTTGATTTCGTATATTTATAGAAAAAAACTGGGATGGGATGAGATAGTGTTACCTGATGAACATTTTAATTTTTTCTGGGATGAAAAACTGGGATAACTTCACATGCTTGTAAAGTGACATCTTACAGAAATTTTAAAAAATAATATACCATTTTTATTTTATTTTTGTTATAATTTTGACGTTTAATTTATTTTTTATTTTTATTTGTTGCGCTAAAAGCAAACCAATATCTCGCTCTTAATCAGTTTTAATTTTTTACTCGATCTTCATTCATTTCTCGATTCATTTTATAATTATTTCTATAATAATTGAGAATCAATGATGCAATCAATTTTTATTTTTATTGTGACATATATGTATGTCAAAGAAATGTCACAATCGCGAATCCAATAGTGAGTTTATTTTGCAATACTTGCAAGCGCGTTTTTGACATTTTAAAACGTCTGAGTAACGTCGAGTATATCTCCACTATAAACACTACAAAAAATTATTTAAAAACTTTCATATACTATAAGTTGTAGTAAGCCATGAGAATTTTTCGGTAAAAAAATTTTTTACTTTCATAAACTTCAAAGCATGCTATATTTGAAACAATATAAAAATGAAAATTAAATAAATTTCCTTAGGTTGATATGGCTTAGTAGAAATGTTTTGGACTAGAGCGGCTAAAGTCCGGGGTTCGATTGTGGTCAAGGCATTTTAGTTTTGTTTTTCAATTTATATTTTTTTGGACGTATAACGTCTTACACCGCATGTTCAGAAAATTGACAAGAAAGTTTTCCCTTGGTCGTGGGCTCACACATAATATTATCGACTAATCAACTACTACTAATCAACTGTGATCATTACCTTAAATTTAAATGTATGATTTCTTAGGTTGGTCCTTAAGCGTCATGCCTCACACATAATATTATCGAATGATTTCGCGCGATTTAAATCCTTCAACAAATGTAGTGAGAGAATGGCTCATCCGATCCGAGCAATTCTGAAGTCAATTTTTGCATAGAGAAACAGTGGTGGTTAATTTATTTTTTTTAAATTAAAATAATTAATCTACACATTAATTTTAATTTAATCCTTAAAAAACTTTAGTCTCGAGCTATTCCTACTTGACTAAAAAATAATGATTAAAAAAATATCAAATGGCCAAATGGTGATTGTGGCAGCGGCCGCTTGACATCAATATTATATATAAATTGTATCGGTCCTAGGACGGGCTGTACCCCCAGTAGATAAATAAAAAACATAGACATACTTTTGCGACCTAACAAAATATTTCTGATGTTAACGACCATACCATGTTTATCGCACCAATAATAATTTACCGTGCAACAATATCGAATGTTTTTTGGTTCATCTAAAATATTTTTTTGAAACCATGCGGTTCTTAAATTAAAGTTTAAGTTTAAAGTTTAAATAATAATTATATAGTGACGTTTAATTATAATATGGTACACACATTTTTAAAATTTTTTAAAAACACTTGTTAAATATTTCGCAAAATTACAAAAGGTTTAAAAAATCACTCGATCGATTTCGGTTTATTAGGCCATCATCAAGAGTATCTACTAAACTGTAAAAATAAAAATGTAGTTAGATATATATATATAGTTGGAAAAAGCAAAAAGTGAAACCAAAATATACAAATAAAAAAATGTGGAAGTGGTAAACAATAAAATTGGTGACAGCAATAAACATTAAAAATTAAAAAAGGGGGTGAGTTAAACACAGGTGAGAGCAATAAACATTAAAAATTAAAAATTAAAAGGGGGTGAGTTAAACACAGGTATATGATTATTGATTAGTCAACGGTCGAATAACAAAATTCCAGATGTTGATTTTTTTTTTTTTTTTTCTACCCTTTCTTTATTTTATTATAACCCGACGTAATAGTAATTTTATGGTATGGAATGAGTATGTGAATAAAACAATGCGGGGTCGGTAATTGGTGAGAAACGGATTTCTCTCTGTTCGTTGAGGATATTTTGGTTAAGAAATATAGCTTTTCGGATTTCGTAAGATTCTAAGTTGTCTAAACGTCTGCTTTTTGGTTGTACATGTAATATTTCTAAATTGTTTAAACTGGATGTGTGATTTTCTAACGTTAAATGATTATAATGGGATGATTCATGGCTACCAGATAAATGTTCTTTAACTCTAACTTCAAAATTGCGCCCAGTCTGTCCGATATAAGAGGAACTACAATCATTGCAATTGATCTTATAAACGCCAGACTTGGAAAGGCGATCAATTCTTGGTTTATTGTTAAAAATCATTTTCTTAATTGTATTATTGTTATAAAAAGCAAAGCTAATATCTGTATATTGTGTCACGATGTTACTAATCCGTTGACTAGTTTTTCCTATATACTCTAAGCGGCACCAATTTTTCGGCATTGGGCTATCAGGTGGATAAATGTTAGCTAAAGCTTTATGTTTCAGTTTTCTGTTTAATAGCTTTAATATAGTCTTAGCTGCATAACCGTTATTCGCTGCTATTTCTAAAATTATATTAAGCTCTTTGTTATAATTGGATATGGTCAAAGGAATGTTTATTAATCTATCTAAGAATGAGTGGAAAGCTGACATTTTAATATTATGGGGATGGTTTGACGAGTTAGGTATAATGGCGTCTGTATACGTGGGTTTTCTATAAATTTTGAACTCTAATGAAGAATTAATTCTGGTTATTGTTATATCTAGAAAGTTAATAGATTTGTTTTCTTCTTTTTCTACCGTAAAATTAATGGTGGGATATTGAGAATTTAACCAAGTGAGAAAAGAGGTTAATAGCCTATCAGTTCCATTCCATAGACATAGTATGTCATCAACATATCTGTACCAAAAGATCATATGACGGAAATAAGGATTATTGCTTGATACAATCGTTTGTTCGAAGAAATTCATGAAAATTTCTGCTAACAAAGGTGACAGAGGGGAGCCCATCGGTAGACCATCTGTGAATCTGAAATACTTATTATCAAAGCAAAAATAATTTTGTTTAATACAAGTTTCAAATATCAGCTTCAGTTCATTCCGAAGGCTTCCATCTGCAACATCCCTATCTAAGTAAGTATAAACTATTTGAGACAAAATGTTAATTGGAATAGAAGTGAAAAGACTAGCAACGTCAAACGAAACTAATTTTGAGTGTAGTGGAATATCAACATCTTGAATTTTGCTAATCAATTCTACCGAGTTCTTAACCGAGAAAGCCGAAACGAAATTGGTATGACTGTTGAAAAAGTTTATGAAACCCTTACATAGCTTGTAGGCAGGTGCATTGCAATACGCTACTATTGGTCTAATTGGAATGCCTTCTTTATGGATTTTAGGTAAACCATAAAGAATTGGGGCAGATGGATTCATAACCGTGTACCTCCAACCAGTGCCATCAAAGACCTTTGGGCATTGGTTGATACACTTACTGACCAAAGTCTTAAATGACCTAGTAGGATCTCTATTGAGCTCTAATGCGTTGCTTTCTGTAATGAAATCAGAAATTTTATTGTAATAATCGATTCTTGTGAGAACAGTGATCGTATTGCCTTTATCCGCTTTACAGGCTATCAGGTCATGATCACGTAACTTTTTTTTTTTTTTTTTTTTTCTTAACGTACCAATCACTTTAAGGTTATTATTAGAAGAAGAAACAGAAGAATGAGAGGAGATAGAGGAGGAAGCGTTACTCAAGCCTTTCTTAATTTGTAACGCACATATTGCTTTCAGTTGGGTTGACTGGCCGGATAAGGCAGTTTCGGCATCTATAGCAAGACTCTCAAATGACTGAACGCCGCGCCGATTGTATTTGGCACAGGAGCAAAATTTATTCCATTGCTCAGCATTTGAACCTCTCCGCCACTGAAGCCAACGGAAGACAAGTTCTTAAAACGTGAATGGAATTGGAAACCAGACATACCACTATTACCTCTATGGTTACGTGGATACGCCTTGTCTCGCAATTATAATATGGTGATAGTAGTGTTTAAGTATTAATAATAAACAATTATTCTGGTGATAGTTAAGTTTAATAATTAATAATAAGTGGTTACGGGAAAAAAAAATAATTTTGATATACAAAATATTTTTTAGTTTTTGAATATTTTATAGTGGTTATCGGTAGTGTATAGTACTATATAGAATAATGTATAGTTAACAAAATTATTACATATTAAATAGTTTAAAAGTTATTAACACAAGTGAATAAACAGTGAAGTACACAAACTCTCGTGTTGTGGAACGTGTATTATAAATGAATTTAATTTTTTTTTTTTTTTGAAATTAAAATTAAAATGTGCTGTATCTAATGAACTATTCATGAACGCACAGTACACTGTTATATATGAACAATTTGTTTTTTGCCATGTGCAAAATTTATTTGGTAAGTCAGAAGTCTAGAATAATAAGGTATTATAGTAACTGTTTATAGTAATTTAATTTCGTAAATTTAAAGTAATATAAACATTGATATTACATTTTAAATAGTTTCGTATGATTTACAATTAAATGATTATAATTAATTAGGGAAACTCACAAACTATCGTGTAGTTATGAAATAGTATCATACATATTCAATTTTGTTTATTTGGTAACGGGTAATTTGAAATTCATTCCGGTTACATATTCATTTAACGGTAAATACATAAAATGGTTAAAAAATTATTACAATACAATAAAGTAATATAGGTAGTGATAAAAACGCACAAACATTCGTGTCGTAATTATAATTTACGGTTATATTATAAGATTTAAACACGTGTTTTATAAAGAACTATTTATATTCATAGTGCAATAAAATTGATTTTTTTACGATAACGGGTTAAATTTAGCATTTTTTAAAACACCGGTATATAAATAAAATTAAAAGTGTAAAAAACAAAATCAACAAAAAATAACCTTCGTGTCAACACGAGAATAAAACGACTTTTACCAATACGTTCAACCCCTGGTGTGTATGAATTTAATCAAGAGTTTTTCATCGAAGACGGAAAAACATTAAATATAGAAACGATATCATAATGAAAATTTCATTTAACTTTATTAGAAAAAAAACTTCATTCAGTTACAAAAAATCAAATACCCACCCAGGTGTATCGTGTTGACAGGAAGGATAAACGTGAAACCCCAAACAACGTGGCAGGGGACAACGAAAACGGGGAGGCGTGAACAGGACCACCTACAAATTTTCAAAACGATATCTCTATTCTTTCTATGAAAAAAAATGTATGTAAAGAAAATCTAAAAAATTTTATTAAGATTTTTGAATTTTTAAAAAAATAAAAATCTTTTGGTTTGCTATGGAAACTAAAGCGCTTGTTCTTTGCTCCGGCTTTGTTATGTTTTCTTTAATGATTTAGAAGGAAAATCAAAGAAAAAATATTTAAAAAAATTTTCCTTTACCGTTATAGCATTTTTTTTATGTACGGTCTCAATATCAAATTCAATGGCTGTAAGCTGTATACCAAATTTGAAGCAAATCGAGATATAAATAAAGATTTTTGAATTGTTGCGGAACAAAAAAAGTTCAAAATCCAGTGGTTGACTATGCAAACTAAAACAATTTTTCAATGTACCGTCTTTCTTATGTTTGTTCAATGTTTTACTATGGCGGATATTACATTACATTATCACATTTATATAGTTATATAAATATAATTATATTTGTTTACAAAGGAAATACTGTTATATTTAGCTTCAAGAAGCTAAATATAACAGTATTTCCTTTGTAAAAAAATATAATTATATTTATATAATTATATAAATGTGATAATGTAATATCCGCCTATGGAAATCAAAGCAAAAACATATCTAATTTAAACAATATATTATTATAACTACTGTAACTAATATAGGGTGATCAAAAATGCACACGGGTGATCAAAAAATCAAAAATGTTCACATGTGATAGAAAATTCATTCGAAAATGCACAAAAGAAAATTTTGCCTGTATGTTCATCCGTGCGTATTTCTCTGTTTGGCTTTTATTATGTTTATACATAATTTGCAGCGCTTTCTGGTGTCTCGTAGTCTCGTTTTGAATGTCTGAATAGTGAATACTGTTGTATAACTCCATATTTTCGTTAGACAATTTATTATTTGTTCCTTGTAACTTTAGTGTACCGAATTATATTTCTAATTAAAACCTCTTAATATTTTCTGTAATGAAACAATATTAAATAAAACCTGTAAACTTTATTTTAGTAATTTTTATTTTTCATTATGTACCACTATTATTTAATCACATAACCTCCATTATTATCTAGAACAGCCTGCCATCTCTTTTTTAAACTTGTAATGCCTTTCTTGTAAAATGTTTTTTTTTGGAAGCCAAATATTTGTCAAGGTGAATTGTAACATCATCACGACCTCTGAAGATTTTATTCTTTGAGGAATGTTGCAAAGATCTGAATAAATGGTAGTCTGATGGAGCAAGATCTGGTGATGGAGGATGCGGCATAACCTCCCAATTTAAGATTTTTATTTGCTGTTTAGTAGTTTTAGCTGTATGTTGTTGTGAACCATATAATAAATTATGAAAAATCGTATGCATAAAATTATATAATAACGTCTGGTAATAATAAAATGTGGGACATCAATAATAAATAAAACAATATATGATGTAAATGTAACCCAAAGTAAAGTAACGAAATTAATATATAATGACCTAAAATAAATAAAATATGAGGAAAAGAAATTAAAATAACGAAACAACATAGAATTTTATGATAAACAAAAATAATTAAAAATATGAATATGGGGAAATGATTTTAGAATATCAGCAATTATATTTATATATGTGTTGTTGTTGGAAACACACAATATTTTAGTATATAAGATCGATAATTTGTAACAAGAATTCATTCGTAATTCAAAGATCATTCTTAATAAGTCATTTGTAATTCAAAGATCATTCTTAATAAGTCATTCGTAATTCAAAGATCATTCTTAATAAGTGATTCGTAATTCACATTTCACTCATAATTATAAACTTATTATTAACTTTACACTAAAAGGAGTCACTGTCACACTCCTCTAAAGATTTAAAATAAAATAACATTGAAACCAACAAATAAGAAAAGTATTCTTTAAACATTCGTGAATCAATCCTGCTAAACATCTTTAACAAATCGGTAAGTATTAACTAACCCTCCGAAAACTAACACACAAGGCCCGATATCTCCTGGCATACTAACGCACTTCCACAGGAAGGACCAATAGAAAAGAAGCTATACTCACGTACGAGCTTTAATAAATGGTTAGTTAGTATTCCACTAGCATATCTTTCTCCAACTAATATATTTATTTCTCTTGATCAAGTGGGTATAACACTAACAAACCCACTTGTGCATAAATTACTTGTTGATAGAACGCAACGGAGCATCGTAGATTCGTATCTCACGATCAAATCATTAAAATAGAACAAAATATCAAGTTAGTTTTAAGGAAATGGATACATACGTGCGTATATAAACATAACATTGTGTACAATCGTATCACTGAGAGAAATGATTCGTAGGCATGAGGTCGCGAGAAAATACTTTCCATTGTGATGAACGAATTGTAGTTGCTAAAACATAATTTCGATAGCACCAACTGACATGAGATTGGTACAAACAAACTACGGTAGCCACTAATGCACAGATAATTGCAACAACTTCGTTTCCAAATCTTCAACTCCGTTGATGCTAATTTCCTAGATATTCGTTGTCAGAACCGAATGAGCCTAATAGTTTTTAAAGTATCAACCTCGCTTCAGTTACCACAAACGTAATTTTGTTACACCAATTAAACGAGGCTTTTGTGACAACTGCGAACAAAAGTAACTGACTAATGCTGTTGCGAGAACAATATTGTAGTTCAATGTAATCATATCATTCTGTCGTTGCACCAAAATATCAAAGTGGAATTATTTATTTTGGAATTCCGTTGCTACAACTAAATATTATAATCGTATCAGTTTCATTAACTCTTAATCGGTTGTTGTGATTGCAAACTTACTGCCTAAAATGTTTAATATGTTGTTGGAATATCCCTAATACAAAATGAAGAGGGTGTTGTATGAGGAGAGGGTAGATTCACTATTTGAAAAAATTACAAAATGATTTGTGGTTATTTTGCAAACATGAACACCACATGAATAATATAAATTGTTTTATAATGTACGCGAAATACTGACACCTGAAAGTAAAAATAATCATGATGATTATAGAATCCGCGAGAGCTAATCAATGGCGGATCGAAAACTGCATATAACAAAAATAGCAAACAGTTTGTGTAAATCAAAGTATCCTGGAAAACTTTTATTGAAATTTACAAGCAATTTAGATTTTTTGATTTCCCGAACAAACGCAATAGTTTTCTTGCGTTTCAAAAACAATTTTTTTATGACGAATTGTAAAAAAATCTAATGGAATTTCAATGAAACTATGATATACAATTATTGTTTCTCATTTTTTTTATATGTAGTTTTCGATTTATATGAAATTTTATCTTAATCTAGTTGCGATGACCGAATTGGTGTCGGGACAACTACCTTAACGATTAGTCTAAACGAATTGCGTTTGTGGCAAACTCTACCGCAATCATGATAAACGAATTTTTTTAGCTTCTTAATCATTCATATGTTGGCATAAATACACACGCGAATATAATTCGCTAAGTCAGTACGTCCTGCTTGCTACTTAAGGTATTAAGCGAGAATTGTATGTTTGTAGTTTGGTCGTAGCTACTTGATGAGTAGGTTGTACTTTTGAGTACGAAACCGAACTACCAATATAATTGAACTCATGTAAAAGGGGGTTCTCATTTTTGAGAGTCGATAAATACTCTGATTACTTTTTTTTTAATAAAACTAATTTGGTTAAATGAACTGGCAACAATCCTATTCGGTTGGAGAAAACAACTAAATTCGGTTGTGTCCACTACTTCTGATTATGTAGTAACCGAAATAGGATTGCACAAACCGTGCAATGAAAGTTGCTTTAATAACCTAGTCTGTTATTATAATCGACCAGTGGTCACGACAACTATAATTTGTAATATTCCTAAACCAATATTCGATTAACTCAACCGAATGATCGATAAGCTCAACGAATGGTCTGTTGCAATACGGTATATTTCGTTCTTCATACAAGCTAATTCCTTTAGGCTAACTAAAAACGGTCAGTTATAACTTCTTTTTCAGTTCTGATAAACAATAAAAAGAGGTTGTCGTAAAGTTTAATTAAAATGTATACGGGACCGAATAATTCGGTAGGGCAATTGATTCGGTTGTCGCAAACGTTTAGTTCCCTGGGTGTACATATATACAATCTATAACAATGTGGCTTTGCATTGTCATGTTGAAGAATTACCTGGTTTATATTTAAGGCAGGTCTTTTTTTATGTAATTGTAAATGCATGCTCCGTAGTTGTTTCGAATAAACTTCTGCTGTAACGGTTTGTCCTGATTCTAGCAACTCGTAGTATATTACACCATCCATATCCCACCAAACGCACAATAACAACTTGTTCTTCGTTAATTTTTGCCTTGGTGTTAGTACAGGTAATTCGTTTTTGGCCACTGTTTTGTCCTTCTATAATTGATATCTAGTATCCACTTGTCATCTCCTGTAATAATTCTATTGAGAAATTTATCTTGACGTAGCCTAGTTAGTAGAGTTTAACAAACTGTACGCCGTTATTTTTATTCAATTCAGATAAAAGATGTGGATCCCAAACTCCTTGCCTGTATATCTTGCCAATGGTATGTAGCTTTCGTTCAACTGCGGATGGTGAACATGTAAGATTACTTGCTACTTCTTGTACGGTTAACTTTGGGTGCGATTCTATCATGTACTTTAACCTGTTGTTATGATTCTATCAAGTACTTTAACCTGTTCCATCCAATTTGGCCATATTCCAAATATTCACTTAAAAATCATTTCAGGATCCCTTTTCCAAGACGCATGTCAAATTGCATGTCCGGTTTATCTCCAACCCTATTTCAACATGTAATCTAATAGAGGCTTTTCGTTTTCTATGGTATAATTGTGTTGTCCTAGTACTTGTTGGCGGTGTATGATTACATCTATAAACCACATATTGGCTAGGAACGAATTCAGAACTGAGGGTCCCTTTGTTAAATGATGTTTCACAGACGATATAAACCAGAAAGAGCGGTTTTAGTACAAACTTGCGAAATTGAGCTGCTTTCGAAGACGTTTTATTTATATTTTGGAAATAAAATGGTTGATTCCAAATGGTTTGGCCATTGTTGTAGTCTTCTTGTAGTCGGATATTTCCAAAATAGGTGCTGGGTTCTGTTCTGATATGGTCAGTCAGCCATTTAAGCCTGAAATGGTTTTACATGTGGAAAATCGTTTAGCCTTTAAGCAGTTGCAAGCATCGCTGGTAATAAAATTTGAGTGAGAACCACTGTCAAGCAAAGCTCGACATAACAGTTGATTACCACTTCACGATGTGGCGTTTACGAGTGCTGTGCCGATCATAACTAAGCCCTTTATATTTGAAGACCTGAATGAGGCTGATTGAAGAGCACTTGCGGAAACTTACGATGTCAAAATGTCGTCTGTATTAGGCTCATTCTGGTGACTAACGGCCGAAGTTTGTTGATTCGTAATGGTCGGCGGGATGTCAATGCTCGTTACATTTACCTTTATAGGTGAATTGGTTATTGGATTTCTACTTTGATGGTTGGTCTTTTTATTCCGACATTAAGATAGCAACAAGTCTTTTTTGAATTAAAATTGAAACCAAACTTTCTTTTTTAAATAAACTTCAATTAACCAAAAAAAAAAATGGTTTATGGCAACAAAGAAACAATTGCCAAGAATACATGGTAAAGAATACAAAGCTCGTACACAAGTTCTATAGTACATATTTTCCTCATAGACAACTACCAACTTCACGATTAACAATTTATTCTTAGTTCGTAGCTGTCAACAATGACAACTAAACAATCGAACTACTACATTATTATTCACTACAATGAACTAATATTCATTATAATGAAAATACGGTTTACAATGCAATTTATAACTACATAGATTCATTAAACTGTTACTTAATTATTTCAAAACGATATGATAATTTACAAAGTTAGTTATTATGAACGTAAATACAATGGAACCCCGGCATACGACCACCCCGGTACACAACAAACTCGGTATAGGACCTTTTTTGGCTGAGGAAATTTTGTTCGGTATACGACGCTTCGATACACGACCCGACCATATTTTCAAACGACGTAAAATTCGGTTATTTTTATTTTTTATCATTAAAAAAATGTAGGAAACCCATTACAGGATGTAATCGCATTACCGGAAAAATTTACGCAGCTCATTCGTCTCGATTTTTTCTTTGTGGAACGAATGTGCAAGATCGTATTGGAATGCTGCGTTCTACACAATTTGTGTATTGATAATGGAGATTTATGGGATGAAAGTCAGCCTGAACTGTAAGAAGAAATTGCTGTTGAAGCCGCTTTGCCAGACACCACAAACACCGAACGAACTGGAGAAAATGTAGAAGTGATTTCTGAATCTGTTTTAAAACATTTAGAGGAAATCAAGCGGAGCATAATTACAGAGTCATTTTAGTTAAAATAAATAAAGTTTAATTTAATTTCATTTATTTTTAATTCAAAAAATGTATATGTATAAAGTCTAACTAAAACTTGAAATATTATAAAAAAAAATTATAAATTTTGTTTTTTGATAATGTCATCCAATTATCTCATTTTCTCTTCGTGCCGTTTTGCCCGATTTGCCTCCTTTTCGCTAAGAAGCTTCTCAATAGTCTCGAACCGCTGCTGTTTTAAGGCGAAGTATTTGTCTGCAATAATTTCTTGAGTCGTTTTTTTGCGTTTTCGGAATGTGGTTGGTGCTGATGTATCCGAGTCCGATGAAATTTCTGCTGACACTGTTGTTGATAGTAAACTATCGGATGAAGCTTGGGATGATGTTGATGGTAAACTGACAGGTTGTGATGGTGGTGCTACTGTTGATGCTATTAATGATGTTGTTGATGATGCTGACTTTGATGATCCAGGCTGTTTCCTCGAGAACCGCGTTGCTGACAACACATATTCCGGTATTAGCGAATCGTCCATACTGACGATCCGGCTCACTTCCTCCTCTAAGCCCGACTCTATGCGTGTCTCTCTGCTCGTACTATTTTGATCAACACAAACAAATAGCAGCTTTATTTAATTAAATTAAAATAATTAAACACAACATTTAAATTAAACACAAAATGATAAAACAAATCGATCAAGACACAAAAAACGCTATATTATTGAAAACTAAATTGGCGTTTCTATTTTTGTTGGTGTTAGTAGGATATGAAATTCATGAAAAAATCTGCATTTCGTAAAATTGATGCACATTGAAAAAGCATTGACGCTTTTTGGTGAAAAGAACGCAGTTTTTGGATGTGCATCAATTTTTTTGGACGATTTTGGGTGAAAAGAATTCAACATTAATGCGTGCATGCGCAAAAATTATTTTTCAATTTCTTTTTGTTTTCATTCTCTTCACAAAAATAAAAAATATGAAAAAAAAATTCTTTTATTAATTAAGGCGGGTTTTGAGTTGCATGAAGTTATTTTTCGTTCGTGTTTTTTTGATTGGATTAAAAAAAAATTCAGAACGAACGAACGAATGCAACTCAAAACCCGCCTTTAGTTTATCATTATTAATACTATAACAGTGTTCAAATTACAGTGGTAATATAGTTGTATAGGTTAAATTTGCACATGGGAACGGATTAATTCGTTTTACATGGCTTCTTATGGCAAAGGTTGCTTCGGTATACGACAAATTCGGTATACGACCGAACATTAGGAATGAATTAAGGTCGTATACCGGGGTACCACTGTATCTCTAATGAAAAATAATATAAAGCGCATGGAACAAATCCTTAATAATAATCTGTTTGGATCTTTTAGATACAATTCGCTGTCGAGACAACTATCTTTAATCATGTAATTGATACGAATTTTTTTTTCATGAACACCGGTAACTAATTCCGGCGACTTGACGGACCTCCGCAGGATGAACATCAGGAGTATCCAGCATTTTGTTAAAAGCTCAAAATGGTTTCAATGAGTTGAAGGATAAACAATAAATCGTGGTATGGCTACGGACCATTTTGTGTCTATGCCTGGTTCTAATGGACCGCCACCTATATACTTAACCTAACCTAAGCTAATTTTACAGCAATAATTAGTTTGTCCAAACGATTTTATTAATCAATGTTATTTTATTTATTGAGTGTTTTTTTAATTTTTTTATTTACAATATTTACAATAGCTATTATCAACACTGATTTAATCAAGCGATTTTAATTTTGTATTTTTAATTTCGGAATTATCACATCACGGTTTAGTGTTTACGTCTAGAATTCTCGAGATTTAATTGATCAATGATCAACATGAGCCAACAAAAAAACCGATAAATTTAACTTCACCAAATGTATGTATTATTTTCATTTGTTTTTGTTTCGTTATTTTAATTGTTTTATTTTCTGTACATTTTTATTATTATTGTACGTCATTTGCGCAAACCATTTTCCCACATTTTCAACAAAATAAACCAAACAACAACAAAAAAAAATTTGGTTTGCATTTTTGATGTATGGCCAATTTATTGTTACAAATTAAATTCGATATTTTTACTACGATTTTGTAATTTTGACGCCCGGTCTAGTATACACGCTCGAGATAAGTTCTGTGTAATGTTTGTAATTTTGTCAACACATTTTTGAACTCATCGTTTCTTGCTGCTTTAGGATAAAGTATTCTATGGAAATGTGCCTTCACGTCAATTCTTCCAGCTCCAGAAAATATTTGTAAATTTTTAAAATCACACAGCATAAAAATTGTGTTTGATGTTTTCATTAAAATTTGTAATACTTAAGCATTTATGTTTTTCGGGGTGATTACATTTAAATAAATTCAACATAAAATTTCCAAAGCTTTAAATTCAAGTAAAATCGATATGCATTATATACAATTCGTTATGTACATAGGTTGCTAATAATCGTATAATCCCAATTTTATTTTATTTTGGTGTTATTTTATGTTTATTTTTTCGTGTTCTGCATTCAAAATTAAAATACACTTTACCTACTGCAAACTTTGAGATTGTATTATGCATTGTAAAATGAAATTGAAACTTCGAAATCTTTGAAATGTAAATTATAATTTTAGGATGTTAGCCAAAATGAATTGTTACAAATTTCTAATCCAATATTATTGTAAATTGTGCAAATCTTGATAACCGCAATAACAATTCTGATTTTAGAAATGTTTATGTACGAGTATGTAATAAATAAAATAAAAGCTTGGAAATATAAAAAATATTACCTTTAATTATTTTAGAGGTTACGCCAATTTTTCTTTTAAATTTATTGAATGTCTATTCGCTTTTATAGAAGGTAAAACTAGACCCTACACACGGTTCAACATGTTAATCAACTTAATCAACTTGGTGGACCAATTTGATTGAGTTCTTCTCCCAGACGGTCCAACAAATTTAATAAGTAATATTTTTTTAAATTATTTAACACATCTCAAGTTTATTTTAAACAACCAATGGATAAGATGATTTGGACATTGCTACTGATTAATCACATTTTAGAAGAAATTGCTGGACAGAAAAAGGAACTGGACGGCGGAAAGAACGGCTAGCAGATAAGAACAAATTTTCCATCGCAAAACTATTAAAAGATTAGTGAAACTGAGTCATTTGATTTTTTTTTTTAAACTACCTGAGGCTTTATTCTTGAATCTTTCCTATATAGGAAACTCACAAGATGTAATCAAATCTTACAAACTAATACAAACTTTTGAGTAAAACTTAACCTGCGTTAGTTCTTAATATTAACTTGCACTCAGTAATTACTTTAAATTAGATAGCTACACAGATCTAAAGGACCCTTTTATTTAAGACACCTGTATCTGTCCCTTTTTAAAATTTTCCTGGCTGAACCGTTGGGATGTTGTTCTAATTTCAACTGGTAATTTTACTGTACTGCTTGATTACTGTTACTGCTATTGTTTTGATGTGTAGATCCAGATATATATTTGTGTTACGTATTTTATTATGTTGGAAGCACAAGCGGAATCGCACAATTGAATACCATACGTCTGTAGGTAGGTTTAAGTACCGTTTTATATAGCAAAACTTTACAGTCTAAGCTTAAGTTGGAATGTGTCCCTAATAACCAGTTCATTTTAACACACGTTAACTTCATTTTTGGACGTTTAGCTTCTTTTCGCTTTTTCCATGTAAGCATTCTATCTAAATGTTAATTTAATAAATTATAATTGTGCAAATGAGCGAAGACATCTTCAATGATCTATTGGCAAAAGTGAACGATATATTTAGAAAAAGCAAGCGACAATTAGCTTGGAAATTTTTAACAGCTTAGATGATTTAAAACTTTTTGAAGTTCCAAGTAATTGGTAAAATTGTTATGGAGAAGTGCACGGCAATTAACAATATCTTGAAGCAACCTATCTAGGTGAGTTGTAAGATTATGTGCAGCAAGTACTCTACATCTGTGTAATTGTCCTTGCAGATCATGTATAATTAGTAATAGAAGTGTAAAATTACCTTCCCGTTTTTTTTACAACGTTAAACAATGGCAAATGTTGTGCCAATGATTACTGTAGTAAAATTCCAACAACATTTTTTACTGTGTAATTTTGATAAACAATTCTGAGAGAGCATAATCAAAAACATCAGAACCAATGGTTAACTCATTTTTGAAAAAGAAGTCTATAAGACCAGAGGACAATAGTGATCCCTAAATTAAAGGGGGAACCTCCTCCAGATATTAATTTTTTTGCATTTTTTTTTTTGCTTTAAACATTTATTTAGGAAGTCACCGAAGTGATGCGTTCTTTTCAAGAAAGAAAATTTCAATCGAGTTTTTCTCAAAATCGGCCTTTGCACAAACCTAAAATTTCGTATAAATTGTTTAAATAAATATTATTTTTAACGAATTCTTTATAAATAAAACTTGTTTTTTTTTCTTTTTGTCATCGAATTTTAAATTTTTTTTCTTGCTAAATTTAGGATTATGCAAAGCGGAATGAATTATTTTAATGAGAATACAACTTTCACAAAATATGCCATGGGAAATTTTACGAAAAAGCGATTATTACAGCAATAGTATTTAGATTGCCATGCAAAATACATACGTACAACAATACGTTATTATAGCGGTAGTTTTACAATTTTCACCATGGCAACGCGATAGTTTTACAATTTTCACCATAGCAACGCGATAGTTTTACAATTTTCACCATAGCAACAAGAAAATCCTAAACAATTATCTCTATTTTGTAATTGTATTTCAATTTTTTTTATTATGATTAAATTTTGTATACACACATCAAAGGAAAAGCCATGCAAACAAAAGCTTGTCAAATAATTTGCATACAACATGACACAAATGGATGAATTGTGATTCAATCGCTGACGGGAAAGTTGTATTCTCTTACTAAATACAACACGTGCTGCAATTAATGATCTATAATTTTTTACTTGTTAAAACCGACGCAGATAATTCAACTCGTGCTGCGCACTCGTTGAATTTTCAGCGCGGTTTTAACTCGTAAAAAATTATCGATGATAATTTAGCACTAGTTGTATTACGAGTGAAAATATTTGTTTCATGATTTTAATTAACTACACGGAACTGGGTGCTCCACGGCGCAAACTCTAGTAGCCAAGTTCGAGCACGTCGTGCCCTCCTTAAAATGAATAACACTGAATATAATGGTATATGTTATGTATATATATATACTATACAATACATTATGATTTATTATTCATTTTTGTGAAATCTTTGAAAAAAAATTTAAAAAAAAGCACGAAGTTAGACGTAAACAATTTTTTTCAATTTCGAATTTTTTTTTGCTTTTATTTTTTTTATTCATAAAAAAAAATAAAACATTTTTATGTTACAATGTTTCTTTCTTTGGTAAGTTAATTTTTGAAGGAGGACCGCACCGACAATTTTATCATCAAAAAAAAAATATGTAATAATAATAATTTAATTTTCAGAAACACATCTGCGCTGATTGAAATCAACATTCAACTGTGACTAGCTAAATATAAATTTCTCAATTTATAACATAGACCCTAAATTTCGACATATGTATATACATATTTTATTGCAACAAATAAATTAATTTTTGTGATGGTGGTTGTGTTTGAAATAAAGTAAAAAAAAAAGAAATTTAAATAACTGCAAAAACAACCATCTATAATTACATAAAAATCCCCATAAAGTGTAATGACATAAATATAATGAAAAACCAATTTTATTTATTAGCAAAACAACAACAATATGTTTCCACGAGAATAAATAAAAAATATTTATGAAAATCATGAAATGAAAATTGAACAAATTGAAAACGATAAAATATCTTCGCTCACAAATCGTATAATAATTTTTTTTATTACATTTTTGTGATGAATGGTCAATAAATTTCATTAGGTTCATTAAATTTTATTTTTATTGTCTTATGATGACCTGACAATTTTCCCGTGTATACTGCAATATATACATACTCATATATCGGAATTATTTCGTGTTTTCATAAATGTGTACCAGAATGTAAATTGCGGAATTTTAATTGTTCTCACATTTCGCTTTCTAGTTGAATAATTTTTCGTGCGCATCACTAAACTTTCTAAAATTTTTGTGTAAAATCGTCCAGAAACAAAAAAGTTTAAAAAAAATTTTAACAATACAAGCAATATTTTAAAATAATTCGATCCGCGGATCGAATTGTTTGGAGGAGCATCGTTGAGGCGGCCAAATCCCTTCATGGGATGTAGCGCCAGCGGAAGAAGAAAAGAAGCAATATTTTATTTTCGAAAATTTTTCGAAAACACAAAGTCATCCTTTAAGATCGATTATACAAATTCTATAATAAAATTGTATATTGGTTCACTTGGGTTGTTAAAATTTGTGTTGTAAAAATGTTTCGAAAGTTCCGTGACGCAAACAGGAGATAAACGGTATATCAACTTCGTAAGCTTAAAGTTTGAAATTTCATTATAGAGTTAAGCTTTAATTTTTAAATTGGTTGTTGGGTTATTATTGTTGGGTTATATATATTGTTTTCCGTCATCAATATAGATGAAATTTTACAGCTTTTCCGAAAAATCTATTCCTCTTCATACGAAACTACAGAGATAAGCTTTGTGGCGGCTCATTCATTCACTCATTCACTTCACCACAATAAATTCTTCCGCACACAACAAAAAAGCGACAGCGTCAGATCAATTACCATTTGCAATAAATCCCAAAGGCAGGCATCACCGGCATACTTTTGTCAGGACTGAATTGTCTGCTGGGTTGCAAACGAAAATGGATACACCAAAAATGTAATAGATCGGATTAATGCACGTATTAAAATCAAAATACAACAAAAGCTTCATACAACGATGTACACTGTAGCACAAGAGAAGAAAATCTACATAGCAGTAGAATACAATAAACGCAACAGGACAATATTACAAAAGATTTTTAAAGCTTATGGATACACGACCGCTTACAAAATAAACAGCAAGTTACAATAAATTATTAGACCGAAACGGGAAAAGTGCCTTGATAGGGGCATCTACAAGTTAATATGTGCCAATTGCCCATGTTTTTACATAGGCCAAGCCGGGAGAAACTGTAAGCAACGTTTTTCAGAACATATTCAAGAAGTAAAATACACAAATACATCAGTCTTCTATACATCTAACTTCTGTACGGACACAATTACGGAGAAATGTTGGATCGTATAGGTATAACGGGCCGAATTTCAAAGGGCCGAATGTCGAAGGACCGAATGTCGACGGGCCGAATGTGTCGAAGGGCCGAATGTCGACGGGCCGAATGTGTCGAAAGGCCGTAAGGGTCAATGGGTCGGATGTCAAAATTAAAAAAATATTACTTTCAAATTCAGAAACTTTGGGCTGACTGTTCCTACGAGCATTTCAGATCGAGCTGGTACGCCTTTAATTGCCATTTCAAAAGCATAGTTTATTTAAATAGAGAACAGCGTCACAGACATCCATTTTGCCTAATGTTACTTAGCAAAATATCATATTTTGCAAACAATCTTTTATCAAAAAGTTTGTTTCATAAAACTCCATTTATACTAACTGGACACTTTACAAGTTGTCACTTTCATTTAGGACAAATCATTTATACAAAACTGCAAAAATTTGGACTACAATCGGTATAATATTTACAATACAAAACTAGCCTTTATCTGTATTAGTAAATATTATCATTGCCGGTTTAAGCAAAAAAGAGTTTTATGTTAATTTTAGATTTTTCCTTTCTGTCCCCTTTCATTAATAAAAACCCAATGATTTTTTTAAATTTGCATTACTACATTTGTCGATTAACAAACACATTCAAATGGGCTAATTATTATTGGAACAGCGCAGCTTGTTCGAGTAAATACGTTTAGGTTAGTTTGGTTGATTTTTATTTTTAGAGAATTCGATTGTATTTGCTGCAAGTGCAAGAGAGAAAGCATGTTATTTTCCTTGGGATTGAAAGCGGAAAACATCATATGTATGTGGGGCATTTGCATTTAAATCTCACATAAAAAAATTTAAAATATAATATTTGAATCATAATTTAATTAATTTTTGAATTAAAAAAAAAATTAAAATATAATTTTTAAATCATATTTCTGTTTCTTTTAAATCTGGGCGTGAGCAGATTTGTGTTTTGCATTTTTTTTAATAATCTTTTGTGCTATTTTAAATTTGTCTGTCATGAACGTTACCTAAAAATACGTTTTACGTTATTTTTAAAATTATTAATTTGAAAATACAAAAGATTAATATACCATTTGGAAGTAGACATAAATCACCAATGTGAATAAACGTCGATAAAATAAATTTATATTTTTGAATTTCACAATTTATCTAAAATAAATAAAGTAACGTTCATGACAAAAAAACTCGTTTTTTTTTAAATAAAAGCCCAAAATAATTTAAAAAAATACATTTTCATAACTGTCTGTATTGTGATCAAATACTTAACTTATACCCGTTAAAAATTATCTGTAAAATGCTAAGGGGACAAAAAAAATGCTTGGGGACAAAAACATGTGAGATTTAAATGCAAATGCCCCATGTACATACTACATATGTATATCGTAAAGTTTAAACTTGCCCACACAAACACAAATTGTATTATAAAAATCATACTACTAACTTTTCAACATAAATCACCACTTTATATCAAATCATCTACATGATTTGATATAAAGAATAAAGATGCACAGTTTACGTTTCCTAGTATAACGCGGTTAAAAAACTTAATTCTATCAATTGCATTGGTGTAAACTTTGAAAATGAAAAAAATTCAAAGTTTGAAAAATTAACAGTAAAAAATTTGAATTTCGATTAATTTTCGAAATTGATATTTCGATTTAAGAACAAAAGTCCAAACAGAATATTTTAAGTCTTGCACCATTAATTTTACACAAATACATTGACGTAAAAGTTTGAGTTTAAAGATGCACCAATCATAACAGCAACGAAGCAAAATGGAGCGCTTAAGATCAAATCTTGATTCCAGAGTATTATCTATCAATTTCCAACCCCAGTCTTCTGGGTTCAGTTGATTGCCTAGCCATGTTTGAACTTGATAGTATACTCGATACAAGTGTTGAATAGCAGATGCCGATGTTGGAGGAAGACATGATAGTTGTACTTTTTTCTTGTTCCGCGTATTTTTTACAAAAGTTAAGTATCGGTGTTTATCAATACAAGTAATTTTTTTTGGAGCTCCATAAACCGCAAGAAGAAAGCGTATTCCTTCCATAATTATTGTTTGAGGTGTGGAATCAATTTCTGTAAATACTTTACCGCAATCAGTCAAATCGTTTTTTTCGAATAGTCAGTCAAATCGTTTTTTTCGAATAATTTAAATACTAACGTTTTGCCTCATCTGTACATTGTTGACGAAGTGTCGCAGCCGGTTATCGCATGTAAAAATAAAATATAGTTTTGGCATTTGGGATAAGCAGATAAACTTTTTGAAGAATATATTTCTGTTCGCTGTTGAGCCCTTCCAGGTTTCAGAAAATAAATAATTTTATCCATTAGAGTCCTTGCAGTAAGTAGGTAGTACTAAGAAATCAACATCTTCACCAACTACAATTGTTGTGTTTGTTGCATTAAATTTTTCTATTGCTGTTTCAATTATGAGGAAATCTGCGCCATTTTGAGCTTGTTTCACTGCAATATTCGCAGCTGTTAATTTGTCATTTAATATGAAAATGAAACGAGATTTATTACTAATGTTAGCGAAAAATTGTTGTTGATTCGCTGGAACTGTCATAAATTCATCAAAGATAATCTCGGAACCAGATGATGTTTTTGTAGTTCGACGACGTTGTTCTGCAGCTTTAATATTCTTTGTCGAGTCACTGTAGCCGTCAAATACTACCGTCACTGTAAGCCCTACTGTAAGCCCTGTAAGCCACTGTAAGACCTACGGACAATAAAATAGCCAGATGTTTTTCAAGGCCACGTGATAAATGTTTTCAGAATAGTATAATATATATAAAAGAGACACAAATAGGTATTTATACTTGTCTTAAGTGCCTGATTATGCATATACGTGGCTTATATGTGCATATCATGTATAACGTGACTCTTAGAATCGCGATATCTCAAGAATGGTAACTCTTAGGAAAAAAATGATGAAGACCATTTTTGTAGAGAATTTTAAGATCGACAACTTTGGTTTGAGGTTTTTTTTTGATAAAACTTACCGTTTTCGAGAAAAATCCAAAAAACCTCAAATTTTGACCTTTGACTCCGAATAACTTTTGTAGCACACATAGGATCGATGGTGATTTTTAAAACTTTATTTGTAATGGTAAACCCCAGCTCTCCATCAATATTCGGCTCTCCGGGAATTTTTGTTATTTTAAATGTCTATATTGACTATCAAGTGAATTGAATAAAATAAAGACAAAAATAATTTGTCGGGTTCACCGCAAAGCTTGCTTGTAACCCACATTGTTTGATTTTGCTCTCGGGGGTAAACGAACATTTTTGGAAGTTCCCACTCTCGAAATGAAGGTGCGTTCTCTGTACCCAATGAGAAGGATCGAGTTCTGTCAATCTGTTGGCTATAGATCTGCCTACGATGCCATGTTGTCACTGTTAATTTCTAATTATTTGTAGGAGGTTGCATCTCTGGGAAGTAAATATTGAATGTGAGCATGTGAGACAGAACTCCCATATCATAAGACCCTCATGATTCAGGTAATTGAGTTCTATGCTTTAAAAAAAATTCCCTCAAGTTCTTCATTGTGCTTATATTCTTGCTTTAATTATCGAAGAAGTTGGCGTATCCCTCGATGAGGCGTAGATTTACAGATAAACTCGCGTGTTGTCATTGAAATATGCTTGACATGCGTTACTATTAATAATCATACAATTGTAACACCATACTACCGTACTATCATACAACCACACCATATTATCATCATACCACAACACCATATCATAATACAGTTAGATCATCGTGCCATCAAACCATTAGCCCGTCTTACCGACATACCATTATACCATTACACCACCATATCATCACACCACCATAACATAATAATATCATACCAGCTTACCATCATACCATCACAAAATTGCACTATGTTACAATCGTACCTTGAAACAATCATATCTTTATACCATGAAAACCAAAACACCATCACACAAATATACTATGAAACCATCATACCATCAAACCATCTCACCATCACGATACTATCAAACCGCCATATCACCACTCACCACACCACCCTTCCATCCTACAATCAGCCAGTGTATCATGTTACCATATCATACCTTCATTTTATCATACCATCCTTCCTTTATACCATCATACCAATATACCATCCCAATAACAATCACAATCAAAATTACCATCACCATCATCATCACCATCCTAATCCCACTTTACGATCAACATCACCATCAAGATTACCATCACCGTTAAAAAATAATGGAACGCATGGTGATTTTTTTTTTTTACTTTGCAGTGAACATGCAAACATCAATTCAATTGGTGAAGTTTTAAAAATACCTCTTGTAAATGGCGTCTCACTGGGGAACATTGGTAAGAGGTAACATTTTCGATCACTATAACAACGCTATATTTCTTCTCGACTGCTACAAAGTATTCGTACAAAACGACGCAAAGAAAGCAATCGCCCGAGTCGATCAAGTAACATACTCTTCTTCTATATATAGAAGAAGATAGATTAAACCATCATGTCATCAAACCATCATACTATCAAACCATCATTCCGTTATACCATCACACAATTGTATGATGTTGATATTACACCTTCATATCATCATACCATCCTACCTGCATAGGGTAAATGTGGGTGAGATAGCGTAGCGGGTGAGATGGCACATTTAAAATTTCCCCCACTTATGCACTTCAATTTATATATTTGAGTATATATTTCGTTTCAGTTTGTCGAAATAATTCGAAGGTGCAAGGTCTCGCCGCGCTGTGATTGTTAATTATTAAATAAAAAGAGAAACAAACAATTTTTTTTTTTTTTTGTGAAAACTAATTTGACGCTCTCTTTGTGACACGTTTTTTTCGGTAAGTATTTGACAGTTAAATCTAGTTTATGTATTAAAATACGTGCAAGAGAGTATTTTAGTTTGTATTAGTACGAGAGGCAATGAACGAATAAGTGAATTTGGATAACATAAAAAAAAAGAATTTCGGGGAAAAGGGAGAAATGGCACTTTTCTGCGAAGGTGGTATGGTATATGTACCATTTCACCCTCCTTGCAATAGTTTGATTATTTACGGTTCGATCATTGCTTTTCTTTTTGTTTTAATTTGATGTGCGAAACGATTTTGTAAGAGATACTCCATAAAATAATTTTATAATAGAAATGCCAACGATATACAAAAGAAAGTTAAACTCAAATCGGAGTTTGTGGTCGGAAACTGACCTTAAATCTGCCATTGAAAATGTGAAATGCAAACTGATGTCCATTAATGCAGCTGCAAAGCATTATAAAGTACCGCCTGGTACATTAAGAAGGCATCTTAAAACCCAGTGTTTTAAAAAACTTTCATTAGGATCTTTCTCCTGCTTGGGCGATGAAATTGAATTAAAAATGGTAACCCACATAAAAAAATTGCAGGCTTGTGGGTTCGCCCCAACGCAAGCGGAAGTTTGTCGAATGGCGTACGGGATTGCCGATCAGTATAAAATGGAACATCCATTTTGCCATGATAAGAAGAAAGCTGGGAAAGGATGGTTTGAACTATTTATGAAACGCCAGCCAACTTTAACCTTGAGGAAATCAGAAGCAGTTTCGCTAGCTCGTGCAGTTGGAATGAACCGAGACGAGGTTAAAGGGTACTTTAATTTATTGGATAATGTTCTGACAGAAAATGACCTGATGGGCAAACCTCGGAATATCTTTAACATGGACGAAACTGGTTGCCAATTAAATAATCGTGCAGAGCTGGTAGTCGCAGAAAAATGGTCAAAAAACGTAGCAGCAATTACTTCGGCTGAAAAGGGTGAGATAATAACAGTAATCGCTTGCTGTAATGCAGAAGGAAGCTTTTTACCCCCGGCGTGTGTCTTTAAAGGTTTGTTTCATGTCCTATAGTTTTTATTATACCTATGTATGTACATCGATTTCTTTTTTGTTTTGCAGGTAAAAGGAAGAAACAAGAGTTTGAGGATGGTATGCCTCCGGGGTCGTACGTGTACAATGTACATGGGTGAAAAATCGGCTTACGTAACTAGCGACATATTTTTCAATTGGTTAAAAAACCACTTTACACCCAGAAAACCACAAGGGAAAATTCTATTAATTTTAGATGGGCACTCCTCTCATTGTAGCAATGCCGAAATGTTAGAGTTCGCTGCAGAAAATGAGATTATTTTACTTTGCCTCCCGCCGCATACTACTCAGTTTCTACAGCCGTTGGATAGAGCTTTTTTCAAACCATTCAAATCTTATTATTATTCTGCGTGTAATCTCTTTATAAGAAACAATCCCACAAGAAAAATTACTCGCCTGCAGTTTGAAAAGCTCCTTTCAGATGCGTGGAATGGCTCAGCGATAACCAATAATGGAATATCGGCGTTTGCAGCATGTGGCATATGCCCATTCAATCCGGGTGCTATTCCTAGTTACGCGTTTCTAGAGATTAATGGAGAACAGGAGATTGCAAATGTTGAAACGACCCCTCCGAGACAAAATGCACAAGTAATAATAAGTCTTACAACTTTAACTATACCTAACTTTTATATTTTTCTCATTACTACAGGTGGAAGTACATTCGTTAATTGAAGCCCCTCAATCTAACAATCTTACTCCTGGAAAGATGTTTGACATTATCTCACCAATACCATCTACCTCTAAACCTTCGAGAGTAAATCCCAGAAAACAAACGGCTCGTGTCTTGACATCTATAGAAAATGTATCGAACCAAAAACTAAAGTCGGCAAAGCGAAATGCAGGGCCAAGAAGAACAACAAAGAAAGAGCGTACGATAAAACTGGTTCCAAAAGCGTTAAACGTATCATCATCTACAGACGACAACGTATCGCTACACGACGAATCTTCTGGTCCAGAGGATTTTGGAGAAAACAACTGCGCAGGATGCGGTGAAGATTACATTGTTACCACCAAAAGGGATGACTGGGTACAGTGCATTCTTTGCCAACAATGGTCGCACGATACGTGCACAGCGTATGCAGTTACATGTAATAAATGTGGCAACGAAAACATAAAGAAAATGTAAAGTGCCATATCACCCACGGTTGAAGGGGATATGGTACTTTTGACTAATTTTTTATTTTTTATTTAAAAATGTGAATTTATAAATTTATTTTATTTTATGCCTTAAATTTTAATGCTAAATTGAATAAAGTTTATTTTTGTTTTTACTTCGTTAGAAAAGCTCTTTTATTTTTGAAAATATTGACGAAACAAAAAAGGTATACCATCTCCCCCCCCCCCATTTACCCTACCATTAAACCATCACCATCATCATCACCATCACAAACACAATCACCATCACAATTAAAATTACCATCATCATCAAAATTATCAACCTCATCAAACTCATCATCAACATTACCATCAACACCATCACCGTTAAAAAAATAATCATACACGTGTCGATTTATTTTTAATTTTGCACAAAATATCCAAAAATAAGCTCAATCGATGAAGTTTTCAAAATCCCCCTTGTAAATGGTACCTCACAGGGGGCATAAGGAAGGGGTACCAATTTTTGAAAACTAACCCGCCTATGTTTTTTCTCGACTGCTAAAAAGTATTCGTGCAAAATTTGGAAACAATCGCTTGAGTGGACCAAGAGCTTTTGTGGAACATACTACAAACATACATACATACTTTTCTTCTTTATATATATAGATGGTTCCTGTTATTAGACGTTGTATAAATTTTAGATTGTTGAAGTATTTTTGCGGCTAAATATATTGATAAACAATTTAGCAAGCACAGCATATAAGAAATATGTGTGTCACATTTTACAGGTAAAAGGTAACCATCTTAAAAATTTTTTGTAATGTTTTGTATTTGTTCTAAACTTTCTCATTGCTCTATAATCCTTATAAATAATACTGTTGAGCAATAATTAATGTGTGATAAGAGTTCCTAATAAATAATTCAGTATGTACTGCACCAATTTGGTATTTTGTCCTGTATTCTCGTTAGAAAACCAAACGTTTTATTGAGTTTTTTTTCGCACCAAATATAATTCAATATATCGCGGTAATACCAAATTGTTCCCACTAATATTTTCGTTTGGTCCATCTACAGAACTAATGTAATGTGAATATTCACTTAGATCAATTAAATTTATAATGTTTTAGACAATTTTCAAATAACATATTTTATATTTCGATAATTACTTGTATAATATCATCGTAATTAGCAGTTACTTATGTAAATTTAAAACATTTGTTTACTAATGGTAAACAGCTAAAGACAGAAAAATCACTTAACAAGAATGAACTTTTTCGTGCGCACACCATAATAACAAAAACAAAATTTTACAATTTTTGTAATTAACGAAATAAAAAATACAAAGTAAGCTAAACAAACATTGTATCATTAAATAAATTACTTTTGGTTCCTTCATTAATTTGACAAAAGCGTAGTTAAATATATAAATGCTTGGCAAAAATTCAAAATGTAGAAACTGGTGTTATTTTCATTTGATAGTGTACCCAAAAAAAACTCTAAATAATTTATAGAAATGTTTATTTATAGTATACCGCTTACATACTCATGTCGTTTTCGATTGGGTAATGGGTAATAAAAGCAACTGTAACTCGATTCCGCTTGAAAAAATTTCAGCGGGCTCTTTCTCATTCCACTGGAAAAATTACAACACAATAAATTTAGCTATTCTGTAACGTGATTTGAACGAAATTTTTAATTATATTTGTATAAAATTTTCGACGAAAAAATATGATGGCATTTTTGTATAGTAAATTGATTTTTATTAATTTTTTATGTGAAAAGTGTATTTTCGAATTAATACAACAATAAATCGTTTGATATGCGTTCATTTCTTACCGAAATTATATAAAAAATTATTGGCTAGAAAAACATGGCACTAACACTATTTTTTGTGTACATCATAAATTTTAATAACTAAAAAATTGCTCCCTTTTGTTTGGAGTGCATTATTTTTAGTATGTAAAAAAAATATTCAGTAGCTATGAAAAATATCGAGGATCTACATATCTATGTAAATCTAACTTGCGGAACGCTTAAGAATCGATCATTTTTTTTCAAATGTCACTCATGTGAATTCGAAACTATGGAAAATGCTTTGGGTTCTTCGCACTCGTTGCATTTTCGTCGTTGGGATAGATTCACATTCGTGACATTTGATAAAATTATTAATACTAAGAGTACCACTCATATTTATATTAGTTATGATAATACCATACCGTTTATTGTTATTTTCTTGGAACTGTTGTAATTTTTAAGAGATAATGATGAAATGATTTCTCCAAAATGATTTTTGATGTGAAAACATCTTTAGCGGTAGCGTAGGACTAACTAAAAAATTGTATAGAAATCATGTTACGGAAATAAATATCCCTGAATAATAATATTACATGTATGTACGTGTGAACATCGACTAGAAAAAAATAAATAAAACCAAAACCAACGTCTACAGGCCTGACTTAGTAATGACGCACACCGATACCCTCTTATATTTACTACCTTATAGTTGAAAGTTTTGATGCGAAAATTCGTTTGTTTTATTATCGTTGGTTTTGACAAAACCCAAAAATCAACACAAAATCTTCGCATACACACACATGCAATATAGTATAACCATAGACATTCATAATAGATCTCTCATTTGACTAAAAACAGAAAATAAAAACAAAAATTTTCCAATCAAATATTATCGGTGTATTGCATATACGTATTATATTTGCAACGCATTCTAAAATTATTGCCTTATAAAATACACCACACATTACACAACGATACATTGGAATTATCAGAAGTTTTTGTTTTTTTCCTTTAGTTACTATGAAATGAGAAATCTAGTATGAATGTCTATGGTATAACATCATCCGGTATTTCAAAACCGTCGTGAGTCGAAAACGAAAAAAATTAATAAAACGGCCTACTTTATTTTATTTTGTTGTAAAAATATCTACTATCAGGGTTGCCACTTTTACATAAAAAATACGGAGTAGATGTGGCTTAAAGTAAATTAACTTTTTTTGGAGTAAATCCTGCCTTAGTAAAACAAAATGCTCTTATTTCAGAATATTTATTATAAATAAATAATAGATTTTAATATAAATAATTCAATTTATTTTAATTAAAAAGTGTAAGTGTAACATATTTTGATATTCATAATCATAATGTTACACGAAAGGAACATAAAATCACATAAAAAATTTGAGAGTATGCATTACGTTGCAGTTTTATTTCAGTTGATATTTTCCATCGATATACTTGAATTTGTCTGAAAATTTTAGAAGTTCTGGTGTATCACTTGTTCCCAACAAGCTTTGTATGGTTTCAAAAGTTCTTTAGTAAACATAAGATTTTCGACAGTTGACGTATTTAGGTTAGTTTTAATTACATTTAAATTTTGAAAATTCCATTCTGCTGATGCAGTACTATGAGGTAGGGAACATATATAGATTGGCATGTATTTTGAAATGTCGTTAAAAATAGGCTCTTCCAAGACATCCTTGTAAAGTTTCAATTCAATCTAGAATTTGGTGAAATCCCCCGAAAATTTTGCAGCACTCTCAAAATTGCCAATCAATCTGCGAAATTGATTATTTAAAGTTTCTAAGCCAAAATCGTGAAATGGAAAATTGAGTATTAAAGGCATGATGAACGGAAGGCTTCCTGTTACAATCTCATTAATATTTAAGTACATATTTCAATTATTTCAATTTTTCGTCATTAAAATCAACCCTCTATTTGATTAGGGCCGCAATTTAAATATAAAACTATATTAATTTTAGCGCTTTGACTTTTTGTTCTTCCAATCCTTCTGAAATTAGGAAATTTTGAAACCTAATCCCAAAATGCATTGCCGTTGGTGTAAAATAAAATTCTAGATCTTTAGTATTTGTTTCAATTAGTTCGCCCACATTTTAAATCTTTAGCCAATTGCGAATCATGGTAAGTTGTTTGAAGTAGTTTCGGTAAAGAATCCATTTGTAAAAATGGTAAGTCGTACTGCACGTAGTACATTACGCAACCAAATTCAGTTGGCTTTTTGCGGTGACTGGTTGAATTAACAACAGATTGAAAGCTCTGTTCAGTGGTTGCTGTTACATTTTGAATTTACAGATTTGTTGCGTTTAACGCATCGTTTGATGTCATCTTAGATGCGTTTCATTGTTCACTAAAAGGGGTAAATTTTATAACTTATGAAGTTCGCCATGAATATGAAACGTAAATATTTCCTTAAAAATAGGCACGGTCAGTCAAGGCATATATTTTTATTATGTTATATTTGTTTTGTTATTTACATGTTACTATGTCATATAATTAAATTTAGGGTTAACATGTTAGGTGTTTCTAATAATTTGATCATTATTGAGTCAAAATTAATCATTTATATTTCGGCATTAAAAATGTAGCAGATTTACATAAGTGGCCACTTAATTTTGAAATTTTGAAAATTGTAGCACATCTGCTCCATTTGTAGTAAAGTGGCAACCCTGTCTACTATATATTGCTGCATCAGCAAGTATTTTTAATAGATGTCTCCAGCTCCACTCACAACACAGTTTAGTTTAAACCTTTAAACAGCAAAGTGGTTTAAAACAAATTAAAAAAAAACAATTTTAGTGAACAGTAAATAAACAAATAGTAGTGTGAACAACAGAAAATAAATAATTATAATAGCAATAGTTTACAATACGGTAATATAAATATTGTTACTTTACAGTTTGAAACAAAAATATTTTAACTTTACAGTTTGAAACAAAAATACTGTAACTTTCAAATCAAATAAAAAATATAAAAAATCGTACCATAATTAGTAAGTGCAAGTGACAAACGCCTCCGGGGCGATGCCTTTAAGGCAACTGTCATCCAATATAGTACAGGCCACACAAATTAGGCACAAATATAAAAAAATCAAAATGTTATTAAAACAGAGAAACAAACAACAAAAAAACAACGGGCGAGCTCATGCTAAACTCGCAAAAGAATTATGTGAAAACCTGCAACTACTGAAGCCTCTTCGATGGGCCTGAGAACTGTTCGCTCAGTATTTAAATTACGATACAATTTTGGGTTAAAAAGTAATTAATCACTAATTTCCTGTATGAAGGTCTTGATAAGAAAAGATCGGTTGCATCAATTTTTGTGGATTTAACTAAAGCCTTTGATATGGTTAACCACAAGGTATTATTACAAAAATTACTACATGCTGGTTTTCGTGGAGTAACTTGGCAATGGCTTAGCTCATATTTATGTAATAGAACTCAAGTGGTTAAGATTGGTGATGTTTTGAGTGAATGTAAAATTATCAATGATGGTGTTCCACAAGGTTCTGTTTTAGGCCCCATGCTTTTTTTGATCTACTTAAACTCAATTTTTTATTTGAAGCTTTCTGCAAAGTTGATAGCTTTTGCGGATGATCTACTGTTTCTATATAATGATCGTTTGGAAAGTACGAATATTCAGTCTATGAACTCTGACCTATGTAGTCTTAGAAAATGGTGTCTTGCTCATACCATGTTTCTGAGCACAAAAACTAAGGGTATGTTTTTTAAACTTAATAATGAAATTGTTGTTCAACCAGATATCATTTACCATGATATAAAGTGTGATAACATAACTTGTTGCGCGGGTTGTTTTAATATTGAATTCGTATCAAAATTCAAGTACCTTGGCCTGACTATGGATGCTTCTATGCGTTGGCTGCCCCATATTGATCAGTTGCGTATCTATTTGTATGCTGTAATTCGAAAATTTTATATTTTACGTTCAGCCTGTCCTTTAGCAGTTCTAAGAATTATTTATTTTGCGCTAGTTGAATCAAGATTGTCCTATGGTTTAATATGCTGGGGAGGAACTTATAATACTAGAATTTACCCACTTGTTATTGGTCAGAAACATGTTATTCGGATTATGCTCAATTCAACAAGGCTATCGGCTTCGTGGCCTTTATTTGAGTTTTTGGAAATTTTCCCCATTAGACATCTATTTGTGTACAAAGTAATGAAACCATTTTTTTCTATTAAGGACACTCAGTCTCATGTTACAGTCAAGTACAACTTGAGAAATAAGCAGTACATGCGGCTAGAAAAATTTACAACAACAAACTACCAAACCTCGTTTCAAATATTGGCTCCAAAAATTTTCAATAGCCTACCAGATGATTTAAAAGGCACTCATAAATTCAATATATTTAAGCTAGGACTGAAATCGTTTTTGTTCAAGTCCTCGAGTGTGAATGATTTGTTGCATTTTCAAGTCTAGCATGTAATTATGTACATATATTATCTTTATCTTGTAATTTTCTGCTTTATTAATGTTAGTTTTTCTTTTTTCCTTTAAATATTAATGTTGTAAATATATTAAATTGTTATCAGTCGACACTGGATTTTAAAAAATCCACAGATTGTATTATAATAAATAAATAAAATAAATAAATAAATAAGTTATTTTATTTTGGATTTGGAGGACGACCCTTACCGACACTAATTGTTTAATTGAAATTTATAACCGACTTATTTCAGTATAGCGATGGCTTGGTGAGCTTGAGCATAGTACAGTTCTGTTAAGTTAATCATCTAAACCTACCCTGAACGCTTTAAAATTCACCATTACTCATACAAGACAATTGTTGAAGATTCCATATTTAAACCTTTGTGAATGGTCACGGCAAATTAGGGGCCCTATAGTGATTTCCACCGCGAAAGAATTTCTTTACGATATCGTCAATTTGGGATCACAATACACGACTCTTTTTGGCCATCTATTCAATAGCGAGAAAAATTCCGCCAACAAAAATAAGGCGAACAATTTTCCGATTGATTTATTGTTTGGGATTGTGACAAGTTTTTGCATCTAATCTAAATTAAAATCAAAACTAGTCCCAAAATACTGCCGCGTACACTGACAAACGTCATTATATAAATGCGTTTGCAGCCTTTTCGATAGCGGAATTCATAATAAGTAAGTTGAAGCGGGTCGGATAGAAAATGATAGAGGTTCTGGTGAACAAAGCAAAGTGGCATCGCTGATTTGAACTAAATGAAATATGGCGGATTGCACTGAAAAGCACTATTTTGAATAAAAGTGCAATTTTGACTGTAAAATCATAGCAGCTGGAAACACGGTAACATGTCTCCCTGCGGCTTCTTCCTTGCGCGTATCTTTAGAAAATGGCGTTCGAATCTGTTTACCACTCTTATACTTATTGTTTCCAATATGCCCCACATAACCAAACTCAGCAACAGCATAAGCAATACTAAACATAGTATACCGATTAAACAATTTCAAAATTATTATTTTATTATGTATCCACGTATGCATGATAAACCAATTTAAGTAGGTATGATCAAGCGCATGTATTGCTATCTCTTTCACTAAAAAATTCTGTCATTTGGTGCTTTTTTCTTGATATACTTTTTTTTATAAACACTAGTTCATAGCAAACAAAAACAAATCGAATTGTTTTGCGGTGAGAATACAACTTTCACAAAATATGCCATGGGAAATTTTACGAAAAAGCGATTATTACAGCAATAGTATTTAGATTGCCATGCAAAATACAAACAACAACACGTTATTGTACGCGTATACATATAACAACACCGCCCCGGTGGCACAGTTGTTAGCATGCTTGCTTTAAGCCCCGGAGGTCCCGGGTTCGATTCCCGGCGGGTGATGAAAAATCACGGCTGGTTAATGTAGGATCAATGAATTAATCACTCATTATCCATTAAAATACTGATTACGAAACTTCAATATGAAGCGGCCAAATCTCTCCATGGGATGTAGCGCCAGCGAAAAAAAACACGTTATTATAGCGGTAGTTTTACAATTTTCACCATGGCAACGCGATAGTTTTACAATTTTCACCATAGCAACGCGATAGTTTTACAATTTTCACCATAGCAACAAGAAAATCCTAAACAATTATCTCTAATTTGTAATTGTATTTCAATTTTTCTTATTATGATTGAATTTTTTATACACACATCAAAGGAAAAGCCGTGTAAACAAAAGTTTGTCAAATAATTTGCATACAACATGACACAAATGGATGAATTGTGATTCAATCGCTGACGGGAAAGTTGTATTCTCTTACTAAATACAACACGTGCTGAAATTAATGATCTATAATTTTTTACTCGTTAAAACCGACGCAGATAATTCAACTCGTGCTGCGCACTCGTTGAATTTTCAGCGCGGTTTTAACTCGTAAAAAATTATCGATAATAATTGAGCACTAGTTGTATTACGAATGATAGTTTTTGTGAAAATTTTGTGAAAACAACGAAGCCTTGTGATTTTATCGCACCGAATGACGATATGTGCAAGAAAAGACGAATTCGAAACAGCTGTCAATCATACCTTATTCAATTGGTTTATCATGCAACGTATGTATAAGTATCATTTTCACAGCTCGCTCAGATGTGTGATATTTAATATTTAAAGTATGGGTTTCAGTTTTTTTGAATCACTTACACTACACATGCATACTTTTTGTGCCTTTTCATTTTAATTTGACGGAAATTGTAATTCGAATTACATCGTATGCAAGTTCGGTGCATTTTATGTTCGTTTTTCTCGTATTTAATTTGCAATTTCGGTCGTACCGGATTTTCCGTTCTGTTTTTTACATGAAATTTTTGACTTACCCCCGCTAAAGATGTTTTCACATCAAAAACTGGCCAATAGTGAGAATCTAGAGAAACAAATTGAACAGTTAAATAAACATGTCGACCAAATAAACTCATATGTTAATCAATTATGTGATTATAGTGAAATTGTAGTTAAAAGAAACAGTAAACTAAATGCACTGGTTTCTAGCTATGAAGTAAATGAAAATGTCGAGCTAGATAGCGATATTGAGAACCCTGAGATGGACTACGCAAATGAAGAAGATAGCGCGGAATTTCCTTTCATTGAAGTGAGGAAAAAAGGAAAGAAGCGTAAAATAATTACAAATAATAAAATTGATAATGTTAATCTAAATATAAACAAAAATATAAGTACATCAAATACAAGTGATAACTCTACAAATAAAACTATAATAAATAATAACTTTATAAACTCAAATAAAAAATGTGATAATAACAATGATAATGTAAAAAATCTCAAGAGTTCTGCAACAATCAATAATATAAACAACATAAGTGATGCAGCTGCAGGCAGCAATAATAAAACAGAAAAAATTCCGCCGATTGTGGCTTATAACATAACAACAAAGCAAATAATACAAAAACTAAGCGATGCAGTTGGGAACAATAATTTATCGCTAAAAAAAAAAATAACTACGTTACACACGTAATCACTACCAGCATGGATTATTCCTGAAAGCTTTGGAAATAGTTAAAAACGAAAAAATGAACTTCTACACACTTACGCTAAAATCGCAGAAAAAACACACGGTGCTCCTGAAGGGAATCGATGGCAGCTACACTGAGGATGACGTCATGGATGAACTTAAGGATTTAAAAGTAAGTCACCATATAGACAAAATCTCCAAATATCAAACGAGAAAATCAGTTAGGGACAATCGATAACTCTAGCTTCTGCAGCTATCACCTGACACTGACTTAGCGTTATTCACTAACATAAAATACATGCTGCACCAATCGGTATCTTTCTAAAAATTAATCAAGACAAAGACAATCCAGTGCAGAAATTGCCAGCGATACGGGCACGCGGCAGTAAACTACAACATGACATATAGATGCGAAAAATACGCGGGAGAACATCTGCCAGGAGGCTGTCCAAAGCAAGATAAATCAGTTGAACCATACTGCATGAACTCTAAATCTACCGGACATCCTACTAACTATAGGCAATGCCCCAAATATCGGGAGTTAGTCCAAAGAAGGGAAATGGTTCGGTTAGCTCAAGAAGATCAAAGAATTGCGAAAAAAAACAAATGTTTAATGGTTACTCTAAACCAGGTTTATCGTATTCAGGGGCATTAGCATCTAGCCAAAGGATTTCTCCTCCAAATCACAATAGAAATGCCGGAGAATCAATTGATAGGAATCTCAACGCAAATCAGAAAAAGGCGTCAGGATGGTACCAGGAATGTAGTGATTTATTTGGGGTGGATTTTGCTACCACTTTAAGACAGTTCTATGATTTCACACCAGCATATAATGCAATTAGAGATCCTATACACAAAAAAAATATCAATTAACAATGTGTACTCTAATTTTGGATTAATTAATTAATTAATTCGTGTAAGTTCTAATATGCAACCGATCACAATAGATCATTTTAATGTGTTTTACAGATAACACGTAGAAGTATATTAGTATTTACGAACAATTATTTATCACCCCATACACTGATAGACAGGTTTTCAGTATTAATAATTATTTAATTTATTTGATGTTACTAATTGATTAATTCAAAATTAGAATAAAAATTGTTAATTGATAAATTTGCTTACACAGGAATAGAGCTGTGTGAATGTGACGAAGAAAAATTGTAAGAGAGTTTAGCTGTATTAGTATAATTCGCTAGTACAGCCGGCACAGTACATTCTGTATATATGTAAATTGTGGTACAATCAGTCCAGTCGCCGCGGCCTGATGAGAGGATTGATTTTTGCAAAAAATCATAAAATCATCAGTTCTCTTACAATCTTTCGGAAATAGTAACATCAAATAAATTAAATAAGATTATCATTAAAATATCATTATTCCAGTTTTTTGCAAATCTTACTAACACATAAACTCACACAACTTGTTGCTTAACGATATTCAGCTAAATATAAGCTCGCTTGCCAGTCGTAAGAAACAGCACGAATTGGAGATGTTTCTCCAAAAATAAAATCCACACATTGCAATTGAAACAAACTTAAAATGAGCAGCAAATTAAACCAACCCTTTAATAAAATAAAATAGTATTAAAATAGCTGAAAGATGCATTATCATAAACCACTGAGGACATCCAGGCAACTAATCTACAACACCGTAACACGGTGCGTAGCATTCTCCAACTCTTCTATATATAAGATTACGCCCATCTAGTTTCCATAATTGGATTCTGGTCTCATCTGAAAAGAGAACAGTGGCCCTTTGATCAGTTCCCCAATTTCCATGAGTATGAGCAAATTCTAAATGGCTGGATTTGTGGCGGCAAAGAAGCCGTGAAATTTTTACGGGCCGTTTTGGGGTTAGGTTCACTTCTTTTAATCCGCGTCTATCTGTTCTGGCACTAATATTCACTTGGCGCGCACTCAGTAACTCATTTTTGAATTGAGTGGAAGTACGCTTTCCATCACTTAACGAATTCATTTTTAAAAATCGGTCGTCATGCTCGGTTGTGCACCTTTTACATCATTGTCCGGGCTTTCTTTTATACTCTACGGTCTTACGATATCGCTTAAGTATTCGAGAAACCGTAGACTGGTTCATTGCTAGTTTTCGTGCGATTTGTACTTGAGTATAATCTTCCTGAAACAATGTGACGACTTTAATCGCTTCCAGCTCATGAAAGGATGCGATATTACAATGGATCTTTATATAATGTGTTTGCTTTAGAACACATTTACAAGAACTAGAAGTACTGTATTTACAAATAATTGATATGCAATGGAACAAAAGCCGATCGTTGCGTTTGATTTCAAACACAATGCACTCTTAATTAAGCATTTTTGAAAAATTTAATTGATTGGCTAGTAAACTTTATTCAAGGCGGTTTTTGATAAAAATATAAATGTGCTTTCAATTGACACTAGTAGTATTAAAATTGACCAGCGGGATTTTTTTTTATTATAAAAAAACAAAATATGCGTTAATTTTGTCCACGAGTGTATACCGGGTGATTTTTTTAACCTGTTACACTTAAATATCTCGGAAATAAGCACTCTACGAAAAAAATGGTAGAGATCAAAATTTAATTATTCCGCGGGGGAAATACATTAGTGTTAAAATAAGAATCCCCTCCCCCTCCTTGTAGGTGGGACGGGGGGTAACTTTGAAACTAAGATAGGAACCTCTATTTTTTATTGCAGATTCGGATTCTTCGGTTAAAAATACGTAGGATTTCGCTGAAACATTTTTTTTCATTCATGATAGATGGCGCTGTAATTGATGATATTCAATTTTTTTTTATTTCTCCTACTGAGAACCTACGCAAACGATTCTGCACTAAAAATACAATGGTTTCGTTGTAAATACACGAAGTTAGTCTTAAACAATTTGTATTTCTTAAATTTTAATTACTCAAAAATGGCTTGTCATTATCGTAGCCCAGGGACATGTTTTTAAATCGGCTTTTAAATTAATGAAATTGTTTTTATTTTGTTTTAAAAATACCGATTCAGTCCGAACGTTATTTCAAAAACAGCAATACCTGTGTCAATCTATCAATACTACTTCAGAATGGTGTATCTAACTGTACAAGAGAAAATTGAAATGATTCTGGTTTATGGAGAAGCTAGGATAGGATTCGGTTGCGTGCGTCATTTCAGCGTATTGCCAAACAATTTATCACTGATGGAAGTGTTCAACCGAAAAAAAAGGACTCATCCAGCAACAGTCACCGAAGAAAATAATGAAATTGATGTATTGGCTGGAAAATTTTAAAACGTCATAAGTATCATCCATATCAAATATCTCTACACCAAGATCTTCATGGCGTTGATTTTCAAAATGTGTGGGGCTATCTCAAAGACCAAGTTTACAAACAAAAACCAACAACACGTGAGCATATGATTGAGTGAATCAGAAATGCTTGTGCTGAAATTCAAGCAGACACACTTCTCAGTTGTATGCAGTCATTTGAAATGTGGATTAATAAATGCATTGAATTTTAAGCACTACGTGACTCATGTAAATCAAGTACCTTTTTCCAAGTTATTCGAAATTTGCAAAATGAATAAATTCTTTAAGACTAACTTCGTGTATTTACAACGAAACCATGGTATTTTTATTGCAGACGTATTGCCGAATCGTTTGCGTAGGTTCTCAGTAGGAGAAATAAAAAAAAATTGAATATCATCAATTACAGCGCCATCTATCATGAATCGAAAAAAATGTTTCAGTGAAATCCTACGTATTTTTAGCCGTAGAATCCGAATCTGCAATAAAAAATAAGAGTTCCAATTTTAGTTTCAATGCTACGCCCGCACCACCTACAAGGAGGGGGTGGGATACTAATTTTAACACTAATGTATTTCCCCCGCGGAATAATTAAATTTTGATCTCTACCATTTTTTGCGTAGATTGCTTATTTTCCGAGATATTTGAGTGTATCAGGTTAAAAAAATCACCCGGTATACCGTAGTAATCAAAGTAAAATATTTGGTCTGCTACATAAAAAAATAAACAAAAATAATTTGAAAGACAAAATCGAAAAGCTTTGAGCAGAATCGAACCCTTTGCCACGCGTTCTATAGTCCCCGTAGCTAAATATAGTTATAATTAAATCCACTCCAACCACATTATATCGTATTGATAATTACATATAGTTTGTTTCCTGTATTCATATAAATATGATAAGATTACCATCCGCGTGAGAGATACAAATGTTTGGCTGCAACGTACGACCAGAATTACAAAATTTAAATTATTTGATAATTTATTGTTGATAAGTTGAGTTCGATGTCATTTGGTCCACTGCCAGCGGGAACAGAATGTTAAATTTTGTAATAAGCACACATATTATGAGAACGATACAGTTAGTAAATGGTGAAGGCAAAACAAATATCGACACCACCCGATCATAAGACCGCACAATAATCAACCGGATGAACCATAAAGCAGCAATAGCGAACAAAATTACCTACCTTCCCCTGAACATAATGTATGTGTTTCATCCATTCAAAAGTTCCTGGTGAACCCAACCAAATGATTTGTTTACGAATTTGTGTAAACAACATTCAGGAGTATAGCTGAAGATAACTCATCACAACGTTAAAACTGTTGTTAATCAGTTTATAAGCTTCTTAGGATAATGCTTACTTTTTTATGTAGAAAGAATCAATAAACAAAGAAAACAAATTTCAAACAATTTTCCAAATCCTAAAAAATTAAGACTGCTTAACAGCAAACCGAAAATTATATGAAAACCTTATAAATTTATTTACCTTTTTCTAGTTTACCTGTTTGGATTTGTTTCAATACCAATAAAATTTAAAGAAAAAAATCAAAACAGATTTCTTGTGTCTTTTTGTTTTTTTTTTTTCTTTTTTCAAGTTGTTTTTACTTTCAATAACAGATTTTTATTTGGTGTGGTTCTAAATTTGTTCACTGCTAGATAAATATCTTTACCAAAACGCAAACCTTCTTCCACCTTTGGCATCAAAAGTTATAAAACATTTGTGTCATCAGATTAATACCTAATCGATGAAATATTTACGTAAAAGTTACGAAAACTATTAAATTCTACATTTCATTAAAACAGAAAAATTTTATCCTGCGCTTTAAAAATTCAAGTGAAAAATACATTGTTCAAAATCAACAACAACATTGAAAAAGAGAAAAGAAACAAAATACAAACATTTTTTTTTTTTTTCGTTTTTTAAGGAAACATTGGTTTTTTATTATCTATCGCCCCACATAAGGAGAAAAACAAAATATTTTTTTTTTTAACTCTGCAGTGAATTAAATTGTGATGGTTTTCGCAATTATCTGAAATGGATTGTGACATTTTCACGAAATTGTTAAATTTATTGCCAGATGGTGGTTAATCATTAACTTTTTCTACAATGTTGGTTTCCTCATCAACGGCAATTCCTTGGGAAATAGATGAAGAGGGCAGCGGTGATTGAGTGCGTCAAGCAAGAGGAATGGAGTCTTCAATTAGTTTTAGTTTATTAATATTTACTGTGTTGTTTACAATAACTTTATAAAAAAAAAATAGTGAAAAAATCAAATAAATTAAGATTAAAATGTTAAATGATTAAAAAAAATAGTTTTGCATTTGCATTAACTGCTAAAATAGATTAGGATTCATTTTTTGATAGCGAATTTAGCGACCCATATGATGAAAATTACAAAATATGTAACCCGTAAGATCGAAAACAGGGTTTGTAAACTAAATGATGCTTAGGTTTAATCGCCTAAAAGTAAATATATTGGTATGCCGCATAACCAACCTAAACTGACCGTGGATAAGCAACTTTTGATTACCTTGTTTTGACAATACAAATCGGCTGTCAAATGGAAATATAATAAATAACAATTTGGGTCAACACATCAACAAAATGGATATAATATAAGCTTATTAGGTGAGTTAATTTATTAGTTACAAATTTTAATTTTGTTATTTCATTTTAGGATACATAATATATAGAAGACATACCAACTCAACAGAATGAATAAAAAATAATTTATGTCATTTTTAGAACAACCGTAATATTTGGAATGAATGAAAAGACACTCTAAACGCTCTAAACATAGGTTCCGTTTCGTTCCGGCGTTTAAGTTAAATATTTCAAAATGTATGAACATTGTCTCAATGTTAAGTTCAGAGACTTAACGAACCGAACGAGTTGATGAAATTTCAATAAAAACGTATACCTCAAGCTGTAAGGCTTCCATGATCCATATTAATACTCGGCCGCTACTAGGTTAATAATATTGTGTTTTCACTATTGAATTGCCAATTATCGATCGAGAGTGATCGATTTTTTTTGCTGTTGGTAAGGAAATTTAAAAAAAAAAAATAGGTAATTGGGTGGAGTGTGTGGTCTATTGTTTGGAATGATATAAAAGCATGAAAAAAAATTTTGACGGGAGAATTGATTGTGGTTATTTAAAAAAAATAAAAAATGGATAATTATTTTTTTTTTGACGTGATAGTGAGTTTAAAAAAAATGTATATGTTTGATTTGATTTCTTTAAAATAAGATGAATAAAAAAATAATCAAATTATAACAAGTCAAACTAATTCTATAATATTTATATGAATATAGTTTAAAATAATTAAGAAGTACTTTCTTAAAACGAAACATATGTTTCTGCCATTTTGTCAAAAATATTGTATTTTATAAATTAAATAAAATTTACAATAAATAAAAATTCTAAATTAAAATGCCACGATAGTGAAATGGACAAAATAAAAAAAAATGTAAGTATCGTTTGCTTTAGTAATTATGAAAAAAAACTGTATCAAATCTAATAAAAACAGAAATAGTGTATTTCGGACAATTAATTAAAAATAATAAATTGTTCGTTACAAAGCAGATAACCGGCGCTCGCCGCCTGACTTCGCTTCTCTGCGTCACGTTAAATTTTTGTAACCAGATAAATCGCGCCAATTTGACATTTGTGTTTGTTAATTACATACATTTGGTTTGAGATTCTCATGAGACTGAATAATATTAAATGATGAATATTTTTACAACTATTAATAATCGCAATAATGCGCTTGCATTAATGAAAATGGTATTAGTGGTGTGTACTATTATTCAGAGCATATTAAAGATCGTGGAGAATAATAAAGAAAAAAACGTTAAAATAAATTCGCGTAGATGTTGGGTCCGACCAACATTTCGGGATATAACGAGGTATGTGGCGCATAATTTGTATTTTGCAGATATTTTTATTAAAATTCTGCATTATTTTTAGGAAAGGCTAATTTACTACTATACGTTCAAAACCATAAAAAATGTGGATTGTGAGCATTTCTTAACTCACAGTCAAATGTCGCGGCAGAGATATTATTATTTATGCTCAATTCTTCGAAATAAATTACATAAAACATCAATTAAACCAGAAATACAATTTGAATGCTGACTTGCGATTACTCTAAGATATGTATCATACTTAAATAATCAAATATATCATCTAAAACTATCAACTATGGAATTTTAAGTTTGTAAATCCATAGTTCGTGAGATCGTCTTAGAAATGTGCGATATCATTTAGATAGATGGTTCGATTGGTATTTTGCCCATATACCCAATTCTGACAATCGATTTGCACGTCATTTGGTTTTGTCTATAGCATAATTCCAGATTTTGTTGGTTTTATTTTGTTGACAACCGGGATAAATTTTGGAGTTTTTCTTGGTGGATTTTCTTGGTGAGTTGAGTGAGAGTTTCGTGAGATAAACATTTCTTGATTTGCCATAGCACAGCTGTGATGCACCATTTAACCCACGACGAATATAACGGTAACCTCTAATGACTGAGTGTGAGTGCTATGGCATATTTTTTTCTCTTTGTGTATCACATGAACCTTTTTTCAGTGCCACCTTTATTTTATTTTTTATTTATTATTAAGGCCATTGTTACAGGCGCGCTGCTACACGGAATGGAAATCAACATATACAAGCGCGCATGTAATATTTAAAATCAATGTAAAAGAATAGATATCAGAATATAAAAGCATATGTAGATTAGGAAAAATATTTTTCCTACTAGAAAACCGCCAAATAATACTGTCTGTCAATTTTTGACAGATTTGTGGTACGAAAACATTAATTTAGTTGTTCTTTAAAAAACAAGTAATATTCGCAGAATACGAATGTACTTGAGAATGCGAATTTATTAGAGAATGCGGATATATCCGTAAAACGCGGACAAATATTTGATACATCCTATACATCATATACAAGCTAGAGCTTAATCGATAATTGGATTGGTCGATTCACCATCGCTAATTATTGTTTTTTATTTTAATTTGTTTCTTGTAAAATCCTGTAAATATTTTTGTTTAGTTGTTTTTCTCTCATTAATTTGGTTTTGCTATGATTAATAATTAAATTTCTCGTTAGGTAAAAGACCAGTGTTGCCAACAATTATTTTGGTTGAGTGCAATAGTACTACTAGAATAGTGCGAAATTAGTGCAATAGTACTACTAAAATAGTGCGAAATTAGTGCTATTTTTTTTTCTCGTCAAATAATACCAAAAATTGAATCAAAATTAAGTTTATTATCATTCATTTAACTCAACATATTTAATATTAAATCACAGATTGGTTTCGTTATAATTGCTTGATAATTTTGCTTGACAAATTCAATGGCAATGAATAAAATAAGCATTTAAACGGTTTTTTAAACACAAAATATTGAAAACAATATAACAAAATGATATTAAATTATTATAAGAAAATATTTCAATAAATTCTTTTCAAATGAGTTAGTTTCATGTATACCGAAGATCGAAATATATAGCATAAGTTACTTTTATTCCGTTGATTTCATATTTTGAGCAACGAAAATTAAGGATGGAATTTTTTCTATTGTGCATTGGACCAGTGCTAAAAATATTTTTGGGTGCAAAGTAGATTTTTATAGTGCAAAACTAAAATGATTAGTGCCAAATTAGCACTGAAAGTGCCAAGTTGGCAACACTAAAAAGAGGAAAGGTAAGGAGTTTTCAGTATTTTTTGTTTTGTTATAAATCCAGATAAATTAATATTATTTTTATACGCGATATTAAAACTGATTGACGTAAACCTCTAAAACCCCATCCCAACGCTGACCTTAAGCCAAATATCTGCACGATGTTTAGGGAATAGGTAACTGCTGATACAGTATAGTTGTTACTATTTTAGTAAATTTAAAATGCGGCTTTGGCACGCTGGATTAAAATATCTAAGCAAATTGGTACAACGTGCCAGTTCAATAATTATCTTGCGTTACGGAAAGCAAGTTTGTTGCAATAAATAAATAGAAGCATAAGTTTATGGAAAAATTTCAAGTAGAATTGAATCAATCTCTTTTTTGTACATATTTTGGCAGATAAAAATGCGCTAGCACCCCACGTAAATACACAGGTCATCCTTGGGATACGTCGTAGATGCGTTCTTGAAAACGCGACGTAAGTCAAAACGACATAAGTCGAAAAAAATTGAGAAATAAATAAAAACAGTACCGAATTAATTATAAAAACCATAGTTTAATCTATTTTATTATTCTGTTCCATGACATCAAAGAAATTAAAAGGAAATACATAGTACATAATTCAATTCATAAAAAATTCAAATACATAATAATAATAAATTCTGTTTACAGAAAATTATGCTTGTTTTAGACTTCGGGTCATATCTGTTGTTCTGCTGATGATGTGGTGCGAGATGTTTGAGGCGATGGCATAGTTGTTAAAGTTGGAAAGAAATTTGTTATTTTGGTTTGACTCAACATTTTTTTTTTTCTCTATGTAAAGCTCCTTATAGCACCTTACACTCTGGTTAATCGCATCTATTGCTTGATAGCGTCTTTCGGGATACAGATCGTTTTCTTCAATTATGTTTTTTATTTCGTCTGTAAATGTGATAATATCGGCAAGATTTTTTAAAGTAAGTGTGGGCGTTTGACCTGTATCTTTTTCCTTGGCGTCGTCAACGTTATCTCTATTTTCTAGCAATTGGATTAATTCCTCGTCCGAAAGTAGCTCATCCTGCTCCTTTAATAAATTGCTTACATCGCTTTGATCAACTTTTGTGAAGCCTATTGTTTTCGCCAAAGTAACAATGTCTGTTTGAATTTCGCTGCAATTTTCACTACAACTTGTATCTTCCCTGGACTCTTTCCATAGCTTTTTCCATGATCCAGACATGGTTGAACTAGTTACTTCCTCCCAAGATTTTGCAATGTTGTTGATTGCATGTTTTATTGTGAAATTTTTCCAAAAATGTTTCACTGATGCCTCGTTTTTTTCGGATGCTGCATCAATTTCCTCGCTCATATCAAAAAGCTTTCTTCGCAAATAATATGCCTTTAATACAGCGATAACCCCTTGGTCCATTGGCTGTAAAATGGAGGTTGTATTTGGTGGGAGAAAAACAACCTTTATATTTGGATCTATTTCATCTAAAGTGATAGGATGCCCCGGTGCATTATCCAGTAAGAGTAACGCTTTATATGCAAGATTATTTTCCGAGCAATAAGCTTTCACTGCATGACAAAAATATGATTTGAACCAATTAATAAAAAGGATTGCGGTAACCCAAGCTTTTTTATTGCTTCTCCATAAGACCGGTAAAGTAGATTTATTCACACCTTTCAGTGCTCTAGGGTTCTCCGAATGGTAAATCAGAATGGGTTTCAATTTGTAATCTCCAGCAGCATTTCCACCTAAAATCACTGTTAATCGGTCTTTTGCTGCCTTAAAGCCTGATGCATGAGCTTCGTCGATTGCCAAATATGTCCGTGAGGGCAGTTTCTTCCAGTACAACGAGGTTTCATCAACGTTAAAAATTTGTTTGTTGGAATATCCACCATCTGCCACAATTCTTTTGAATTCTTCTAAAAATGCATTTGCAGCAGCTGTATCCGCACTAGCTGATTCTCCGGACAATTTGATGTTGAGAAATTTATTTCGGTTTCGAAAATTTTCAAACCATCCTCGACTAGCCTGAAAATTGTGTGATTCTTCGTTATTTGAAACAGATAGAGTGTTTAAAATACTCTTTGCTTTAGTTTGAATTAGCGAAGTACTAAGCGGGATGTTTTTATGATTGGCATCTACAATCCAGTCTAATAATAATCGCTCCATTTTTTCGACAATCGGTGTTCTGGATTTTGAAAAAATTGTTGCACTTTTTGAAGTTCCAATCTCAGCATGATTACGAATTAGTTTTTCATTTCGACGAATGGTTCTAATAGTTGTTGGGGGTAGACCCAAATGTCGTGAAATATCAATTGCCTTTTCACCAGCCGCAAATCTGTTCAAAATATTTAATTTAACTTCCAATGTCACAGTTTTCCTCTTCTTTATCCGAGTGGGCTTGTTCGATCGCCTTCGTCCACTCATATTCAACCACAAACTTTAGAATCTATTTAAAATTAAATTAATAAATCTTTTGTCTTTAACAAATATGTCTGCACACTGAATTAAAATATAAATCACGAAAATAATGTATGCACACTTTACGTTCTTTTCCAATTACGTATTAATATTTTCGATGGTTACTATTTTGTGTTAGAAGGTAAATGAAGGAAGAGAAAATAATATTAGAAATTTACTATTGTTTTCTTTTTTCTTCCTTTATCTACTATTACAAAACAATAGAAAATAATATGCGCTCATAAAAATATTCAAAAATCCCCTTTTTTATGTTTATCAGATAAGCTTTTTTTTACGACGTAACTCAAAGCAAAAATCGACGCAACTCAAATCAAGTGAGTAATTTATAAACGACGTAACTCGAAAATGACGTAAATCAAAACGACGTAACTCGAGGATCGACTGTATTTTAAAACAATTTGCTAACAACTCAATAACCATGCGGAAAGAGAAATTTTAATTATCCTCTATAATGCGGGCAAGACGAATAGTGGAATATATTTTGAGAATATTATTGTTTCGGTTTTGTAGATTTCAGAAACTATTTTTGGTGAACGCCAAAAAGTAGATTCAATAGTTTAGCCAATCGTGTCATGCATAAATACAAACTGAAGAAGTTGAAACATTTGCATACCGCTAAAGTTCTGAGTTATTTAATGTGATTAATTTTGAATTGCCGATAGAAAAATTGGCTTTCAGATAAACATAAATAATTTGTTAAAAACTTTTTTTTTATCTCTTCATTTAAAGTTAAAGAAGTACTTCGCAGAATAAAATATCGATGTGTTGAGCTAGCCCCCGTACAGTCCAGTCTTAAATCCCATAGAAAATATTTAGTTTATAATGAAGCTAGAAGTAGCAAGAAAGCGCCCAGAATCAATTCAAGCTTTAAAAAGTTTGTTGATGACGATTTGGGAATCCATAACTTCTACGACTTCGAAAAATTTACCAAATTCAATGAATCAGAGGTGTATCGATGTAATAAAAGCAAATGGCGGCCCAACCAATCATTAAAAAATAGGTGTTTAATTTATTCCATTCCTTTAACTCCAATCAACGTATTTTGAATATTTTGGCATTTTTTGAGTTTTCCCACTAAATTACAGGTACATTTTTTTTTTCAAAAAATTAGGTCATACATGTACATATTTAAAATGAAACAATAAGCCAATTGCTTTCAAAAGTTTTGTAATTTTAGCAAAAAAAGACTCCAATTTGTAATAAAATATGTTTGCCCAATTTTCTTTCCCAGCACTGTATATAGTAGACAACATTCTTTAAAACTGAATGAAGCAACTTATCAAGGTCAGCTTATCAAATATTTTACTGTATCAAAAATGTGTTCAAATTTCGGCTTCATGATTTGTTACGATTTGTTACAGATAGGGAGGGGTGAACATAGTACATATCAATGATATGATCTATGTTCACCCCTCCCTATATTAACATATTACGTAATATGTGAACTACTATAACATATATTGAGTATTCAGAAACTTCGGTCCAGTACCGGATTATGGGTGTTCCGGGCCCTGGGCCAATATTATTTGAGACCCCGCCCCCCCCCACCCCCCCAAAAAAAAATTATTCAAAATATATTTTTTATTCATTTTTACTTATGCCCGATTTCAGAACAAAACACCAATTCGTCAGTTAAATAATATTTCCTCTCTTTCTTCTTTTATGAAATTGCAATTTGTTTCATAATTCAAAATCAATGCTATCTTGATGATAATTCTTTTTTACATGCACATTTTAAAGGGAGAATTAAATTTTTATTTGAGCGATATTGAAAAGTCAAATATTAATTCTCCCTTTAAAATTTTCATGTAAACAAGAATTGTCATCCAGATAGCCTTGATTTTGAATTATGAAACAATTGCAATTTCATAAAAGAAAGAGCGTCATTTCTTGGCTGAAAACAGTAAAGAAAACTGCTACTTTTCTCCTTAGCAACACATTTCTTCACTATAAACACTTTTCTTCATAGAAACGCTTTTTTCCAAATGATTTTTGGATTTTTGACTTTGATTTATTTGCTTACTGCGATTATTATGTACGCGCTATGCATACATACTTTATTCCAAACTGGATCTACTTTTTTTATTTTTACCTGGTTTGTCGTCAAATACACGAAAAAATAGCATGTCCGACACGTAAGAAAAGTGGTTTTCCATGCTCGTTAAATTGTTATTAATCCACTCGCTCACTAGCGCTCGCTCGTGAATTAAACAATTACACTCGCTGGAAAACTATCACTTTTCTTTACTTGTAGAACAATCTACTATTAACTGATGAATTGCTGTTTTGTTCTGAAATCGGGGATAAGTACATAACTATACATATAACGCAGGAACTAAATTCAAATTATAAATTATAATAAAAATAATAATAAATTAATTGTAGTAGGTATATATATATTTTAGTTTTATGTTTAGAACTAAAGAGGGAGCTGTGACAAGTGAAATGATAGTCGGTCTAACATAATTTAATTTTTTATTAACTTTTTGCGAGCTTTCGATGTTGCAAATTCATTAATAATTTCGTTTATGTTAAGTTTATCAATATTTCCATTTTAAATATATAATAAAGACAACGATGTTAGTTTAGGTTGGGCCAATGTGCTTCTTAATTAGTTCTTTACCTGTTTTAATGCTGAAAAGGATCGTTCTCCACTTGCATTACTTTTTGGAATTGTCAAAAAACTCTCAAAAGGACATCCAAATTCTGGAATGTCTTATTTAAATTTGTATTCAAAATAAATTTATACCTTTCCACAGGTTTATTGTCACTTTTTGGGATCTCGCTCAGGTTTAAAAAATGGACCTGCCCACTCTTTAGTTCTGTACAATTAATATCTTTCTTATAATGTACATAATACATTATATTAAACGAATTTTATGAGAAATTTTAAATTTTAAATTAATTTTTTAGCAAAAGCGTTTCGCTAATCCGGGCCCTCTAGAATTACGGGCCCGGGGCCATGGTCCAATTGGGGCATATGATGATCCGGCACTGCTTCCGTCAGTTTTGACGGGCAATTACTAGTATTTATAATATTTGGCACAGGAAAATTAAAAATAATATGTTGACTTCTAAGCAAACAATTAAACACAAATCGATTCCATAATTATGAAAACGGTTGTATGTACTTAAACCCCTTAATAGTTACTCATTGAATATAGAAAGATTCAATACTGTCAATTTCAAAAAATTCATTTGAGACTCTGTCTCCGGACGCTGAAAATGTACCCGTAGATTTTCAGTTTTCAGGAAACAAATGGGTGATTAGAGAAATGATGGAGCTAGGGATCAACACGACTGAGAAGTGCACATTCAACTCAAAAGATTAAAATCATATTTATATGAAACTAAAATAATTTGGTAAACAAACTACTTTCAATCGTGTTCCTCAATTCTCTCGTGTTCATGGTCTACTACGTGTATATAGGCATTTCGTTATAAGAGTATCCATAAATTATTTTGGGTAGTTATTCTTTAACATACCTAATATTCTTTATTTTCCTTTTATTATTATTTTTGTGGGAACTGTCACTTAACAGGAAAACCCTCTTAATAAATGCTTGAGCCACATTCACTTTCATAGTATAGGGGTTGGGTGATAGGAAGATGAGTATTCTATTAGAGGAAATGTCTTTGCTATATTAATTGTAATTATTTTGTTATTGCATCTTGTTAACATTAAATCAAGAAATGGAATGCTGTTACTAGTTTCACGCTCAACCGTAAATTTAACTCTTTGAAAACTATCGGTTACTCAAACGAAACAACTAGTAGGCTCAGTAACATATATCCCGATCCTTACTGAGAAAATTAGGAAATGTCTATACAATCCTAATTATATTAATAAACACACAACACGGACAATACTTTGGGAAAACATTTGGAAAAATTAAGGATAAAATACCGAAAGAAAAACGAGCGTGGGTTATTTATAAAATTCCGTACAATTATGGTAAACCATACATAGGGGAAACGTCGTAGACTGTGACCATGAGGATTAACCATCACAAATGTGACGTGAAATTTACCATGAAAAATAAAAACAATATTCTTCTTCACCGATCAGCGTTATGCAAACACACAATAGATTGTGCTGAAGACTTCGCTTTTGAAACGCCTCAATACTTGACTATGAAACCAAGAAGAAAAAGAGGTTATTTAAAGAAATGTGTCACATAACGAAAAACATCAACACCACGGTCAACTATAAAACAGATTGCAGGGGCTGCAAGATAACTATCTCAGCATAATAACAATACATCAACATAACATCTTCACGATACTTGTATCAGTCTAATATCCCTAATTTAGCAATAAATTAACAGTTTATACTTACCCTAAACACACCAAACCGGATCATGGTAATGTTTGTCTTGTATGCTTTTACAAGACAACTTTTACTGTAAATTCGTTCTTCGTTGATACTGTCTGTCTCATTTTATCATGTTGTTGACTGCTCTTATGACCTGACCTATACATGTTTAATTTATTTTTATATTTTATATGAAAATTTTTGTATAACACTTACGAAAAAAATTACTATAATAGTCAATTATAGTAAAAATATGGTCAAAATAATATATTTGTCTATAAAAAAGCCGAAAGAATCATAGTGTATAATAGTCAATGTCTGAAGTCGTGTTTTTCATTCGCTCCTTAATTTTTATCAATTTTCTCCTGTTTTTACTTTTATTTAATTTTAAAAAGTTGTAGTTTGTTGTATTGTTGGGTTTTATACCCATTGCAATAAAAATTTCAACGTGAAGTTAATTGTTTCCATTTGTTTGCAATTCTAATTTTTTGATTGTTTTCTAACCTAAAAAAATTACACGAGAGAATTGAAAGTAAAGGAAAAAATGATAGATTTTTGTGTTTTTATTTTTGAGTTGACTGATCGAAAATGTAGTGGTCTAAAGTGTTATGGCCGAAATTAAAAAAAAAAAAGTACACAAGCTTCTATGGATACAACTCAGTCTCAGTGTGTGAAGTGTTTTAAATTAAAATTAAAGAAAATTTAATAATTAAATATGGAAAAATGTAATCCACCGGGATGCATTTATCAGGTAATATCTTTCTTGAATATCTTAAATTTGTAGTGAGTGAAGTTAAATTTCTTGATTTCTCACAAATAATGCATGATTTTAGGTTTGTGTGATTGTGCATAAGATTTTAAAATACAAAACTTCCCATATTTAATTTAAATTGCTATTGAATTGTGTCATTTTGACATACGCAGATTTTTTCTGTTCACGCATGGTTTTAATTTTTATTTTTTACCCTTACTCGAATGTTTTGTATTTTAGTTTTATGTATAATTGACACAAGACACAAGTGTCTTATTGTAGTTTGGTGTGTCAATATTGTAGTTTGGTATGTGATTTACTATATGTATATACATGTATCATAGAGCTAAAAGCTATAGAGGAGAAATAAACAAACGTTAAGTGTAAGAAGTTCGGTGCGAGGGGGAGAGGCAATAAAATAGTTTGGTGCCGTATTTTGATTTTTGTTCAGTGCATTGGAATGGAGTGTGTTGCTTAAAATAAAACAATTAAAGTTTGAAAATGTTTTTGTTTAGGTTGCAATGGCACGGATGCTTATTATTTGGTTCAATATTTTGGTAAAATTGATTTTGTTATTAAGGATAACTTTTCTAAGGACGCGTCATTGTTTTGCACTTTTGGTCTGGTAAGAATAGTGTCGTGTAATTTTTCCGTTCTGTTTGGAATGGTTTCAACCAAGCTTTGTTGGTGTAGACATTTTTGGAAATTTTTGGGGATTTTTAATGTTTTGATTGACTTTTAACGGATAATTGTTCTCGGTTTTATTTTTGAACAGAATTGGCATTTGGTCCAACAAGCATTACTGATAAGTTGAGTTCAACTCGTTTTGGTTTTTTCTTTTGTTTTTTGCTTCTATATTTTCTCCTTTACGAATATTTATATTTATAAAATTTCTCCAGTTGAAAGGAATATTGAAAAACAGACCGGATATTTAGCTGGTGATTTCTTTTACTGAATAAAATGTTACTGAATAAAATAGACGGTTTGTTTTTGGAGGTGGTGTGGGTCCATAACTTGATGAAACGAGGAAATGAAGGAATTAAGAATTGAGAATCAATAAATGAGATATATGGGACTTTGAATTTTCTTGTTATTGCATAAATTAAAATTAGGGATAAGTTGTTTGCCGGTATATCTCTATTGATATTATTGTCAAAGATTGTTCTTTTTTGGATGGTTGACTTGCACCACTTTTCGAAGTGAACGGTCTATATAGAGATAGGTTGCATGTTGTTTGAATGTTATTTTTTTCAAAAGTAATAATAGATAAACTTAATGATAAATAAATCCTAGATATACTGAATGAATGTTAAGGATAACTATATATGACTACTGTGAACTCTTACTTAACTGACCTAAACAACCATTAGGTCATCAATATGTGCAAACGATTATGCTGTCGAGTCTTAACGGACAAATACACCCACCGCAAGAATTGATGATGGCAGGAGATAGGGACACATCTTTATATACAGCACGAGAAGAGAAGACCCCTGGATATTAAGCATTGAGTGCACATATTAATGAAAAATATAGCAACACCTATACCTATTCACTACTAACGTATACTAACAATTAACAAAATTCAAATCTATAGTGTGAGAATGGCTTTATTTAACAAATGTTTTAATAAATTAACTAAAAGCGAGAAGATTCTTTCGGCTTTTTATAGACACAATATATTAATAATAATGACATTCTCAAGATTTTCGACTTGTTAATCAGAAAAATGAAGAGGCCAGTCATTTATAATACATCTACCAAAAAAAGTAGAAATATCAAAATCCCCCCCTCCCCCCCCCCCCCCCCCCCCGTACTTTAACCCAAGAGTTAATACAAAATGTATTGACTCTAAAAATAATGAAAACCTTTTCCTGAGTTTCCTGTGTAGTAGTTTCAACTTCTCTTTCTATTATTCGTGTGGGCATGAAACACACAGAAATGAAAAGTTTTCATTGTGTTTTTTTTGATTAAGTGAATTTATAATTCACTACGTTCTTGCCTCATACATAATGTATGAAGCTGGAATTGTATTTTTGTAGTTTGATCGTAGCCAGTGTTGTCAAAAGTACTACTATCGGAGTACTTTACAACGTTCATTTCACTCGTACTACTGCATTTTCCATTTTCTTTGGAAATCATCATTGCATAATCCTGGAATATGGTGCTCCCAGGTATCTTTTCTTGATAATGGGTTAGGCATGCTCCAGGAATGTGCTATACATACCTAGGATCACCATTATGGTTGGCTTGTAGATCTATATCATATCATATTTTTGAATAACACTTACATTGATCGTCATCATCGTTGTTGTGCCTACTTGTAACATTGGTGATGTTCCTGTTAGGCTAGGGATTTCTCGCCTTTCTATTGTCAATATTTTTCTGTGTCTTGGATGATGTGTCTGATACATGGAACGTGATTTGTACGCGTTGGCGTTTTATTTTGGATTTCCTAAATGTGGCTTTGCGGGCCAATTGCCGATTGTTGGTGTAATTGTCTCCGGTAATATGATAGATGGTGGTGTTAATTTGTTTGTTTGGATTGTTGTTTTCTATATTTCTTTCCCCTTATACAACAACAAAAATTGAAAATAATCGTATGCAAAATGCAATCAGTCATTCGATTGTGTATTGTTGACGGTGAAAGATAAAAAATATAAAACAACAGTGTACCAGTGAAGTGTTTCTTTTGTTCACCAAACAAGACCAAAATAATATCTAATCGCCATATTTGTGGCTGTTACATTAAATTAAATTAAATTCAATATATATGGTCAAATTAAAATTAGTGGAATTTAAAATATCAACATACGGTTTTATGTATGTTCCAATAAATCTGGAGTATATACGGTGCTACATCAAATATTTCCGCGGAAATAAAAGAACAAGAAAGAGCCCCATTTCAAGTGACATCGTTAAAAGTGCGCGCGAAAACCAGCCGCACAACGAGTATTTCCGCGGCGTTAATTTAATTGTTTGGTCCAAATTTGATTTGGTAAATAATCAAAGCGAACACACAACAACACACAAGATTGTTCGGGAAAGGTCACAAAATTTGATGTAACCGCTATACCAGGGGTGGCAAAACTTTCAAGTCTTGCGGGCGACTTTTGACTAAATTAAATCTGGAGGTCTACCAGAGAAACTATATTTAATTGTTAACTGTATTTCATTTATTTGTTTAAATTCAAGACAAAATTAGAAAGTTTTATATCACTTATAATACAAGAATTTTAAAAATATTAAATATAAGTTTATTTACTACTGCTAAATTTTTATGAAAAAGTCGAAAGAAATAAGAACAGCATTAAAAGAGAAATGAAAATAGTTTATTTCTTTATTTTATTAGACATTTGTTACCATATAAATCTGAACTGTTTTTTAAATATGTTTATAAAGAGATTTAACAGTCAAAAAGTTTTTTAAATATGCATTTTCTCATATTGCTCGCGGGCGACTTTCGATAGTTAATCGGTCGACCAGTCGACCGCGGTCGACGCTTTTGCCAGTCCTGCGCTATACCGTCACCATCGAATCATAAATACCAGATAAGTTTTTATTACGTGGTTCAACCACTACTATATTATATTTTTTATTTATTTATATTATAATTTATATTGTTATTGTTATATAAAATCAAATCATTCATTTTTGAATAATTCGCATTGATAAAAATGCAATTCAGGTTTAGTTAAAATATGGACCGCGGATCCCAAATAAATTTAGAAATGCTCAACTATTTATAAGTACATAATTATTAATAGATATTTATATATATATATATACATACTTACATATACATTTACACATTTATTCAATATATATTTATTCATACAAATTTACCTATATTTATGATTGTAATTCATTGTTGCTATTTTTTTAATTTTTTTATTGATTATATGAATAATTATGTTACAATTATACCAAAAATCATATGTTTGTTTATTTAATTATTTTATTCCGCTTGTACTTACGTCATCCAAGTGATTGTCGCGAATTTTTTTTTTGTTTTATTTTCTTTACACAGTGTCTTGTTTAAGTTCTTAGTTTAATAGAATATCACCATGTGTGAATAGTTTTAGTGATAGTATGGACTAGCATACGTTAGTGGAATTAAAATGGGGCATACTAAATATAAGTGCTTTGTATTGCCATTGCGGAGGGTGGTGAGCACGTGGTCCGTCATCTGACCACCATTTAATATGGCTGTGATTTAATTTAGTTATTTTTATTTTATTTACAATTTAATCAATACAAAAATGTGATCTCATCTGTGATATGGTATAAAATATCACCTAGTTTAACGAGGCCCGTTCCATGTTTGTTTGTCTCTCCTGAGGTCGTTAATGTGTGTACACTCCATAGCAGCACATCCAGTTCCTTGTAACTGGTGACAAGAACTACGCCCACCTTCTGCACCTAGCCGGCAAACGTGCTGCAGTCACCAATGTTGAGAGTTACAGGGAAATTCTGCTAATGGGGCGAAAATCCACCATCTGAGTTGTTGCATAATGATCGCACCTTAGTTGGAACTAAGTCGCTCCGTTACATACTCAAGCACATTTTCCACCTAAGGGGTAATGAGATCGTTGTACGAGTATTATATATATTTTAATGTAATTTATTCTATCATGAACAATCGCACACCTCCTTGTTTGTTATCTTAGATTTTATTCATTGCTAAACTGCTAATATTATTTTCCTATGTATACAATACCTTCCCTACATACATAGACGATAGTGCGCCCCTTTATGGTATAATCGCATTATACTTCTGATTTCGGAGTTGTCTGACTATTTGGAGAATGTATATGGGTGTATATTTTTCATCTCACAAAAAAACTTTTTAGACAATATCATTGTCGATAAAAAACTCAATATGGTCAATATGGTTTTTAATTTTATTTGTAATTTTTGGAAAATATTTTTTTCCAAGCCATTAACAATTTTTTTTTAAGAATATTTTGTTCTAATTTATTGAGGTATGTTTTTAATTCTTTTTATCTGCATTAGGTATGATTTTTTTTTGTGGGGTATTTTGTTTAATTTGTGTATCTTTATATTTTTTTTATTATTGTAATTATTAGACATTGAAGATGACCAAAGCCGAAATACAAGTCGTATAAATAAATTTGTAATTAATACTGTCTATAATAAGCTGAGTTTTAATATAAAAATTCGAATAACAGACAGTTCAAGAATCATAAACGACATTAGTTCCATATGTGGTATATTTTTTCTGTGATGTTGTAAAATACTATAGTGATAGTTATTTTCTGGGCTGACATAATTTACTATAATATTAATGGTTTCCCGAGATAATTGATATTCAATAATTTATAGATATAGATCGGAACAGAAACTTTTCAAATCGTGTAGTATTCGTTTATGTTTACATTTAATTAATATTGCTTCTGTGTAAGATTTTTATGATAATGATAAAATACTTATTAATTCTAAAACAATATTTAAGAGTCACTTGTTAATTATAACATATTTTGTCTACTTAGATTTTTTGAATATATGTCATGATACTACCGTAGTGTTGCTTGATGTACATATCGTCGGTTTGCGAGAACAGTGACACATCTCAAAAATGGCCAATTTTGAGATAATAGCAAAAAAATCCTTTAAATGTAACAACCTTTTATCTGGCATAGTGTCACTTCTAAACTACCCATAGTTTTCAATAGATGTGACGTTGAATTTGATGAATTCAACTATTTTACACCAAAAAAAAAAATTCAAATCGATTTCCTCAAAAATATGATATTTTGAGATGTGTCACTGTTCTCGCAAACCGACGATATGTATATTTTCGATTTTTCTGGGATCAAAGTCTGGGAGGGATACATTTTTTTTGCGTAGCTAAGCGAGCTAACCATGAAAAATCTTAAACTTATCACGTTCCTACTTATTTGCCTTCCTCAACATGTTGATCCCGTAGGTCTTAATCCTAACATAAAATTAAGAAGATATTGCATAAATAAGTAATATTTTTTGAGACTATTGAGTTTGGGAAATATGTAAAAGAAAATTTATCCTAAACCTTTTATGCATATGTAGATGTACGTTCGGTTTAATCATAAGAAATTGGTTTCTTTTACGCAACGGTTTTTGGGGTAGCAATATTTTATTAATAATAATAAAATCATGCATGCGATTTTATGTACAAAGAGCTTTATACATAGCATTTTTTCATAATTTCCTTTGTTTTATTGTATAAGCTCATTCAATTTATACGTTTTTGAACAACATTTTATGAATTTAATTTATTTGAAAATATAAATAACACAACAGGCGAAAGAAAATATTCAACATGTCGTTTTGTGAAATAACTTTTGGATAAATCTTTTGAAAAATTGGGTAAAATATAAAGACATAACAAAAATGATATAACATTTTCCACTTATTTGGTACAATAGTAATAAAAAATAAAAAGAATAACATGTGACCTTTGACATTCCGTTTTACGCGAAATTTTGTATTTGTATTAACCCATAAATTATCATTAAAATCATATTATAATAAATAACAGAAAACGTGTTGAAAATATGTTGTATTTTATTATTTCAGAAAATAAAGCAATGAGATTGTTGAGCGGTGGTTTATTAAAAAAAACATTTTTCGATACTATAGCTTTAATATTCTGTTTAGGTATTTAGGTATCAATTTCTTTGGAATATCGTTACAAAAAATAAGTTGGTAAACTTTGACTGTTTTTTTCAGTTACCTCTCATTCCTTCGTCTTTACAATAATGGAAAGCATGAATAAAAACAAAAAAGTAAATCTTTATTTTACTACATTATCCTCTTGCCCCTGAACAGAAAGACTTTTTGATTATAGTTTATCTAAAGCTACAATAAATAATATATTATTAAATGATGGTTAATAGTGAAAATTAAATTTTTTCTAATTTTAATAACAAATAGTGATTCTAATTACTACATACTGCTTTAATATACATTGTAATAAGATTATCTAAAAACTAATGTTTTATTTAATGAATTAAATGTATTCTTCCAGCTTATTATTCTACTGCAATTCTCGTGAATCTATAAGAATGTAGCATTTTAAATGTATACATACTTAACGGCTCATCAATTCCCACCAGTTAAATTCTGGTTTATTGACTTTCATTTAACTTTTGAAGCATTTTTCTTATATGAATTCTGGTTTCTCCTATCCGTAAAATACTTCGCAGTTTATAAAAATCGATTTTGCATTTTAAGGCGATACATTTGCGATTTGATCAATAGAAAAAAACTGAAGAGCAATAGTCAATATTCGAAATAACAATTGATTCGTAGAAAATAATTTTTGTCTGAAGTGGCGTTTGTATTTAATTCTATTCTAATTTCCGAATTTTTTATTCCGTTTTTAGCAATATAATCAAAATGATTGTTGAAATTTAAAATAAATTTAAAGGACCATCATTAAATAAGTAAATCATTAAAAAAAGGAAAACAAATTGTAAATTAATTCCAATAGATATTTATGTATGTACATAATAACATAGAAAATGTTTCTGGCGAGATAACTCCAAAAGATCGAAATAAGAAATGAAGATATAAAATCGCCACAGAATACATAAAAACAGAACGAATTCAAAAATTCATACAGTACAATTATTAAGAAATTATTCAAAGTTTACTATACATATATTAAATACTGGTGTACTTAAAGTAAGACTACATGGTTGCTTTCTAGTGCTATCGCTCTGCGTAGAAAATAATTATCTGGCTTTAATCCAAAAAAACCTAATATTTCAAAAACAAATAGTTATTTGTGTATCAAGGGCTCAACGTGTACTTTATCGCGCGGACTAACCTTCGAAAAACTTACTTTGTTTTTCCTACAAATCAACATATTTCTGGAAATTTGTATCTAGTTGAAATATGATTGAGATCGACAAATATATAAACGCGTTGGCGTATGGACTATGGCTGTGCTTAGTACAACACAATTATTCATGTTTATAAACTTTTGTACAATATTTATTAATTTAAAAGAATTTATAATTAATTGTAAAATTAAACCAGCTTTCTTTCCTTGGCAACCTTTGTCAATCGGAATGACTTTCAGGAGATACTTCTAAAAATCAAAAATTTAAATAATTAATTAACTGTTGTGCATACTGCTTAATAAAATTACTGTAAACATAGATTCAATCTGGAATGCGGTAAATAGCAGCCAAATCTAGTTATCGGAGATCTTCCTTCAATTTAATCAGTCGCTAAATACCTAATTACACATGTATGTAAAGTTGACCTAAAAAGTTATATAATTTAATATAATTTCCGATTAGGTTTAATATACTTTTTTAACATTGCAACATCTCAGCCAGATGTGAATCGAACCTCATAGCACTGATATTTATTTTTATTGATTCTAAAGTAGAAATTCAAACTTGCTAATTATACACCTATAAATCTATTAATTATGAGTGCTTTAACAATAATTCTAAACTTATTACTGAAAAATCTGAAAAGATTACAATTACAAAAATATTCATTGATTTAAGAATAAGGGGTTATACGCATTTGCAACGCCAAAAAAGTCTTATTTTTACGATTTTTTTCTGAAAAGGGATATTATTTGACAAATACAAGAAGTATCAATAAATGCAGCGGTAAATTTTAATTTTATTTCGGCATTTCTTATTTTTTTAAATATTAATTTGCACTGCTCCTGTAGACGGTCTCCTGGAGGTCCTCCAAAAACAGGGGCCTGGCGGTGAGCAAGATATCTCCGTTTTGGATTATTTGAAATAAAAAAAACCAGAACATTCTATTATTGGATAGATAAATCTATGTAGGTATTAATCGAAGGAATAGCCGAAATTTTGATGTTTGACAAAATGGCAACTCCGAAAAAAAAATTCCGATTTTCGACCAAAATTTTTTCGTTAAATTTTTTTTTTTTTCATGCTTGTGTATCTCCAAGAATATTTGCCGGATCGATTTGAAATTTTCAGAGAATTCCGAAAATGCAATAAAAAAAACGATTTTTTGAAATTACTAACTGCGTATAACCCCTTAACTGTCATCAAAATAAGGAGTTTGCAAACTCCATGTTTGATCTAGAGAATGCTGGAAAACATAATTTTTCATCTCTGACTCTATTATGTAGGAGCATAAAAATTAAAAGAAGACAATGATGCGGCTTCACACACGTTGTTGACTGATCTGTATAGAAATAACTCATCGAGCAAAATTCTCCTGGTTTCAAGCGACTGTAAATTAAATGTTTCAATTATATTAGCATAGATAATGTGACTGCTAAACGGTATACATTTATACATAACTGAGGGAGGTGGACAGTTCTCGCTGAATTCTCTCAATTTGGGGTTTATAGACTTCATATAAAGGATTCCATATCTGAATGCATGTATTCTAATCCACTGCGGCATCGGCTATTATTTTGAGTAATAAAAACTAATTGATCATGTAATAAGGTGGTAATATGGTTTTGTATGAACTTCTTGCACTTGGTACACAGTAAAATGTTCCCTGCTTCAATTGGAAAAATTCTAATGTAAATTAAGCGGGTCCTGATTTCAAATTACTTTTCGATGAATAAACCGAGTGAACCCGACACTACATATAAACTGGTAAAATATTGTCAAGTCGTAATGCTAAGAGGAATTGCGACATATTTATCAATACAATAATTTATATTATTATATTTTAATAATTTTTGCCAATTTCAGGATGAATGTCTAAGTGGAAACAATCTTTTCTACGATTTTGATTGTAAAATGACAAAAGACATTCTCTTTAAAATATTAGAAAGCGTTACAGATTATGGGTACTTCGTGGTGGCTTTAACCGGGTACATCGTGGTGGAGGAGCTCAATATAGACGTTTATAAACCCCGGTAGGGGTTTTTATAATTGTATACCTATAATTTTATTACTAAATTTATTCATAGCATTTAATGAGATTTATATTTGGTGATAATAAAATTTACGTATTTACCGATGTCCCGCACTTAATCAAACTTTTGCGAAATCATTTTATTGATAGTGGATTTGTTATCAACGGAAAACGTATTAAAAAAGAAATTATTCTGAAACTTTTATACTGTTAGTGCGAGTCACAAAATGTCCAGTAGTCATTTGAGCGTAGTTTGAACTGAGAGGTAAAAAGTCAAAATTACTACAAAACTATTTTCCTGTACTGGCCAAGCACTCTCGAGATCAGTCAGCTTAGCATCGATGGAAGACGGTAATTAGAAAGAATGCTACAATTTATTTAAGCTGTTACAATAAAAATCTATCAAATGCATGTATTAGTATCTATCTAACCTATTTTTTTTAGACGAATGATTGTTTTTGAGGTTATTATCCATAGGCAAACATAATTATACCCAAAAGATATACCTAATTTAATGTTTAAAGTAAAGATATAAGCACATGAAAAACAATCCTTTTTATTGATCAACGTCATTCACCATTTTTCTTTTATACCCTAATCGGTTCGATTGAATTAACCAACATTTCCAAATTAATGTTTATTGGTTTTCGGACTATAGGGTAGATGTCCATGTCACCATATGTGACTGATAAGATAACTTTGACATTTCGTTATACATATAATGGTATATCGTTTTGCTTATTTATTAACGAAACGTTATCTCACTATGACTGACTTGTTTTCCTGTACCACATGTGAGCGGAAATTTCCGAAAGTGGCACGAAGAATATGATTTTGAAACAAATGAATTTGACGGCCTCGAAGGTGTTGCTGGATATATTTGCAACAAGTTACACAAATCCCGCAGCCCGCGCAAATGAGTTACATTATTCTTATACGTGGGTAGATCAAAAAAGGGAAAAGGGATAAGCGAAGGGGGTTGTCAAAACCAGCACAGATGATGTACCTGGCAAGTTTCGAGAACAATTTTAATGATGCTAATGGAGACGATGTCCTAATCAAAAATCGTTATCAGGAAGTGTCGCAAAAAATCAACTGTGACATAAAAATCAAAAAGTTATTCTTTAGAGCACGAATGTACTTTCGAATATTTAATAAGAAAATTATTTGAATTAAAATCGAGAAACAGAAAATAAAAAAAATATATTCCATTCCTGTCGAACATTAGTTTACCCAGAGGCGTAGCCTCGATGTGAACTAGTTTTCGAGACGGGAATGGTCCTTTTCGCCGTGATTTGTATACTATTTTATTCACAATTCGCATTTAATAAAACAAGCAACATTAAATAAAAACTCATCTCTATAATATTATCGTTTATTTGGGCAAAATATTAAGCTTAGGCCGTGTGCGAAACGGTTAAAAAGTTAAATATTTTAACTGTGGTGAAAATAAGAAAATTTATCACAAATTTTAACCGATTTGCTGTGCGAATTACAACCAGTTAAAAAGTTAAAATTTTGGCGTCCGCTTGTTTTTACTTTAATAAAATTGAATAATTAATAAATAAATTAGAATATCGAAAACGAATACTAATTTTGGCTCAAATATTAGCTTATTTATAATAATTCATTTGGTAAATTAGAGAAATATACAAAATTGTAAAATTTAATTTCAAAATTCTACATTACCAAGAAAAGTGAAGGTATCGAATAATTATGATTATGTATTAAAAATCTTTAATGATTACTCAAGAGTAATATTTGGGAGCCCAAAACAAGTTTCTAAAAATTGAAGTACTTAAATACTTAAAGGTATGAGGTTAGGGATGTCATCGAAAATATTAATACATACATTTTTAACTGGTATGTGACCAGTTAAAATTTTTGTGGTGAATATAGGGGTAGATGCTCGTACGTATCGCAAGTTAACAAATTGCGATGGTTAAAGATGGCGGATTTGCGATCCATTTCTAAGTTTGCTAGAAATGGCATTCTCAAAACATCTAGCAAATCCGCCATATTAGTTAATATTCAGCACATTGCTGAATTATATTTTGACATTTAAATAAAAACGTAAACGCGAAATTGTCAGTCCACTACATATTTTATTTTGGATTTTCCACTTTAAATTATTTTATACAAATAAATTAAATAATTAAAAAATATATATGAGTTCTCAAATTAAAAAACGAAAGCCGAACTTCGGTGAGGGAGAAATAATGAACTTCCTCAAAATTTTGGAAACCCGAAGAACTTTAATTAATGGTAGGTTTAATTTGGGTTTATATTCAAATTTGTCTGAACCTAAATAAATTTCTTATTTAGGCGAATCAAATTTATTTGGCGAAGCTCTGGCTAATGCTTGGAACGAAGTGGCTGACAAGTTTTCCGCAACGGCTGTCATTCCGAGAACTGGAAAGGAGCTGCGGAACAAATTTATTGACCTCAAAAGCCGCACAAAAAAAAAGCTAACAGAAATTAAAAATCATCAAAAAGGAACCGGTGGTGCTCCACCTCTTCAACTTAAGCCATATGAAGAGTTAATTGTGCAATTAGCGGGCAGTAACGCAATGCATGGTTTGAATTATCATGTGGATTCATTAAGTGAAGTAAATTATCATTTTTTAAAATTTCGTTTTTTTTACATATTTATTTGGTATGTATATTTTTCGGTTCCGATCGTTACAGTAGACACAATTACAACAGGTACAGTTGAACTAAGTGAGGCTGTCACAAATAGTGAGGTAGTAAATGTGGAGGCATCAGAGGGAGAGCCCAGCCTAGGAAATATAAATAGAGCTTCCACATGCCGATCGTCAAGATTAAAACGGTCACGAAGTGAGGTCGACGATTTAGATCGCCGAATGCTAGAGATCGCCGATTCAAATTTACGGGTCCAAAAGCTTCATTTAAATGAAACAAAAGTTACTAACGAACTGCTCCGCGGTATTTTTGGTAAACTCGGATGCCAATGCCAAAACAAACCCTGCTGATACTAAATTATTCCTAATATATAAATAAACACATATTGCTCTATTTTAATGAAATTTAATGGATTAGATTTAAATGTATAGCTTTATTATTATATTTTAGATGTCGTATTATTATTTATTTTTTATATTGGATTTTATATTGAAATGTGATACATACATGTACGTAATAAAAGACTGAATTTTGAGAAATAATAATATATGTATAATTTTAAATTCTATTTATTTTCCTTAGTTAGCATTGGAAAAGTTAAAACTAATCAATGTTTGCCTTATTAAATTCCCTCGGAGTTGAAACGGCAAATCCTCGTGGAATTCAATTAAATTTTCAAATTCCGATTCTGATTGATCTTCTTGAATCTCAGATTCGACATTTGGAACATTCTTTAATTTTGCTATGTTGTGTAAAATAAAGCAGGCCGTAATTATCTGTACACATTTTTCCACTTCATAACACATAAAACCTCCAGTTTTACAAATAATCCGGAATCTACTTTTTAGTACCCCGAACGATTGTTCAATTATTTTTCGGGAAGCTTTATGATGATTGTTGTATTGAATTTCCCCGTTTGTTGATGGGTTTATTATTGGGGTCATCAAACAATGCTTTAAAGGGTACCCATTATCACCCAGAAGCCACGAATTGTTTGGAAATCTGTTGGACAGCAAAAACTCATACAACGCACTATTTTTAAAAATATGCGAATCGTGAGTTGAGCCTGGCCAACGAACAACAATATTAGTAAAATAATATTCTGCATTGCATACCTATAAAATATTTAGAACAATATTAATTTTCTACGGTTTTTTGTTTGATTTTGATAAAGTTACTACCGCTTGTATATTTATAGAAAAAAAACCTTTACGATTATAAAAGGAGTATGCATCTGGTAAATGCGGCTTGTTGATAGGGACATGGGTTCCGTCGATGCATCCGATCACATTGGGAAATCCATATTTTCTATAAAATTCCCGTTTTGTTTGAATAATATCCTCTGTTGTGGTTGGAAATTTAATAAATTCTTTAATATGTAGCTGTATAGCTAGTAAAAATTCCTTAAATAGTTTGCTAATAGTTGGTTGACCCAGTTGGTGATAATTTAGTTCTCCAGTTACAAACTGAAAACTTCCAGATCCCAATATATTTAAAGAAGTAAGCACCTACAATTTAAAAGGTATATTTATTTCTAAAATAAATTAAAAATGATTAGATAATTTACTGTGAGATAAGGAGGTATTGCTTTACTCCTACCGGTTCTCCTTTGTAAGTTATTTGATAGCAACTGAATTATAAATTCGGCTGCCAATTTAGTAAAGCGATACCTTTTAAAAAATATTTCGTCGTGACATTCAAAAGGATTTCCTCTGTCCCGAAATAATTTTCTTGGGATTCGATGTCTTCTTCGCCTTACTAAAAATGCTTCCATGTGGAAAAAGAGCAATAAGAGTCAGTTCACTAAAAATGTAAAATGTATTTTTCGAATACACAATTACCCTAACGCTATTTAAAATTAGGTATGATTTTTTTTATTTATTTAAATTTAATAAACTTTGAAAATTATCACAATCCCAACGAAAATTATGATGATAGTCGCGACGCGCAATGAAATAATTACCGCCAAATGTCATTCAAAATGTTTTTTCCTATACAGATTTTTTTTTCTTGTATTGCGAGTTCAAAAAGTCGGTCGCAACTTTTTTTAATTTGTTGCTTGCTAGGAAATCGCAAAAACGTTCGAGCATAGCAAAATGTCATTTCCAGCTCGTAAGTTGCTAATTTGCTTGCTAGAACGTATCGAGCATGTACCCCATAATGTGAAAAATTTAACTTTCTATGCGGTATTTTTTTCGTTTCACACACAGACTAAGTAGGCGTTGCACCATTGATATTATGTTTGACATTCGAAATAAAAACAAAGTAATATTTTAAAACCATTTTTCATTTACAATTTCCAGGAAAATTCTATGATTACTATATTTGGGTAAATTTACATAAACGATTTATTATGATAAATAAATCGCACAGATGACGTTATGCGCAGTAGAATACAAAAAGAAACACACGAAGGCATAATCTGTTAATACGTCATTTGTGGGTCCAGAGAGCTACTGTAAATATTTTGTAAATATATTTTTTTATTATATTATTGTTAGGAGGGAACTTGGCTGCTTTTGAACCGATTATGATGAAATTTTGCCTGTAAGATAGAAATGGGATTCCAATTAGGAAGAAATTAGGCCAATGGGCCAATTAGGAAGAAATTAGGTTATTTCTAAACCGATTGCGATAAAATTCGATAAATACGGCGTGAAGTCGCAAATCCCGGGAGTCCCTGGTCAACTTTTGAGACAAAAACGGGATATCGGGACCCCGTTCTAATAAACCCTAGTGGAACTATAATTCGGAAAGCCACTCATTTGTCTTGATAATGCTATTGCTGAATAAACTTCTTTATCAGTTATTTAAAGTTTTTATATTCGGATCCATAAGTGGCAATAGGAAATAAGAGACAGGTCAATACCTCATTAGTATCTTAAACCGAGCTTTTATTTATTTATTTATCATTATTGACACTTTGTTGAAATGATTGAGGTCGAATTTGACCCAAATATGGTTTTATTCGTGTTAGTAATTAGTTTTATGTGTTTTCTGAGGAGATCACGAAACCTCGCATGACTTTTATTAATGAATCTAATCCAACAAGTAAGACACAATTTAACTTGAAAAAATTATTTATAGTTTAAAAATTTATACTCAAATCTCCAATAACAGTATAGTTAATGAAAATATATTAAGCTACAATGATTGTGTAACGCGGATACGCTTAAGGATTTCGGCCAGCACATTTATTGCAATAAGTAAATTCTTGCCTAATAAGAATCATGGCTGGAGGCCGGAGATGGAGCTTATGATGTTTTTGTTCTGGCTGGCAAGTGGTACCAGTTACAGAATCGTAAGTGTAGCAATAGAGGTTCCTTAGTCAACATGTTGTGATATTATTCATAAAATGTTGAATTTCACTATTGACAACATAATGCGACGCGTAATTACATTGCCCGATCAAAATGAATTACCATTAATTGGTCGCAAATTAAATCGATGGGCAAGAACCGCAATATTTGAAAAAGTGGCTCGCGCTATTGATGGTACGCATATTGAAATTGTGTGCCCAGTAAGATTACATGATCAATACATTGATCGCTAGTTAAAATACTCGATCCAATGCCAAGCCATTTGCGATACCAATTTCAAATTTGTGGATTCATTAGATAACCTGGTTCCATACATGATACACGTGTTTTGTATTGCAGTGTGGTTTTTAAAGAAAGATTGGCCGCTTTCAGGCCCGCCAACTGTTGGCAACATGTTGCATAAAATCAACATGTTGAGTTCTGAATGTAATTGATAGATCAACTTTTTTATGGCAACACTGATGTGTTAAATGTCATTTTTGCCAACATTATTTTTTTGTGATACACTCAGCCATCGGTATTTTAGCTTTTTAATTTTTTTTAGGCATATTCAAATGGACTAAGGAGAGTATACCTTATTAATTATTGAGCAATACAGCGACAAAAAACCCAAAAGACATCCAAAAAGAAAAAAAGATATGGGTCAAAATAAAAAATGAGTTCGAGAAAGAGGTTATGATATTACAGTAGATTTACTGGATAGAAAATTCCGTAATCTAAAAAAAACCTTTACTTTTAAAATACATATACAATATTTTTTTGTTAAAATTCATGTTGAACTACACTTTAATAAAAAAAAATGAAATTTGACATAAGCCAAATCAGTTGCATTCAGGTCACAACTACGATGGCAACATGTATCATTAAATTATGATACCGATTGGTATACACAACATGTTGGCGGACCTGAAAGCGCCCATTGTATCCATCGTCAGGCTACTTTTTATTGGGGGATAGTGGTTTCCCTTGTATAACGAACCGATTGCCATCATAACTCCATTCAAAGATCGCAATATGGATAATGATAAAAAAAAATGTAATGAAGTATTTTTAGTTCTGCACGATCATTATAGAGTGCGCATTTGGAAAATTGAAGGTACGTTGGCGGTCTATTTTTGCACGTGCTGTACAATTAAAAATTGAAAATATTGTGAAGACAATTGCGGTATGTTGTACCTTTCATAACATCTGTATAGCTACAAATGACGACGAACAATTATTATTAAACGTAGATCATCAAACTTTTAATGAACCTAGTGAAGAGGAAGTAGCTCATAATTTAGCAGATCAACCAACTGGGATTCAATTGCGTGATGAACTTTTAGGAATGTTTTTAAATACTCGATAAAGAAAACTATATGTATTTTGTTGTAATACATTTTATTTTAATTCAATTTATTTAAAATATAATAAATAATGTTTATAAAAAACGAATTCATTCTTTTATAATTTCAAATTAGTATTTCAATATAAATTCATTACAGTAAAAATTTCAATTCTTTGTTAAACTACTCTATAATGTCGTTTTAATCTGAATCGGTAGATAATTCAGAGGAGTGTTTATTGAAAGGTATTCCAATGTGGGTGGAAAAACCGTCTAAAAAATTAAAGAAACATTTTGTTTCTTTTCATTGCCGCTTACACTCCTTTTTTTGTCTGGTGAAGATATCTTGTGTTGTGACTTTTCTTTTTTTTGCCTCTGGTCTTGTATTTCTGTCATAATTCTTTATTAACTGTCTGCTGCTACATGGTTCGGGTGATGAGTTATTGTCTCTGTACTAACGTGACGGTCGGTGACGGTCAGTTGATATTTCTGCTGTTAGTTGCCGTAGATCGTGGGGGAGGGGGGGGGGGGGGTTTGGTTCATCTAGACTGATGAAGCTGTTGTCTGGATTTTTGATATACGCGTCACGTTGGTTATGTAAACTCAAAGGCGGATGAATAGTGTGGCGGCCAGAATGGTAAGCGTAGCGTGAATGAGTTCCAATTTTCTGCCGTGTCTTCTCCATCTTCTGTGTGGACACCGGTAGGAGGGTTAATTAACTCCTAAAATTAAAAAAAAATCGTAAATGAAAAATTCAAAAATAACTAAACTTGTATTACTTTATATTGCTTACATAAATTATTCCACTTTATTCTAAGCTGTTGTGGAGTAAAAGCATTAAGATTTGCTGCATCATTAATTTTTCTGAAACAATAAAACTGAACTTTATAAAAAGTTTATTTTCAAATAAAATATTTTACTTACGCCCAATTTTCGTTTCTGCGATAAAATTTATTTTTAAATAATTCCTCATGCTGGATTCTTGCTTTATGAGTCGTTTGATTTCATCGTCGCTCACTAAAATAAATATTTTTTTATTCATATCTACACAGATATTTTATTTACTCACTTCTTTTATATCGCAATGTTTCGCCTTCAGCCATAATTTATATTTATTGCGCGATTACTGCTTCTTTACACTTCTATGGAACAAAAATTATTTCGAAAACGTCAAAATTATTACACGTAGTTGCTGTAATAATTTGGTTGCATACAAAATAATGTCAAAATTATTACAGCAGAAAAATTTATTACAGAAATCGGATCCGTACTAAATAACTAAATATTAATTTTTTCTTTAATGAATATGTGTAATAGTTGAATAATACTGCCGTAATCTAGCTCTTGAAGGTTTAAGATTGCAATAGTTGCTGAAGATTGCAATAGTTGCTGAAAGAATTATATAATTTCACATAATTATACCCTAGCAATCGTTGAGAAAATGATTTCCAGTACCTTGGCAATCTAAAATGAGTATTCCTGGTATTATAATTATGGACTTCTCTGTTGGTAGACAGTAAACTACCTAAATATTTAGGAAAATTCCCCTTTTCGAGTAAATAAAACAGTTTTATGTAGCACACTAAAGTGTATTCTCTGGCTGATTGACTTCCAGCTTAGTTTTTCATTCCAGCATGTCTGTAATACGTGTTCTATTATCCGCGTTTAAAATGCTTCTCATAAATCGATTCTGTATTTTTGGCAGACATGCTAATTGTGTTTGATTCATGATAAATAGAACAGATGAGCAATAATCTACATGGGGAGCTACAATTGATTTATAAAATATTATTTTGGTCTCCATTGGTAGCTTGCCTTTAATTACTGTGTCGCCGGCAAACATATTAATTTGACAGTTCTTTATAACATCTACTATGCCATTTATATACAAGATAAATAACAATGGTCCGAGTGTTGAAACTTGTGGTTGTGTGTTTTGTATCAACGATGATGTAAAATTATCAACTTTTATATATTGTTGTCTTCTTCTTCTTCCGCTGGCGCTACATCCCATGAAGGGATTTGGCCGCCTCAACGATGCTCCTCCAAATAATCCGATCCGCCACAAGAGAACGCCAGACACGGTGACCGAGTGTGTACAGATCCCTCTCAACGTCGTCCATCCATCGGGTAGGTGGTCTCCCACGAGGTCCTACTTTCGCTGGTGCCGACTCCAAGGCCTGTTTAGTGGTCCGATTTTGTGAACGTAGTACGTGCCCAAGCCATCTCAGCCTTGACGATTTTATGAATCCTATGATGTCGACTTTATCGAGATCATTTCTGATCTCGTGATTCATTCGCATTCTGTACGTGGCTCCCTCTTTAATGGGACCGAGAATTCTTCTTATCATCTTACGCTCAGTTACAGCGATTTTCTGGATGTTTTGCGCTGTTAGTGTCCAAGACTCGCAACCAAAGCTGACACCTGGTCTTATCAGCGCCTTGTAGATGTCCAATTTTATATCAGCGCCTTGTAGATGTCCAATTTTAGTTTTCGAGACTTGAAAATTTTTATATTGGCGTAAAATGCTCGGTAGCCTGCTGCGATCCTCGATGAAATGTCCACAGAAACGGAGTTTTGCTCAGTGATCAGTGATCCTAGGTATTTAAACTCATTCACCTTTTCATATTGAGTATCTCCTGAAATGAAGTCCCCACGAGTCTGTCTTCTCGCGGTCACCATGTATTTGGTCTTCGCTTCATTGATCTGAAGGCCTATTTGTTGGGCTGTTAATTCCAACGGAAGGAGGACCTCTTTCAGAGAGATGATGTTGCGACCCAGAATGCAAATATCGTCAGCGTATGCTAATAGCTGGGTTGATTTATAATACAGACAGCTACGCTGGGCTATATTAAGCTGACGAATGACATACTCTAATGATAGATTGAATAGAGTTTGAGCTATTGGGTCTCCTTGCCGCACTCCAGATGTTATCTCGAAGGCATCCGAAATTTTGCCTTCTATTAGCACCTTACATATTGAGCCATCCATTAAGAGCTGGCAGATTGAAACCAATTTTGACGGTATGCCCAGATAGGACAATACGTTCCATAACGTGTTCCTCTTAATGCTGTCATACGCCTGTTGAAAATCTATGAATAGACTGTGTACAGGGATGTCCTTTTCATAGCATTTCTCCAGCAAAATCCTAAGCGTGAAAGTTTGATCGGTCGTTGATCTATTTGGCCGAAAACCACATTGATAATCACCCAAGATCCTCTCGCTATAAGTTGATAACTTTGCTGCGACTACGTTACCCAAAACCTTGTAGCCCGTGTTCAGCAAAGCTATACCGCGATAGTTGTTGCAGTTTAATCGATCTCCCTTTTTATGAAGTGGACATATTAGAGCCGTCTTCCACTCTACTGGGATTTCTTCTCTAGACCAAATTGTTGATATTAGCTCAAACATGCGGCAGAACAGATAATCACCGCCATATTTGAGCATTTCGTTGCAGATACCATCCTCACCAGGTGTCTTGTAATTTTTCATCTGCGATATCACGTTCCGTACTTCATCATATGATGGAGGAGGTGGTGGTGTCATCTCGACGTTAATATCGCGTTGAAGCAAGAGAGGTTGTTGCTCGGAAGGTGGTGCCTGTTTATTTAAAAGCGAGGAGAAGTAATTTCGCCACACTTCGAGGACGGTTTTGGTGTCCATTTCCAACTCGCCTGAGTTGTTGCGAATAGCGCTGCTACGTGGATGAAAGTCCGTAGCTAATTCTCTTATGCAACGATATCTATCTCTCAGGCTAGAATTTTGGATGTTGCGTGCCTGTTGTTCATGCCATTCCCGTTTCTTCCGTCTACATAGCCGATTAGCGATTCTCCTCGCAGTCATGTAGGCGTTATGGGATTGCCTTGTTCTTTGCGATAGATCTCGTTGTCGTGCGCGATCTTTTTCCCGAATAGCACCAATACAATCATCATCAATCCAGAGATTTTTAGGCCTTGACGGATTTTGGCCTATGGTGGACTTTGAGGCATCGGTTACCGCCGTTTTGATAATGTCCCACTGTTCTTGAACGGAGTCAGGAAGTGGTTTATTTTCCAAGATTTCTGGTACAGTCATCCCGAAGATGGTTCTGGTAAATTGCTCGTTTAATGCCGCAGTGTTCCAACGAGTGATGCGCTGGAAGCGATGATTATATGTGGTTAATAGACGAAATTTTAATTCTGCAACTACCAGAAAATGGTCTGAATCAATGTTAGCTCCACGTTTAGTTTTGATGTTTTTAAGGCTAGAAAAATGTCTCTTGGACAAGAGGATGTGGTCGATTTGGTTGACCGTTGTCCCGTCGTTTGATTTCCATGTGGCTTTATGAATGCGCTTATGTGGGAAGTATGTGCTGGCAACCACCAAGTTGTACAGTAAAGCTAGCTCGATGGTGCGCATCCCGTTGTTGTTTGATGTATGGTGCAAGGAGTTTGGGCCGATAGTGCTTCGATATGTACTGCCAGCACTGCCAATTTGAGCATTGAAGTCGCCCAAAACAATTTTGATGTCATGTTGCGGAATTTTGCTCAGGACGGTTTCGAGCTGGTCGTAGAAAGCGTCTTTGATTTGATCAGGCTTCTCCTCGGTGGGGGCATGAATGTTCACAAATGTGATGTTAAAGTGACGTCCATGAAACCTGAGTGTACAAATCCGATTACTGACAGGCATGAAGTCAGTCACAAATTGACGGCATCGATTGCTAATCAAGAAACCAACGCCCAATTCATGTTTATCCATGTTATTGCTATGACAGAGAGTTAGTCCGAAGCGACTATAATCGGTGATGTCATTGCCGATTAATCTTGTTTCCTGTAGCGCTACGAGGTCGAGTTTATACGTAGATGCTTGTTCGAAGAGTTGATGGAGGCTCTCCGGGCGGTTTAGGCTGAGTACGTTCCATGTTCCAAATTTAAAATCGTTGTCCTTATATCGTGTCCGAGGTCGTTGTTGTGAATCCAAAAATATCCGAGGCTCATGTTGAGGTTTCGTAACAAAAACTTTTTACAGGTTGGGCTGTTAACCCAACGCCAACCTTCTGTAGAAGGACCACAGCCCTCACACTTTAGCCTACTTCTTTAACAGAGTAGTTTCTAGTGGCCGCCACGAAGAGGCAGTGTGAGCACTTGCTGAAGTTGCATGCAGTTACGGCACATGAAGCGAGTCTTGTGTTTATCCCCCTGCATACACAGCAGCCTGACCACCATATTGTTGTCTCCCTTGAAGATAATTATTGAACCATTCAAGCTCTTTTCCTTCTATACCGTACTTGCATAATTTTTGGAGTAAGATTTTCCTATTTATACTTTCAAAAGCTCGTTTGAAATCTAAAAAAATTGTTATCACCATATGCTAAACATAAGATTTAATGCTATTTCATATGAGTGCAATTCTCTAAAACCAGATTGTTAATCCACTAATATATTGTAAGTAACGTTATGATCAACCAACTGTTTTTTAATTATCAATTTTATATTGAGACTTTATTTTACTTATTATTTTTAATATCCTCTAGCGAGTTATTTCTTCAAAACTGAGTTTTTCAAAATTATTATCCTCCTCTCATTTAGCGCTTCTGCTAACTCTTGTTTATCGATGAGTGTTTTGTAGTTAAATTGGATACACCATTATCGTATTTTTAGACTTTTAAATGGATTTAAGCGATTTCCACAGTTCCTTTGGGTTGTATTGCTTTTCAATGAACTTGTTTCTGAAGTATTCAAATTGTTCCTTCCTTAACGATTGTTTATACAAATTTCTAACTTTTCTCTAGCTTCTTTCAGTTCCATCTGAATTCATAATTTTCATAACACTATAACTGCGAATTTTTTCTTGCTTCAGTAATTTCAAGTTTTCTGAGAACCAAGGTATTGTATTTCTATTTTGACTAATTTTTGTTTCCGTTAATTCATTAACCGCCTATTTTAGCTACAATAACAAGCCATCAGCATACTTATGTAGGTCACTCTGCGTTCTAAATTTCCACAATCGGTGATTTAAAATGAAGTTAAGCTTATTCTCACTCGTAATACACCTAGTGCTCAATTATTATCGATAATTTTTTACTAGTTAAAACCACGCTGAAAATTCAACGAGTGCACAGCACAAGTTGAATTATCTGCGTCGGTTTTAACGAGTAAAAATCCATTAATAGATGATCACCTCACCACTACAATTTGGACAACAAAGTTTACCGGTACATATACATACATACTATCAAAACGTATATTTAGCTTCTCAGCTTGAATCATTTTTTTGAAGTTATCAGAATCCACTTCAATAATTGTGTCTATCTTATGAGAATTTCTTCTACAATAAGTAGTCACTATCTTAATTTCACTGTTTAGCAGGAAAGGGTTTTGCTGTTCTAGCGCGGACACAATTTCATTAGTTTCTAATTTCTCTGACATTCCAAGTATTTTCACTCTTGGGTTTTGTTCCGTTGGTAGTACTTCATATTCAGCTCCCATCTTCTCCGTAACAAATGTCTTCAGTTTCTCCTTGGCATCATTAGAATCACATTGTAAGATGATTTCACCGTTGGAAATGTTTCGATATCCCATTAGTTATATACTTTTAGGGGCAATGTTCATTGTTAGATCTCCTCTAGTTTTCTTATTTTCTTGTAGTTGTTGTGGTTGTAACAAAACTAACTTAGCGGGATTATTTTTGACTACTGCTGCAAAATATGTTAGGTGCTCTGTTGGTTTCTGGATCTCCACCACTTGATATTTTATTTCTCCTAACTGTTGATTTAATTTCAAATGATTTTACTCTAATATTATTCCTGTGCCGTTATATAGTTAAAGTAATATCTAAGAAAAAAAAATCAGTCACCGGGAAATCCCTAAATCTTCTTTTTGGGATAAGTGTCGTTCAAGGAGTCGGATAGACGCCTTTTGTTATATCTTTTGTATTTTTTACACAATAATGTACATATTTATTACATCGAAGATTTCGCAGAAAATGCTCAAATCTCAGGTACTAGGCACACTACTTTATAATTATATATGCTAAAGCAAGAAACAGTTTTCTGTATTACCAAAGACTTTGAAACGGAAAACAAACCATTTCAACAGTTAGTAACTGTAAAACAAAACAATCCTCACTTAACCTTTGTCACGAGTAGTGAGTTTATATTAATGTTCCGTTAGCTCGTAATTTTGGCAATAAACGTCGAATTAAATTTAATTAACTATAAATTCTCGAAAAAACTTGATTTTGGTTTGCTCTTAATCATATCATATTTGAAAATAAATCGTAAAAGCCTTTCTCTTTCGATAATGGTATCGTAATTAAACATCATTGTTGATGTTTTTGGAAATATTATTGCTTATGCACAAAAAATTCAAGTGTAAATCGAAACTTTCTATAATGATATACAACTTTCAATATACGAAAGCAGGTACGTAATTGAACTGTATCTTTCACCTCCAATTACACAATATTTAAATTATGGTAATTCGAGAAAGATCGTTAATGTTATCATTCGTTCAAACTGTTGCTATAAATTGAGGCAAATGCAGAATGTCTTTTTTTCTGTTTTTTTACGATAAATAACGATATGATTATAATACAAATAAAGACATGAGTGGATGAAGGTGATATGTAACATTTTCATAATTTTACAGAAAAGACCTTCAAAGTTTCTACGATTCATTTAAAAATATTTGTTCTTAGTCTAGTTTAGTCTTCATCCGCTTTAAATTTCTCTAGTTTTGCGAAGATTTTTTGGGACAGAATGCACATACGAACATAACAACTTCATTTATGTAAAAAAATCAAAATTTAAAATATGTTACATATCACCTTCATCCACTCATGTAACCTTCTGGGAGTAACTCGTAATAAATCTTAGTTTGTGCTGCAGCTTATTAATTTAATGTTCATTTCTGTTTTATGAAAAGATTTTTAATTATTACAAATTCCATTTCTATATCGAGAGATAATTTTCTCTATGTTAACTATTGTAACTGGATCTAATAAATTATTAATATTTAAACCACCATCTTCATTTTCTATTACATCATAAGTTGTTCAAATTTTACTTTTCTATTCGGCTCGTCAATTACTTTAACCTGGTCCAATTGAACCAACCCGATATTGAATAAATCCAAAGAATCGATTCCCAGTAGTAAATCACGTTTAATAGTACCATCTGGTATTACTAAGAATTGATTATTCACAACCATTAACCATACCATCGTATTTGAATGATTGATGACTACATAATCCAAATTAACAATTATATCTGATATACGAATATTGCATCCACCGTCTTGTTGATATTTTCAGCTGCCTCACCGACACCAATGGAATAAATTGATGATCACAATTCTTTATGTTTGAGACTACTTGTCGTGTGCTGGCTTCGCCAAACGTTGGAGTAATAACCAGGCTGACTACATACCTCGGTGTCTCTTTGGTATGGTACACTGTCTGAGACCATTGCCCATCTTGTTGCAGTTGTAGCATCTGGTAATGCTGGCCTTGCTTACGCCTGGTTGAGGTGTAACAGATTTTAGTGGACTGTCACTAAGTGTCACCCTGTACATATTCTCATGTTCACACGCGTATATCCTAAACTTGTCCTAAACTTATACTAAACCTTACAATTCCGACACACTGTTAATTTTTTTATTCCTCATAAATAAATTGACTGCCGTATATTTCTAGAAACTAATTTTTACATTCTTTTAATAAAATAAAAACGTTAAAATTCATAAATAAATTATTCAACACCAAAAACAGGATGTATTACAATAAATGTACAGTCGTACAAACGTATTTCAAATTCAATTTATTCTCGTCTCAAAGTAATTCGTGTACTACCTTTCGTATTTTTGGCGGAATCGGGGAATAGGGGGTGGTGGATAAATTCTCTTTTAGACATGCGTGAAATTAGGGACGGATGGCGTTATGGGTTGCCAATCTGTAACGGTTGGTAATTTAGAAAAGGTAGTTGCATAATGAAGTTGCATTCATCTGAAATGAAGTTCTTGGGTTGGGTATACAATGTTACCCATTCCTACTACTGATCATAATTACGGTACATGTTCTATAAAAATGGTCCAACCATAAATAGCAAAATAAAATTAAAAAATAAAAATTGTAATGTAACGTACAATAAAATCATAAAAGTCAAGTCTTCTTCTTTCACCGATCAACAAAAATAATTTTTCAACTAATTTATCTAATGATGAACGTGTATCCAAAAACAAACCAGTCTATTTACACACAATAAAAATTAAAAACTAAAAAAAAAAATACTAAAGCCGCCATCACGGTATACCACGTTCTTCAATTGTTTGAGCTGTGTGCTACTTTGTGTGTTAGCAAAGAAAATTTCACTACCGATTTTGAAGAGTGTAAAATCGCTGCTAAGCAGTGGAAGACGAGAAGTCTCAAGCAATAACAGCGTTTTGTGCATGTGTACATACCTATATCAAAAAAAAAAAAATCAACCGGGGGCAAAACCACCCGCTGTCTCGAGGAGTTACCGCGTAACGGTCGGTGGACGGTTTGCGAGTTGATGGAAGTGGATAAGCTAACTCATTCGGAATGTGGTTACGTTTCGTGTCTCAAAATAAAAAGGAAAAAAAAACGAAATTCCAATAATTATAAATGATAAAATCCAAAAATAGTCAAATCACGCTATTTCGTGGGTTATGGTGAAAGTGTGGAATTCGGACTCTAGATTGTTGCATTGAAATATTAGTTAGTTAAAAAGTAATGATTAGAATTAGTGATTAGAATAAGTAAATTTTGGTGTTTATCATAATAATTTTGCAAATTAATCCATAATAATTTTGCAAATCGATACGTAAATTGTCATCTCCGGTATTAACATCATAAAACAAGGAAAAAAAAAACGAAACTAATCCAAGTTGTTTGAAGCTGTATCTATCACAGTACGGTGGTTTATAAAATCAGTGTGTCTGTGTATGTGGTGGAGAAGATCTCCCGGAAAGGAAAAAAAAAAATTATTTTGTCTTTTAGGGAAGTCAAATTGGAATTACGGTCGGAAAAACAAAAGAATATATAAAAATTGATTCGCTTGAATCTGTGAATTCGATAAATGATGGCGTTTCAATTAACATACGTATATGATTGTGCGAGAATTTCGGGGTTGGTTACAGCTTAATTGAGCATGTATAACTTTAAATTAGTACGAGTTCAGAAGCCAAATAACCCTCCTTCCGACACTAAGCTTCCAGGAACCACATGCCGGACTTCACCTAATGGGCTCGTTACAAATCAAGAAACTGACGCTAATTTCATGTTTATCCATTTTATTGCTTTAACTGAGAGTTTTAATCCGCAGTGACTGGTAATCGACCATGTCATATCCGATCAGTCTTGTTACCTGCAGCGCCATGAGGTCAAGCTTGAACACAGTAATACAAACCAAGAGACTACTATTTAGCTCAGCAACTGAAAATACAAGAAACAAAATTTAGATTTAAGAATACTTATAAATGAAAACAAAACTTACATTTCAATTTGATTTATAAATGTCATCATAACCTAAAATTACACAAATATAAATTAGAATAATTTAATGTACACTTAAAAGCAATACTTATCTTAACCCTTTGACTCGTCATTTATTTTGAAACGCTTGTTGTTTTGCTTAAGTATCTGAGTAATTCTGAAATTTTATAATATTTTTCGCGCTAAGTAACCTTTTTTGGTAGCTTAAGACTAAGAGCCAACAAAGTAACACTTAAAAAATCCATTATTAGTGTATTGAATCCCAAAAAATATGTTTAAAGTCTATGTACACAATTGTGTACAGTACGAGTCAATGCGTTAATTCACATTAACAGCAATTGAATTCTGAAATGATTTAACGTATTAGTTGTAATTAATTTAGTGTTAAATAGTTTAAAAAATATAAGTACTCACCAATTTGTTTATGTCAAACACAATCATTTTGACGCCTCAACATTTGTTTACATTACAAATGCGATTTACTTTATACATGCGTAAAATTGAGTGCGTTCGACGAATTATGATTCATCACTATTACGACATCTGCAGAAAATTAGATGTACTGATGAACCATAAATCATTACCAGCCTAAAAATTAAGAATTGGAAAATAAATTGTATAAATACTTCCCTTTTCAAAGCCAACCTTCAGAGAGTGAACATTAGTGAGGAAAAAAAATAAATATTATAAAAAGCGAACGCTATTTTCTTAAATAAAAAAGAACAAAGCGAATTTATTTGTTACATTTATTTTTGATATACATCGAGTATTGAGAACGGCTGCCTGTGCTGGAAGTATTGCTATCAAATTCACAATTACAAAATTTGAACTGCTTCAATTTAATTCATCCGGCTCGAAGGACCATGAAGTCTTACACGAATCATCGAAGACTACTCTCACTTTCGTAGTCAGACTATTCGCTTGATCACCGCATGATGTGGCAGATAAAAACTCTTATCATCGCCTACTTCATAGTCACCTATCGCGCATTCATGCATGTGGTCCATTTGTAAATATTCTCACCGAACTATTCGTCCGAACTATGAAATAACAGTGTTTTTTTTGTTTTTCAAATTAATTATAGTATCAAAAATTAAAATTTCATAATTTATAAATTAAAATTATTAACATTAGTCTGGTTTTCACATCTATCTGCACTCTGAGCCACAATTATATACATTTTTATATGGTGCATTTAATAATCAAAACATGAAGGATGGTCTGCGCAAGCCCAGTACACAATATAAATATAACTTAATGAGGGACTTACCCAATATCGATTTTAGTTCATTTGTCCCCTCGCTTGGGCAGCGCTGACTACTTTTTTTTTACATGCAAAAACAAGTAAAATCATGTTTACAAATACAAGTTTCTTGTCTAAATTAGTGGATGTCCCCCTACTTTTTTTATGATTAATAAAATTGAGTATGTCGCGATTAATAATAAATATCAAATTTTAAAATTAATTTAGTCGAAATTAATAATTTAATGAAACATTCAAGACACATTTTGACCATATAAAACTACATACGAAATATTTTAGCCGCCAGTCAGCAAGCGTTGCAATTATATTTGGGAAAGTCACTAACACGGAGTCCACACTATGCAAAATTGCTGAGATTTTCTCTCATGATATTAAATTTATCAATGTATGTGTAAGTATATTATACAAATTTTGACATTCTCAGCAAATTATCAGAAGGCTATTTCACGAAAAATTATCATGAAATTTGTACGAAACGTCAAATTAAAATGCACTTTTAAGGTTATGTTTTTCATTTTTTTCCGATTGTTGAGACGTATGTTTATAGCTGCATAAAAAAAAATATTTCGCAATGGCATTTATTAATACTGAAAATACTATAAAATGAATTTATATGTTGAGAATTAACGAATGTTTATGGAAAATAACCAGTAAACAATTTAAAAGAGTTGATTGAAAAAATTATTTAGTAAAAATTATATAAAAAATTTATTGTTTTTAAGTATTAATTAATTAATTTATTTAATTATTTGACAGTTCGCCCAGCGAATCTGTAACGCGAATTAAGTAAAAATTTGAGGTTAAACTCAAATTTTATATTACGTGGTGTTGTCAATATAAGTATATAATCATTTTTTGTTTAATAATAAATAATAATTTATCGTGTTATTTTAAAAAAAATTGGTTAATTTGTATAAAAAATGAATATTCAATCGATTGAGGAATTGGAGCAGCTGTTTGTGTTGTTTAAGGGGCTAAAATCTTTAAAAGATATTAAAGATAAAATAAAAAAGAAGCGGTCTTGTGCGGTTAGGAAAATAAATCGTACACGACATCGACTTGGATATTTCAAGGTATATACAGGGTGTTCGGCACATGGACCGACACAATTTTTTGGGGGGATTTGGTGGGTCATTAGCTAGTTTTCACCCATACGACCCTACGTCCTAAGTGACACGGTAACTGAGATATGAATTTTTTTCGTTTTATATTTAAATTACCTGAAATCTCGACTTTAAATCGTCATATTTTTTTTGTTTGTGATTGTAATAGCACGAAATAACTTTTATTGTATTCTGCAATGTATTTTTAGTCTAAATAAATCATATTTGGTACAAATGGCTTCAAGAAAATAAACTGTATGAGCTTCGAAAGTCTTGAAAATGAGTAAATGTATGAAAAATTTCAAATTCTAAATTCAATATAAAAAAAAATAAACATTATTTTGAACATAGGTTTGTTTTAAAAAATTGTCCAGTTTATACCCTTTCCAACGGTATGCTACATGTTGGAGGAATTATTGATAGTATGGTCAAAATAAGAGATAGAAGTTGGCAGGGTCAAGAAAATTGTTTTTATCTTTATTATGTATTTATTAAATATGAGTTATAATATTTATTCGAATTGTTCTCTTCTACTCCGTATGCATGCACGACACCTTTTCCTTATTTCAAATGTTGTTGTGCGAAGTCGCATTTCTCTTTCTATTATTTCAAATGCAGCTGTAATTCACTCCACTAAAATTTCTCGTGAGGGCACCTCTGTTGCATAAACCAATTCCTTTGCACGTCCCCATACGTAAAAATCGAGTAGAAAAAATCACCGTAAAAATCAACCAATCCCCCAAAAAATTGTGTCGGTCCATGTGCCGAACACCCTGTATACATACATACATAATTATTTACAATAATGTTCGAACTATTTAACAGTATGTATAATTTATTTTAGGTAACGTTCACAGAAATGAAAAATTGTGACCAACAGCAATTTTTTATTCATACTCGCATGACGCGAGGTATTTTCGAAATGTTGTTAGATTTAGTGCGGCCACAAATCATGGAGAACTGCGAAACCTTTTGAGCTGTGAATTCCGCCTTGCTCTAACTTTGTTGTAAGTTTTTATTATAATGAAAAGTGTAACAATGCTTTAATAATTAATATACACTTTTCTCAAGGTTGTTCTCTGCAAAGTTTGGCCTGGAGCGGGAAAGTCGGTAAGGAAACAGTAAGAACAATCGTTCATGAAACCTGTGACGCGATATGGGCCGCATTATGTGGTTCCTACGTCACAGAACCAAGTCTGCATGACATGAATACAATCGCGAACCGACTTTAGGCAATTATGGGATTTCCCTAATTGTATTGGCGCCAACGATGGCAAGTACATTGCCGTACAATGCCCTCCAGACACGGGAAGCCAATTTTATAATTACAAAGGCTTTTACAGTATCGTGTTGATGGCTGCATGCGATGCGCGCTATGTGTTTACACATATAGATGTGGGAGCATATGGGTCGCAGCACGATGGAGGTAATTATGTTTATATATTAGCAAGATTTATATTTATTTAAATTTTGTCTTTTTTTAGGAATTTTCAGTAAAACCAGTTTCGGTAGCCGGCTCTCTAAGGGTGAGCTTTTGTTTCCAGAAGCGTCAAAACTACCAGGAACCAATGATATCGTACCACATTTTTTTGTGGCTAATGCAGCGTTTCCATTGACCCCAAATATAATGAAGCCATTTCCTGGTGTGGGTCTGACAAAAGAAAAGGAGATATATAATAAAAGGTTATCTCGGGCGAGGCGATGCATAGAGAATGCGTTTGGAATACTTGTATGTCGATGGCGCATTCTCCTAACAACTTTAAACATGTTACCAGACAACGCCGAAAAAATTGTGTGTGCATGTGTCGCATTGCACAATTTTTTAAGGCTCAATAATGCGACAAAAAATTTGTATTCACCTCCAAAATTTGTAGACTGGGAGGATGTGAGTCATGGGATGTGGAGGCAAGAAGTCAATGATAACCTCAAATCCATTCAGCCATCTCGCAATGTGCATGTTTTAGGGGGCCGTAATGCTCTAGAAACAAGAAATGCCATATGTAAGTACGTCAATAACGAGGGACGTTTAAATTGGATGGCGTAATTCTTTTTTTGATTTTTTTTAATAAAATATAGAATAATTAATAACAAAAATACAAAAATAGTTTTTATTTCCAAAATCATAAAAAAATAAAATAAAATAGGTATTTATCACAATTCAATGTTTTGATCACAATATGTAGTTATATATGTACTTATACTAATTATTAATTATATAATTATTAGTTATGTACTTATGCATAATAATTATTAATAGTTATAAATATAAAAAAATTATATATATATATATATATATATATATATATATATACATATATATATATTTGCAGTTCACATGTTGTCATCACAATAATTCAATATCACAATAATTGTTATAAGGTATTTAAATAAAAAAAAATATTTGTAATGTGGTATTATGTAAAAGTATAATAGGCAATTAATTGCCTCGTAAGATCTCGCCAAATACAATCCATTACTACAGTATATACAATATATTTTGTATGTAGCGAGAACTTAAAAGAAAATTAATTGAATAAGTGCTGCGCCCTTAAATTTGTGACATACGATAATATGTCAATGCGAGCCTGACCTTTAATGTCTTCGGGTAAATCCTTTATTAATTGTTTAACCGACTGCAGAAAGTGGTCGTCTGCGTCGGTTTGAGTGGGTTGAGGTTGGCTTAATGTATTTTGCCTTTCTCTAAATTCTGGGATTGCCTCTTGGAACGCGTTGCAGGTATCATTAAATGGATCGCTTTTTTTTTTTTTTTGGTGTTTTAGCATCGGCCATGCTCATCTCGCTGTCATCTGCAATTTCAATGACTTCTTTAAAGTTTGATTTTGTTCTAAAAAAAGCGTTTAATTAGAAACACAAACAATATTACATACACACTACACACATATTAATACTTACTTCCTTGATTGAATGAGCTTTTTTAAGAACATCATGCTGTCGAAATACGGCCATTCCTCTTCGTATGGAAGCGGAGCATTCCCAGAAGCTAACTCCTGCTTCTTTTGCTCCTTGTTGAACCTCTCCCTCAGCAGATTCCACCGTTTTTTACAATCTTCTCCTGTAATAAATGATTAAATATTTGAATCTTAGATAAAGCATATATCAATTAGAATATAAACTTACTGGGCAACCCGGTGATTTCCGCGATCTTTTCCCAAGCGGCCTCCTTAATAACAATGTTTTTATAATTTTTGTCCCGTTTGTCGTAGAGACATTTTTCGCCCTCAACCGCATTAATTAGGTTACCGTAATCCATTGGTTCGATTTTTTCAAAAATTGAAGCCTCTAAAAATATAAATGTACAGGAATACAAAATTATTTTAGGTTATGATTTTTTTTTTTGTAATGCGAGAAAAAAATATGTTTTTATCAGTTTTTTAATTTCAACAATATATATTAATTGTTTTATCACATTACACATATATACATAATATTTCAGGTAATTAAAAAGTACATAAAATTATATACATACATTATTATTAAAATATGTAAAAGTAAAATAAATACATATGTACATACCAATTCACCATTTCACTGTTTTTGACGTTTTCTCCGACAATTTTCGCTCTTGTTAAAGAATGTTAAATGACATTTCAAATTTAACGAAACTGAACGAAAAGTTCTTAAAGTTTCGCTGGTCAGTAACATGCATATTCCTATGGACGCATTCTTACTTAAATTTCTTAAAGACTGACTGGTCAATGCTTAAAATGCCCAGTTATGATAACTTTTTAATAAATATTTATCAATACATTGAAAAAAACACACACATACATAAAATTTCATGAGAGAAAATCTCAGCAATTTTGCATAGTGTAGACCCCGAGTTATTGACAGATTTATTAATTATTTACGCATAGTATTTGTATTTAGATGAATTTCATAGAACTAAATTTTCAACATTATTTTCTTTGTTTGCATCATTATTATCATTAATTTCAACAATACTTAGGTTATTCGTACTATCAATCATTTTATTATATTTAAAAAACGATACAATAAGCTTATGGTAACTGAAGAAAGAAACAAAAATGTTTGATTGGAATTTATGTAATTATTTTAATAAATATGATGAAAGGTGTCTATTTTAATTAGTTTTAATTGTATGGCATAGAACTTTTTATTAAATTATTTTAAAAAATGTATTAAAAATTATTTTTGCTGTAGTTTCGGTGCTTTACACCATTTTCAAGACATCTACAAAAAAATTTTAAAATATTTACAATATAAATCAGTAGTATAAACAAATTACCAATTTTTTAGTTTTCTGTATGAAAAACTAAATTTTTGCCCTTTTCTCCGTACAAAATTGAACTTTTTTTTTTTTTTTTTGTAAACAAACTGAAACAATTTATTCATGACTCTATCTTGACTCTATTTTTTATTATACCAACAAACCGTTTTTTAAAGTACATACATTAAATAAAGCTTCGTAACTTTTCTTTGATAATAATCAAACGTAATTTTTAATTATATTTACATATGTATTGATTGTGTAATCTGTTCCTATCAACTTTGTAATTACTCGTTTTATTCTTCCAAATATGACACGCTGCTTTGAACAGTCTTTCGTTTTAATTTCTTTCCAAATTTAACGTAACTGCATTGTCAAAATCAAATTCAGGTTTGTTTTTAATTCCGTCTTTTATCAAAGCTGATCTGTAAATAGCGTGTGTCATGCCAGGAAATTTATTTATGTTGATTTACTCTCTGTAATTTAGTTTTACTTATTTCTCCAATATAACACGAATCACAAGCTTTACAAACAATTTTGTATATTAAACCGTCTTTTTTATCACATAGTATTATATCTTTAATTTTTGTGTAACTGTTTGACACTTCATTCGTAATTTTATTCGCCAGTACTAATTGTCCACAATTATTTTTTAGAATTTTACCAATGTTTTCCGTTAATTATTCCGCACATACGTTATTACCAGAACATATTTACCAGTTTAAAGGGATAATTGTTAATCATTATTAATATTTTCCTTATCCTATCAATATTATTTCGCCTAATTATACTGTCTGTAAGGGAGCTTACTCTTTTATTTATTGACTAAGCCACATTCTTCTTCATTTGGTAAGGGTGGGCTGAGATAAAATTCAATAACGTGTTTGAAGCGATCACTTTTTTATACCATTCTGTTTTTATTAAATCAATTATTCTATGTAATTTCATGTCTAGAAAATTAATTGTATTGTTAGTGCTCTCTTTTTCAACAGTAAATTTAAGTAAATATCTTGTAAAAACCCCATCGATCGTTGTTTTATATTTTGTAGTGCTGAGCTGAATTTCCGATCGTTGGACATAGTCAAACCTAATGCTTCATTCAAAAATTCAATTAATGGTAAATTTTTATCATCTGCAATTTAATTATTGAAGTGTCAAATTTTTCGCCAAATCTTTTTTCGAGTATTTCAGAACCTTCTTTTGTATAAATCATGAAATTTTCGAATAAATAATAATAAAACAAAACAATAATTTAAACAATACACACATTAAGCTTTCCAAGTAGTTTTTACTTTACTTATGGATATGTACATAATACTACACTAATGTTACAATCTTACAATAATAAAAAAAAGAAAAAAGAATTTTATTTGATTTGTGTTTGTCAGTCATGCTTTGTGTTACTTTGTTTACAAAATGTTTCTTTTTTGTATTGAGAAAAATTGTCAAATAATAAGCAGCAGGCTATTGCCATATCAACGTACGTACCACAGCGACAAATACAACAGTAGCGGTATTTTGTTGAGAAAAATGTAAACAAATTTAGTTTTGATTTATTTTTTGTCCTATTCTTTCCTATAAACCTACTACGATTTAAATAAAGAAATATTTTTTCGGCTTTATTTAAAGCATGCGGCGCTTTATATCCATTGCAATTGGGCCTATCCACACCAGTTTTTTAACAACCGTATTCATCCTCGTTTCTTTACCTCTCTGCCTTCGAATCTAAATTTGTGGTGGAGATTTGGAATGCACTTTTGCATTATGAAATTTCTGGTATTCTCGTGTTGTTACACACTAATACAAATATAAAATTAAATAAATACAAAAATTGAAAGTGCATTGCCGCGTGTTTTTCTATTGTTTAACGCACAAAATGAAATATGTATGTAGCTAATTGTTTTTCTTCTTGTAGTTCGTATACCTCGAACAAAGCAATCCAAAAATGAAGTAAATGTACGCATACATAAAGAAGAATAACAACAGTGTGAATACAGAACGCTGCTGTTACGGTGTTGTTAAAAATATTCGTGTGAATAGGCCCAATGCACAGAAAAAAATAACATATTTATGTTATTTTTTTCTGTGCCCAATGTGTTGTAATTTTGTCAACAAAACACACTTAGTGTTGTACTGCCACTTATTAATAACAAAAATTGGCATGTCGGTAACGTGAACTCATAAGTTTTTACCAATACCAAAAAATCGCCCAACGCGCCTAAAGAAGTTTTCATTTAAAAATGAAAACGTTTTAAGATTCCTGCATACCAAAGCGATACAACCGATAAAAAAATTTCAAAAAACTAAATTTGTGGTATAATTTTTTGTGATCTACGCAAAGCGAGAAGTGCAAAATCATGCAAGTTTCACTAAATGACATCCTAACGTGTTGCATGCAAGATTTTTTCTAATTTTGATAATAAATAGTAAATTATTGAATTATGTTTAGAAAAAAACCTTTAAATCGATAAAATTTTAAATTTCAATTTTTTGTCTAAATGAAGTCACAAACTAATGTTGAAATTAATATTTCATTACTATTATTATTATTACCTACAGCGGATGGGAGCCTATAGATATTGAAATAAGCGAGTAATTCGTCACAATCTATTCGGGAAGTCACAATATCGTGAACGAAGATAGCAGATGCAACGTCTCGTCGGTGATTCTAAATGTTGTAGTTTTAATAAATTACAACGCTCATTATAAGGCGGGAGAATATATTCATGCACTCGCTCAGTGGGTAATCCACGAAGGGCACACAAAACAAATTGCTTCCGAACACTCCCAATCCTATATAAATGGCACTTACAAAATGGTGACCAGGGCCCTGTTGCACCAACTACTTATCACTTATTACTTATCAACTTATCATAATTTTTCTGTTGTACCAAATTGAAATTTGATAAGTATTTTATTGAGTTATAATAAGTAATAAGCACTCACTTATCAAAATTAAGTTGCACCAATTCGCGAAATGATAAATGATAAGTAATATTTGGATAAGCGATAAGTTTGAGGTTTTTGATAAGTTTTTCGTAGTTCTGTTGCACCAAAAGTTTTAACTTATCAATAATCGAATACATTTAATGATAATTATCCAAAATATCAATAAGAAAAATTTCACTACTCAAATAAATTGATAAGAGCTACAAATTGTAGTGGCATGACGGAAGTCTGTCAAAAACGTTTTTTTAAGTGGAACTTATCTATTTCTTGACCGATTATGATGAAATTTGACGCGAGCGATGGAATTGGGATTCTAAGGTGATTTCTGGATAAAGTCCTGGACTGTGGCCAACTAAAGTGGAACTTCGCTATTTCTCAATAGATTATTATGAAATTTGACATGGGCAGTAGAAATGGGATTCTAAAATGATTTTTAGAGGAAGTTCTGGAATATGGCCAATTAGGAAGAAACTTGGCCATTTCTTATCAGAATTTGATGAAATTGAGCATGCACGATCGAAATGGGATTCTTAAAAGATTTTTAGAGGAAGTTCTGGAATATGGCCAATTAGGGACGAACTTGGCCATTTCTTATCCGAATTTGATGAAATTGAGCATGCACGATGTAAATGGGATTCTTAAAAGATTTTTAGAGGAAGTTCTGGAATATGGCCAAGTAGGAAGGAACTTGGCCATTTCTTACCCGAATTTGATGAAATTGAGCATGCACGATGGAAATGGGATTCTTAAATGATTTTTAGTGGAAGTTCTGGAATATGGCCAATTAGGAAGGAACTTGGCCATTTCTTATCCGAATTTGATGAAATTGAGCATGCACGATCGAAATGGGATTCTTAAAAGATTTTTAGTGGAAGTTCTGGAATATGGCCAATTAGGGACGAACTTGGCCATTTCTTATCCGAATTTGATGAAATTGAGCATGCACAATGTAAATGGGATTCTTAAAAGATTTTTAGAGGAAGTTCTGGAATATGGCCAAGTAGGAAGGAACTTGGCCATTTCTTACCCGAATTTGATGAAATTGAGCATGCACGATGGAAATGGGATTCTTAAAAGATTTTTAGAGGAAGTTTTGGAATATGGCCAATTAGGAAGGAACTTGGCCATTTCTTATCCGAATTTGATGAAATTGAGCATGCACAATGGAAATGATATTCTTAAATGATTTTTAGTGGAAGTTCTGGAATATGGCCAATTAGGAAGGAACTTGGCCATTTCTTATCCGAATTTGATGAAATTGAGCATGCACGATCGAAATGGGATTCTTAAAACATTTTTAGAGGAAGTTCTGGAATATGGCCAATTAGGGACGAACTTGGCCATTTCTTATCCGAATTTGTTGAAATTGAGCATGCACGATGTAAATGGGATTCTTAAAAGATTTTTAGAGGAAGTTCTGGAATATGGCCAAGTAGGAAGGAACTTGGCCATTTCTTACCCGAATTTGATGAAATTGCGCATGCACGATGTAAATGGGATTCTTAAAAGATTTTTAGAGGAAGTTCTGGAATATGGCCAAGTAGGAAGGAACTTGGCCATTTCTTACCCGAATTTGATGAAATTGAGCATGCACGATGGAAATGGGATTCTTAAATGATTTTTAGTGGAAGTTCTGGAATATGGCCAATTAGGAAGGAACTTGGCCATTTCTTATCAGAATTTGATGAAATTGAGCATGCACGATCGAAATGGGATTCTTAAAAGATTTTTAGAGGAAGTTCTGGAATATGGCCAATTAGGGACGAACTTGGCCATTTCTTATCCGAATTTGATGAAATTGAGCATGCACGATGTAAATGGGATTCTTAAAAGAGTTTTAGAGGAAGTTCTGGAATATGGCCAAGTAGGAAGGAACTTGGCCATTTCTTACCCGAATTTGATGAAATTGAGCATGCACGATGGAAATGGGATTCTTAAAAGATTTTTAGAGGAAGTTTTGGAATATGGCCAATTAGGAAGGAACTTGGCCATTTCTTATCCGAATTTGATGAAATTGAGCATGCACAATGGAAATGGGATTCTTAAATGATTTTTAGTGGAAGTTCTGGAATATTTCCTATATGGAAGTTGGTTTAGTCCATATGGCCAATTAGGGACGAACTTGGCCATTTCTTATCCGAATTTGATGAAATTGAGCATGGACGATGGAAATGGGATTCTTAAAAGATTTTTAGAGGAAGTTTTGTAATATGGCCAATTAGGAAGGAACTTGGCCATTTCTTATCCGAATTTGATGAAATTGAGCATGCACGATGGAAATGAGATTCTTAAATTATTTTTAGTGGAAGTTCTGGAATATTTCCAATTAGGAATGAACTTGGCCATTTCTTATCCGAATTTGATGAAATTGACCATGCTCGATGGAAATGGGATTCTTAAAAGATTTTTAGAGGAAGTTCTGGAATATGGCCAATTAGGGAGGAACTTGGCCATTTCTTATCCGTATTTGATGAAATTGAGCATGCACGATGGAAATGGGATTCTTAAATGAATTTTAGAGGAAGTTCTGGAATATGGCCAATTAGGGACGAACTTGGCCATTTCTTATCCGAATTTGATGAAATTGAGCATGGACGATGGAAATGGGATTCTTAAATGATTTTTAGTGGAAGTTCTGGAATATGGCCAACTAAAGTGGAACTTCGCTATTTCTCAATAGATTATTATGAAATTTGACATGGGCGGTAGAAATGGGATTCTAAAATGATTTTTAGAGGAAGTTCTGGAATATGGCAAATTAGGAAGAAACTTGGCCATTTCTTATCAGAATTTGATGAAATTGAGCATGCACGATCGAAATGGGATTCTTAAAAGATTTTTAGAGGAAGTTGGTTTAGTCCATATGGCCAATTAGGGACGAACTTGGCCATTTCTTACCCGAATTTGATGAAATTGAGCATGGACGATGGAAATGGGATTCTTAAAAGATTTTTAGAGGAAGTTTTGGAATATGGCCAATTAGGAAGGAACTTGGCCATTTCTTATCCAAATTTGATGAAATTAAGCATGCACGATGGAAATGGGATTCTTAAATGATTTTTAGTGGAAGTTCTGGAATATTTCCAATTAGGAATGAACTTGGCCATTTCTTATCCGAATTTGATGAAATTGAGCATGCTCGATGGAAATGGGATTCTTAAATGATTTTTATAGGAAGTTCTGGAATATGGCCGAAATCCGAATTTGAGGAAATTGAGCATGTGCGATGGAAATGGGATTCTAAGATGATTTTTATATTGTCTTAATGCTTTTAAATTGCAGTTAACACAAGAACTCATTCCGGTCGATCACCATAAATGTCGTATCTTCACTGATTGGGTCCTTCAAATGCATCAAAATGATCCGGATTTTCATAGAAAAATCATCATCAGTGATCAGGACTATTTTTTACCTCGGAGGCTACGTTTATAAGCAGGACTGTCGCATTTGGCGTTTAGAAAATCCAAGAATGATTATTGAAAAGCCTCTCCATCCTCAACGTGTCACTGTTTGGTGCGGTTTTGGAATGGCGGTGTGATAGGACCTTACTTTTTCGAAAATGAGGCTGGTGCAACTGTTACGGTGAATGGATTGCGCTATACCGAGCTATGATTAATGATTTTTTATGGCCGGAATTGAAAGATATTGATGTGGACGACGTTTAGTTTTAGTAAGACGGCGCTAAGTGCCACACAAGCAACGAAACAATCGCAATTTTGCAAGCAAAGTTTCCTGAATGTGTTGTTTCTCGAAGAGGTGATCACAATTGGCCACCGAGATCTTGTGATTTAACAACTTTAGACTTTTTTCTTTGGGGCCACGTGAAAGATAAGGTCTAAGCCAATGCTCCACAATCGATTCAAGATTTCGAAGATTGGAAAGGGATTCGAAAAGGATATGGTTCTGCAAGCGTAGCCGTGGCGGCCATTTGGCTGATATAGTTTTCAAATGTTAATGGCACATCTTCCTCTTTACAATGAAATAAACATTTATTGATTTCTCTTAAAAAATACTCGTTTTTTTTAATATCAAAATGAAACCTCTTATTGGAAAACCCTATACATATTATAAAATAAAATTTACATTTCTGTCTCAAAATTATTGCATTGAACTTTGGAATGTAAATATGGCCCATACAAGATCCACATCTGTCTATTCTTATCTGTGCTTATACCAAGTGAATTTATTACTCAGAAATGGTACCTTAAAAATGCGATTTTAATAAAGCAATTCACAAATAATGTATCGATTAACATATCGTTGGAATATCAATCAAATGATAATGACAATACATGTAACAATGTGTTTACAAGTGTGCTAGAGATAAACTCGACGCGACCGACGTGACTAAGTATAAAAAAAAATTATTAAACCATTAAAATGTATACTAAAGCAATCATTCTTAGCGCGACTCAGACGCGATTAACAAAAAGATGATTGAGTTTTAACTTTTGGTTGTTGTTTAGTTACACAATTTCAAAGTTTAACAATTTTTTTTAGTTAGTCACGTCGTTCGCGTCGAGTTTATCTCTAGCATAAGAATTATTTCATTATGTTCGATTTATCATAGAGGTAAGACAGTTGTTTTTCGATATTTTAAAATTAATATAATACCGGGTTTTCATCGTCATAGTATAATAGCATAATAGTATTATACTATTATGCTATGACGATGGAAACCCGAAGTTGATAGTATAATAGTTTATTATAATATTTCGTTATACTAGCTATCAAAAATATAGTAGGTAGCAAATTATCATTTTAACAGTGCAAACACGGCAGTGTATAGGTTTGTTTGAATTATTTTTGAAATTAAATTTTTTTAGGCTGCGGTCGTAGTGTGTTTTTAATATTTTGTCTATTATGTACATCAAGTAATATTCATCGATATTAAATATGCATAAATTATGAATTTTAATAATTTTGCGCTATCAAAATAATGAATTGCACCCAAGTTCCCATACAAAAATTTAAAACGATTTTAACTTCACTCCAAATGATGGAAACACGATAAGGAAAAGTAGTATAATAGTATTATTCTATTTTGCTATTATACTATTGACGATGGAAACCCGGTATAAAACTCTCAAATATAGGTATTCAACTTTAGTAAACAAAACTGAAGTTTATTAAACAAAAAAATAATTTTTATAAGAAAATGCGTCGGTTCGAAAGATTATTCGAGGATGAAACGAAAGAAGAAATCGTGTAATGAAAGCCAGAACCAATTATTCTCTAGATTCGGGAGTGTTAGAAAATTTTCGTACAAATTGAGCACATTTTATTAAAAATAGGAGCAAATTTGCGCCATGAAAGCGATCGAAACTATGCGTTGAGTCCTCTACAGCAGATACTAACAACACTGCATTGGTTAGGAAATGGCGCGCAATATCACGGGATTGGCAATATGCATGGCATTAATAAATCGACTGTGGGTAGGATTATCGAGTAGCAGATACTATCATCGATAGCATGATGGCGGAAACTATATGTTGGCCTGAAAATATCCAGGATATCCCACTGAAGTTTCCCTCAGGTAGTTGGTTGCATCGATGGAACAATGATTAATATAGATTCACCTACGGTCAATGAAGAACACTTTGTGAATCGACATGGAGAACATTCACTGAAAGTAATGATAGTGTGTGGCCCAGGCCGCAGCTTTAATGCAGTAAATTCAAATTTGCCCGGTAGTGTCCATGACTCCAGAGTATTGCGAAACACAAGGCTATCCAGCAATTTTGAGTCTGGGTTTCGTCCGTTCCCCGGTGCTGTGATTTTGGGTGACAGTGCTTACCCCCTTAAAGATTGGCTTATCCCACCATTGCGAAGAAATCCGGACGATGCAATAGAGCAAAGATTTAATCGTGCTCATAAGCAGACGAGAAGAATAGTGGAAAATAGTTTTGGTTTGTATATGACGATTGCAACTTTTAAAGTTAAATTCAATTTGTTTGTTAATAGGAATTCTGAAGGAAAAATTTCCTTGTTTAAATCATATGCGGGTGGATCCAACTGTTGCAGGCAAAATCGTGTTAGTATGCTGCATTCTTCACAATGTTGCGATTAAAATGCGCAGCAATGATTTGGTTGATTTTGAGCCGGACGACGACTATGACGACGATGGTGACAGTATGTTCTTCAGAGTTTAGTTAATTTTTTAAATTACATATTAATTTTATTATTATTTGATTTTTAAAAATAATTAAAGATAATATTAAAAATATGAACACATAGTGTATATCTATATAAGATATATAACAATAAAGAATGAAATAATAGTACAATATATAATTATAATTTGGAAATACTGCAATTGGGAAGAGAACTAAATTTCAAAAGATGGTGGACTAGGTTGATTGTGTGAAACTGCTCTTAATAAAATTTAATAATTAAAATAAATTAAATAAATATAAAATAACTAAATGAATAAATAATAATAAATATAAATAATACATATAATAAATATAAAAGTATAATTTTAATAAAATAATGCAAAAGTGTTTCTTTTTTTTTTGCAAAATGAAATGTGCTTTCATTAATGGACGATTTTGATTTTGGATAAGTTTAATATGTTAATAATTTACTTTGAACTATTGTGTTAATAGATATTAAAAATAGATGTTAATAAATATAAAAGTATAATTTTAATAAAAAAGTGCAAAAGTGTTTCTTTTTTCTTGCAAAATGAAACGTGCTTTCATTAATGGACGATTTTGATTTTGGATAAGTTTAATATGTTAATAATTTACTTTGAACTATTGTGTTATTGAAGTGTTGTAAAATTTCATTAATTAAGTTACAAGAAAAAGTTTCGTGAAAATATTGTAAAAACTCTGTGAAAAATTGTTTTATAATTACAAATTCTTAATATAATACAACACCTATGCAACATAACCTAATTTCTGTGGTTTGTAGCGTTTTTTTTTCCCGGTGTACACGCTGCTCACCCCTTTTACCATAAAAAAATAACAAATTTTCAAAACCCTCCAAAATTCATAGAAATAAAAATAACTAGAAAAATTTAGTTTAAGAAATAATTGAAAAACATAATTTATTTAAATAAATGAACAAAACTTAGAATTTCACAAATTTTCCCTATTAAACTATACTAATGAAATATAATTTTTTTTTTTTAAAGTTACTGAATTGTGCGAAACAAAAAAAAATTAAACATTTTCTTTTTTTTTGAAATAGAATGAAATTAAATTTTCAAAAATTCCTCCAATCATTTCTCAGATAATTTTAGTTTTCTTTTTGTCTTAAAAAAACGCATATAATTTATACCTATAAAAAAAATAATACCTGAAATGATAGTATCCCCGATGAAGCGCTTCGTCGGCGACTCTCTGAAAATATATTTTAAAAAAATACCGCACTTCGAAATACACAATAAACTATATGCACCTTCTAAAGCCAGACGCTGTTAAAAAAAACACAAATTAATCATGATAGCTAAATCAAAAAAAAACAAAAGGTTTTTATGAATGATTGGAAAAAAAATTGAATAAATTGAATAATATGGCGTAAAGCAAGAATGTAATCGCCCATCAGATAAACAAAAATATGAAAAAAACACAAAGAAAATTACTTTAACACTAATTAACTAAGAACTATCATAATATACACTAATTCAATATTTATACAATATTATTTAATAAAAAGCACAATTTTATGTTTCCAACATGGATGAAAGTAGACGATGAACCATGTGGTAATGTTGAACAAAAAATACCCTTTTTGGTATCCAAATCTCTACAAATTTGTACTCGCAAATTGTTATTATAAGGAAATTTCCTCCATTTATTTCAGTCCGTAAAATGTATCCAGTTTCTTATATATATATCCTTTTAATTTTGAAATCCGAATACATATATGTAACTATAATGTTGCGGCAGTTTTTTTCCCCTGATGAAATTTTACAGTCCGTAATTGCAGATAATATATTTTCCACGTTTCACAAATATTCGAATGTGAATACAAGTCGATCCACACATTCAATAGACGATTGTAAGAAAAAACCCTGAGCGAGCAAAACTGGTACAAAAAAAATGTTCCTTCCGTTTCGTTTTATTATTATCGTCGCTCACGTTGGTGGAAATTCAATTCCTGGTAAAATTCCCGCTTCTTATTTGTTGTATTCGTTATACAATTTATTTATTTCGATCAATTTATATTATTTTCACAACTTTTTTTTATTCCACTTATTTTTTTTCGTAAACGTGTTGACGCTTCAAAATCTACTTTCCGTCCCTCCTTCTACCAAAAAACAAAAAAAACTCGAAAAAAAAACAAAAAGAATCGTCGAGTTCGTCAAAACCCGAAACATATCAAAAAAAATCAAGTTCATCATAACAAACACCAATAGACCTAAAACAACGGAAATCAAATCAGTGTAGCAAAAAAAAACCAAGAGACCAAATTTAGTATGTCCCAAAAGAAAAAAAATGTAACCCTTTGCCAACGCAAAGTGAGCACCACAGGTTATATTATGCCGTATTTCAATCAACAAACAACACATCCTAATTCTAATAATATTACCTGTTGCTCATGTAAAAAAACAGTTAGTGAAACACAAACGTACATACAGTGTGATTGGTGTGGTAAAATTTTTCATCCGTCTTGTATTAATCTCTTCGGGAAGCATTTACCTCCATCAAATGCTACTTGGTTTTGTTCAAGTGAATGTAAAACTCACGCTGATAATAAAGAGACGAGTGGTGAACAGAATATAGGTGTTACTGGTACTACGGTTCAATCTACAGGTTCGAAATGCATGGAACCTACAATGTCCATAAATATGTTTGAGGAGCTTAAACAACTTATAGTTCAAAGTCAAACAAAACTATCATCTCAAATCGAAGAGCTTAAACTCAACCAGTCAGAATTCAGTAAAAAAAATTGATGATCTGAAAAAAGAAAATGAAAAGATTCTATTGGAAAACACAACAATTAAAAGTGAACTTCGAGCTATCAAGCTGTACAACTCTAAATTAGAATCCAAGGTTAATACATTGGAAGCTGAATTGGAATAAAGCATGCCGATCTAACTAAAAATTTAATTATTGCCGGTTTGCCAAATACAATTACAGGCGATGTTCAAAATGCAGTGAAAAAACTTTTTACTGTCGTAGATAAAACTTTCTTGTTTGATGAAAATATTGAAAAAGTTTCATTTATAAACTCGAAGTTCACACATCGCAATCCCATAACAACACAAAACACTACGTCACTGACACAAGAACAAACCAACCACAAATTTGCACAATTAATAGTAGTTCAATTTAAATCAACACAAATCAAAGGTAATTTTCTAAACTCAAAGAAGAAATTTGGCCCGATATTCTGGGAACATTGTAGATTCACTGATGATGCAAATAATACCCAAATTTATTTTCGCGAACACTTATCTCACTTCAAATTGAATCTGTTTCGACAAGCAAAACAGTTGAAACAGAATCTGGGACTTAAATATCTGTGGATTAATGAAAATAGAATTCTACTTCGGAAGGAAGAAAAAGGGAAAATATACACATTTAACTCTGTTAACGATAAATACACAATTACAAAAGCTGTCACAGAAGCTGCAAAATAATCGGTAACTTGATAATTAACTGTATCATATTTATTTTTTAATTTCAAGTTCAACAGTACCTGTACATTGACGTTGTATTCGGATTATTGGTGATCATCTTGTAATTGTATGTTCTAAATTTTATGTTGTTATTTTTCTCCTTCACTTTCTTTTTTTGTTTTGCGGTATTTTTTATTATTGTTATTGATATTTCCCACGTTAATTCATTTTTTTTTTTGGCACATTAACTTTATATGTTTATTGTTTATTGATATATTACTTTCTACGTTAATTCATTATTTTGTAATCATTTATAGCGCATTATATTTATACATTAGGTTCTGTAACAAATTTTAATTTCTTCTTGAAAGACACGTAAGGCATATCACACAACACAATGAGTCATGACCGGCTAGTAGACAACTGCGCAATTTCACAATATAATAATATTATTTCCTATAAACTGGACAATAAAACAATCAATTTTGTTTACATAAATATACGAGGGTTCTGTAATAAAACTAACGATATTGAAAATTTATACAAAATGTTTAACAATGAAGTAGATATTTTTGTATTAACAGAGTCAAGGGTACTTCCTGAAGAAACATTAGTAGCCAAAATCGATGGCTTTCAATGTTTTCACTCATCCCGATTATTTAGTGTTGGTGGTGGATGCAGCATTTTAGTTAATAATCGTTTAGCGGCAACTTTCATTAAAGAGGAAGATTTTGGAGGTAGCAATATCGTTATTGTGAAACTAATGGATTACCAGATAAACGTAATTGCAATTTACAGATCAGGCAGAAAAACCTCTACCGATAATCTATTTAGCAAACTCGAAGAAATTCTTGCGCAATATAAGAAGTCTATAATCATTAGAGACTTTAATATCGATCTTTTAAATATCAGTGAAAGAACTACAAGAAATTATACTGAGCTTATCAAATCTCATGGCTTCTTGGTCCTCAATAAACTTGATAAAGACCACGCCACAAGGGTCTGTGAAACCACAGGTACAATAATTGATCATATTGTGACTGGCTTATTGAATGTTTCATATGACATCTCTTTGGATGATGTTTCGTATTCGGATCATAAGCTAATTTTAGTCCAAATGTCCAAATCTGTTCCTAGGCAAGTTATACAAACCCAAATTGAAGTACTAAACTATAAAAAAATAGAAAACGATCCCGTATGGCGTTGCTTAGATTCAATTGAAATAGTTGATGAGTTAGTCAGTAAGTTCCAAAGTATCATAAAGAATTATAAATCGATCATCATTAAAAATCAAACTACAAACATAAAAAAATCATGGGTTACAAGTGAGGTATTGGCCACAATTAGACTACGTGAAAAATTCTTTAAACTTAAAAAAAAATATCCTGAATCAGAATACGTGCTTTCTAAGTATAAGTATTATAGACAACTTGTAATCAGTGTCAATAAATCTGCAAAACAACAATATTATTCTGATATGTTTAGTAACTGTGGTCAAAGTTCTAAAAAGTATTGGGATTGCATTAAAAACATATTATTCAATAGATCAAAACCAACAAAACCGATATATTTAAAAATAAACAATGTTACATTCACTGATTCGAAAATTGTTGTTAATATTTTTAATGACTCTTTTGTAAATGTTGATATTCAAAAATTCTCTTACGGAAATTTCGCTAATCTAGCTTTGAATAAACTTTGTCTAGCCACAGATTATCCAAGCATTTTCACTGAAACTTCAAGTGAGGAAGTAGAACTCTACATTTCTCAATTAAAAAATAACTGTGCTACAGGAATTGATCAAATTTCCACCAAATTTGTTAAGAAATATTCAACTCGATTAACAAGTATAGTAAAAAAATTCATTAACAGTTCTTTTTCGACCGCCATTTTTCCGAGCAAATTGAAGTTTGGGAGAGTTGTACCAATTTTGAAATCTGGTAGTAGTATGGAAGCGCCTAATTATAGACCAATATCTGTTCTCCCTGTTTTGTCCAAAATTTTCGAAAAGTGCATTTATTCCCGATTACACCAACATATACTAACTAAAAATATATTATCCCCTCAGCAATTTGGGTTTACTAGTGAATCTAACACTACTGCCGCATGTGTTGAATTAACACATTTTATAACAAGTAATTTAGATAAAAAGAAAATAGTCATATGTGTTTTTCTTGACATTAGGAAAGCATTTGATAATGTGGACCATATTCTGCTTCTCAAAAAGCTGAATAATATCAATATATCTAAAAATGACATAAAATTACTTTCAAGTTATTTAAAAGACCGGTTTCAAGTTGTAACATATAATGGAATAGAAAGTAATCAAAACCTTTTAAAAAAGGGGGTCCCTCAGGGTTCCATTTTAGGGCCGATTCTCTTCAATTTATTTATTAATGCTATTACTGCAATTAGATTAAATGGTGAAATTCAACTATATGCGGATGATGCTGTGTTGAAATACACTGGAGAGGAGTTTATTTCATTAGGAAAATTAATTCAAAATGACCTTGATCATATTCATAATTGGTTTATTTTAAATAAAATGATTTTAAATGTCAATAAAACTAAAACTTTATGCTTTCGAAAGCCAATGTTATTACGCCCTATTGTATTTGAACCACTAATATACGATAATATCGCTTTGGAAGAAGTGAACCAGTATAAATATTTAGGACTTTTCATAGATTCAGATTTACGTTGGAATTTGCACATTGATTATTTAAATGAACGTATATTGCCGTATATCTTCACTCTTAGGAAGCTTAGTCAGTTAGTCACAACAAACGTTTCTCTCAATCAAAATTAGATGAGCTCTTCGTGCTTCAAAAACGAGCTCTTAAATATATATACAAATTACCTCGTAGATTTAGTACTGAAGAGTTATTCTTAAGTTATAAACAAATACCGAGCTTTATTAAAGTTTGTGAAAGAGAAGACCTTTATTTGATACACAAAATATTGTTTAATGAGATAAAGCTTAATTTTTCTATAAATTCAGTTTATGACAAACACAGGTATCCAACTAGCAGAAGCTCACATTTTGAATATGACTTGTTTACTACAGCTATAGGTGACAAGAATGTTTTATATAGAGGTATCAAAAAATATAATTGTTTGCCATTGAATATGAAGCAAGAACGAGATTTTATGAAATTTAAAAAATTGGTAATCAACCAATTTCAATCTAATGTATAATGTAATGTGCACTAAGTAGGCTTTTTTTGGTAATTCTTCTTTTCTTTTTTCCTTTTTTTTTTTTTTTGATTCGGTATAAAATTTGGGAAATATTGGTAACAGTGAATAAAATTGTGTTAATAAAGTAATTAATTTAATAGAAGAAGATTGTGAAGAAAATAAAAGGGAAAAAAAGGGAAAAAAGGAAGAAAAGAGAAAAAAAAAAAAAAACACGGAAAAATTTGTGAAAAGGGTTAATAGATGTAAAAATATTACCAATAAAATTGTCTAATTTTCAAAAAAGAAATAAATATTTAAAATATGTAAGTTTTAAATAACTCGTCACTGCATGTGTTAGAGATAGATATTTAATTTTTTATTTTTTTATATATGATTATTATAATTAATTATTAGATTATATTTAATAGAGCAAAAAACCATTGTTATTGTCAATTTAGCTTGGTTTCTATATGTCTAAATGATGCCAATTAATGTCTTTGTAAAACTATGTTGCATACTGCCTCTGGCAAGAGCAACAAAAATGTACACTTTTGTATGTAATTCAATAAAGAAAAAAAAAAAAACTAATTATCTAAAAGGTTATTATGATCTGCTTTAACCGCTGATAGTCACCGACACTACCACTATTTGCATTAAGCAAATTCTAAGTATAAATAGATAGTGGAATTTTCATTTCTCTTTCCAGTTTTAATATTTCCAATTGGTTTTTGTAAATTTTTGTTTTTAACAATTTTATTTTCAAAGAGTTAATTGTCTCTGCGGCTTCTGGTGCTTTACGTTTATTGGTTTTTGATTTTAACCGTTGATTAGGTGAGCCAATAGCTTCAGAAACACCGCCAGCTTCCTAATCGATTGATAAATAGCCAAGTACCATCCGACTTGGCCATATTCCAGAACTTCATCTAAAAATCATTTTAGAATTCCATTTTCATTGTACCCGTCGATTTTCTTCCTAATCGGTTGATAAATAGCCAAGTTCCATCCGATTTGGCCATATTCCAAAACTTCATCTAAAAATCATTTTAGAATCCCATTTTCATTGTACCCGTCGATTTTCATCCTAATCGGTTGATAAATAGCCAAGTTCCATCCGACTTGACCATATTCAAGAACTTCATCTAAAAATCATTTTAGAATCCCATTTTCATTGTACCTGTCGATTTTCATCCTAATCGGTTGATAAATAGCCAAGTTCCATCCGACTTGACCATATTCAAGAACTTTATCTAAAAATCATTTTAGAATCCCATTTTCATTGTACCCGTCGATTTTCATCCTAATCGGTTGATAAATAGCCAAGTTCCATCCGACTTGGCCATATTCCAGAACTTTATCTAAAAATCATTTTAGAATCCCATTTTCATTGTACCAGTCGATTTTCATCCTAATTGGTTGATAAATAGCCAAGTTTCAACCGACTTGGCCATATTCAAGAACTTCATCTAAAAATCATTTTAGAATCTCATTTTCATTGTACCCGTCGATTTTCATCCTAATCGGTTGATAAATAGCCAAGTTCCATCCAACTTGGCAATATTCAAGAACTTCATCTAAAAATCATTTTAGAATCCCATTTTCATTGTACCCGTCGATTTTCATCCTAATCGGTTGATAAATAGCCAAGTTCCATCCGACTTGGCCATATTCAAGAACTTTATCTAAAAATCATTTTAGAATCCCATTTTCATTGTACCCGTCGATTTTCATCTTAATCGGTTGATAAATAGCCAAGTTCCATCCGACTTGGCCATATTCCAAAACTTCATCTAAAAATCATTTTAGAATCCCATTTTCATTGTACCCGTCGATTTTCATCCTAATCGGTTGATAAATAGCCAAGTTCTATCCGACTTGGCCATATTCAAGAAGTTTATCTAAAAATCATTTTAGAATCCCATTTTCATTGTACCCGTCGATTTTCATCCTAATCGGTTGATAAATAGCCAAGTTCCATCCGACTTGGCCATATTCAAGAACTTCATCTAAAAATCATTTTAGAATCCCATTTTCATTGTACCCGTCGATTTTCATCCTAATCGGTTGATAAATAGCCAAGTTCCATCCGACTTGGCCATATTCCAGAACTTCATCTAAAAATCATTTTAGAATCCCATTTTCATTGTACCCGTCGATTTTCATCCTAATCGGTTGATAAATAGCCAAGTTCCATCCGACTTGGCCATATTCAAGAACTTTATCTAAAAATCATATTAGAATCCCATTTTCATTGTACCCGTCGATTTTCATCTTAATCGGTTGATAAATAGCCAAGTTCCATCCGACTTGGCCATATTCCAGAACTTCATCTAAAAATCATTTTAGAATCCCATTTTCATTGTACCCGTCGATTTTCATCCTAATCGGTTGATAAATAGCCAAGTTCCATCCGACTTGGCCATATTCCAGAACTTCATCTAAAAATCATTTTAGAATCTCATTTTCATTGTACCCGTCGATTTTCATCCTAATCGGTTGATAAATAGCCAAGTTCCATCCGACTTGACCATATTCCAGAACTTCATCTAAAAATCATTTTAGAATCCCATTTTCATTGTACCCGTCGATTTTCATCCTAATCGGTTGATAAATAGCCAAGTTCCATCCGACTTGGCCATATTCAAGAACTTCATCTAAAAATCATTTTAGAATCCCATTTTCATTGTACCCGTCGATTTTCATCCTAATCGGTTGATAAATAGCCAAGTTCCATCCGACTTGGCCATATTAAAGAACTTCATCTAAAAATCATTTTAGAATCCCATTTTCATTGTACCCGTCGATTTTCATCCTAATCGGTTGATAAATAGCCAAGTTCCATCCGACTTGACCATATTCCAGAACTTCATCTAAAAATCATTTTAGAATCCCATTTTCATTGTACCCGTCGATTTTCATCCTAATCGGTTGATAAATAGCCAAGTTCCATCCGACTTGGCCATATTCAAGAACTTTATCTAAAAATCATTTTAGAATCCCATTTTCATTGTACCCGTCGATTTTCATCTTAATCGGTTGATAAATAGCCAAGTTCCATCCGACTTGGCCATATTCCAGAACTTCATCTAAAAATCATTTTGGAATCCCATTTTCATTGTACCCGTCGATTTTCATCCTAATCGGTTGATAAATAGCCAAGTTCCATCCGACTTGGCCATATTCCAGAACTTCATCTAAAAATCATTTTAGAATCTCATTTTCATTGTACCCGTCGATTTTCATCCTAATCGGTTGATAAATAGCCAAGTTCCATCCGACTTGGCCATATTCAAGAACTTCATCTAAAAATCATTTTAGAATCCCATTTTCATTGTACCCGTCGATTTTCATCCTAATCGGTTGATAAATAGCCAAGTTCCATCCGACTTGGCCATATTCAAGAACTTTATCTAAAAATCATTTTAGAATTCCATTTTCATTGTACCCGTCGATTTTCATCCTAATCGGTTGATAAATAGCTTAGTTCCATCCGACTTGGCCATATTCCAGAACTTCATCTAAAAATCATTTTAGAATCCCATTTTCATTGTACCCGTCGATTTTCATCCTAATCGGTTGATAAATAGCCAAGTTCCATCCGACTTGGCCATATTCAAGAACTTTATCTAAAAATCATTTTAGAATCCCATTTTCATTGTACCCGTCGATTTTCATCCTAATCGGTTGATAAATAGCCAAGTTCCATCCGACTTGGCCATATTCCAGAACTTCATCTAAAAATCATTTTAGAATCCCATTTTCATTGTACCCGTCGATTTTCATCCTAATCGGTTGATAAATAGCCAAGTTCCATCCGACTTGGCCATATTCCAGAACTTCATCTAAAAATCATTTAAGAATCTCATTTTCATTGTACCCGTCGATTTTCATCCTAATCGGTTGATAAATAGCCAAGTTCCATCCGACTTGACCATATTCCAGAACTTCATCTAAAAATCATTTTAGAATCCCATTTTCATTGTACCCGTCGATTTTCATCCTAATCGGTTGATAAATAGCCAAGTTCCATCCGACTTGGCCATATTCAAGAACTTCATCTAAAAATCATTTTAGAATCCCATTTTTATTGTACCTGACGATTTTCATCCTAATCGGTTGATAAATAACCAAGTTCCATTATACTCAAGGATCATTACAACTTATTATAAAAATTTGATAATTTGTCATTTGATAAGTTATAGACATTCTGATGTGCAACGCTTATCACTTATCATTATCAAAATTTGATAAGTTTCTAAATTGATAAGTGAGTGAATTTTTTTTACTTTTGGTGAAACACTTATTACTTATCATAATCAAAAAAACTAACTTTTGATAATTTGATAAGTAATAAGTGATAAGTAGTTGGTGCAATAGGGCCCAGATCTGAGAAGTGTATTCTAGAACTGAACGAACAAAGGATTTATAAAGAGTTCTCAGTATAAGCGGGTCGCAAAAGTCCTTACAATTGCGCATAATGAAAATATCATAATGTAAGCTTTTGTAATGATACAATCAATGTGTTTATTAAAACATAGATCATAAGAAAACGTTATGCCTAAGTCGGACATGAACTTAATTTTATCAATAGCAATAATATATAAAAAATATTACTGGAATATTGGCGAGCGTATCCGAGAGAATTATAAAATCCTGCATTTTCCACATTTAGCAACAATTTATTTAAAAAAAGCAAAAGTTATTTAAGTCATCTTGCAATTTCACACAACCAGCAACCTCATTAATTTTAACAAAGATTTTCAGGGGTACAAATTGAAAATGCGGGATTGATAACAGATGGCGTTACTAACGCTATACGCATCAGGCAGTACTGTGACTATGTTCATGTCAAAGCTACGTCTTATAGCTTTAATTTTCAGTATGTGTCAATTTGTCGCAGTGTCAAATTCATAGTTTTTTTGAGCTCTCAATATGTCGAGTTTCGTGCCAACAAAACAGCATTTGCGGGAAGTTTTAATTTACTTCTTTAATTTGAAGAAAAGTGCTGCTGAAGCACATCGATTGGTCTCCGAGACTTATCCGAGTCATGTTCCATCGGTTTCAACGTGCGAGAGATGGTTTGTGCGGTTTAGAAGTGGTGATTTTGACGTTGAGGACAAAGAGCGGCCGGGCCAAGTGAAAAAGTTTGAGAATGCTGAATTGGAGGCAATACTCAATGAAGACTCGTGTCAAACTCAACAAGAGCTCGCAGATTCATTGGGAGTGACACAACAAGCCATTTCCCATCGTATAAAAGCCCTCGGAATGATCCAAAAGCAAGGACATTGGGTGCCGTATGAGCTGAAGCCGAGAGACGTCGAGCGCCGTTTTTTTGCATGCGAACTGCTGCTCGAACGGCAAAAACGGAAGGGTTTTTTGCATCGCATTGTCACTGGTGATGAAAAGTGGATCCGTTACGATAACCCGAAGCGCAAAAAATCATATGGTTACCCCGGCCATGCATCATCATCGACGGCCAAACCAAATATTCACGGCGCCAAGCTCATGCTCTGTATTTGGTGGGACCAGCTGGGTGTGGTGTATTATGAGCTATTGAAATCGAACGAAACCATCACAGGAGCACTATACCGAACTCAATTGATGCGTTTGAGCCGCGCACTCAAAGAAAAACGGCCACAATACGAGCAAAGACACGACAAAGTAATTTTGCAACATGACAACGCTCGGCCACATGTTGCAGCGCCGGTCAAAACATACCTACAAACGCTGAAATGGGAAGTCTTACCCCACCCGCCGTATAGCCCAGACATTGCTCCTTCCGATTACCACCTTTTCCGATCGATGACACATGGCCTAGCTGACCAGCGCTTCCATTCTTACGAAGAAGCCCAAAAATGGGTCGATGACTGGATAGCAGCCAAGCCGGCCGAATTTTTTCGCGACGGTATCCGTAAATTGCCAGAAAGATGGGAAAAAGTTGTGGCTAGCGATGGACAATACTTTGAATAATTCATTTGTTACCATTTTTTCAGAATAAACGTTCAAAAATAGAAAAAAATCCCGCATTTTCAATTTGTACTCTTGATATCATCTGCGAAAAGCAGACAATGTGCAAATTATAAAATCACACAACAAGTGTATAAAACACTTAACAACATCATTTGCAAATTATGAAAATAAAAGCGGACCAATGTGACTTCCTTGAGGAACTCCTGAGGTAACACGAAATGAACGAGAGCTAAAATCGTTAATCTTAACCAACTGGCAACGATCAGAAAGGTATGAATGCAACCACTTAATAGTGATGAACTGACAATCTAGTATATCCAGCTTATCGATAAGAATCGAAGGGCCAATTTTATCGAAAGCCTTTGAAAATTCGGTGTATACTACATCTACTTGTTGCCTATGTTCTAGTCTACTATATAAATGTCCACAAAAAGAGACTAGATTAGTCGCCGTAGACCTATCCGGATAAAATCGGTGTTGAGCAGGAGAAATAAGCCTTTTTACATGAAAAAACAAAATTTTCTGTACCATGGATTCGAATAGATTTGGTATAGCAAAAAAATAACGAATCCGCGATAGTTGCTGACTTCAATTCTTTTGCCAGATTTGAAAATCGGACGGAAAAAAGATAATTTCCTCTTCAGGAAAAATCCCATTACGTAGGCTATTATTAATGATAATAGTCAGTGATGGGGCTAGACTCACTGCACAATTCTTAATAAGGATGGGTGGAAAGCCATCCTGTCGTGCCCCCTTATCAACTTCAAGTTGAGATAGCACATCATAGATTTCTGCTTCCGTAAATTTTAAAAAGATAAAATCAGAATCCGCGGTTAGTTAAAGGCGTGTTAGTTACATGATACAGTCGGTTTTTCATAGACAGACTCGGAAAAATTGGCAAACAAATTGGGTATATCAGACGGCTGTCATGGCGAAAGAGTTCTGAAAATTCATAGGAGTAGGAAGCCCAGCAACCTTCTTTTTAGCATTTAAGAAATTCCAGAATTTCTTAAGATAGGAAGTTAATTCATCTTCCATTTGCAAAATGTAGTTATTGTAAAGGAACCAGCTTAAAGTTTTAAACTCTCTACGAGCAGTGTTGTAGCTTAGGATAAAACTTAACACTGTGTAACTTATATAAAGTATGTAACTTATTACGGCGTTTTTCAATACGAATTAGCTGTTTATTATACCATGGCTCCCGATACCGAGGTTCGTTTTTCACTGATGGAACATATCTTTCAAATTATTAGACTTGAGAAGCTCGTTGAACAAAAAAACACTATCGTTCAAATCTCCTCCTCGTTCTAGAAATACCCACTCCGAATCGACAAGAAATATGAAAGAAAAGAATTACTAGAAGTACACATAGTATTACAATTCTGTTGAAAAATATATATCATAATTGGAGTATGATATGAGTCGCTCAGAAGCCAATGCGGTTAAGTCCATTTTTTGAAATTTTCTGATTTTTGTAAATTTTAATTGAATAAAATGTATTCAATTAAAATTTACAAAAATCAGAAAATTTCAAAAAATGGACTTAACCGCATTGGCTTCTGAGCGACTCATATATGCTCGTACATCCAGTGAAGTCCTTACACGCCGAGAGCTGTAAATACATAAGTCAGTTGAAAAAACTAAATCGAGGAATTTCCCTCGGCTATTGCTTATTCGGCTCACCTGCATCAATACTGTGCTAGCAAAATAATCAGTGACTGCTAATCTTTTTTGGTCGATGGAAGAGGCCGTGAAAACTCCATCATCATCAATCCAAGTAATATCAGGAAGATTGAAGTCACCAGTAACACTTAGTTGTTCACCAATACGACCAATGGCACAACAGCAAAATCGATGAAATTAATAATTCCCAGATAATATTCCAGGGTAAATCCGCCGGGAACAAATGCAGCTACCACGAGGATGGAGGCACTGGCTACATTAATAATATAGCAATAACATCATAAGTTGGATGGCATGCAATGAGCTCGGTCGAAATCAAATATTTAATAGCGACTAACACACCACCCCATTCGGGCTGGCACAAAAATCATGTCGTTCATTCCTGTAATCGACGTCGTTAGGTGGAAAATATTCAGCCGAATTGAATCTTTTAGTAAGCCTTGTTCCCGAGATAATGATCACTTCGTAATCATTGTCAAGCACGCCAAGCAAGAATAATTTAGCTTTACCTCGAATACTAGAGGCATGGTAGTATATCGAGGTAAAAAAAAAGAGGTATGTCCGGAATGTATAGGCAGAAGCATCCTGCTCAAATCTACATCACTTAAATTACGGGAGAGTTGACTGGTACAGCTGGTATCTGAAATTTCACACTGCAGGTTATTACTTGGGACAAATTTACTACTTAGTAAGCTCTTATAATTTATTCTATTGACTTGTTAAGAGCAGCAGTTGTTCGAAATTACACCCGTGGAGGCAATGTTGTCCGGCAGTTTTTCTCGTAAAACTCCCCAATGTGTACACCGGTTGGCCAGGTATTAGGGTCTTGGGCCTTAATACGTATAGCAGCGCTTATGCCCAATTTGAAGCAAACAAACTCCAGAGATTCAATATTCCGTTGTTTAGGGACTAGTTTGAATACTTTACAGTCTTCAATATCCAAACAAGTTTTAGCCATCGACGCAATTTCATTTTCAGAAGTATCTGTATCGTCGGACAACCTTTCCCCCAAAATTTTTCGATAATTGTCTGGTACCACAAATAGTTTTTGTACCCAGATTTTGAAGATGCTTGTTCCCAACCGCAGGATTTTGCATGGCTGGTTGTATGACGACAGGAGTAATAGGCATAACAGTATGCAATTTAGAACTAGATATACCTTTTACGCTTTTTTATCAGACGTAATCAGAGAAGCTGAATAATTTTCTTCGTCGGATATAATCAGGGCACATTGTAGGAGAACTTAAAGGTATAAACTATGTGGTAGTCGATCGAGGATCATGCCAAGTTGTTGTTTGAGACTGGCAATCTCATCAAGCGGCTTCTCAACAAAGGGTTGCGGGGCAGTATTGGCACTAAAATTGCAGTCCATCATTACCTTTAGGAATGATTGATTCTTCATGGGATCTCTGCAGTCACAACAGAGCCACATAATGTTTGAACATTTCCGCGTTTGGTTATATGTCACACGGTCCACTTCAGCACAACCATAGTCGAATGTTTTGCTACAAAAATCAGAGCAGCTGATCGACTGGTTATTTCATATTTGTAAATGTCAAGCTGCATTTACAGCAATCGATATTTTATATTTATATATTTAAATATTTTTACTATATTTAAACTAACGTCTATACCATACTTACAATTCAATATTCTACTTACAAATAATATTTACAAAAACTTATTATTATGTAATTATATTTTTAGTAATTACAATTTTGATTAATATTTTAGTTTTATTATCTCTTAAAAATTCATAAAACTCGGGAAAAAAAAAACGTCAATACCATTCAAGATCCACTTACAATTCCCCTTCAATGTAAAATATTCTTCATTTTCTAACTACGAGTACTTAAGAAAATATGCGGTTTCGCAACCTACTACAATTTTGAAAAGTCGTACTTTTAATAATATAATTAGAAAATAGTACATTGTGTCATAGGATTAAAAGTGATACTTTGTCTGACGAGCAATTTTATATGCATGCGAGGCGAAGCGCAGTTTAGCTGAGTTAGTGCAAAAATTGCGAGTCAAACAAAGCCCACTTTTAATCCGAATAACACACACTATTTTGCTCCAATGACAATAATTCATGCGTAGACTAATTATAAGTACAAATTACACGCTTTTAAAATTTCCAGATTAAAAATTTTATTGAAATATTTTGTATAACTAAGGAGGTCTTGACTTTTTTCGTTTAATAACCAAATGATTTAAAATGCCACAAGCCCCGCTTATTAGGTCCATGCTCTAGTTGAAAAATGATTTACTTTTGATCAAAGTAGGCTAGTGGGCGGGGCTGGTGACATTTTAAACCATTTGGTTGGTCGTGTCTACCTTCCTATCTTCCTCTACATATGTCATAAACACAGCTTTACGCCTAGGATTAAACGAAGTTTTTTATAATCGTAACAAAAAGATTAACTTTAATACCCAATAACAGCATTAAAACAAGCTATGCATTTTTATTAAGACATTTGAAGAAAAAATAATTTATTGACACAATCTGTTTGGATTAAGTTCATTGTTTTATTTCCTAAATATTTTATTTTTCTTATTCTTACTATTGAAATAAAATCATATATCATCTTAACTGCTATTATTAAAAAAAAAATAAAAAAGTCTGCTTTCGCTTAGGTTTGCTTAAGTTACGTTTTGCGGGAAGAGTTCATGATAAGTAACATTTATTCTTAAGGTTGAGCGAAGACAATAAAGCGTTACATCAACCCCGCTTCTTTTTCCAATCGTCTGATATTTCTCTAGTTTGAATAATTTTTATTGTTTAGGAAAAAAAATTTCTGCGAAATTTCAATCGGGTTATTTCATCGGAAGCCACGTAAACTAAAAATTATCAAGTTTTGTTAAGTTTTAATAAATCAATTAATAATTATTACATTTTTATTAGTTTAGGTATCTAATCTTAATTATATTGGTTTACATATTATTTATCTATATTGATCGGAATCACATCTTACGTAATGGTTTAATTCAATAATACGATAGGTTATCAGTTGAATACTCGTAGTTGCCGATTTTATTAACAAAATCTGATTGCAATATAAATATATGTACATAATTATATGTAAACGACATAAAATATGTATGTGAAATTTTTATCAAATTTTTGACATTATCTACAAAACAATTTTATGCAATTTCATAAATCATATTTTTTGCAATGGAATGAATTGATACAAACTTTATTACTAATCAAAACTGATAAAAATGATTATTGAATGAATTAATACTAATAAATTCTTTTTAGAGATACGTGTATACCTGTACATGTGTAGATACACAAATCGCTAGATAGCGTTAAATAATAATGCGATAAAATATATTCAGTGTATAAATAAATTAATTGATTGCGACATTCCTACTCACGTATGTATATGGTAATTTATTATAATATTGGGTTCCAACTTTTATTTTGTTGAAATTTGACGCTTTATTGGTTTCAATAGAGACGAATGATTGAGCTAACATTAAAGATCAAACCTCATTTTAATTTAATTTTAAAGTTAGGCTTCATTTACATTTATTGCGTATAAAATTATATTTAATTTTTTTTTCAATTAACAAAGATAAAAAATGTTCAGTGAAATTGGCTTGCAAGTTATATTGCAATCCGACATTGCTTTAAAGAAATTACGTGAATCGGGTTCATTACTGCGCTGTTGCACTCTCGAAGCTTCCACTTCAAATTTAAGAATTCAACTATTCTCTCTTCATCTCTATTTCCGGCGTACAAACCAATGCAATGAACGGTGTTCGTATTATTAACAATGGCATTATTTACTATACATATAGAAATAGGTAACAGATTAACTATAAATCATATTTGTTATTTATAAATGTACGTGTTGGTTTGAAATAGCCCCATTGTGCCGGTGGTAGTTTAATTGTGTTTGTACAACTATTGTTATCATAAATTAATCACTCCGAATGTTGAATATTGAAACGTAACCTAAAATTTATTTTCGTTTTGGCTGTGGTAAATTATAATTTGCGAGGTACCGGTTTAGAATTTTTACTGGTTTTACCGTTGTTGACTACAATTCAAACTTTTCCACAGTGGTTGCATTAAATACGTGATTAATAAGTCAGTAGTAGTGGAAATGGTATACGTAGTGTAGTTTTGCAAAAATAAAACATTTTATTAAAAACATACACGTGAATGGTGCAACACTAGATGTGTTCCAATTTCGATTAAATATTCTCAACCAACTTCCGCAGAAGTAAAGATTCCAGGTTTAAAATTACCAAAATTTAGTGGAGAATTTACTGATTGGTAAACCATTTGTGAACTGTTTGTACCTCCATTCCTAACAATAGAAAGTTGCATCCAGCCAGACTTCTTAAACATATGGATGTTACTAAAATTAATTATATACTAGCGCTTAATAAGCTCAAGGATAGGTATGATAGGAAAAGGCATACCGTAAATAAATTCATCCAGATGTTTTATGTGCAAGCAGCCATCATAAGCCTATAACGTTCGGCAAATGTATCATGTAAGATGAAGTTATCCGTGCTTTAAAGTGTCTACTACATTTTCTTTAACTGGCTGTATTTTATGGCGACATGATCCCGCAATCAGCACTCTTAAACTTATCGCCGATTCAAATTATTATTACAATAGTGCAAACCCTGGGGCGCCAGCAATCAAGTTACGTAACGGAAAAAGAAAGTTCATTTGGCAACATGAATGAATGTAAGGAAATTAGAGATTAAATTCGAATTTTTTGTGTTAAAGCAAGTAGTTTTTGATAATGCAGAATTAGAATTTATAACGCTTTGGAATTACTTTTGCATTGCACAAAACAAAAATAAAATTTTAAGAAAATTTTTATTATATTTTTTGCAAACCAGTTCCAATATAAGCACTATAATTGAAAAAATCTCAACTCCAGGTCATTCATTAATTCAGGAAGTTAATTGCGTACATAGCGTAATCGACAGGTATTTAAAAGGTTTAGAAATTTTTAGGTCGTTGCACTTTTAACGCAACTTAAAAATATGTCATACAAAAATGTGACACTAAAAATAATGCAAATGCAAAAAATCTGATTTCTCCGCATATTCTGTTAAATGCGACAGTTTAAATTTTGCACAAGTGCCGTTTAAGAAAATAAAAGTGCTGAAATTCGAAGAAGATGTTATTTTCAAATACAGTTTAAAACAGCCGATCGGCAAGAATTCCATTATAAAAAATCCCTTAAAAAAACATAACTGCTGAAGATTTATTTTGCCAAAAGATCAAATCCATTCAGAATAGAAATACTTATGTAAATCAGTTTTAAAGGAAAAACCGCAATTGGATTAGGAATTTTACAAAGTCCTACTAAAAATAAATTGAGATCATGCCTAAATGTGTAGTGTGGATCTAAAATAAACTACGATAGGACTCTCTGTGATTATCTTTTGTGATAAAGAATTTATGAATAAACATTAAAGAATTGTATTTTATCTATGTATGTAAATACATAATTATTTTGAGTTGTGAATTAATAAATTACATTTTAGTTTAGTAGGCTTGGTTAAACATCGTCTTGAAAGACTTATTGTTTGTAATGTTTATTAGAATAAGATTAATCTATATATATAAAAATGAATTCCTGTTTGTTTGTTTGTCTGTTCCGAATGGGCGTCTCAGCCGCTCAACCGATCGCCATGAAATTTTTACCATGTACAAATTGCATATCCAGAACCAACCTTACGATATTTTGGAAGAGGCTGGACCCCGGGGTCTAGGGGCTGCGGTATAATTTTTTTCGAAAATTTTAATTTTCTTTAAACTTTTCCACGAAAATGAGTTTATGGGGCTGGTTATATGAAATTACTGACATGTTCGAATCCGAGGGGCCCAGCCCCGGATGAAAAATTAATTTTTACATGTATAGATACAAATATTTGATTATTTCAAAATTACTTCTCAGTCGCTCAACCGATCGCCATGAAATGTTTACCATGCAAATGTTGCATGTTCAGGACCAATCTTACGATATTGTGAAAGGGGCTGGACCCCGGGGTCTAGGGGCCATGGTACAAATTTTTTCAAAAATTTAAATTTTACGAGAATGAGTTTTGGAAAGGGGTTATATGAAATAAGAGACCTGTTCGAATTCGGGGGGTCCGCCCCTGGATCAAAAATTCATTTTTACATGTAAAGATACAATTATTTGATTGTTCTGAAATAACGCCTTAGCCGCTTTACCCATCGCCATAAAATTTTTACCATGTATATATATGTTGCATGTTTAGGACCAAGCCCACGATACTTTTGAAGGGGCTGAACCCCGGGGTCTAGGGGCTGTGGTACAAATGTTTTCTGAAATTTCAATTTTTTTAAGATTTTTTTGACGGGAATGACTTTAGGAAAGGGGTTATATGAAATTAGTGACATGCTCCAATCCGGAAGTCTGCCCTGGATCAAGAATTCATTTTTATATGTATAGATACAATTATTTAAATGTTCCGAAATAGCGCCTTAGCCGCAAATTTATACACCAGAAAGGATATCTAGATTGCGATTGTTATACACAAATCATACCTCTACTATAATTGATTTAATTATTCAAATTAATTTTATTAATTTAAATTTAAGACAATCTTTCATCACTTTAACTGAAGACAAATCTCTGAACACTTATATTATCCATACTAATAATCCATTTTTACTGGTTTGACATGTACTGTTTAATGATATCCTATTTATCATATCCTGTTTTGAAATGTACCATAGTTAGCGAGTTCTAATTTCCACATAACTTCAGAAATAATTAACATTCTATTTTAATCCACTATTGCAACCGGCGGCTTTTAATGAAAATAGTAGTTTCATACTAAACGCCAATAGTTTATTACTTTATTTAGTTTATTACTTAAATAATCAATGATTGTTTCATAAAATCAATTCTAGGAAAGGTACTAAAAAATATTGTACGTATAAACTGATTTACTTTGAAAAGTACTAGCGTTTTATATTTGAAAATAGCATCTTCTACAAGAAACATCCTTGGATTCAAATTATTGTACGTGTAAAATTGCCTTAGTTTGAAAAAACTTCTTTTGTTTTTCGAAATGTCATTTTCAGCCACAGTTCGCGGTAAAACGTATCGAAGTGGACGTAGTTTTAATCGTTTATAAATTAATATTAATTTGTATTTCGGATGCCGTTGTTCTCGATTAGTTAGCTATATTGCAATAAAATAATTGTTGGTGATTATTTTCCAGGTATTAAATATTATTTCAAGTGAATATACATTCTTATTAGATTTAAGTTTTCAGTTTATAAACGTGTTAATCTATGATTATTTTTTGATTGTAGATAACATTTGATTTTGCTTAAAAAAAATTCCGTAAAGACATTTTCAAACACAGTTCGCGGTGAAACGTATCGAAGGGAACATTAAAATCGTTTTGATAAATTAATACTAATTTCTGTTTTGAATGCCCGTCATTCCTGATTAATTAGCTACACGTTTCATTTTTGCTTAAAAATGCCACCGAAAAAAAGATCAATTGGGCAGGTAACTGCAAAGTCGAAGAAGATTAGAGCAGCAAGGGTGGCTGAATCAAGCGAACAGCGTGAAGCACGACTTGAAAATGATCGAAGCAGTACGTCTTCTTCAAGAGCTGATGAAACAACTGAACAGCGCGAAACACGACTTGAAAATGTACGAAGCAGGATGTCTTCTTCAAGAGCTGATGAAACAACTGAACAGCGTGAAACACGACTTGAAAATGTACGAAGCAGGATGTCTTCTTCAAGAGCTGATGAAACAACTGAACAGCGTGAAACACGACTTGAAAATGTACGAAGCAGGATGTCTTCTTCAAGAGCTGATGAAACAACTGAACAGCGTAAAACACGACTTGAAAATGTACGAAGCAGGATGTCTTCTTCTAGAGCTACTGAAACCATTGAACATCGTGAGGCCCGGCTGGAAGTCGATCGGTTACGATATGGACGATTAATAGAAACTTTTAGAGGTGATTTAAAGTTAGCAGCATTCAATTAGGAGAAAGACTATGATTACAATGTTTCAATTGGGCAAATGGAAAACATTTGTTTGTATTGTCATGCTTTAAAGTTTCACAATGAATCGCCTGGAATGTGTTGTTCAAATGGAAAAGTGAATTTGCCTCCTCTGGATGATCCACCTGAACCTCTTCTAGCTTACGTCTCCGGAACTACTGAGTTATCCAGACATTTTCTACAAAATATTCGAAAATACAACTCATGCTTTCAAATGACATCTTTTGGAGCAACCCAAATTGTTAAGGATGGAGGTTTTATGCCCACGTTTAAAGTACAAGGACAAATTTATCATAAAATTGGATCACTTCTTCCTCTCTCTAACAACGACTCCAAGTTTTTACAAATTTACTTCATGGGCAACAAGGAGGCGGAGACTTATCAACGTTGTGCTATTAGTCCCGGAACAAAACGTGAAATAATATCAAGTTTACAGATTTTATTCCATGAACGCAATCATCTGGTAAATTTATTCAAAACTGCATTGGAGCAAATGCCATCAGATGACCACAGAGTAGTTATTCGAGCAGACAAAACACCGTCTGGTCAACATGAAAGACGATTCAATGCTCCAACAATCAACGAAGTTGCTATTGTTATGGTCGGAACGGATTTCAACCAACGTGATATTATTATCCATAGACAAAATGAAAGCCTACAGCGTGTTACTGAAACACACAGATCGTATGATGCTCTTCAGTATCCAATACTGTTTTGGCAAGGAAAAGATGGGTACCATTTCAACGTGATGCAAACTAACCCAACAACAAGTGCTGCGATGACGAAAATGGTTTCCTGCATGAATTTTTATGCGTATCGTATTATGATTAGAGCACAACAATCAAACCACATCCTGAAGTGCCGTCAACTTTTTCACCAATTCATTGTTGATATGTACGCTAAAATCGAAAGTGAACGACTTCTTTTCATTCGCTTAAATCAGAAAAAACTTCGTTCCGACGAATATATTCACTTGCGCGATGCAATTGCAAATGATGGAAACGTTGCTGACATTGGGAAATTGGTCATATTACCAGCTACGTATACGGGACGTCCAAGGCACATGCACGAAAACGCTCAGGATGCCATGACATATGTCCAAAGATTTGGACGTCCTGATCTATTTATAACGTTTACGTGTAATCCAACATGGACTGAGATTATAGATTTACTTCTAATTGGGCAATCATCGACCCATCGGCATGATCTGACAGCTAGAGTTTTCAAACAGAAACTCATAAATCTCATGAACCTCATAACTAAAAATCATATTTATGGAGAAACTCGCTGCTGGATGTATTCTATAGAATGGCAGAAAAGGGGCCTACCACATGCTCACATTTTGATTTGGTTAAAGGACAAGATTACTCCGACTCAAATTGATAGTGTTATATCAGCTGAATTACCCAATCCCCAAGAAGATCCGATACTTTTTGAAATCGTTAGCAAAAACATGATACATGGGCCATGTGGAGCCGTGAATCCCAATTCACCTTGCATGAAAGACGGAAAGTGTTCGAAAAAATATCTCCGAAAGATGTGTCAGGAAACACAAACTGGTGACGACGGATATCCACAATACCGGAGACGAAAACTCGATGACGGAGGACACACAGCCACTATCAAAGTAAACAATGTGCATCATGAGGTAGATAATAGCTGGATTGTTCCTTACACTCCGTTACTGTCGAAAATATTTAAAGCCCATATTAACGTTGAGTACTGCAACTCGGTTAAGTCAATTAAATATATATGTAAATACGTCAACAAAGGCAGTTAATATGGTAATTTTTGGACTTCGAATACAAATTCACCATTCGATGAAGTCACGCAATTTCAAATAGGACGTTACATCAGCAGTAATGAAGCTGTCTGGCGAATTTTGAGTTTTAATATTCACGAGCGTTATCCAACAGTTGTACATCTTAGTGTACACTTAGAAAATGGACAACGAGTTTACTTTACGGAAGAAAATCTGTTACAGAGAGCTGCGCAACCAACGAATACGACATTAACAGCCTTTTTTCAATTGTGCGGAACAGATTCATTCGTAAAAACGTTGCTGTATCATGAAATTTCAAAATATTATACATGGAACACGTCGAAGAAGCAGTTTTTCAGAAGAAAGCAAGGCACAATTATTCGGGAGTACCCTGGAATACGTGGTTCTGATGCCTTGGGTCGAGTTTATAATGTTCATCCTAACAATACGGAGTGTTATTTTCTGAGAATGCTGCTTCATGAAGTAAGAGGACCAACGTTTTTTCAAGCACTGAGAACTGTAAATGGCGAAGTATGTCAAACCTACAGAGAGGCATGTCTTAAACTGGGCTTACTTGAAAATGATGAACACTGGGATAGAACACTAACCGAAGCATGTCTTATGTGTCGTCCAGCACAAATACGCAAGCTCTTTGCAATCATATTAACAACATGTACACCTTCCGATCCTACAGGTCTTTGGGAAAAGCACAAAGAAAGCCTTAGTGAAGATATACTTTGGCAAGCACGTAAAACAAATCCCGATATGGAAATACAGTTTTCAGCAGACATATTTAATGAAGGACTTATATTACTCGAGGATGCATGCTTATACATTAATAACAAAGTCATTTCCCAACTTGGGTTGCCAGCACCGATACGCCATGGAAACATTGTTTGCGTGATAGAGATCTATTACGAGAACAAAATTACGACGTTGGTCAGTTACGAGTTTTCGCTGAGACTCAAAAAAGTCTCTTAGTGGATGATCAAAGATAGGCATACACTAAAGTGATGCAATACATAGCAAACGGTAACGGAGGAATTATTTTTCTTGATGCACCCGGAGGCACTGGAAAAACATTCCTCCTTAATTTGATACTTGCCGAAGTAAGACAGCAGAATACAATCGGCCTCGCTGTTGCATCATCTGGAATTGCCTCCACTTTACTCGATGGAGGACGCACAGCACATTCAACGTTTAAACTACCATTGAATTTGAATCAAGCGGATAATTTTTCTTGCAATATAACACGAAATTCGGGAATTGCCACGTTATTAAAAACATGTAAAATCATTATTTGGGATGAATGTACCATGGCACACAAAAAAGCATTTGAAGCGGTTGATCGTACTTTGCGCGATTTGCGACAAAATAACCGACCAATGGGAGGAGCTCTAACACTACTAGCAGGTGATTTTCGTCAAACTTTGCCAGTCATTCCACGATCAACACCCGCTGATGAACTTAATGCCTGCCTGAAGGCGTCTCATCTTTGGAAACACGTTACGAAAATCACACTATCTACAAACATGCGTGTGAATTTACATCACGATGGTATAGCTAAAACATTTGCCAAGCAGCTTTTGGACATGGGTAACGGGAAATTGCCAAATGACCCTGTAACATGTGAGATATCGTTCCCGCCTAATTTTTGTCAAATGCTGCCATCAATACAGGACGTGGTAATGAAAGTATTCCCAAATCTGCCAAATAACTTCAAAAATCATGATTGGCTGTGCGAACGTGCACTCCTAGATCCCAAAAATGACGGCGTTAATAAATTAAATAATGAAATTCAATCGCAACTACCCGGGCCACTAATGAAATACAAATCTATCGACACGGTTACTGATGTGGATCAATCCGTCAATTATCCAATAGAGTTTCTTAATTCTTTGGAGCCACCTGGTATTCCACCACACATACTATTTTTAAAAGAGGGTTCACCAATAATACTGCTCCGAAATTTAGATCCACCGAAATTGTGCAACGGAACACGGCTTTGTGTGAAGAAATTGATGCCGAATGTGATTGAAGCAACGATTATTACCGGTAAAAGTAAAGGAGAAGATGTGCTAATTCCGCGCATTCCTATGATTCCCACCGATTTGCCGTTTGAATTCAAGCGACTACAATTCCCATTACGCCTTGCTTTTTCAATGACAATCAACAAAGCCCAGGGGCAATCATTGAAAATAGCTGGTGTTATTTTGAAAAATTCATGCTTTTCACATGGCCAACTGTATGTTGCTTGCTCCAGAGTGGGAACGCCAAAAAATTTATTTATTTACACACCAAATGGAAAAACCAAAAATATTGTTTATCAAAAGGCTTTATAATAAAAATTATTAACTAAAATATCTTTATATTTATTATTCACTTTGATCTGGTTGAAGGTTTGTAAAAATGGAGTATAATTTATTTGGCAATTGGTAACAAATACCAAACCAAAATTAATTAACTATCCTCACAAACAGGATGTCCAATAATATCATTACAAAATTTCGCCTGGATGCATTGACGGAGGCACCCGTTTCTGAATACAGCTACTTATAATTTTCTTTTCATATGTGATTGCAACTACAAGGTATTTGAATTATATACCTCCCGTGCAACGCCGGGTAACTCAGCTAGTTAACTATAAATGTTAAATATATTTTGTGGTACATATTTTATGACAGTGAATTAATTTTTATATTTTATAATTTTGAATCTTCTCTTTGTTTATTTTTTAAATAAAATAAAATAACAATCATTCAAAAATATTTTATAATTGGAATGTTATATTGCGTATCGTCCCTCTAGTAATGAAACAGCGTATAAGAAAAATGGTAGTTTTAAAATAATTCGCATTTAAATGTTTTTTGAAAAAATTTAAATTTAATTTTCACTCGTAATACAACTAGTGCTCAATTATTATCGATAATTTTTTACGAGTTAAAACCGCGCTGAAAATTCAACGAGTGCGCAGCACGAGTTGAATTATCTGCGTCGGTTTTAACGAGTAAAAAATTATCGATCATTAATTACAGCACATGTTGTATTTAGTAAGAGAATACAGTAATACCTCGTACAACGCTCTAGATGCGTTCCTAAAAATTGAGCGTTATAGGAAACAGCGTTATAAGAGGTAAAGAAATAATATTAACAAAAACGGAGAAAAATAAAAAATAGACGCAAAACCCAAATTTTATGTTTTTTGCTATTGACGAATGCAAAATTATAAAAAGCGCCTTAAGCGGACAAAAGTAAAATATGTGATAGACTGTAACAAAAATTTGCTATATGAAGTTATATGGAAATATTGTCTATTTAAATTACATTTTTATTTATGAAAATTGTAATGATTGGAAAATTGAATTAATCCCATATGTAGTTTAAAGTGTGATTTTTGTATATCTGATTTATTTGTGACATTCTTATCATTCTAAATATGAGAAACTTGTCCTTAAAAATTGCAGAAATTTCAAAATAAACTAGTGTTACCAAAAACATAAATGTTTTAAAAATATTAAATTTTAGATTGTATTAATAAGTCAAAGCGTAGCAACTGTGGTCTAATAAACCTCCAAAACTGTTTAGTGGCCGAAACATATATTTATAGTGAGTTTAACATTAAATTTCTGCAATTTTTAAGTACAACTTTCTAACATTTAAAATGAATAAAATGTCCCAAATGAATCAGATATACTAAAATCACAATTTAAACTACATATGGGATTAATTTAATTTTCCAATCATTACAATTTTCATAAATAAAAATATAGTTTAAGTAGACAATATTTCCATATAACTTCATATAGCAAATTTTTGTTACAGCCTATCACATACTTCACTATTGTCCGCTGGGGACACCGCTGCATTTGTCAATTCCTTTTTATGATTTTTTATCATGTTTTCATGTTTTAAATTTTTTTTATTTTTTATTTTTAAAAAGAGCGTTATAAGAAACAGCGTTGTAAGAGGGTGCGTTGTATGAGGTATGGGTGTACAACTTTCCGATCAGCAATTGAATCACGATTCATCCATTTGTGTTATGTTGTATGCAAATTATTTGACAAGCTTTTGTTTGCATGGCTTTTCCTTTGGTGAGTATATAAAAAATTAAATCATAACAAAAAAAAATTGAAATACAATCACAAATTTAGCGATAATTGTTTAGCATTTTCATGTTGCTATATGGTAAAATTCGTAAAATTATCGCAAAATCGTAATATTACCGCTGTAATAACGTGTTGTTGTACGTATTTTGCATGGCAATCTAAATACTATTGCTGTAATAATCACTTTTTCGTAAAATTTTCCATGGCATACTTTGTGAAAGTTGTATTCTCTTCTATTTTGTACATTAGCTATAACATATGCATAAATAAAATTCAAATAATTTTATAGAATTTTCCTTCGTTTTTCCAAAATTTGGTCCTGCTTTTTTCTAGAAAATATTACTAGAAAGAGCAGTATATTATTTTTATTTTATAAAATATTTTTAAAGAACTTCTCTCAATTTTGTTCCAGAATATGTCTCCAGAGTATAGTACTAGAAAGAGCAGCAAATTACTCCTTTTTTAAAATCTTTAAGGAATTTTCCCCCGTTCTTTCCCATAATATGACCCGGCTCTTTTCAAAAATATTTTACTAGAAAGAGCAGTAAATTCCTTCCCTTCAAAAATATTCTTGAGAAGAGCCCCCCCCCCCCTCCTCCCCAACCCCTCAAAAATATCTCATTTTCCATAATATTTTCCTCTTTCCATATTATGTAACTAGAAAAGAGCTCCCTTTTCAGAATTTATAATTTTAAGCCATTACACGCTAGTAATATGCAACGTACGTACATCCAGAATATGCCCCCCTTTTCCAAAATATTTTGTTATTGATTTGATTATTTAATTGTCGCGCTATTCCCTCATTCGATGCATTTATAATAAACACAAACGTTTTGCTGGCAGTCGAATTAAACGAGGAAACCAATTCGTTGGGCTCATAAACATGCACTTTTATTATTTATAAATTATTTTATTAACAAAGTATATTTTACCTATACACATACTTTGCAACTTAAGTAGGCATTTCGATGGTCTGCTAAGAAACAGTATGCCTTCTAAGATTTCAAATTTAGCGTTGGCAAAGGGACATACCAAAACAATATTTCAACACCGTCAATTTATTTCAGCCAAGACATAGTGGGTTAGTGATACTACATCGCTTCCGGATCAGGTCATAAATTGTGCCTTAATAATCTCAGAATGAGATTGTCTCATACCGTCCCTCTACTTATGAAACAGCGTATAAGAAAAATGGTAGTTTTAAAATAATTCGCATTTAAATGTTTTTTGAAAAAACTTTTTAAAATAAATTCTTTTATTTAGTAGAGAATATAACTTTCACAAAATATGCCATAGAAAATTTTACGAAAAAGTCATTATTACAGCAATAGTATTTAGATTGCCATGCAAAATACGTACAACAACACGTTATTACAGCGCTAATATTACGATTTTGCGATAATTTTACGAATTTGGAAGTGGCCAACATACCGAACCTTACATCCAAAAGGTTTTCTGTTTAGAACTACAGCTTCTCCATGAACTGTATTACAAATTTTTTCGAAATGCATTTTTATTTTTCAGTTTTTTTGAATATGTATTGTATTTTGTATGTAACACTTTTACAAAAATTTTCAGTTGCGTATGTATCACTTAAAAATTAAATTCTAATTTGTCAATAAGTCATACTTTCATAGGAAATTAATTAAAAATTCACAATTTTAATTATTATTATTTTTAATTTCTATTTAATAAACGATATAAAAATAGAAATGTATATAAAAATTCAACATTGTACAACAACTTAAAACTAAAATTTTTTGGAATTCTTTTGTAACTAACAAAAAAATATACTTTTAGTTTCACTTATATTTGGATAAAAAATAATAATATAAACTAAAGGAATTCTATGTTACAGGTTCACAACCAACAAGATTAATAATAACAAAACTTAAAATAATTAACACAAACAAATTATTATAAAAGAGTATTACAATTTTTGATTCAATTGAAATTTAGCATTTTAATTTAGATAATTTTTTTTGTTTTATTACTCCGTGGAGTAATAACTTTCGTTAATGTTCTTGTACCAACTCTAGTTTTAGAAATCATATTTTTTAGCTGATCCAGATCATTTTGTTTATTTAACACAGCGTTGTAGTAACCCACATCATGGACTTAATGTTAAGGTTGCCAGGACATCTCTTTTTAGAGAACAGGTTCTCTTTTCTCGTTTCTATCTTTTTTCATCTATTTTTTTTTTCATGTCCTCTTTTGTTCACTTTTTTCCTACGCTTTTAGTTTTGCCAATTTCTGTCGTTTGAGTGTGAAGTTAAAAATATCCACAAAAAATGTAATATGAATTTTATAAATTTATCCTGCTTTAAAATCCTATTTTTATCTGATGAGGATTGCCCTAAGATTTTAAAAACATTTTTTAAATCATATTTAGGAGAAGCCACGCTTTGGTTTGCTCATTCAGTTATGTTTGCAGTTTTTGATAAAGCTAAGCAACCCGAATTAGTCAAAATTCATTTCTGGAAACTATAATTATTTTGCAATCCCTTAAAGGACATGTTAAAACAACGAATTGACCAGCAATTTTTACGGCTTAAAGTCTGCGGAATTTTGCAAAAACTTATAAACGATGGATATAAGCACGAAATAAGTGATTTTAAAAACGATGATTTTCATTGTTTATACAATTTCATTGAAGTATATTGAATCATGGACCGATCAATTTGAGCAACTCAAAACTTTTAAGTGGATGTCTTTGAACAATGTGTCTGCATGGAATCAAATACTACAGTCGATAATACACATTTAATCAAAAATGTAAACTGCGTTAATGATTTAAAATGTTTCGATCAGTATTGTAACCTAAAAATCCTTATAGAAAACAGATCGAGAAGGATAATTTTGGGTCAAATCCATCTCATTTAAAATGGGTACAATAGTTAGAACAGTTCCGAAATGAAAAATTTAACTCAGAATTTTTAAAAATATGTCAATATTTTTATGCTATACCAACGCATAATGCAAACGTTGAATTATTTTAGGTTTTTTAAAAATGAATTATAGTTGATAAGAATAATAAAACTATTTGAATTCAATTTTTGCTTTTTTCTGTATTATACATAGTATAAATTAAACAGATTTATCCGTGTCCTCTATTTGTTCTCTTTTTTAATTTAACATTTCCCTAAGTAGTTCTCTTTTCGTATCTCCAATTTCTGCCAACCCTACTTAATGTCATTCTTCTTGTCCTCACTAATCAACCAATTGAATTTTAACGGTTTTACCACAGATAAGAATAGACAGATGTACATCTTGTATGGGCCAAATTTACATCAGAAATTTCAATACCAAATTCTAATCTAATCCTTTTAGAGTAGGATGTATATATTGTAAAATACAATTTTGTTTGAAGTTGGTTTATGTTTGCTTTGATATAATCAAAATAGCCATGCCATGTTTGCTTTGATATAATCAAAATAGCCATACGTAAAAAAAGATAAAAAGAGACAGAAATGTACGTCCTGCTCTAAAAGGATTGATTGGAATTATTGTATTGAAATTTCTAATGTAAATTTGGCCCATACAAGATGTACATCTGTCTATTCTTATCTGTGGTTTTACCATAATTTTCGGTATATTCTTCTTTTTGAAAAATCAAAATAAATAAACTAAACAATAATTTCACTATAAGGAAGCAAACTTATAAAATAAAAATTAATAAATATAAAAGTAAAATTTGTGTTTTTAATTTTTAAAAAATCATTTAAAAGTGAAATAATACGCAAACGACATATATTAAATATGGATTTAAATGTTTTAACATTTTTAAATTTAAAATTGCACAAAATTGGTAACAAAATTAAAACTGAGTGATATAAAAAAGACATTGCTACAAACATAATTTTAAATTTTATTTCAAATCATCCGTAATATCAAATGAAAAAGAATGTGGCGCATTCGTTTTTAAAAAGGACACTAATTTTAACGGATATACAATTTAGACAGAACATTATAAACAAAATTTAAGAAAAAAGTACTAGAATATTTAGTGTGTGAAGTCGTGCTTTTCATTCGCTCCTTAATTTTTATCAATTTTCTCCTGCTTTTGCTTTAATTTAATTTTAAAAAATTGAGAGTTTGTTGGATTGTTGGGTGTTATACCCGTTGCAGACAGTTTAGTAGATACTCCTGATGATGGCGTAACAAGCCGAAATCGCTCGAGTGATTTTTTAAACCTTTTGTAATTTTGCGAAATATTTACCAAGTGTTTAAGATTTAAAAATGTGTGTATTGGGAATTTGTTATTTGTTGTAATCCTATTTTGAACTATCGGTAAATTACGAAATTGTCCATTGCGTAAAAGTTTATTAGACGCATTTCTTACATGGTGAATGAAATATTGTCTAATTAATTAAAAATGTGTAATTCTCAAGCCAAAATTAGTGTAGAAATTAAAAAATTTATTATTAAATTGGAGAATGAAGGTAAAAGTTTATCGGAAATTTCCAAAATAACTAAACACCCGCAATTTTTGATTCAATACGTTATCCAGCACTTCCAAAAAACCAAATCCTTTGAGAAGGTTACTGGGCGTGCTCGCAACCAGAAGCTGAACGAACGTCAATTAGGTGTAATACAGAGTGAAGTAAAACAAGGTCGAAAGCTTAGTGCTCCAACGATCGCTGCCAAAGTTTATCAACGCGAAAAAAAAGTTTATCAAAGCGATAAAATCTCAGACAATACGCAATAATTGGCATAAACAAGTGTATCGTAGATGTGCGGGCACGTAAGAAATGTACTTGTCGAACAAAAAATGTTAAAAAGCGCTTGGAACATGCATTGGAATATGTGGATGAGACCGAAGAGTTCTGGGAAATATTATTGCCTCGGACGAAAGTAAATTTAACGTTTTTGGTTTAAATGAGCGAGTTATGGTGTGGAGGAAACCCAACTCTGAACTTGAGTAAAGCATGGTAGTGGAAGTACAATATAATGGTTTGGGGAACTTCTAGCTGAAGAGGTGAAGGGCATTTGACCTTCACTGAAACCATAATGAGCTGATTTAATTATTTGGATATTTTGAAGGATAATTTGTTAACCAGTATTGAGAAAATGGAACATGGGCCAGATTTTCGCTCCGTACATAACAATGACCTGAAGCATTCCTCAATGCTGATCAAGATTGGTTATTGTACAATGTCAAGTCAACACTCCCTCATCCTCCCCAGCCACCAGATCTCAACCCCATTGATAATTTATGGCATTATTTGAAGCGAAAGTTCCGTGAATGGGACATTGTGGGTGAATGGGCCAAAACTGACACTAAAATAACTTGGAAGTTTCCTTTTTACAATGGAAAGAAGGTTGCAAAGTGTAATTGTATGAATAAATTTATTTTTTTTCGCTTGCGCTACATTCCATATAGGGCCCCTTCAAGATGAAGTTTCGTAATCATTGATCCTATATTAACCAGCCGTGATTTTTCATCACTCGCCGGGAATCGAACCCGGGACGTCCGGAGCTTAAAGCTAGCATGCTAACAACTGTGCCACCGGGGCGGCTTTAATTTATTACCACAGATATAAATATCAGATGTCTCAAGCCGAACAAATTTTTGGCATTTCATTCTGGAACCCAAAACCTCAAACTCAAATCAATTTAAATTATTTTTACTGAGGGCCCATCTAACCTTTAGGTCCGAATTTATAGTCGTTACTACAACTATAACTACTGTTATAGTAACAGTTTTCGTATCTATAAATCTCGCGATAAATTTATTACGTTAATTTCCAAAAATTTATTAAACGTATAGTAATAAATGAAGTAAAAGAAGCAAAATATTTCGCTCTTATAATTGATTCGACACCTGATGTATCGCATATGTTTGCTATGTTCTTCAAACCGGAATTAAAAAAAGATTTCTAGGCTTCCTTCCGATTACATCACATACTGGTGTAAATGGCTTCACGAAAGAAAGGGTTTAGAAAGGTTTTAAAAGAAAGATTTTAGAAAGGATTAATGCTGCTAGTAAATCGCTGCAAATGTCTGATGATTCGCTAGATAAGGTATTAATATTATATAATGGCCTAGTAAATTATATTCAAGTAATCCGAGACGATTATAAAAATCTTGAACAGGAGGCAGAATAATCTGAAGAAATAGCTTATAAAAGTGACAGGTGACAAGAAACGGAAAAGGACTAGAAAACTATTTTGCGACGAAAATTCAAAAAGTGATAAATGCTAAACTCAGCGGAGCAGAAAATTTTAAAGTAAATGTGTTATTTGCGATTCTTTAATAAGTAATTTGAAAAGGCGGTCGGAATAAATTTAAATCAATTTGAAACTACGATGTAAATAATACGGGATCCCCTCGAAACGCGATATTTTAAAACGCGATATGCCGAACCGTGATATGGTCCAAAACGCGATATTTCAAAATGCGATATTTCGAAACGTGATATGGTACAAAACGCGATATGGTACAATACGCGATATTTCAAAACACGATATGGTACAAAACGCGATATTTTAAAATTAAAATTTTAAAATAATAATAAACATTAAAATAATAATAATATTATTTTAAAATTATAATAATTATTAATTTTTCTCCATTTAATAAAATTTTCCTTCGCCAAAATGCTGAAAAGGAACATGTACGATCAGAATTAGGAATTCGCGTTTTGTACCACATCGCGTTTTGTACCATATCGCGTTTTGAAATATCGCATTTTGAAATATCGCGTTTTGTACCATATCGCGTTTTGTTAATTCAACATTTGAAACAGAGAAATTATTATTTTTTAAATACAGTGTTCATATTTTTTGTAAGGTGCTGTAACGATTGGGCTTAATTTGTTCATGGTTAGAAACAAACCCAACACTATACAAACCTTACAAACCGATTATTCTTAAATAGGTAGAACAATTTAATTTTCGATTGTTTGCATTATGCATATGCATATTAAGCCAAGCGCCATAAGTACCTGTTTTACATCGTAAACAAAAAAAAAAGAGCTCAACATTAGGTGTGTTAATCTATAATAGAGCAACAACAAGTTAACGTGTGAAAATTTTCATTTATTTTGTTCTTGTTGTTGTTTTTCATAATTTTTTTTATGATATCACAATTTTTTTTTCAATAACCGATTTTTTTGCGATAACCTGGATATCTTGTTTTTTTATGAGTAAATGGGATTGACCACCAAAAAAGTTTTTGATATTTGGGTGGACTGAAAAGAAAAAACAGTCAGTTTTTAGTTTTGGGCAAATTAGGTCTGATTTGTGGGAATTTGATCGCTTCCTCACTGTGATCGAATGTTTTTTTTTTTGTGGACCTTTAGTGTTTAGACTCGAAAGGCCAACGGTCGAATGTGACAATCTTAAAAAACGAGATAGTGTTGTTCGCGGACTGTGAAGTTGAAGATTTTAAGTCTTTATTGTAGTTAACATTTAAGTGCTAATTAAAAAAAAATTCGCAATTTGAGTTTATCGGAAGTTGTTTGTTTTATAAAGCTGTATTGTATTAAGTGATTAAAATAAAAGAAATTCTTCTTACGATTTCATTAACAGCTAATTTTAAAGTATAGTGATTGTATTATTGTTTATTATTGTTATTAGTTTATTTGCTTTAGATTATATTTATAAGTGAATTGTGAGTTTATGTAGTTTACAATCTTGAAAGTAAATCAAATTTATATTTATTGCATATTGATAAAATATGTAAGATTGTAAAAAAAAAAAAAAGTGATTTTTTGCTAGATTACCAAAAAACAACATAGGTATCTTCTTTTTGGGCCTAATATAAAAAACAAGTACGTCGGTATTTTTTTTATTCGCGTTGATTAGAGAATCCGCGGGAGCGAATCAAAAATTGGAAACAATAATTTTATATCTTAGTTGAAATTCCTTAGAATATTTTTACAATTCGTCAACAAAAAATTGCTTTAGAAACTCAATAAAACTATTGCGTTTGTACAGGGAATCAAAAATGTTTGGGGGTATTTAGACGCATCCATCAATACATCACATCATTCCACACTATTTCGTTCACACTTCAAATATCGAACCGTTATCACAATTGCAATTTATCTATGTATGTGTAGAATTATTTTCATTATTATTGTGATGCTTGTCAAAGGCGGTTGCTAAAACACACAATTTTGATCCTACATCACATAGTTTCGATTTACGAATTGTGAGGCAATACAATTTTTTGGTGAGAAAATGCGCACAAAAATCCCCACTTCAAAATCAGTTCGTAGGCAAAGAAGTAAGAAACGAGGAAATGATGCGACATAGTGAGGCATCGTCTAAACCAGCTCAATCACATGTAAATCAATTTACTATAGAAGTTTTCAGGATACTTTGATTTACACCAATTTTTCCTATTTTTTTTATATACAGATTTCGATCCGCGATAGATCCGCTCCCGTGGAATCTATAATCGACCGGAAATTATTTTCGTTTGCGGGTTAGATGAACATGTGTTTTATTCTGGTGAGTAGTCTGTTTATTATTATTATTATTTTTTTTTTGTATTAAAGTCTTAGCATTTTAATCTCCGACGAGACTATTCCGTACGCTTTTGAAACTTTGCGGCTATAGCACGGTCCCGCCTGTCTCCCAGCAAACCCCAAGCCATCTTGCTGAGTTAGCAGGAGTATCTAGACGCGGTGAGCAGTTCGACAGGATAATTATATGGAGCAGTGAAGAGTGAGCTTAGCCTTAACTCACTGTTTCAGTACCTATAGATAATTGAAGCTGGAAATGCCATTATTGATAAGAAGTTACCGCTACTTCACTCATTTGCTATTTCGCAAACTATATCACTAATATTTAAGTGAAATGCAGGCTCTAAATCAGAAGATATTACTACAGTCTCCACCGTCAAAGAAACTAAACAGAATGGAAGTTTCCAATATATTGAAACACAAATGTCATCGCAAAGATTGAATTTACTAAACTGTTGAACCTTTAGTTTCACAACAATGAAAAATGTGACGCCAGGACGCTAATGCAACGTTGAGACTATACGGTTCTGTAAGATAAACTTAATAAAAACTAAAAGCTATCCCGGCAACAAACCCTTACAATATTCTGAAATAAGTTTTAATGATTACGTTAGGTATCATACACACCGATAATACGAAATATAAAATCGCTTGTGGGGGAGAAAAAATTATCTCAATGATTACAAGATATTCAAGCCGCCGCGCCGCTGCAATCATAATCCCCCCAGTAGCAAACTCTAAATCTAAAAGTCATACGGTCACTGTGGAAAGCGGCGGAAGTTTAGATTTTACTGTACATTCTCTGATAAGGTATTAGAAACATATACAGAGAAAGTAAGATTATAGAAGTAACGAATAATCGAAAAACTAAAATGAGTAAATCAAATCTTTTCGCAGACCCACTAACTCAACTAGGAATCGTTATTTCTTAAAGAGCATTTCACAGAGTAAATGCCAACTTGTAGATTCAGATTAATAAACTATAGCTAAATCAATTATCAACTACCAGTTCGAATTGACAAAACTAAACTCAATCAAAATCGCAGGCAAACAACACCAAGTATGATATATTGTAACAAATTAAATATTGTCCCCTGGTCATGGGACATGGTCGTTCAATGAGAAAAAAATTCTCTTAGGCTGAGCGGAACTATCAATGCTCCCGTTTCTCAGGAAGAAAAATCTAAAAGTATTAAAGTAAATTAGAATTGTCTCTGTTATCAGCTACTAAGGCTAAAGTTAAAATTTATATATGGATCTAAAGTTAGCACTTATAGATTTTGATTTAGGTCCTAGATAAGCGTTCTACCAAATTTGCAACACAGTCAGTATCTTTAATGCAGCTTATTTCCTTTACTACTCTTATAACTAGGATGGTCCACACCTATCGATGTACAACAACTTTTTTCAATAAGAAAAATTTGAGTAACTAAGAGTTTGAAATTATGCAACCTCCTGGAATATGTCGATCATCGCACCTCGCTCATTTCTTGAGCGAGTTGTTTATCGTTTCGAAAAACAACATCTATTGGATGCTGCATAGTGGTAGCCTAAAGCGCTAAACGCACTGAAAAACTAAATCATAAACTGCATTTCATTAAAATAGAAATACCAATATCAGTATATCGCTGCCCCGGTGGCGCAGTGATTATCATGCTTGCTTTAAGCTCCGGAGGTCCCGGGTTTATTTGCCGGCGGGTGATGAAAAAATCAACGCTGGGTTATGTAGGATCAATGAATTAATCAATCTATAGTGCCAGCGAGAAAAAAGTGTAATTGGCTTGGTTACGAGGAAATATTATTTAACTAGAGATGGAATTTTTCTTTGTGAAATGAGGCATTAGCCTTTTTGTTTATTGTTTTATATTATTTATCATACTAAAAAACTAATTAATCATCAATTAATAATTATATGTGATATAAAGAAGTAAGACAAAGTAGATCATTGGATTTACTAAAGATTATAAATAAATAAATTAAAATTATATAATAAGTAACTTTATTGAACGCAACAGAAAAATTTTAACAACTTAACGTTTGTTGGCAATAATCAAAAATCGACCCGTTGCAACTCCTTTCGTCTGATGATTTGCTTGTTTCTATTTTCATTTATTGGGAAACCCAATTTCTATGGTTTGATATCAATAATTTCATAGTAAGCAAAAGCAATGCACATACCACATACTTTTCTTTTCTCTATTTCTGTATTCGTTTTCGGTGAAATTACTGTAAGACTGTTTACAATTGAATTATAATAATTACGCAAATAAAAAAGTTTATCGTTTGTTTCAAAACTGAATAATTGATCAAAATTTTCAAAATAACTTGTAGAATAAAACTTTTCAAAAGAAACAATTTCTTTTGTTTTTAAGTATTTCAATTTTATATTGAAATTTACTTTTGCTAATTTTAAATATAATATTCCCTACAACAGAATCAAAAAGTCGTGTATAAATACTGCACCAAGTTTATTGCGATTACAACATTTAAATTAAAGCTTCAATAATAAAATTTAAATAATGGTAGCAAAATCCTTCTCTTAAAATCATATTATGTACATACATATGTTACAATCTATGACACAGAGGAAAACAAATTTGCTATAACAACAAGTGGATTAGATGAATCCACTAAGTACTACGTTCCATTCCAAATTATAAACAAATTTTGGTACATACTATAGCCGGTGTACGCGCATCGTATCCGTACATGGTAGAAAAGAAAAACAAACAGGAAAAACAATAAAATACACTTTTTATTACAAATATTTAATTGGTTTAGTTTAAAAAAAGGTAAAACATATTTTTTATATAATTTTTAATGTTAACTGGCAAAATGATTTGAAGAGACTACTTTCTTTTTTTCTACTGTCGTCCCATGGTATAATAAATATTCAAGGTATGTTCCAACTAATCGACATATCGCCATTTTTCCTTTTAGTGACGTCACTTTGAGTAATATATTTCGTAACGTTGACTCCGTTTGGTTGGGATTTCTGTTTTTTCTATCGTGTACAATCGTTGAAACTTATTTCCATTTCCAAAACCTAAAAATATTCTTATAAACCTAAACCAATTCGCAAAAAAATATCCAAATTGACTCTGAGTGATCAAGTATACCTTGTAATATTATTGTATCATGCTGACGCCCTAATTTATTTTACTATACGAAATAAAAAGAGAATGAAACAAAATCCTCTAAATTGCGTGAAGCGCCAATATTGACAGTGACAACAGAGATAATTACTTATTTCAAGGGAAGTTTCGATCGCCTCATCATAATAAACATCATAACCTAAAAAGGAAAAAACACACAAAGAATCAGTTGATTAAATGTAATTATAATTTGTATACTTATCTAATAATATTTTGTCCATCAGACGCTTATCTTTCCTATATTCTGTTAGCTAGAAAAGCAAAAGAAATTAAATTTTAAATTATATCGAGTCAATTAACCAAAACTTACCTTTTTTTTTTTTTTTTTTTATCAGTTTATTAATTGGGTGCAGAGCGGACTTATTAACAGTCCTAGCTCCTTGTAACTGTCAGAGCTTCTGCACCCAATGCGCGATCCTGCAAGTAAAGATTAATAGCTACCTTAAATTTATTCATTTTATATTCCTTCGGAAATTTGAAATGTAGTAGAGAATTCCACTTTTTTGATGTTGGGTATATAAATTTGCGCTTGATTTCTTCAGTTCGAGGTTTCGGGAGCTTCACCGTAAACCTATGTGCATTGGTTGTTCCTCTTGGTGTTGTAACGAATGGTGGTATTTTCTCCGATAGTTCTGCAGAACATTTACCAAGTAAACATCTGTAGAAGACGCAGAGTTCTGCAACATCTCTGCGATGCTGTAGGCTGTATAGTTCTTGAGTAAGTCTGGGATTCCGTCTTATTCTGATAGCGCGGCGTTGTACCCTGTCCAATAAGTGGAGGGTGGTACCAGACGCACCTCCTCAAACTTGACAGCAATACTCTATACATGGTCGGATGAAGGTTTTATATATCTGGAGAACTTGATGCGATTTGAAAAACCTTCTGCATCGATTCAGGAACCCGAGTTTTTTTGAAGCTGATTTAGCCAATGCAACAATGTGTTCATTCCATTTGAGTTTGTTACTTATTTGAACACCAAGCAGTCGAATTGAGTCGCAAGCCACAAGGATATGGTTTTTTGCCACAAATGGGTAGTCGTTGCGACTTTTTTTACGTGAGAATGTGCATATTTGTGTCTTTTTTTCGTTAAATTGTACTAAGTTGTTGTTACCCCACTCAAATATTGTACATCGGAATTAAGAGAAGTTACGACTTCTGACCGTTTATTATTTAGATCTGTAATGCTAGGCTCCGCCTCGAATGAAATAGAAGAATGTAATGTGGCATCATCCGCAAAGCTATGGATAGGGTTTACAGTGCTATCCAGCAAATCGTTGATGTATAGCAAAAACAGGGTCGGTGACAAAGGTGATCCCTGAGGGACTCCGGCATTTGGAGAGTGCGTCGATGATGATCTCCCATTAAGCACGACGCTGATTTTTCGGTCATTGAGATAGCTTTTAATCCACCTGGTGGTCATCGAGTCCAGCCCGTATGCCACAAGTTTACAAATAAGATTCTCATGGATATATCCAAGGCGATTGCAAAGGCCTCTTTGTGGTGTTCTATGGCGAGATTCCATTTGTTCGTGACAGATGTCAGGAGATCGGTCGTGGATCGGCTTTCACGAAAGCCGTATTGTCTATCCGAAATTAGTTTGCTAATTTCAAGCAATTAACAAATTAAATTATTTACTTTTTTTGACGTTTACCATTTGTGTATAAAACAAGCTGAATAATATTATATTATAGGTATGGTGGTAAACGTAAAAAATTTGGTACTTAAATTATTAATTTAACCATAATATTGTTAAAATATCTATCAACAGATGTCACTTATTATAATTTTTACTTTTTCTTTGTAAAATTGTATTTTATAAAAAATAACAATCGTTTGTAGTCTTACTTTGGCAATTTACAACAAAAATGCAGTGTATTTATTTTCATTCCGGAATGAAGAGTTTCATTCCGCTGAGAAGAAGGGATAGAAAAATTCTCTTCTTCACATAGTTGTAGTGTTTACCACTAGAGTAAATATATTAGATACATTTAGTTTTATGAGTTGGTAGTAAATAACAATTTTCAATTTTTCGATAAATCAGAATATGTATTAAATTTTATTAATTATCATTTGGAATAATTATACCTTATCCAATAATTTGATATCATTATTTTATATTTGTTAAAATTCTAAATAATAAATTATATTTTAGAGCTTGGTACCAACTGTTGAAAGTAAAAAAAAAAATTATTCTGAAGTAGAATTGCTCTTACTTTGGGCAAAATTTCATTCCTATCCGGAAAGGAATAACTTTTACCAAAGTAAGACGGCAGTTATTCGAGATTTAACTTCCACTTCCATTGGTTAAACAACACACAAACCGTGTGGAAATTTATTGTAAAAATAAAAAATAATTTTTCGAAATTAAAGTAAATTACAGTTCAATAGCGTTTTCAATCACAAAAAATCGTTAATCTTTTTACCAACAACAAAAAACATATTGTATCCCAACACCGGTCTTACCCCAAAAAATATTGCTAAATTTTTGTGGTATCACTAAAATGTACTGCCGTGCTAAGCATGTTTTTCACATTTTTGGCCAAATTGAGTTATTGATGTCAATCGATAGTAATAACAAAGTTTCTCCTAAAATTGGAAAAAAATATTAAAACTTAATTGAAACGGTTTTCATTTTTGGTGCAAAATACAATAATATCAAAACTTTAACATCACTTTTCTCAAAATGCAATTTTTGTAGTTATGTAAAACATGTTTAGAAAGGCAGTATAGCGGGTGAAAGTTTAGGAATCTAAAGATATTTTGACCATTTTCTGAAGATGCATTTAATCATTTAAGGCAATGCTTTTTATAAAATATAATATACAGTTTTCCTTCAATAATGCTTCGAATTCTTCATCTTTGAATTTTTTTGGTTGAACAGAACATTCTTTGTCACTGACTTCAAAATCACCACTTTTGAATCGTTTAAACCAGTTTTCGCAAGTCTGTTGAGTTGGTGCATGTTCACGATAAGTTCTCGAAGCAAATGAAATCTTTCAGTAGCTTTTTCTTTTGCAAAACAGTAATGCTTCCCGCAAATGATGTTTTGTTAAAAAATAGGTTGTTTACGCTTTCACAAATGATGACATACTCAATTTTAATGTGGAATATCAACACTTTAAAACGCCGTAGGTGTCATTGTAAAAGAATGTTTAGTACTAAAATTACGCCATCTCTTAGAAAATCCAAAAAACTTGGTTATACACCCAATAAACAAGGCTAGACATAATATATTGAACAACGAAATATTCGAGATTTTTGTTTTCTTGTAAAACAGTGAGATTCATGAATGTTGTACTTAATCGATTTATCGAGATTTTACCGTATCGTGAACGGAACAAATATTTTGCTTTTGACTGTAACCTGAAAAGTAAAATAATACAACGAAAAAACAAGGTATGCATATTGGTTACTAATCAACACAATGACCAAGGAAAAAATAGATTATAGACACTTTGCTATAAGCGATGCATGTGTTGGACGAAAATAAATACGAATCATTATGACTTATTACTCGGTATAATGAAAATGTAATGTTTGTTTAACATTTATAAACATTATAAAGCTTGGTACTGAAAATACGGAGTTTTGCATCATGTGCCTTCTAGTCTCGAAGCGCATTGAGAAAATTATGGAATTAAGTACCTTTTGAAAAAAACATAAAATTCTTGTTGCTATTTTTAACGCCTTTTAAAGGTTTTTGGATCATTTCTTTCCTATGGGAGATGCATTTTAAGATTCTCATCTGTGAATTCATCGAATACCTTCTACTAGGGTAATTATACCATCATACCAATACACCATCATAATATCATACAATCGTACAATTATAGCAGCATACTATCATAACGATACTTTAGAGCTCGCAAGTGCTATGTCCATATGTTGAATGTCCAGAATATCTTCGAAAATATTTGAAATTTTCATTCAATACCATGGAAATGGTGCTATAAATGATTATAATATCAAATAACAGAACACTAAATGATAAAGAATGTCTTTCTGAAAACTATTAACCAGTATAACGAGGAAACTCCTCAGCCAAAGTGATATTTCTAATATGAAGTGGCAATTTATTAAACAGCTTTGGAGCTGTTGGTGTACACATATAATATTTTTTAAATGTTCTTTCTTAGTACAAATATTTTTTTTACGAAGCTCACATTTTAATAATTTAATATTTCTATTCCCACTTCGAAGAAAGAACAATTTTAATACCTTAAACACTTCTGACATAACATCATCATCATCAACTTTATTGTACCACATGAGAAATTAATTCTCCACTTTTATGTTAATTTAGTATAGTTTTAACTTTGTGGGTTAGCTAATAAAAAATTTTATAAATAACAAACAATTATTTTATATTTAAAAAACACTTTAAAATTTTTCATATAAATAAATGATTAAAAAGTTATTGATGGAAACACAAGCGTTTTTGTGTCTATGGTAGATAATTGCGGTAATTTTCTCAATAAAAACTCATAATCTCCTTGGGATCAGGCCGGCCAATCGCTTTAAATTCAAATACCTAGTTTATGAACATGTTGTTCGCATATAAAATTTGGTTTATTAAACCTTTCCATTAAAATTTTACGAGCTAGCTCATAATTTTCATCGGTAAGTTCCACCGCAGCTATGGCACTAGCAGCGACTCCTTCGAGTGACAACTTTAAATATTGAAATTTGGTTCGATCACTCAGCGATGGGTTGTCGTGTACCAAGCTATTGAATGTGCCAATGAAAGTGCTCCACTCTAAATAACCCCCACTGAACGTTGGAAGTGCAACTGTAGGCAGTTTGGCATTGATAGTGGGTAATTAACAACATTAATGTACGACTCTTCGATTTCAGTGCGAACACGTTCTGTTAACAGCTCAGTGTCCATGAGCTCATACGGTGGCAGCATGCATTGGTAAACGAGCCAACTATCACCCAACTCCGTTAGTCGGTGCCGCACGTGTCTTGCTTTTGCATTTGGAAGATCGTTTTCAATATATTTCTCGAAACGCTCCAATTTTCACGAAAATTCTCAATAAATTGTTTGGAGCGACGAGGATCCAACGCAGGTGGCATTTTAAATTTTTAATGAAAACTGTACTCACGGTTTTATCCCAGTAACAACGATAATCTTTTTCTTCTTTTTTATTTTACCGCTATTCCAATGTGGTTGAAATGAAAATTTCTGGAGGCGTTGATCAATATCCCACTTCTGACACCAAATGATGGAAAGACAAGCGTTTTTGTGTCTATGGTAGATAATTACGGTAATTTTCTCAATAAAAACTTGTAAAATTGTAAACCCTTTTGTTTTAATTTTTTTTTAACCAAAAAATAAATTTTATTTCTATTACAATAAATTTCTTTTCCACTTTTTTTTTCAACTAATCAACGCTAGCTCTTGAATCCAAAATAAACTTTTTTTTAAAGTATGCGTTTTACATAAAAATAGTAAAAATTATAATAATGACATCTGTTGATGGATATTTTAATAACAATTGCCTTATGGGTAAATTGTAAATTTAGTACTAAATTCGAACGTGTACCATCAGACGTAATACAAATGTTATTCAGTTTGTTTTTTAATACATAGAAAATGGTAAACGTCAAACACAATAGTAATCAAATTAATTTTCTAATGGTAAGTTTTTTTTTGTTACTGGACTATATAATTTAAATTTAACTTCTTTTGTCTTTATAGCTAACAACCAAAAAAAGGAAAATAAGCGTCTGATGGACAACATATTATCAGATAAGTAAAATACTAACAATTACATTTAATGAAATGATTCTTTGTGTTTTCTTATGTTTCTAGGTTATGATGTTTGCTACGCTGAGGAGAATTACTCAATGTTGCTCGTTGTTGCTTCAACAGTTATCATTATTTGACATACAAATTTCTAGTTTAAGAAGACTATAGTTTCGATAAATTCAACCTGCAACAGTTCTTAACTTTCTACTATTGACGAAAAAATGTTTTCGTTAATTTAATATTACAAAATGTGTTGCGTACTGTTTATAATTACCATCTGATCAAATTTGATCCGGTCTGACCCATTTAAACCGCGCGCGTAAACCGAATCGGTAAAATTTTTTTCTTCTAGGTTGGTACAACCTTCTTTGACATACGGGTTACGATGGCGTTTGAGCAGAATACGTCGATTAATATGAGTTTTGCAGCCATTTGTTTTTTATTATTAATTGACTTATTAATTTACATATTAATCTTCCGGTACGCTCCATTTTGAGCATCAGCTCATTCATAATGGAGGGTACCAAAAAACGACGAGAAACAGCAGCTCATCCAGCCAGTATCATCGGCAATCCTGCAACTTTAAATAGATCTTTGCTAGACACATTTAAAACCATTTTTCTTTCATAATCGGTTTACTCGATCCTTGACTGATCTGCAAACCGCCAAAATCGTCCGAAGATAATATAAACTTTGAAAGACTCCTCATTTACACAATCGGATGAACTTTCATAACCCGAATAATCTAAAATATAATTTTAAGATTCAAGCATCCAAATTACTTGCGTGACACTTGCTTGAATATTATTTACACAAGATAATATCTTGTGGTTTGAGCATTTGCTGGTAAATTAAAATTTAGAAAATACAAAATATCTATAGAAATTAATTTTTGCTGCTAAACACGTCCAAGCGACGTGAAAGTCAAAGCCTATCCTTTATGACGCGAAAAGTTTGTCTGGCGATTTTTACTATGAAAAAAAATTGAACAACGAGTTTGCTTGAAATGTTGTGTTTCCAATGGAATTACGGCTACGAAATCATTGAAAATGTTGCAGAAGTGTTTTGGGGAGTCTACTCTATCGATAACGCAAGTATTTGAGTGGCATAAAGCATTCAGTGAGGTTCGTGAGGTCGTATAAATCTTACCTCAAACCTCATGCGAGTCGTCCATCCACCTTTGTTAACGCCGATAACATCAAAAAAGTGAAGAAAATTGTGATCAAAAATCGTAGTGTTGGCATTAGAGAGATATCAGAAGCTCTCAACACATTTTGGTTGATGTTTTAGGTATGAAACACGTTACCGCGAACGAAGAACGTCGAGTAGACGTCGCAAAAGAGATGCTTGCCAATGTAGCTGATGACCCTACATTTATCTAACTAATTATACTGGTGACGAGACGTGGATTTATGAATGTGACGTCAAAACTGTCCAACAATCTAGCAAATGGCACGCCAAAAATGAGCCAAAACTGAAAAAAACCACATGTCGGTCGAAAATTAAGGTAATGCTCATCGTTTTCTTCGATTACCGTGGTGTGGTTCACAATGAATTCGTTCCAGAGGGTCAAACGGTCAATAAAACATACTACTTGGCCGTTTTGAGGCGTCTACGTGAAACAATTCGTCGTAAACGGCCGGATTTGTTGGCAAACAATTCATGGATTTTTCACCACGATAATGCGTCGTCACATTCCAGACTGGCTGTGACTAAATTTTTGGCCAAACACGAAACGAAAGTCATCGTTCAGCCACCGCGTACTCGCCAGATTTGGCTCCCTGTGATTTTTTCCTGTTTCTGAAACTCAAGGAACTAAAGGCCATCCCGGCCTCGGCCTATAAGATGTGTATGGAAAAATGGATTAACCGTTGGCATGCTTGTATATGGCTTGAACGGAGCCTATTTTGAAGGCGATAATAAAGATTTGTATTAAAATACATAAAAATGTTGATCTGTTTACCAGTCCGGATTATATTTGAACAGATGGTAAATTTAATTTGCGTTTAATTATTTTGTCATTAAGTAGTTGTGGATTATGACGTTGGCTGTATATTTCCTCGATCCGATCCATTTTACTGCCATATCATTCTATGTAATATCTGTAGGTTATGAGTGTTGTCTGTGTATGTATCATATGTCTCTCACTGGCTAAATATTCTGCATAATTTGATTTAATAGTTGCTAGTAAACGTGTGTTGCGTAGTTCATCAGTACTTATGAATAATCATCTGGGCGATCTGTCAAAATTTTCGTAATATGTAATACACTTTCGTTAAATTTTGTAAGGTTTGATTACGGATGCTTAAAGACTCGCTGGTCAATGCTTTAGTTTATTTAAAAAAAAAAATCTTTAAATTTGTTTTTGTTTGTGTGCACCTAAAAGACACACAAAAGATGACTGAATCTTGAATGCCATTTAAACGGTAGTTTATCACCTTTTTAATTTGAAATAGAGCTGACGGTACAAATAATTTGGAATTTTTCAACAAAAGCTGCTTATAACATTTATCAGTTGACTCTTATTCAATTAGAAATATTATTGCTGTTGTTAAGGTGCCCTAGTTCCTCAAAAAGAAAAAATTACCAGTTGTAATAATCATTAATTTTCCCATATTTAACCATTAAATGACACATGGGGTCCAATGGACCCCAGACCTTTTTCAATCGTTCATATTTAGATGTTTCCTCCGGAAATGCATCTCGTGTCCCCGCCTTGCTAAAATTGAGATATTGCACTACCTGTTTACGTACTCATCGCAGGCCGGTTGACTGCTAGCAGCTGTGTAGAAATTTCCAAAATCATGGTTGGGTCCAATGGACCTCAGTGTGTCATATACGTATATTTGTGTGAAAATCAGAATAATATTTATGCATCTCAATTCTAGCAAACCTAGAGCGAGAGAGATGCCTTATATCCCCACTGCTGATATCTGTCTGTAAACAAAGTAATTCGAAAGGTACTTATCCGATTTTCAAGAAACAGAGAGAGACTAATAGACCTTGACCAGACAAGAAAAATGTGATATGACTAAGATATATAGGTGATCGGATTTGATAAAAATTGAATGAAAATATTTATATTGTATACGAAATAATTTTTCAAAAATTGTTTTTGCCATTTTTTGTGTTGTTTTATTGTTTTTGTTCGTAAATTAGGCTGCGCTCGTTGTTAAAATTTATTTAGTTTATCATATTTCTTTTGATTTTGACGTATTATTCGATGGCGTATAATTTGCAGAGCCGAACCGTCCGAGAAGTGCTAGAACCCATCGACGAAGCATCTTCAGGAGGACAAGATAACGTGTTTGTGGACAGTAAAGACTATGATTCAGACATTTCGATGTGCGGTGCTCCAGAGAGTGCCACGGAAGTAGACCAGAAATATATGGATGAGGGTACTTTGGATCAACGGCGTTTGTATGTAGGAGAGCGTCAAGTGGCTGGCCATAGCCGTGGTCGGCCATCTTCGACGATAAAAAAAAATTCAACTTTGATATTGCAAAATAAATACCTTTTTTTAAAGATTCAGTATCGCACTTATTTTTATCTAAAAAGATACTATCTCAAGGGTAGATCGCTAAGCTTTTAGCTAAAAATTTTGAAAATTAAAAAAATACGGTTATTTTATGTAAAACAAGCCATTTTTTTATTTTTGTCACAAACCTTTTTTTTTGGTATCATAAAATTAAAATTTCATTAATGTAATAATTTGATCTTCTTTAGTAAGCTTTAAACTATATTGGAAAAAATTGTTAAAGCTAGATATAGAAAAATTCAAGGAATAATAGGCAATTTTCATGCTGGGGTCTAAAAGACCCCAGTGTGGCATTTATGTGATTTTTCTTAAGTGTGTCATTAAGGGTTAAAATATATTTATGTACATTACTCTCTTTTGTGTATAGTGTTCCGATTTAAGTGATTCTTACCTCTCAAAATAGGTCTTGAATCCTTTAATAGTTGATGTAAAAGACGTTTTGTTGGCTTGATTAGTTCGACCAATTTCATAGTAAATTCAAAGGACCCCGCACTTTTTATATGGAAAATGGCCCTCGGTCAAACTCTCTGAAATTTTGGATTCTAGTAGTTCTTGACCTGCTGATCAAAAGTCTCAATGGTCGCTAAGTCCTAAAAATTCATGTTTTTGAGATATACCCCTTAGAAGTTGGGATTATCGCCCTTTTTTAACAAAGTAAAGCTACTACATATTATGTCGGTTTAGATAAGTGTGTGTCTGTGTATTGTGTTTATTTATTAAAATTATTTATGCACATTTTTCAAAACCAACATTAATGTAATACAAGCCTGACTGTCATAATTTATTTTTCGCTTATACATGAAAGTGTTGGTTTTGATATTTTTACACATAAACCAATACATTCGTCACAAGTCAAGTTGTTAGATGTATATCGAAAAAAACGTATCACGAAAACAATTTTAGCACAATCTAAATAACAAATCCATAGAAGTATATTTCAATGAAAATATAAACGATGGATTACACCAAAAATCATAGGAGTATCAAACAATCATCAAAAAAAGAAAGCTTTATATGTATAACTTGCAAAAGCAAAACCAACACTAATGTACAACAAGCCTGATTCCGTGATGAAGTACACAGATCCCCTCTTACAGTTAATCGCTTATACTTTAAAGTGTTGGTGCAAAAATTCCTTTGTTTTCTTGTATCGACAATTTGTATGTTTATTTTTACTCATTTATATAGTGTATCCGATCACCAATACTTTCATGTATAAGCGAAAAATAAATTTATAATATTGGTGGTAGTCAGGCTTGTAATTGTTTTTGGTTTTGTGCAAAAGGTTGAGCCAATTTACACATGTTTTCTTGCATTACGTTTCTCTGCTTTCAAAAAACCAATTTGCATTTACACGCGTTTTCTTGAAACGTGATTCTTTTGAATTATTCGTCTATGTATGTGTAAAAATATTTCTCGTCGCATACTTGGTATAGAAATAAAAATATGACCTTCGGAAATTTTATATAACTTTTTGTTTGTATTAGTGCAGAGAAACACAAGAATTACAAAAAAATTTTGTTGAAAAAAGAATCACAAAAATATGACCTTCGAAATCGGTTTATAGAGAGAGGGGTAAAGAAACGAGGAAAGAAACTGATGCAAGAAAACACGTCTGAATCGGCTCGTTGAATATGCGTTTGTGTATCATTTCTCTTTTATTTGTATATTCAGAACAATTTTAAAAGAAAAGAGAAACCTTTACATTTTGTAATGTATTAAAAAGAGATCTACGAATAAACAAAGGTCCATTTATTGTTTTCGATCACGGGATACAAAATTATATAAATAAAAGGGAAATGATACACTAAAAATATAAAATTTTCTTTTTGTGATTTTGCTTGATATGATTTTTAGTGTAATGCATTGTTTATATTTCCAATGAAATATACTTCTATGGATTTGTTTTTTGGGTTGTGCTAAAATTGTTTTCGCGATACGTTTTTTTCGAAGTACATCTAACAACTTGACTTGTGACGAATGTATTGGTTTATGTGTAAAAATGTGCATAAATAATTTTATTAAATAAACACAAAACACAGACACACACACTTATGTAAACGGACATAATTATATGTATGTAGTAGCTTTACGCTATGTTAAAAAAGGGCGATAATCCCAACTTCTAAGGGGTATATCTCAAAAACATGAATTTTTAGGACTTAGCGACCATTGAGACTTTTGATCAGCAGGTCAAGAACTACTAGAATCCAAAATTTCAGAGAGTTTGACCGAGGGCCATTTTCCATGTAAAAGTGCGGGGTCCTTAAACAACAGTGCTTCCAAATCTAAAATCTGCATTTTATGCATGCTATAATCAAATTTGTGTAAGAAGGTAATTTGTATGTACTTATGTACTTGCATGTATTAATATTATTATATTAATATATATATTTAGCTAGCGAGGCTGTAGAACGCTTTGAAAAAATAAAACAATTTAGCAATGCAAATTAAAAGCGTAATGTAATATAGTTTGTGGCGTATTGGTTAAACACTGGGCTAGAACGGCAAAGGTCTTCGGTTCGATTTCCATCCAATTTTAGTTTTATTAATATTTTTTTTTAGTATTCATATAATGGCCAATTATTTTACTTTAAATTAAATATTCCGCTTCATAGTTATTACAGTAATTACACAAGAAAATACGTACCCTCTAAACATGGTGAACTAAAAATGAATCAAAAATGAACTCTGTCTTATATGATTGAGTTCATTTTTAATTCACTTCACTGATTCGAAAAAGAAGTAAAATAGCTCATTTATGATTTACTCGTTGTATGATAATTAGAATCTTCGCCGAAGTTAAACATCATAAACCACAGCTCAGGAACGAATTAGTTATGAAGTATAAAACAGAAGAATATAAATAAAAATAAATGAATCACTTTTGATATCAAAAAAGAGTTAATATCGAATTGTTTATAAGTCATTAATAAATCTCAAATGAAATAGAAAAGAAGCATTATAATTCAAAAATGAATCATTAATAATCTAGATTATTGAGGTATTTGTGAAGTGCGTAAAACAAATGATTTAATTATGAATTAAAAATGGATTGGAAATAGATCTGTATTTATTTATGTGTAAATCATTTTATTTACCAATTTTAATTTAGAACGAATTTAGGACTGGTCTACAGGTAAGTTGCCTCCAACCATCAGAATTGGAGGAAGCTGTATGCACATGTAAGTTCATTAATTGACATCTATCTAGTTAATTCCGAACATCCTCAACACCAGGATTGGAGAAAGCTGTAGCGACAGGTAAGTCGTTGGACGAATTTAATTTTATTTGTTAATTCCAGACTGCTTTTATACATGTTCTGCAAAAAAATAAAAATAATTATTATTTTTTATGCGGAGGGAGAAAATTATTAAGAATTTTGCAAGTATTTCAGTTTCAATCTGTATGAGAATGATGAAAAATTTATTTTCTATGCAGTCAATCTCATCAGGTTATAGCGACTGAATAAATGCTAAATACCTTTTCTGATTATTTCCTATACATATATGTATGTTATAGAAAACAACAAGGTATTAGAGTATTAGCGAATTATACGCAAAACATATTAAACTCTTAATAACTTTTTTATGCTATATTTTTAGCGAAACAACACGAACCAACGGTCTTTTTATTTTTTGTTGAGATATTAGGTTTATCGGTACTAGCCAAATCATTTTTGATTTTTTATGCGGAGGGAGAAAATTATTAAGAATTTTGCAAGTATTTCAGTTTTATTTAAGACCGTTGGTTCGTGTTGTTTCGCTAAAAATATAGCATAAAAAAGTTATTAAGAGTTTAATATGTTTTGCGTATAATTCGCTAATACTCTAATACCTTGTTGTTTTCTATAACATACATATATGTATAGGAAATAATCAGAAAAGGTATTTAGCATTTATTCAGTCGCTATAACCTGATGAGATTGACTGCATAGAAAATAAATTTTTCATCATTCTCATACAGATCGAAACTGAAATACTTGCAGAATTCTTAATAATTTTCTCCCTCCGCATAAAAAATAAAAAAATGATTTGGCTTGTACCGATAAACCTAATATCTCAAAAATAATTATTGTTATAAAAAATAAAATTAGTATAAATAAAATAATTATTCGCTAATGTCGTTCTTTTTAATGCGATCTATCATAATGAAACCATTTTTTTATGACTTCAGTTACTTCTTTTGATGTTGTAGGTTTATATTTCTGTAAGATACATCCTGAAAAAAATAAAAATAAATTAAAAATTATCATCTTTTCCAAACTCATCGTTCGTAAGATATTCTTCTTCTACAGACAAAATATTATTTTTTTTAATATTGGAAAATTTACAAATCATCTTTATATTTACCCTTACTCAACCCTTCATCATCATCTACATAAGACATCGCCGTTTTATTTATTATTTTTATTTAATTAAAATTATTTTTATTTTAACTACCTAAACAATTTTTACGAGCACATAATAACCACATTGGCTTAATATGTACTTACGAATGGGGATGTTATAAAAAATTAACAAGATGGAGGAAGAGGAAGTACGGTATTTTGTTCGTCATGTATTATCCGATTTGGACACGAAACATTTTTGTGATGCAAAAATGAGTTCTTTCGAATTAATAAAATTGAATCAGATTTTTTGATGTACAGTTGAAATGAATTCGAAGTCCGTTGAAACAACAATTTTAAATCAAGAAATACGAAGAAAGGTATTCCATTTTTAATGAACTAAAAACGAATTAGATTTTTTGAATCATTTTGTTGATTGATGAGTTTTCTTCATGTTTAGTGGAACGTTTCTGATTCATTTTCGATTTATTTTTATGATTCCTACTTTTGAGTCATAATTGATACTTTTTTGAATTTCAATTACTCATCATTCGTAAATCATTAAAAATGAGGCGAAATTTTGAATCAACGACCTGGGCGTCATTTTTTCTGAATCACAAATGATTTATTAATGATGCATAAAATACGAATTGAATATTTGAGTTAAAAATGAGGAACAATTTAAATCATTTATTTTTCAAAAAAATGGATCTGGTTTTTTGCATAGAAGGTAGTACGCATTTATAATGTACCTAAATGTATGCGAACACTACTATAAATTATTTAAAACTTTTATATTATGATTTGTAGTAAGCTATGAGAATTTTTCTGTAAAATTTTGTTTTCCTGTCATAAATTCATAGCATGCTATGTTTGAAACAATATAACAATAAAATTAAATACATTTTCTCAAGGTGGGTCGTGGCTTAGTGGTAACGTATTGGACTACAGCGGCTGAGGTGTGGGGTGCGATAGTGCTCGCGGTATTTCAGTTTTGTTTTTCCAATTTATATTTTTTGTACGTGATCACGCCTTACACCGCATATTCAGCAAATTGACACGAAATTTTGCCCTTGTTCGTGGGCAATTACTCATCAACTGTAATTATTATCTTTAACTAAAATGTATGATTTCTTAGGTTAATCCTTAGGCTTCATGACGCATTATATTTGTGCAACGGTATGGCAAGCTATGCCGCGAACATCATCCAATCCGAGCAATTCTGAAGCCAATTTTTGCATAAAGAAACAGTGGTTGTTAATTTATTTTAAATTAAAATAATTAACCTCCATATAAATTTTAATTGAAATTAAAATCTGCAAATAGCAATTTACAATAGTTGAGGGCACTATAGGGAGAGAATCCCTCATTTATTTGTGCGTAAAAATATGTAGCAGATAATTTATATTAAACTAAAATAATTAATCTCAACACCTTATAAACGTTATCACGCAAAACACCTACGGCCGTGTAGACGACAGACACAGCCCACCCCGAATTTTGTTTTTTGAAGAAAAGCACAGCTCCCGCTATTTATCGTTCTGTAAGGTTTTTTGTGTGATGCCCCAACACAATTAAAATCATTCATAAAAGCCCTTACTCGGTTTAAGGTATATTTAAAGTACAATACTCCTTAAAAGCCTTTAATTTCGAGCTATTTCTACTCGGCTAAATAATAACGGCTAATCAAATAGCAAATAGTCATTGTAGCAGCGGCCGCTTGACATCCCCAATATATATAAATTGTATCCGTCCTAGGACGGGCTATACCCCCTAGTATAATATATTTAGCTAGGGACACTGTAGAACGCTTTGAAATAATAGAACAATTTAACAATGCAAATTAAAAGTGGAATTAAATGTAGTTTGTGGCATAGTGTTAAAGCACTGGACTAGAGCGACAAAGGTCTTCGGTTCGATTACCATCTGATTTTTTATTTTTTTTTATTTCTATTACTAATTTTTTTTTAGCATTCATCTAATGACCAAATATTTTACTTTAAATTAAAAATATTCCGCTTTACAGTTATAACTAGAGTAATTACACAAATAATGGTAAGCGTTTTATCTCCTAAATGTATGCAAACATCACTACAAATTATTTACAAATTATTATATTATGAGTTGTAATTAACCATGAAAATTTTTCGGTAAAAAATATTTTTCCTACCATCAAATCATGATAAACCAATTGAAAGGTATGATTGACAGCCATGATTGACAGCTATTTCAAATTCGTCTTTTCTTGCGCATGTCGCCATTCGGTGCGATAAAATCACAAGGCTTCGTTGTTTTCACAAAATTTTCACAAAAACTATCACCCCAAAACAATTCGATTTGTTTTTGTTTGCTATCAACTAGTGTTTATAAAAAAAACGTATAGCACAAATCACCGAATGACGTAATTTTTTAGTGAAAGAGATAGCAGTACATGCGCTTGATCATACCTCTTAAATTGGTTTATCATGCCATCTAATGCATATAATAATAAGCATGCTATGATTGAAACAATATAACAATGTTAATCAAAATAAAGTGCTTTTCATACCGGCTCCGTTGACTTTGGACTTTAAAAATGTAAAGTTGTTTTCTAACAACTTTAAAGCTTTTAAATTTAATTATATTTGATTAACAGTGTCACTTTTTATAGAAATATTTTGAAATTGTTATAAAATAAATTATTTTTAAGTGATAATTATTAAAAATAAAACGTAAATTTTGTAAAGTTTAAAGTCAACGCAGCCGGTATGAATAGCACTTAAATTTGTAATGTGGTTTGAAGCTCATTGGAAATTTAGTGGCCAAGAAAGTTCGATGCTGTTGAGCGCATTTTAATTTTAGTAGTGTATTTTTTTAAATTTTGGATTTAGTTTTGATTCTTGATGTGACGAAACATTTTACTTTAATAATTTCGCTACAGGTACTACGTTTATTTATAAAAATATAAAAACGGATAGTGTCGTTGCTCAAGAATTTTAAGTTGATAATTATTAGTCACAATGACAATACTCTATCAATTAGTGTCAATTCATTGAATTTGTTTTGTTTGCAATTTGTATACAAAATAAAATTTATTGCACGTTACGCTATATATAGTTGAGTGATTACGTTTTTTATTGAAGCTTTTAGTTATCAACATTAACTCATAATATGAGTAGCTTTTAATATGCTTTTTGTTAGTGAAACATCAAGTGAAATTTGCTGCGAAGGATGGAAGAGGAGGAAAATTACATTGCAAAAAAGCGTCGGGAAGCCAATTAACGCAAAAAACATGGTTGGCTAGGCAAAACCAAGGATCGCTAGCCACAATTTGTGATGGAAATGCTGAATCTCAACGACACCGTATTGCTCAATTAGCACCTGTTCAATTGGAAGTGCATCGAATTGCACATGCTGAATCGCATCGCGGAGGAAAGCACGAGAACGTGAGAGATTTTGACGAAGCTCGGTTTAACGTACATAATTGCGGCTCATTCACCGACATCTGTCAGTTCTGCGGTTCAATCAAATTGATTGCTGAGCGTCTTTCTAATCGCAAATTCACCAGTTGCTGCCGTAAAGGTAAAATCAAATTGCCCATATTGGCATTGATCTTCAAACTGCTGTCTTCTCGCACGGACACCTATACGTCGCCCTATCACGCTGACGCAATCCGAACCAGGTGAAAGTACGAATCGCACCGAATCCCCGAATCCAATAAATGGCATTTAATAATTTTGTATGTTATTTTAAATTGCATTGATTTATTACTTTGTTAGTGGCCGATTTCACCGGCAAACGTATAGGCTATAATAATTATATAATCTATAATTCTGGTGATTCTGGAATATGGTTTAATTCGTATAAGCGCAAAGCGCTTCAACGGCGCGCAGCGCCGTCGCGGTTGAGCGCACGAGCGCTCAACAGCCTGACGGCCGCGAAGCGCCTCCGTACAGCTAGTTGTGTATATTTAATTACTTACCAATTCTACTATTATATTCTATTTTCACAAATTCACAAAACATTATTATAATTGGTATCAATGCATATTAGTATTGTTCCATTCATTTTTTGTAATGATTAAAAATTGTTTTAAAAACTTTCTTCTTGTTCCGGCTTAGGTCAACAACACAACATACATAAAACAAGGTACATCCACAAAATTAAATAAATACATAAGTTGTAAGTACGTGTTTCAATTATTTATTTTGGTACAAACAGCTAGAGAGGATACAATAGGATACAAACAAACCACCAATATATATTCAGTATTCATTCAACGCGAATATGTCATATATTTTTTGTTTTGACGTTTAACAGCCTACCAAGAAAGACAAATTTGCTTAATAAAATTATCTTGCTATGTCAAATAAACCGTTTCTCTACCGCTGCAATCTGTAATTGACTAAAAACGATGACGAAAATATTCAGGCTAGGTAGATTAGAGAAGTTTTTCAAAACTTAATATTTGATAAAATATTTTCACTTGAAGTATAGAATATTCTTCCAATTACTCTATAGGTTTAAAATAATATAGCCTAAACATTTCATTGGTGATACAGTTTTCATCAGAAATCGATTAACAGTTTGAAAAATAAATATGTTTTCCAAATTGCAAAACTTTACAAAATACTAATACTAACATATTTTGCCAGAATGCCTGCGGATAAAATTGTTAACATTAAATGAATTTTAACTCCCGAAACAATATTTTTTTCCATTCCGAAATGTTGAAGTAAGTAGACAAACATTGTATTTGTGTACAACTTGCTTAATAATATTTTCTTTAATAAAATTGAAGACAAAAAAAGTACCTTGCTTAGTAGACAAACTTGCTAGTAATTGCATTACTAGCTATATCAATGGATTTTTTGCGGCTTAAAATCGAATTTCAATTGTTGTACTATATTTAAGGAAATTAATTACGAATTATATCAGAGCCTTCTAGAGTATAGAGCCATAATAATTATGACGTATTTTTTTGAAGCTTTTTTAGTGGTATAACTTTTCACTGATTTCCATAGGAATCCATAGTAAAAACGGTGTTTTTTAGCTTCAAGTTTTTCAATGAAAACAGCAAAAATGTTACAAAATGTTTATACAAAAGTGTTCTACATATCTTTAGCAGCAATATACAAGAAGGGTATATTGATATTAAGTAAATATTAATTGCAGAAATTTTAAAATTAAATTATTTCTAAAATATATTTTTCGAACTTTCATTTTGAAAAATACATCAAAGTTGGCCCTGACAAATTAAAATAATACTTGCTACGTACGTTAGATGTCTATAATTGTTGGCAGAGAAATACGAAAAAAAATTATTTAATCACATAATTATGACACGTTCTTAGCATTTTCTGAATTTGTTTTGCTTTTCTTACAATTTTTGAACTCAAATTTCCCCAGGTCGCAATTTTTGGTACGATTTTTCAAGATGTTTCCTACCCACTGCCATCTATGTATATTGACTTAATGCACACGATTTGTAGTAAGCTTTTCTTTTTAATTTGACCAGAAAGCTGTTGTAATGAACTTTTTTTTATATTTTGGTTTAAATTAATCAATTATTACAAGAAAATGAAAACGATTTACTTAAACGATATTTATATATGTTGAAATTCAAACATTTATGAAGATATTTCAGAAATCATAATTAAGGATTTGCCACGTTTTCATTTACAAATTTGTCTTAGGAAAAAAAATGATTTCCCATGTGTTTTATGTGTTTTACTATGGAAATTTTGGTTTTTTCTTCGTTTCTAATTCCTATATCAAAGCTTCGTTTTTTAGATTATGGCTTGTATAATCAAGGTTGCTTTGATTATATGCAAAACAAAAAGTTCAAAAGTTTGTCGTCTGTTTACTTAGTTTCGTAATATGTACGTTTAAATATCAAAAGAAACAAAAAAATAATTCTCAGCTTGTATATTGTATCGCTATATTGTTAGTTGAAACTTAAGATTAATAACATAGTAATTAACCAAAGCTAACCTCTTCTTCAGAAACCATAAAAAGCGCCAATGTTTGAAAGATTACGAACAAATTATTTTTAGAAAGAAGTATAGCGCAATAATACCAAAAAGCAGATTAACAAAAATAAATAAATTTAGATAATCTCCTGAACGCAAAAATACAATAAAATTAATAGAACACAATCATCGGGCAGTTTGATAAGAGAACACAAGATAATCGCGATTTCGCGGCTTTCATTGTATATACACATATAAAAATATACACTGTGGTATGCGCAAATTTTTTTTTTACGACTCAAAACAGAATTCTTGTGTTGTTATCGCAAAACGTTTTTATTTTATTTCTTGAATGGTTTTGGTTTCTTGTTTTATGTTTAGATGATCTGCTGAAGGAAAAAACACATTGGTGTTATTTCCAAAATATTTTCATTTTATCTATACATATTTGTTTAGAAGGGTGGTTAAAATGAAATTAGGTCATTGCTTAATGCTTAATAGTAAAATATGTTGTACTATCAGATTTAATTAAAGTTGTGTAGTAGAATATTAATAGGAGCTGCAACTGTTATCATTTGAATGGGGAAGTTAATTAGAAATTGTCGTTTTATATATGAGGGTTATGATATAATTATAGCGTATTCAATATAATGTATGTATGTAAGGAAAATATTTTTTAAACGCAATAAAAATATTAATTAAACAAATTATTTATTTGTCATTACACCCACATATTTTTATTTAAAGCTTCCGAAATATCGAATAAAACAGACAAAAATTCTTGTACAGAAAGTGTCCGAAATATTTTTAGAGTAAAGATTAAAAATATTTTAATTAAATTAGCGAAGAATAACTTAAATAATGGCATGCAAATTTGCGATTTACTATTTGGGGAATACAACTTTCACAAAATATGCTTGGGAAATTTTACGAAAAAGCGACTATTACAGCAATAATAATTAGATTGCCATGCCAAATACGTACCACAACACGTTATTATAGCGGTAGTTTTACGATTTTCACCATAGCAACGCGATAGTTTTACGATTTTCACCATAGCAACGCGATAGTTTTACAAATTTTACCATAGCAACAAAAAAATCCTAAACAATTATCTCTAAATTTGTAATTGTATTTCAATTTTTTTTATTATGATTGAATTTTTTATACACACATCAAAGGAAAAGCCATACAAACAAAAGCTTGTCAAATAATTTGCATACAACATGACACAAATGGATGAATTGTGATTCAATCGCTGACGGGAAAGTTGTATTCTCTTACTAAATACAACACGTGCTGCAATTAATGATCTATAATTTTTTACTCGTTAAAACCGACGCAGATAATTCAACTCGTGCTGCGCACTCGTTGAATTTTCAGCGCGGTTTTAACTCGTAAAAAATATCGATAATAATCGAGCACTAGTTGTATTACGAGTGGTAACAAAACATTTAAATTCCTAGCATGTCGCTTTTCGCGATGAAAGGCCAGTTATGAAATCAATTTTCTGTCGTATTCCAGTTTCCCTTATTGCGTACTTTTTAGAAATAAAAGATTGGGGGTAGAAGAAAATGAAAATTACCGACCAAACGGCGCAGTGGTTAAAGCTACGGCGGTTGGATCGGGAGGCACCGGGTTCGAATCCCTATAGGGGCAGGATGCAAAACGGGATTTTTCATCATTTGATTACGATCGGTGATGACGATGAACACATCTATGACCCCCTGTTGAGAGTGCGGAATTCATGGGCCGACCCACCTTTCATCTCAGTACTATAGGCTGGCATGAAGCAATGCAATGAGCTGGTGGTTTAAACAAGAGCGGGTCTATAACCGTACGTCCTCGAGTGGGCTGGCAACGGCGTAAGGTAGGACGTTAAAAGGGAACTGCGAAAGAGTTGGAAGTGCCTTGAGCCCCAGAAAAGATTGCAGAGATAGAGACGAAAAAAAAAAATGAAAATTTGTTTAAGGCTTTGTGGTACTCATTTTAACCAAAAATGAGTATCGTACAAACCAATTTATGACCACGGAAATTTGTCTCGACGTAATTCTTTTTTTAAACAAAGTTTAAGAAATTTTTGAGGGATACAAGATTATTTATAAATTATTTATAGTTTATAGGTAAATATAATTCAAAGTTGACGATATTTTGAAAGAAGCTGCTCGCCTAAATTCAATTTTTTTTGTTGTTAATTTTTTCCACTAAAATGAGCAAATTGTGAGTAAACTATATTAAAATGAGTATTAATAACAAAATCAGTATTGATAAATTTATTTTGATGCGGCAAAATAGGATTTACCTATGCTAATTTTTGTTTTCCTTTTTTGATACTAGATGGCTAACCCGAAAATGACAATTTTGTCTATGATTTGTAGTTGGGCTGGTAATCAATCGAAAATTTAAAAAATCATTTGCGTGTTCTACAAGTATATAAAACATGTACCAGACCCAAACTGGAGCATGATTCCCAAATTAATCATATTATTCCGGTGCACCAAAAACCCACCTGGCTGCAATCGACCGAGTTCAGAACCATGCAAGCCAATTGATTTTAGATTCTAAAATCTCCTCTACACTTGTTTCTCTGTCAAAGGAACGGAATGTGGAAGCCTTATGTGTGCATCAAATATATTCATGGTAAGTGTGCGGCAGAGCTTTTTGAACTTTAGCCTGGCCTGGCCAGGCCAACATGTTTATCAAGACGTCAATTCTAAAGGTACAACTTTGAATACAGATTTGCAAAATCAAAATTCCAAACCGGTATTTTCCTTTGGAGTACGCGCTTTTGAAATGTACTGGATGACGAAGCTTTCTATATGACAGGAAGAATTTTAAATACGCTATGGTCATTGGTCGAATTCTCCGGTAAATCAGTTACTACAGTAAATGTAGATTTTTAGTGTTTGTTTTTTATTACCTTTTTCATTTCGTTTACCATCAAAGAAAAGGTGAATGCATTTACCGAATTTACCGGATTTACTTGAGAATTCTACCGCAGCCTCAATATCAAAAATGCGATTCTTGAACACTTTGCTCCCAATCCCGTATAACCTCCTCTTATAATTCATTAATTGTTCCTTTTCTTTCCTTTGGTAGTGCTTTGTGCCGTTGTGTGTCACATAAAGATACATTAGGGAAGAAATTTCTTAGCGATACCAGCTACAACAAAAAAACACGAGGTCTCCGTTTAAGTGACAATTAAAGTTTTGACGGCCGTTATATGTAATGGTAGAGAACAATGATTCAACGAATATTTTTGCCAAATGAAAATTGCTATATCGTCGCTTCCAATTAAGAGTATTACATCAGCAAATCACTAATTTCTGGAGGGGCGTGTCTAGTTTTTAATGTTAAATTTGACCTAATTTTTTTAAATAAAATTCTTGCCACACATTTTGGAAAGGACTTTATTTAAAAAAAAAATTAAGTCGAAATTAGCATTAACAATTTTAAGGCATCTCCAAAAAATTAGTGATTTGCAGATGTAATACTCTTAATTGGAAGCGACGATATGTACTAAGAAAGGCAAATATAAGTGGTGTAGTAATGATATTAACACAAATATGAATAGAGTATGACATTATGTATACTGTGTAAGGGCTTCATTAATCACCTACGAATACAAAACGAAATTTCATGATTTAGAAAACTGTCATTCAGCAAAGGAATAATTCAATGAATATTTGGCAGGTTCTAACAGGTAATTAAAATAGTCGCGCTATCCCATGGAATAAGCTATCTATTTAAAGAACTATTGCTGCATAACGCTATATTGAAAGAAACGTTAAAGTATAACGTTTTAAATTGTTTGCTTCTCAAAGCTTTCGACAAAATTTGCCATGGAATACTTTTAAAAAAACTATGATAATTTTTTTAATTGTAACTTTTTGCCATTAGAGTGGATTAAATCTTACCTAGAATGTACAATTCAGTTAGTTAAAATTATTTCTTAGATGGTTGCATAACAGAAACGGTCAATTCAATCGAAGATCTTGGCGATACATTTACTTCAAATTTATGTTTTAGAAACACATTTACGGCTGCGTTTCCAAAAATAATTTGATGCTTGGGCTTGTTGGAAGAGGCTCACAAAAAATGTTCCGTGATGCTTTTGCCAATAATACCTCAGTTCACTCATTTCCTCCATCGCACATGGATACACATATTTGATTCATGCAATCATTTCAGATTTCATTTATCCGTTTCACTACTACAAAGAAAATATACCAACCAAATATATATTCCACACAAAACAAATAATTCACAAAATATAACAAATAAATTTTTTATCAGATTAAAATCCTGTGATCGGGGTGGTGTTTCTAAATCTTTTGGACAGTTGTATAATAAATAGGACTTTATTATGCGAGCTTTATGTTTGGGATCATTGTCCTGCTAAATACTGAAACGATCAGGGGTGCTATCTCGTAGTGAAACTAGGGTTTTCATATTACTTTAACACTAACTCCCAATACGTAATTTTTCGTAATAGTCTGTTGCTCAAATTATCACGTAAAATTCCTAAATATACTTATACATACTTGATGCCAGCAATAAAACCAAGGTTTCCGACCCCACTTGCAGCCAAACAACCCCAAACTAAAATAGAGCCGCCTCCGTGTTTTACTTTTGTTAACCTTATTATTATACATAATTTACATATTTTTATTATTGTTAATTTTCATTTTATTTCGATTATTGTGGCCTATTCTATTGTAAATGAGCTATTGCTCAAAATAGAATGTGTAAGCTTGAGGTGGATATTGCTTGAAAAATGTAAGAGGTTTTTATGCCTAATGGAAGCAATTTCCTTAGTTTTTTTTTTGTTCCGATTACCTTGGCTCCATGTGTGCTTTTCCTTTTAATATTAAATAATATTTTAAATAAATAAAATACAATAAATAAATTATTTATGATTAATTTCATTATTTGTTCAAAAATACCAAATTTGGTCATTTGGATGTCTTTTATTTACATATTTATTTATTATTAATATTTTTTACAAAATATAAAAAACTTTATAATCTAATTCATAATATGTACTATCGTTTCCATAAAAAGAGTTAGGCATAGTTTCGTCCGAAAATCTCGTTGTTATTTTTACAATGGCAAATATTTTTTTTGTATGGTTGTATCGCTCTTTCATTTGGGTAAGTTTTATGCTTTTTGATGTTTAATAAAATTTAGTGTTTAGAAATGAATGACAATAAACCGAAAATAATTTTACTTCCGGTTGTTTTAATAAAAACCATTTTTGCGTGAAGAAAATAAAATCATATGGTAAAAAGGTGGCAGTAGGTAACTTTGAACGACTGTATCTCAGCCAATATTAATCAAAAATACTTTTGACTCTCACCATTTTTACGGGAATTACGTCAGCTTTCTTTTATGTGAACCAATGCCTATACCTAAACCCACTACACAAAAACTTAAAAAAGAACAAAAAATTGAAATTTTTCGGTTTTTTTGATTTTTACTTGTGACTTAATACAAATTTTATTTTATATTTGTTAGTTTTTTTATTTATTTTATAAGATTATGTTCTTATAGTGAAATTATTAATTTTGATTTTTCAAAATAGACATGAACACAAATTTGGAAATTTTAGATCGTATGAAAAAAGGTGACTTATTAGATCGGATGGAAGTAATATTAATTTACAAAAATAGAAACAACACGCTCATGTTGAACTTAAAAATTAATATTAAAATTAATTAATAAATTTATGATTTTAATTTTAATTCATAAGTAAGCGGAAGAATTTTTCAAATTGAACAAAGCAAACCCTAAAATGGCGATTTTTTGAATATAAAAAAGGAGAAATATCGTGAATTATTCAATAAAGTTTTAGTAGCGGTTAACTGAGGATGATATAAGTACATATATGTATATCGAAATCGATTTTGAAAAATCAAAATAAATAATTTCACTATAAGGAAATAAACTTATAAAATAAATAACAAATTAACAAATATAAAATAAAACTTGTATTTCTAATTTTAAAAAAATTATTAAAAGTGAAATAATATACACAAAAAAATATTTTAAATATGAATTTAAAAGAAAGTTGATAGTTCAAAATTGCGTTTTTAGAAGTGCAATGTTGGAAACCTTAATTTTTAAATTTTTTAGAGATACAAAAATCTTAAAAATTTATTTACTCAAAACAATATTTTTGGACTTATTGCATTCGGCTTGTAAACCCTTGAAATATTAAAGCCGTATTTTGAGCAGTATTTGAAAAATGTACAATACATAAATCCGTCGATGAATTAAATAATCCTAAAGAGTTTTGACATTATTTAAATCTATTCCTAAATTTAGTTCTCGCATTCACACTAGATTTCTTTTAATTCCAAACTTTAATTTGAAAACTTTGTAATAAGAAATACATTTTGAAAGCATTTAGTAGCTGTTAGTAATTTTATTTAGAAAATCAACAATTAAATGTCGTGTGTAACCAATTTGAAAATATTTAAAGCATTTTATAGTTAATTTTAGTATTATTCAAAAATAATTAAATTTGGTCCTACATATTTAACTAAATTGACAAGTAATTTTGGTACTAATTGAAGAGATAAAAATTAATTCCCAGTTTATTCCTTATGCAATTTCATTAGCAAAAAAAAAATCAAAAATAATTATTATTCTGGTTTCCTCATTGAAATACGGCAAATTTTGCTTTACACTTCATGTTAGGGTAATTTTTATAGATTTTTTTTTTTTGAAACTTTAACCCTAATCAGTCTCAGAGAATCATTCTAGAAGTCTATTAGCTGAAAAACGGTTGGAATATTAATTTTTAAGAAAATTGACCTGCTTCTGCAATTGATCTGTATACATACACTAAATGTAGGTACATACATATATTTTGAAGTATATTTAACATCTAGAATCACAAAATAATAATTTTTAGGTATACAAGTCTAACAGACCTATTCAAAAAATAACAAAAACAATTACCATTGGTCATTTTCATCGACATTGGCCATGTAGGACCAATATAAACGTTTTTAGATAAGTAAATTTTTTTTCAATATTTTTAGATAGGTACGTGAAAATAAATTGACATCAACGATATTCAAAATAAATAAGGAAAGGAGTTTTAAAATAAAGTGTTTTTTCAGAGTGGAAGAAAACAATCTCTCAGCATCTGTTATTAAAAAAGGGGTCTAAGATATGGTGAACTTCTGATAAATTGATAAATGTGAAAAAAAAATTATGGAAGTTTTACTAACAAAAGGATATGGATGTAGTTGTCTTATGTCTCTTAAGTTTATGCTAGTTTACTGTTTCATTACAACTATATTTTAGAATTCTTATCTATTAAGTTAATTCAAAAATGTTTACGAACTTTCTGTTGAAAAATTATATATGTATGTATTGTAAATGGGGTTTTCAAGTGGAAAATTAAAGGCAAAACCATGATACGACATTCAGATAAATCCTCATACAAAATATACTCGTACTTTTATGAGGAATCATTTATTTGCCTATTCCCTTGTGAGTATTTTTGGTAGCATTATCTATTTTATTTCAAATGGTTTAACAGTGTTATTAGCTATTAGACGTATAATAAAATCATGACTACTGAAATTCCATAAAACGATAAAAAATTAACTATAAAGTTTTAATTACTTTGGTCCTTGTAATTAATATTCCCGGAGAAAGAGGATTTGAATTAAATTATAGAAAATAAAACTTTATTATTCTTGTATACAGATTTGATTATAAGTGGCAGAAATTTTCGATTAATTTACCACTTAATGCAGCAAATGTGGCTAATTAATGTAATTAGTTTCTCAAGAACATTATAAGGCCGATTAAAAAATGAATGGAATCTTTGGGGCGGTATGGGGCCTTGGGGTGACATTTTTAGCAGTTGTAAATATCTTTGCACTATCAAATACATATGTTAACCAGTGACCAAATATTATTAAATGTGGTTGTTTAGATTATACGAGCACTATGTAATATTTTCTACTACCGTGTTATTAAATATTATGCCTGGTATCATTTAGATTATTTGTATTAGAAGATCGCGTTTTTTAGTTTTTCCCAACCTGTTTTATCGTAGATATTGCATATCGCAAACTTATAACGAATTGGTCTTGGAATATTTTATTTAGTATTGATCACGGTGTTGTGTGAATGTACGATTCTACAAATCAAATTTAAATTATTATTAGCGAAAACATGATATCCATTAATTATCTTAATCTATTTCATAGAATTTATTAATTCTATTTTACTGTAGGCACATGATTATTGCGAAGCAAATAAAACAACATGTATTCGAATGCGTAGTTTCTGTAAATATCATTAGGACCTCACGTGATTGTTGTATTTAAATAATATAATAGAAAAATTTGTTTTTTGTGATCATAAAACAAACGGGCTAAGTACAAAATTTGCATTTTTCAGGAAATCGTTTTTAAAATTAAGAATAATCCAAAATCGTATGACTTTTTGAATTCTAATTTTTGTAAACATTAACTAGAGTTGTTTGTACTTCATGGAATATTACAAATAATTGATATTATATCAAATCGATTACGGAGACCTCGAATAATATGTTAATGGGCACAATTTGAGTTGTGCTCTTCGTTTTGTGACCACTGATATGTATACTGCTTTCAACAACAATTTCACTATATAAAACAAAGCATGTTTTAGCTAAAACAAAAAAAAAATTAGTTTTACATAAAAAAAAAACTGACTATTCCAATTTTTAGAATAAATTATAACACAGAAAAACCATTATATGACATCAAAAGAAAATAAAGAAAATTTGATAAAATGTGCAAGGTCTTGCAACTTGCAAGCCTTCGTCCAGAATAAAGTGCAATGGCACAACAAACCTACATCGTTTAGCAGGAATGCATTAGTTTTTGGAAAAATAAAATAAATAAATAAAAATGACTGACTTGTGATGAGATTTTTGAGATGAATTTTAAAAATTTAATTTTAGCGGAGATTATTTGATAATATTTGGAATAATAAGCTATAATTAATTTAAATAAATTGTATTTATTTATTTTACGTAATTGCATTATATTAATCTATCTATGGCTTCCTCTCATTGACTTCCCATAGTGTGTGGTAAGTTGAAGTAAGCCACATCTGTGTAGTGGATTTTATTTAGATCAGGTTCAGCCTTAATAATAATAATAAAATGATTCTGGCTGTTTGTGTACATAAAAAAATTATTTGTTGCTGTGATACTAAAAAAACATTCACCATAGCACCCCTGACTCAGCCGGTATAGGTAGATTTTGATCGTGGGTTGAAGAACACAACTATCACAGCTGTGCTATGGCAAAGAATAAAGCTACTGTAACCTATCTCTCAACTCACCTTCCATGGTAATTAACAGAGTTAGGCTCTCATTTGAATTTTTATAAGAATAATTAATAACATGGTAATACCGTTACTTCAGAGTTTAATAAATCAATTCTAATACAAATATTACAAATTTGGATCAGAATCACTTAAAAGGAGAAGGAGGAAAGAAAATAAAAAAAAATAAATTAATAGAAGAAAAATCTTAATCCCAAAAATTAAGCAAAATACCAGCGTTAATTAACCACGGGATAACACACATTTGATCCCCAACAAAAATATTTAATAATCTAATAAAAAGAAATTCACATACCTGAACAAAATCGCTGACGAAGAAAGTGCTTCTAACGGCATCGATCTGGCTCTAGAGAAAAAAATTAAGAAATCACCAAATTCATGAAATAAACAAATTTAAAGCTAATCAACTAAAGTTTACACAAAAAAAAATTTAATGAAAATATAGGATTAAGCAAACTAAATAAATCAGTAATTATTTAAATAAAAAAAAAATAATTATCATAATAAAGAGAAATTTAACATTAAAGAAAGTGATTCTGATAAAATAAACACCAAAAAAAATTGCACTCGTCACGTGCAGAACTGTTCCAAGCCAACGTTCTCGATCTTCCCCGTTTCATCAAATTTCTTGTTCAAATTATTCTTGTCTGGTAATTGTCCTCTTAGAGGTTTTTTTCTTTTATAAATTATTTCACCTCTACTTGGTGAATATACACATATGATTCAAGGAAAAAAAATTTACTGAGACTTTTTAACTATTGAACCATTTCATATAAAATGGTCTCACTGTATCACGTATGATTTTCTCTGATTTTTTTTTTAGTTAAGCTCTTAAGCCACTATAGCTACTATTGCTTCAAAACTAGTAGTTTCCTTTTTTTAATAATCATATGTATTATAATTTTCACCAGTCACATTTAAATGTTTTATATACTTTCATGTCACTTTTATTTTTAATTATGTTGTCTTTTTCCTTGTTTTTGATCAATTTTTTTTACTTTTAAGAACTCGCCTAAATTCGATAATAATCTTCAACCAACCAACTATATAAAATTATTTTACTCCAAAAAACCTTTACATCCGAAATTTCAATGGAACCAACAAAAAAAATAAAAAATCCCGGTTTTCTACAAAAATATCATTTACGTATGTCCATTAGCGTTTCCGATTGTAAACCTATAAAAACGAGTTGAATGGCAATGAAAAATATAAAAACTCCATGATTAACGTGAATGAAACATTCATTGATAAGAAAACTTGAAATACAGTCACAACCTCGCAATCAGTAAAATTATCCGCAGATATCGAAGTAAATGTTACAAGTTGCCTCAATGTTTACATATCGCTCGTGCCTTTTCTCATGCCTCCGTGCGTTTTCCAGATTTTCATTTAAAATGATGTTCACTTTAAGGCTTCTATGGAGGTTATTATATTCTGAAATCTATTCAGAATCTGAGATTATTTTAGATTCTGGTCTATTCTGAATTCTTTGGATGATATTTTTGTTGCTCTGTTTGGTACATTTCAAAGCTTAGTACCATATGTCCAAATCGGTTTCAATATTGGCTAATAAAGTAGAAGCTTGTTTTAAATTGATAAAGAAGAGTTTCTTCCCAGCATTCAATACATATTTCTAATTTAGGTCTTAGTTTTTCAAATTTTTTTTAGACATCTGGTTTTCATCTTAGTTAAGCATACAGGTCATGCCGAGGTACTTTATTCTGTTCGCATGCGGTATTATTTCTCGATTTATGATAAACCTTTCTGCATTATTAATTTTAAATTGAAATTCTAGAAAATGATTTTTTTTTATTTCTCTTTTTTGTGTAGCTACATTTTTTAACGTTAGTCAATTTTTATAACACTTTTTCTGCCACTTATTTCTTACACTTTTTTTAGTGTCAAACTACACTTTAAATTAACCTTAGAAACTTCACTCCGGTTTATTCAAGTTTCTTGACCGAAAATTGCAAACCTAACAAGTTGGCGGTAGATTTTCCTTACAAAATATTTTAGTATGGTTACAAAGCTAACCAGTGAACCTGAGTGCAGAATCTCTACAAAATTCGATAATGCGTAAACCAGTGAAAAGCAAAGCTTACTTTTGAGATTGTTCGATATTATTTTAAGTAGTAGTAAGTCAAATCGGGAAATGGCAAACTCCCAAAAGTAAGCTTTGCTTTTCACAAGGTTACACGTTTACACATAATCTTATTTTTCAGAGAATCTGGGTGCTGATTGTTTAAAAAATAAGATAATGTGTAAATGTGAAAATTTGTGAAAGTCAAAGCTTACTTTAGGGAGTTTGCAATTCTTCTTTATTATTTGAGTAGCAGTCAAATCGAAAAATTGCGAACTTATTAAAGTAAGCGTTGCTTTTTAAATGTTTTCACGTTTAGGCACTATCTTATTTTTTAGCGAATCAACACCGTATCCCAGATCAAACAATGGAAATGCCTATTTGTTTATAGTCTTGGATCATTACTCAAAATGTATATTCATCAAACCTTTTCGAAACGCTATTACCACGGATGTTACTAAATTTTTGAAGTATGACGCTTTCTTACTTTAGTTGGTCCCAGAATACATTGTGGTTGATAATGGGGCAAAATTTACTGCCAAATTATTTAAAAAATAATTGTCTAAATTTAACCATAAAACATTTATTATTACCTCGGTATTGTCCTCAAGCCAATGCTTCAGACCGTGTCAATCGGCCAGTTTTTGCTGACATCATAGCATATATTACGTATGCTCGTAATCGTGCATGATTTAACGAAGTACTCCCAGCATTTACTATAATAAGCGTATTTCCTTGACAAATTTACAACAACAATTGCATAGGATAAACCCTCGCAAAAATAACATTAACCCAAAAAAATATTGGGTTAAATTAAACCCAATTTTAATTTTTGGTTATGATACCTGCCACCAGGTCATATTACATATTAAATTTATATTTTATTTCGAAAGGTTGGCTTTTGCCAATTAAATCAAATTGGCTATTTTCTTGGGAAACAAATAAACAAAAAATAATTCGAATTCAATTTTGTTCAACAAAATACGCTTAATAATTAAACAGAAATGTTTGTTTGCGTGTAACGCTCAAAGGTTACTATGATTTTTTTTTTGAACTTGTTTTTTTGAATATTTGTATGTTTGTAGTGTCTCAAATTTTATATCTGAGCAGCATAAGTGATATAGGTGTTGATCTGGAACAACAAACTTCGAATAGAAAGTGTTTCGGGTTCGATTCTCACCAAAGCACTTAATAATTATTTTTTAACATTATTTTTATTCCATAACGGCATTTTATTTCAATACGAATTGAAAAACATAAATCTTTGTATTGTAAAACAAGGAATATATTATGTATATATCGCAGATTGTCTCACTGATTAACTCCGGAACGCTCGCTTTCCGGAACATTTGGTTGCAGTTTTTTGAATTGGGGGAAACTTTTTCTTCAAACGACGCGTAACTACAAAAATACGATAGTTGTTTGTGCCAAATAGATTCAAGCGATATACATCAAGGAGTCAGTTATCATATAAATTTTACAAGCTGCGCCTAACCGAGATAACGTTAAGATACAACTTACAAATCAGTCTTTTACTTAAGAAAAATTTGAATGCAATTTTGGAGGTCCCTAACAGGTAATTATATATAAATTGTACCCGTCTTAGGACGGGCTGTCCCCATTAGTTTTCTAATGTTTGGGCAACATTTAATAACAAATGGTAAAGAGTATGAGTTGTTGAAAATATTGAATTTGGAGGGTGAGGCGACCATTTTGCCGGAAGAAAAAGCTAATAATCTGAGTATATGTCCGCAAAGTGTCTTACTTAATACACCAGAAAGAGGTAATTATAATCTCAGGAGTAAAGTACGAAGTTTAGAGGTTGGACAAACAGTGTTTCTACGAAATTTTATACATAGTAGCGCGGGTAATAAACGGTTCTGCGTAAAGTAGGCAACACGGCTTATGAAGTTGCGAGAAAGATGGTAAAAATTTAGGGAGGTATCATATTAAGGATATTCGGACATAATATTTAATCATTTTATTTACTATTATTACTTTTGATTGAAAACTTTGTATATATCAATTTATTTATTTGTTTATGCGTAATATTAATTGTTTGATTAGGCAATGTTAAGTGCCCGGCTCGAATGAGACAACAGGGTGTGTGGTACGCCCCCACGAATGTTGCAATATCAATATTGAAACTTTAAATATATGTATGTATTGTGGCGTGGATCGAGTAAAATACTACTGTACTTTCCTTTAATAGTCGAACACCTAAAGGAAAGAAAAATGAATTATCATTTCAGAAAAATGAATTATTCAGAGTCAGCACGAAATGAATTTTTTTGGAATACAATTTCAATTATCCTGGAAAAAACAAAATGATTCGTTTTTGGAAAAGACTAAAAAGGATTAGACTGTGGATCTTGGGGAGATTAAGATCTAGCGTGTGGTTACGAGTTAATTTAAACATTTCTTTACGTTGTGTGTTACGATTTAATTGATTTTCTGAGGTAAATGAATTCTCCATACAAATGAATCTCGGACATTAGTTTAAACAATAAAAAAATGTTAATAAAAAAAAAATATAATTAGTGTACCTAAAATCTTTGGAATTATGGAATATGATGAAAAATACGTCAAATCACAAATTTGGTATATGGGACTGGAAGTCGTGTTTAAATTTTTTATTTCTTATGTTTTAAATTGGTAGTACTAGCTAAAAAAAACGTTTTGTAGAAAATGATTTTTTATTGTTGTTGTTGTTTAAAATACAGGGTGTCAAATTTTGAGAAAAATGATAAACATGATGTGGTGTTTATGGCTATAAAAGGAAAAATAAATATCCGAGATTTATGATATATTGCTCTTTTTAAAGGTAAGTTAATACGGATTAATAAAAAAATATAAAAATGGTAAGTTCTGTGATTTCTTCATTTCCAAATTTCCCGTCAAAATTTTATTTTTGAATTTTCTCAATGATCGTCCAATTTTTTTTTTTTTTTTTTTAAATTTTACGTCCTTTAATTCTATTGAACATACTAAAAACTTGCGCTAGTAAAATTTTTCATTTTCGTGCAAAATACGTTTAAGTATGACGATTTACCCGTTTTTGGAATACAAAATTAAATTGATATATGTTATTCTCAATTTTTAACTAATTTACGATCGACCTGATAATGTAATTGTTTAAAATTATTTCGTCGATCTTTAGTATATTCTTACTTCTAATAGAAAATTAAAAAACAAAGAGGAAAAATTTGTAACAGTCCATTCATAAATTACGTCAAGTTATTTTGGGTTATTCTTAACTCCGTCTCTCTCACTCCTCCATCACATGTCGTCACAAAACTGAATATGTGAGCAGTGATGTAATGATTAAAGAACATGCAGTAAGTGGTATATTAAAAAAATACGCCTCTAATGATATATGTACCTGCAAATTATTGTATTATGTCATATGTAATATCCCATAGCAGTAACTTCTTTACATGACTTCATATTTTATGAAATTCTCTCTTCCCCAGCCTAAACGTGACGACAATCAATACTCCTTCCCCAAAAAAAGGCGTAACGTAGTTTAGGGATAGCCCATAAAGCTATTAGTAAAAAAATAAATTTTGGTATGAGTCATTTATTTTGTTAGTTCCAACCCTAAAAATGCGTCCCAAAATACTACGTTCAGGTACATAAACCGTAACGTAATCTTTTGGAACAAAATGATGCATATTTAAAAATTTTATTCTAAAAGAAGGGGTAGGTAGGCCTGTAAAACAACATAAAATATAACCAGTGGTTTTAGTTAACATTTTTTGGTATAAATTGTGATGAAGGAGTGAGAGAGACGGAGTTAAGAATGGCCCAAATTAACTTGATGGAGTTTATGTATGGACGGGCTGTTACAAATTGTTTCCTCTTTGTTTTTTAATTTTCTATTAGAAGTAAGAATATACTAAAGATCGACGAAATAATTTTAAACAATTACATTATCAGGTAGAGCATAAATTAGTTAAAAATTGAAAACAACATACATATAACAATTTGATTTTGTATTCCAAAAACGGGTAAATCGTCAAAAAAAAAAAAAATTGGACGATCATTGTGAAAATTCAAAAATAAAATTTTGGCGGGAAATTTAAAAATGAAGAAATTAAAGAACTTACCATTTTTATATTTTTTTATTAATCCGTATTAACTCACCTTTAAAACGAGCCCTATATCATAAATCTCGGATATTTATTTTTCCTTTTATAGCCATAAACACAACATCATGTTTATCATTTTTCTCAAAATTTGACACCCTGTATTTTAAATACAACAACAATAAAAAATCATTTTCTACAAAACGTTTTTTGTAACTAGTATGTATAAACAATTTCGTATTTTGACGTATAAAAAATTTCCCCAAAACAATGCCCTCTTAGGTAATGCGATATGCGAAAATCGCATTTCATAATACATACATGGGAAGCGAATCGCATCCGCAAAATCGCAAAAAATGCGAAATGCGATTTATTTCATAATATAGGGCCCCTGAATGTTCAATAGTTAATTTAATACGCTTAAATTTTACGTTTACTTCAGTTTGATTATAATAAAAAATGTATTTAACTTAAAAATGTTGTTGAATTTATTATAGTCTGAAAACCCTTTTCCAGATTTTAACACGCTAAACTAGTTAAATTGTCTAACCACTGTTTTGTAACATACTATGATCAAGAAATTGTTTACCAAATCATAATTAATACTCAAATAATATTAATTTTAATGAACAAGAAACAACCATAAATTTATTTGAAATTGTTTACAAGACTTCTCTGTGCTATTCGAAACAATTTCAGATCAAAAACAGCAATCTGTGATTGTTCGTATAAAACGCAAAAAATATCGGATCGATCCGAGAATAAAAAGCAAAAGGCCTTTCTCTGGTCTCCGATGTAACAAAACCACCCCAACAGTTGCCGGGTGTAAATTTTACATTGCTTATATTGATGAATTTTAGGTTTAACGTTCTGTTAAATAGACTCCACGTACCTGGCCATAGAATCTTTTCCCTTTCGTGAGCTAGTTATTTATTTTACATGTAATATGAAATATACACAATCACTCAAACACAAACATAATTCTTATTTGCCAGCAATGTACTTAAATTCATCGAAATACCTACCCGAATACCATCGCAAAGGAATTGCAATTTGCGGCCAACTTCGCTTACAGCTAACCTAATTTTTCGCACAACAATCACTACTCCTGTCAGAGTAAGCTAATTGTATTTAATCAATAGATACACCCGCATGAGCAACAATATTTCGCTCTAGATCGACTAGTAGAAATCGATATTGCAGCAGCGCTCCACTGGGACTAACCGAATACCTCCAATCCACTCTTTCACCATTTAACCAAACACCTATCACATATTCCGGGTGCGATTTTGCAAGCACCATGAGCCTCGAGTTACCAGAACTTGCAACAAAGCAACCTTGTGCAAGACATTACGAGTTCGCGCAATTTCGACTCTTTGTTGTTGCCCACTCGTACAATGCGAAGTACGACAGATAACTCGTATTGATTAAGGTTCCCTCTGTAGAAATTTGTCAGCACACTTGAAACTGGCAGCTCGTAATACGAGAGAACAAACGCATCCAACACATTCCTACAAAGGTCCATTTGTTCACGACATACTTCACTAAATCCATCCAAAAACCTTTGACAACATTGCTTCAATTCAACCTGATTACATTTTGTACATTAGCATTATCTCAATCTTATTTAATTAATAAAGCAATGACACAACAGAAATGTAGTAAAAAGTAAATTAATTACTAAAGTTAAACATCAACCTTTCAGCAAGGTAATTGGTGACAGTGAATCAGAGTTTGCTTGCACAATCTTGACTCTATAATGAATACTTTCAAAATAAGTTTTAGCTTTATCATCGAACACGTAAACCTTTTGCAATTTCTAATCGATTGAGAGGCCAAAACAATGTTTGAATTCTTACCACAGTAAATGATAATTTTCTATCTTTTTGTTGTGACCATAGTGAATCAAAATGTAATTGTTAGTTACCCTAACCATTTGACGCAACTAAACTGTCTAATGTAATTCGTGGAGACTATCTACAAATAAATAATATATTCTTTTTGGTAGCAACTATTATCTAAGTAAAAAAAACACAACCTTTGCCTATAACCTGAAATATCATCATATGGCCTTCATAAATTACAAAAAAAAAATACAAAACGAACCAGAAATACCTTATGACCTTTGTAACTCAAACCAAAAATACAGAAATATCTAAAAAGATTGCCTAGCTACTCCTACTATATGATTTTTATTGTATGAATCAAATAGTGGTAGGCAACATGTTACTAAAAAAATGTTTACTTACGAACGAGCTACGAATAATGCAACATACATGTAGCGTTAGCGTAGCATACACAACATATGAACGTACCTAACACCTAACAAATTTTGAACTACATAACTTTCAGAGAGAAAAGATAAAATGAGAAAATCTGCATGTAAACACAGAGATTTAAAAAAAATATATATTTACCGGCTGATATAACAGTTGGTTAGTTTTTAAAATCTAATTTGAATATTTATTTAGGAAACCGTAAACAAATGAAATTAATTATAAATTAATTTGTTTTGTTTGGAACTTATTTGGATTAGGTTTTAAGTTTGGTGTTATTGTTACATTATTGATAATTTCGAACCAATAATTGTTGATATAAAAGCATGTCAGTCAATGCAAATTAAAGTAAACGAAATGAGCAACTCGAAATAATAAAAGATGCTCATGAGAATATAACTTTTTGGTTTCGTCTTTGAATTTTATTTTTTGTGTTTTTGTGATTATTATTTTTCAATGTTGTTGTTGTTGTTGTGTAAGTTTGATAAAAAGAAAAACAAAATATTTATACATTTAAAACTGAATCTCCTTCAGTTGTACCGTGGATTTGATTCGCAGTAGTTGATCTCTCAAAAAGTGTGCGTCTTTTATTTTGTTTTTGGTTTAGTTTATTTTTTTTAGATTATTGTGTAATCTAGTGTTTTAAATTATTATCCTATAAAGCAATATAAATAATTGTTGATATTCATAATACCTGTTTTATTGATTTAAAAATAAAAATAAAATGTTATTGTTGATTGTTGACGGAAACCAAAATAAAATAAAAATTATTTTAGTTGATTTGTGCATTGTTAAATAATTGAAAATTGTATTTGTGAACATTTTTTTGTGTGACTGTGAAAATTAATGAAAATGTGTAAATTATGAAAATAAATTATTTATGGTAATATAGTTTGAAACAATATTAAGTGAAACTTCCAAAAGTGTAAAATTTTATTGTGTGATTATGATTTTGTGAGTTTTTATTAATTGTCAATTAATAAAGTGTAAATGTAAATGCTGCTATTTTCTTAAAAAATCAGGATTATAATAATAAAGTGATAAGTGGATATACATAAGTAATTTTAATCACACGTTACTAAGAAGGTAAAAATAATGATGTTTTAACTATGTAAATTAATTAAACCTTATAGGTCAAAATTTGTAATTTGGTGTAAATTTATAATGCAATAAAATAGCCAAAGTTACTACACACTTATTAAACTATTTCAATTTTTTGCTTTAGTTTTTAATCATTTAATGACAGACTTTAAATTAACACATAAAGTTTGTTAAATTAAATATTTACATATATTTGTAAACTTTCATTCTTTTGATGAATATATTATATTTGAAGATGTTAAAGAATAGCTTAACTCGTAATGATCAATTAGAAAATTAAAGGGTACTTATTGTTTTAATGCCTATATAAAAATGTAGATATTTCTAAATTACATATTACGCCTATATCCTTTTTTACTAAATATATTTTTTTTTTAAAATGGTGTTTACATTAGTTACGTTAATCTGGGTTAATTCAGCCAGTTAGCCAGTCATTTCATTTTTTATTTGGATAAAGATATTTTGATGTAGTTAAGTTTGATATATTTTTAAAAGGAATTTCTGGAAATAGTGTCCTCATTTTGAAATTTCATTAGGCTTTACATATGGTGCTTGACTAATAGTTCACCAAACTACTTCTTTGGACGGTAAATATAGATGAGATTTCTTGCGAAAATTGTTTGTTTTATTTATAGCCGTTAATACATCTTGATATTTGCTAAAAAAGAATTAATCGTTGACCACAAGGAATAATCGCTTAAGTCAAATTAGATAAATTTTTTAGAGAAGTACAAAAAGTTCAATATTAAATTCATTTTTCCCTTATGCCGACTAAAACTACTATGGCTTGAATTGAAGTTAGAGCACAGACAGAAAACTTTAAATATTTAAAATAATTTTTGTTTTAAGTCGACTTAAGCGATTATTCCTTGTGACCACAGGAGTCCGCAAGCAAAATGATAGTGATTAAATAGTGAATAAAATTGGTTCGTAAATATTTTATTTCTTCTAAGCATACGAAAATTATTTGCTTGCTTGACAATCGATCATCTGCCCCACATATACTTATACTACATATTAGCAGTTCGATGATATAAAACTTTTAAATAATTGTTGTTAAACAAGAACTACAATACGATATACGACTACTTAGTTTGTAGCATTTAATGTTAAATTGTGACACAAGCAGGTACTATAATGGTCTAGAAAGGTGAACAGTTAATGACTGAAGTGAATGATTTTTTCTGCAATTTAGGTACTAAATTAAAGATATTGTTGAAAAGGTAAAAACGTGTTTTGTTTAAAATTCACTAACGAATTACTTAATGTTACACGTGAAAGTACATTAAAATACAATATAATGAAAATCCAAAAATGAAACGTGAATTTCTTGTTTTTTTTTTAAAATGAATGTCTCTTAAAAATCTCAAACTCTCTTATGATTTTAAAATTGTCTTTAACTAAATTATTGATTTATCCTAAAAAATAGGGAATTGGTTTATGCCATTTGATTTGTAACTTTAAATTTCTTGTAATGTTTAATTTTACAGCACTCATAAATCATCGAATTGAAATGATAATCTATTTTCCTTCCATGAATATTAGTATTAGGCAAGATACGACGAACTGTACAAAAATCGTATAATAAATCAAATGAAAAATTTCTATTTTCCCAAAAGTACTTATATCATAGATTTAAAACTGACGTAGAATGATTGGTATTATCGCTCACCAATCACAATGTTTCTTTTGGCTTTAAGAGAATAAGATAAAATACGAAATAATAATTTGGTTTAAATTTTCAAGAATAACTAGAAATTCTTAACGAAAAAGATTAGGAAAATTTTAATGGACATACAAGCTGTTTTGCGGAACCCTTTGAGTGGTAATGAATTTTCGATAATTTATCAATCTAAGTAGTTTTTCCTCAGTGGTGGGATTCTGCAAGGATTTAGAAATTACATACATAATAATAAATGTAAATATTGCTGAATTCTTTAAGAAATCCACAATAAACGATTTTAAACAACTAAACAGCATAGAATAAAAACAAGTAAAAAATTTCAAACAAAACCAAACAAAAATTTCTTTTTGAAAAAAGAAGTAACTTTTATTATGTACATGCAAAGTCAAACGACAAACTTCAAATATATCTGGTTGTAAATTTTTTGATTTATAAAGGGTGGGCCAATTAGGAGCAGTTACGCCAGGATGTCATCCTAAATTTGGACAAATGAATTGTTATCTGTCGCCAAAGCCGTGGTGAACATTTGGCCGATATTATCTTTCACACATAATTTGTATCGATCAATAGCATGATTTAATAAAGAAATCAAAATTATTCCAACGCAATAATTTTTTATTTACTATTCCCCTGTTGAAACTCTTATTGGCCCACCACCTTCACATTTTTTTTTTTTTAATTTCGAAATTTTGTTCTGGTTGTAGTTTTTATTAGTTTCCCTTTATGTTTTTTGGCAAATATGAGTTGTATTTTTTTAACGCAATGCTAGAATATCACCATTATTTGTCGTAGAAGGCTACAAAATGGTTGAATCGCTGGACAAACGACACCCTTTAAATCCTCTACTGATACAAGTGTAAACAAACTAAATCTGATAGTAATTATTAATTTTTACGCATAATTTACATTTAAACAACATTATTCGGTACTTAGAGGACTGTTTCATTTTTATTTTATCATGACCATAGCCACCCAGTACCCTGCTTCCCTAAGCATTATGTTAATGTGTTAACGAGTAAACGATAAGTTTGCGTGCTGTTTTTGTTTTTTCGTATTCTTTAATTATTTGTGATGGTAAATGTTAACTATAATGTTAAATAAACGTCAAAATTTAACACAACAATTTTACTGTGGATAAGTGCGGTGATAAACCTACTTTACTCGAATTATACAAAAGTAAATGTATTTTATTTATAGTTATTAATACATTTTATTCCATAAATATGGAATCTAAGTAAGTAATACCATTAAAATTAATTATAATTTTAAACAATTCCCATTACATTTGTTGAATATAATTTTAAAAACAAACAAACTAGAGAAAAACGAGGAAGCTGGGAGCAAAAATCTATTTTAATTTTTTTTAAGGAAGAAATCGTCGCTTCCAAATAAGAGTACATCTGCAAATCATTAATTTTTTTCGGAAGGCGTGTGAAATTTTTAATGTTAAATTTGGCCTAATTTTTTTAAATAAAATTCTTGCCACACTTTTTGCGAAGGACTTTATTTTTAAAAAAATTTATAAGTCGAAATTAGCATTAATAATTTTAAGGCCTCTCCAAAAAATTAGTAATTTGCAGATGAAGTGCTCTTATTTGGAACCGATTATTTGATTTTGGTCATGAGAGGTTTGATTTAGTATTAGTGATATTAAATACGAGTTGTTTTATAAGTTTGCATATAATTATTATATAGATTTAAAGGTGGTCATGGGGCAAGTATGGGTAGAGCTCAGCAATCAGCAAAAATGGGTAGAGCTCAGCAACCAACTGAATTCTATTGGTGATTGCAGTAAAACCACTGAGAAGTGGAAACAATATTGGCGAGATTTGATGTATGTTTTAATTACAAATATATTTCAATTTATCTTTATTAATTGTTTTATAACGTCGTAGGCGCGTTACTAAAGGAAAGGTGGCGGATGAGAAAAGGAAACTTGAAGAATCAGGCTGAAATATCCTTATAATGGCTCATCATAAGCCGAATCATTTTATTGTATTTTATGTATTCGCATAATATACACAATATTTAAATTAATTAAATAAATAATTGTACTTTTATTTAATTTGTTCACACAATGCACACAGTTTTTATTGGATTTTGCATAAATGTCCCAAATTTGATATTCGAGAATTGCTGAATAAATTCTATATTTGCTGACAATAACTTTATCTTGCGTTTCAAATTTTTTAGAAAACCGAGTTAAGAGTAGTAAGATAAATTTATGTGTTAAACTGTTGTTATGTTAAACTTAACACTTTAACACTTTATAATTTAACGTGATTTTTAGGGAATCGTACAGGTCTGTTAATTTTTCGAATATGTAGTGGTATCCAAGATCCCTTTTGAATCAACTTGTTTATAACGCCATTTCTTTGTTAGATTTAAAGTATCTCAGAGAATAGTCTGAAATTCTAAAGGGTTATGAGGCTTTTCATGGACTGTAGAATATTCTTTCAACATAATGCATTTAGCTTAGATGCCAGAACTGCTAATTAGTCGTCATCATTGATTTAATAGTTTCGTTTGTCGTGTTATGTGTGATTAATATTTAGCACTACCACTACCCGTCAAAATGACGGACTGTACATTTTTTTATTCAATTTTTTGTTTTTGTTAAGGATGTCGGTATTGTTTAAAAATGTATGATGAGTTTTAATATAATTAATTACTTTGTTGTCTTATTAAAAATCATCAAACATTTGTAAGCAATACCAACAAAAACAAAAGATATTGAATTCAATAAATGCACATTCCGTCATTTTGACGGATCGGTAGTTCTACTCTTAACTACAATCAAGGCCTGCGATATAGTCGAGAAACAATATTAAAAAATCATTCAAGAGAAACAGAGAAAACCCTTTTCTTGTAGCAAACAACAGATGAAAGCCGAGAATCAAACACCCTAGACTTTTCAGGATATCTTTTCAAGATGTTAACCGACATCTTTTTGCTATAAAGACATCGATACAAGGTCATAGTAAATGTGATATTGTTACTTATATATGTACATTTATTTTTTGAAAACGAAATTTTCCTTATCATCTGCATCTGCGGAAAAAATTGTGTTAATAGCGATCTACTAAACAAATACAATAATGGGCACGTTTTTTTAATGTTGGAGAAATCTCATATATCTTATATCAGAGGCAGAGCTATCTGATAAGCATCAGCTCTAAAATACTTCTGCCCGAGGAACATAAAAATGTTCTAGAGCTACAAAACAAAATTCTGCCTTATGTGGTTTTCCTGTTGACACAAAAAAAAAATCGGAGCGAAAACCAAGTAACAGCAGCTGTCATTCGTCGCTCGGTCAAATTTTTCGGAGCGATGCACTAACACGATTACATTTATTTGTCATCGAAAAGTTATTTAAACGTCAAACCAAATATGTCTGAGGAAAAATATATTTATAAAATAAAAATGTTGTTGCAACTGGAAAGCCACATGAATGAAAACCGGCACGGAGAGATAATTTTTTTCTCGGATATTAAAAAAATCGTATCTGATTTTTGCCATTGAAATTATCTCTTCGTTTTTTGCTATATTAAAGAAAACAAACCATTACGTCGATCGATCACCTCCCATCTTATTAAATTGAAAGAAATATTGAAGTTAAATTGATTTCATGTTAGATTTTTATATTCTAAATAGAAACATAAATATACCCCCTTCGCTAGATAGGAATGTGCCTTCTTCATTATATTAAATTAAGTCGATATAATTAAAACTGACTAATATCGTAGACAGATTTATAAACACAGCCAAAAAATTTATTTGCTCAAATTATTTATGATTTCTTGATTTTATAACTTCTATAGTATACCCACTTATATTTTTTCCAATATTGAAGGAGTTATTCCGCATTAAAAGGCCACTTGTATCGTGACTAAACCCAATATAACTATATAAACTTTAAAATTTTGAGAGATTATTGCGCTAATCAAATAAAACGAGATCAGCTAACCTTCAACTTGACACAAAACAGCTAATCTCGAAAAATTGATTAATCACTCTTAACTAATCCCTAGTATATGAACGGTATAAGTCTTTATTTAATTAGTATTATATACAAAAATCGCCTTCATACAAAGAGCTGTTTGAATTTATAGCAGTTTTCCAAAATATACTTATATTTAATTACACACGCCGAGTATTTTATTTAATCAATAATTGTTTAGAATTGAAATGTGATGCATTCAATTATGTTACACTCAATAGAAATTTTACTTGAAATACACTGTGGTCTGTTTTATTAGAACTGTTGAGTATTGAAGCATATAACTGCAATTAAAAAACGAAAAAAACACATTTTCAAGTAACGCTTTTTATGAAAGTGATAGTACATCATACATACTTATGAATACGTACATAATGTATGTATTCAACTTTTTTTTTGTTTTACTTTTAAAATATGGAATGCTGTCAATTTTTCAAGTTTTCAGAAAGAAAAGCAAAGATTAAATTTTGTTGGTGTTATCGTTATGTACTTATACCAATTAAAATCAATATAATTAATAAATTTTATATTAACACTGGACGAAACGCGTAGATTTATGTTTTTTCGTGACAATTTCCTAAGGTGAGCCACTTAGACTATCGCTTTTGTAAATCTTTTAATTGCACGGCAGTATTTTATCATTTTTATGTACGTATTACCATTAACTTATTACCATTAACTGGAAGTATCTATCTGTCATATGAAATATACAAAGATGCTTTTGAGATTATATATTTTAGAGAAAAAATTACCCAAATCATAAAAAGATTACACACATAAAATTAATCTCGAAATTATTTGTTACTTTTCAAACAAATTTTTCGAAATAAATTTACAAGCAATCAAAACAAACAAAAAAAACGTGTAAATTCAAAAACGGACAAAATGAAATAAAATGTTTTTCAATTTTTAAATGATGAAGCAAAAATAAAAAACCTAATACTTACTTATGGCTTCTTGATTAGACTCGATTTCGCTTATTATGTTAACAAATGGTCAAACAGTGGCCAAAAATTTATGACTTTTGCAGAATTTTTCAAACATTATTTTTTCTGAACGTCAATTTATATTTAGCTATTTCCACATTTTTCTCGATAAACAATTGAGTCCCTATTTTGTTGTGGAGTCCCTATTATTTCAATTTAGATTAAGTATTTTTATGAAACATTTATCAAAACATGCCGAAAATAGATCAGGGGTTAAGACCGTTGGTTACCAAGCCACACTCTTGAATTTTCGGTTTTATTTGTTAAACCGTTCATCAAAAATTTAATTACAACATACATACATCGACATGCGACAGGGAAACATGCAAACATAGCTGTGTAGTGGTTTCACGTTAGCGTTTTTGGTCGTTAGTAGACTAATATGGCATTCCTCTTGGTTTAAGGTTTTCCATACGCAAATGTCATGCATTCCTTTGAAATGTTAACGATGTTAACAATCTCTCTCAACTACACTCTACGATCACTCAATACAAAATTATGGATTTTTTAAATCATGTGTTGACATCTTTTGGCCTTCCACTGCGTTCATTAGCAAAACACTTCTGGGCGTTATTTTACTTTACGTATACATCGAGAAAATCAGGTAAGGAGTATATATTTTGAAAATGTTTAAATGTAGGATTGTGTTTAAACATTTAAACATTTTTTTCTACGGGGAAGCCAATTTTCCCCGGAAAATTACCTCATTTTCCGGGAAAATGTTCACTTTTTTTATTTTCTATTTTTCAAAATTAGTTAAAATGTAAATTTTTTGATAATTTTTGCCGTTGGAATTGTTTATTAATTAATAATAATTGCTTCGTCAACCTTGCAGATACCGATCAGAGTTTTTTTTTCGCCCTTATCGATTCTTCTTGTTAAAAACAGACACTTTTGTAAATATAACAATTTTTTTAGTGTAATTTTAATACATTCTAGAGGATGGGAGCTGCCGCCCCAAACCCCCGCTTTTTCTGAATTTATAAATTTTTCATGTTTGAAATTTTATTTGTAATTTTAAACTAAGTAAAAAAAAAAAATTGAAAAAATTGCAAAATTTTCCTGGAAAAATTGCAAAATTTTCCCGGAAAAATTACTTGCGCTGTCGAAAAACTGATGAGATTCAACTAATATCAAAATTTTTACAAAAACTGCACATTTTGACGTCCTGTGAATTAAATAATACACAATTTTTTTTAAGAAAAAGTGAAAATTTTCCTGGAAAATGAGGTAATTTTCCGGAGAAACTTGACTTCCCCCTCCTAAAAACTGTAGATACACAATGCTACATTTAAAAATTTTCAAAATATATACTCCTTACCTGATTTTCTTGATATACGTAAAGTAAACTTTAGCCCACTTCTTCGACCACGTTTAAATTCCCCGACTCAAAAACGTAGTTTCAAAAGATGGTGTAGACTCGTTCAAGGTCAATATCCTTTTTAATATCGGTTAACCATTTGCAAGGCAACGTTATGCAAAAAGCTTTAAATATGCAAAAAGCTTTAAATATTTAATTAAATAAAACAGGTGATATCTTACTCTAAATTTAGAGAGAAAAATATCTTAATGACTCCCAAAATCCATCAAACTTTAGAATAAATTACTGTAAAATTTTTATAAAATGTTTGAAATGTTATTTAAAATTTGTTTAAACAGATGGGACTAAAAACACATTTTAGAGCTTTTTATTTGCTTTAAAGTTAGCATTTCGTTACAGAATACAGCGGACTCTAAATTTAGAATTTTGTCTTATAAACTGTGACCCTAAATCCTTACGAATTACGGAATCTCGCCCCAGGTCATATGAGAAATGTCATACTTACATATTTGTAAAAAACAATACTTCTGACACTATATGTATTTAGTTTTCCTTACAGAATTTTTACTGATATCAGTACTTATTGATTTTCAGTTTAGCATATACTAACTAACTATTTGCTTATAGACTATCCTCCTTTGATATAATATGGGCTTGCATGCATAGAGTATAAGTTTGCTCAAGTTGTACCCCTTAAGAAAACATTTTCAGAAATCAGAGAATATATTAGTAAAACCATACATATTTATGAGTATCTTCGGAAACCTTAGTAAACCCTCCTTTTATCTATTACAAAAAAATTAAATAGTCTGCACCCATTTTCTTTGAACTCCTAAAATTAAAAAAGTTGAAATCGGTACGACTAAGGAAACCAGTACCTTAAGTCGTACTACCTACTTTTTAGTTTCGTCAGTTCATAAAACCCCAAAACTATTTTGAAAAAATCTTTCACAAAAACGGCTAGAGGCAAACAAATCACTAATAGGTACATAACTTGTACATACTAAAAAACCAAAAGCTTTTTAACTATTGTTTTCTTACCTTAGGAGCTTCCACACACCAGATGAAAATTACACTCAAACGACTATAAATGAATTTCTTTACTAGAAACATTTTAAATTCATTAAAACGCAGATGCACTATAACAAGTATACATTGTGCTATTTGTATGACGGGAAAGCTACTTTTGAATTATTTGAGGTACTATTTAAGCACCGGTACGACTTAGGCGACTTTCCCCTACATCAATTGCCTTCAGTGCGTTTAGTGTATTGTAATGCTGCAATTTACAATGGTGCATTTATCATATTCTTAAGTCTGTGTCTATAAGGTATAATCATTAATTTAACGTGCATATTTCAATTAAACATCTCACATAGTTAATTCCTAAGTAGAACGTCAAATGTTTAGTTTTTAAATACAGTTTTATCTGATTTCAATTCAGAAAAGAAGGTGGAAAAACATCTGTTTTCATGTGGAGGAAATATAATTTTCGGTTTGGGTTTTCTTTGGTAACCATTACATTACCGATTTTAACCTTTGTTTAATAAGTTAAAACATGGCCATTTCATCTTATTGTTAATCTAAAATTTATTAAAATAATTAAATTTGCTTAAATTCTGTCTATAAAACAATATATTCCGTTCTAAAATCATAAGAAATATCAAAATTCTACATGTTTTAGATTTACTGAGTTGGCTTCCAAATCAATCACTCGAATTTATTTTTTTCGTTGAATATTTTCAATTACACCTAATTTTCTTAGTCATATCAATCAACAGTCATTTTTCATAGGCTGGCAATTAACCAACGATAAATAATTGAGATACAAAAAATTAAAAAAAGAGCACAATTTAATGAGCAACAAACAAAAATTTCTTAGCATCATAAAAAATACTTTTTTGGAACAAAAAATTTTGAAACTTGGAATTGGCATATCTGTTAAAATAACGAGCTTTTTCCTGAAAAGAAAAATCAATTCATTGTTTTTCACGAAACACTTTATTTATCTGAAATTTGAAATTTTTCAAATTAATATACATAATAAAAGGTTCAAATTAATATAATAAAATAATTGCCCGCGTTCTCTACTATGTAAAACTCTACCAAAAATTAAACAGAGCTCGTATAAACATAATGTAAGGCGACTTGTAGAGACTAATATCACTGGTTGTATAGAAATATTTTGACACAGTTGTTGCTTCGTGTAAACAGAACGTTTACTAACCTTTGGTAGAACTCTAAGCTTAAGTGAGAATCATTTGCTAGTTCAATCCACGGCACTGCAGAAATCGTAAAAGAAAGTGAATAAATATCTCACTTTTTCTCAACTTAATATTTATTAATTATATAAATTAAGATGTCGGTCAACATGAACGTTTAAACATATAAAACTGTATCAACAATTAAGAAAATAAAATTAACGAGTAAGAATACAATAACCAAAAATGGGGCGATCCGAGTCCTCGAACGACACTTTTCCCACAAATACAGATCACCAAACCAACAATTTACATTTTATAAAATTTTTCCATTATTTTGAGCAAGGTCCTTAAAAGATGTCAGGGGTTATCTTAAATTTGGTGACTACTTTGCCATTATCACAATTTGTCATAATAATATAAATGTTCTACTCTCAATTCGTGTAAAACAATCAAAGTAAATTAATTAGAACTGAAACGTGTTGAAGAGCAATTAAAATCGCATTCGCCATTTTTTATCTTCGCCCTTTAAAAATTAGCTCCAGTTATACTTCGCTAGTATACCTACTGTTGAAAATCCTTGAGAATTTGCCATTCAAAGAGCATCCACATTCCACAATGTTCAACATTTATTTTCTAAAAAGTTGTACCTTTTGTTGAGATAGCCATAATAGCTATGATATTATTTTTAAGGCGTTCCATCGATAGTAATTTGCGTAGTATTATTTCTGAGTAATAAAGAGAATTTATTACTCAGAAATAATACATTTAAAGGTGATGTTATTAAAGCAATTTACCGCTACCATTGAGAAGACCATTTTATTGTAAAACAACGTCTCTATATAGTAAAATCGTTTCTCTTAAAAGACCACCTCACCAACCTGACCGAAACCATTATTACTTTGAGCATTGATGAAGAAATACTGCCCTCTAAAACGACCATATTAACAAATTGTTAATTTATTCGCTTAGAGACACACATAGAGACCGCAGACAATTTGGATGAATTGATGACACAATAAATTACTTTGGGTGATGTGATTGATTATGTAGAGGAAGCTTTAAATGAAAAGTTTGTTAGACTATTTTTGGGAGTGTGAGCGAATTTTACAAATAGAAATCATAAAGCATAAAGTCAATTCATCAAGGTAAATGACTTTACCAACATGTTTCCATTCGAACGGGTAGAATTTCACTTAAATTCTTTAGCTGCTCATGTTTTATTAATTTGACTAAATAATTTATTTTATCTTAAACTTTATATTTATTTATACACAATTTTATCTAACAATTGAACTGGTATTTTTGTGAAATAATATGGAATCTTTAATATATAAATAAAATAAAATAAAATTTATGTATGTATAAAATTCACTTATATATTTACGGATTTTCTGTTGTTTCTCTCTAAAGCGACCACCTCTTGAACATACCATTTTTCTCCGGTATGCAAGGGGTCGGCTTAAGGTTTAAGTTTCACTATAGTCGAAAAATATGAAAATCTGGAACAAAATTTTTTTTTCGCGATTACAATACTTACCCAATATAACTTCGTTATAGTGGGAAAAGTAAAAATAACATTACACAAAATGAATAACATACAATTAAATTATGTAAACATATAAATTTAATTAACTCCGTATTCACTTTGGAAACAGATATTGTTTAATTTTAAATTGGAATAAAATCACAAAAATAAATCAACTCTAAAGAGAATTCGCACAATAAATTAACAAATAATATATTTTGTTTTATGCGTGTCCAGGCTTAAAATAAAATTTAATGTTGGCATAAATTACACATATGGGGTTGTATTCTTGAAATCGGCGGATATTTCCACATGGAGATATGCATGTATGTGTCAAAATTCCCTTACTTAATCCCCTTGAAATTCTAATGCAATGTCCACTTACAAACTCCACACACAACCAAAATTGAAATCATTCGAGAATATTTATCCACCAATTGTTCATACTAACGTAATTATAACATAAAGCAAAATTTGACTTTAAAAAACACAAAAAATGTTAAATGATACTTTTATGCGAGAATGCTGAATAATTGACAGTTTAATTAAAGATTCTTTCCTTATTAATTAACGAATTTTTAACATAATTTTTAGTTAAAAATTATTTCAAATGCCTAGTTTGGTAGAATTAACTATTATGTGTGAAATTGCGTTGAATTCTGCCCATTATGTTTTATTAACTATATTTTCTCTCATAATTAATTTTTTTATTGAAGAATGAAAGAAGCAAAGAAAAACAAAATTTAGTTTTATTATTGCTTTATTTTATAAAAAATCTCAAAATATATTTTATCGACCAAAAAAATTATTTAGAGCCGAAAAATGTAATTTTCATTTTCTCACCCAATTAAATACATTTTGAGTTGTTTTTTTAAATTGAAAACAGCAGTATATGCTACATTCGGCAAGAACCAGAAGATTTTAGATACAATAAAGAAATAATTTTGAAATTATTTATTGATTGATTGCACCACCAAGCGTTAAAGTTTCCCGGAGGAAATCTGACAGCACACCCCGATTACATGATGATATGTTTGTTAATAATGAGGGAATCGACCCAGTTACAGACTAGTTAGTAGCACAAGCTGCTTTCTGAAAACAAAGTACATTGGGTCTAATTTCTACGGTATAAGCTCAGAATTTCTAGTCTGACTAAAATGTATTATTCAACTATAAATTTACGTTTCATTTCCATTCATTGACTGCCTCTCCCAAATAATTGTTTCCTATAAAATAAATTAAGGATTATATTGTTCCATTCAATTTAAATATGTGCATATATTTAAATACATGTTTACCTGTAATTTTAAAAATTATATTAGTATTAGTTGTTTAAGCTAACCGTCATTACCTGCTGAAACGTCAAAGCACTAATTTTGAAATTGCATACATATGTATATCAAAAACAAACTATAGTAAATGCAGTTTTCTTTTCATCTTTCAGTGGGTTAACTGGTTAAGCCAAACAATTTCTATTAGAAAAAAATTAAAGAATAATCAGCAATTTAATTATAAAATAGAAAGCATAAAACAATTTTACAAATATAAACTACACTGCGTCAATTAAAAAACGGAACAGAATTTTGTCTTCGAAAAAATACCCGTATTTGAACGCTTATATCTTGGTGAAATAACACCTTTCAAAAAACAATTTTTGTTTCTAGTTGAAGGAAATTTTTTCTTCTTTTCGATACTGGAATTTGTTTTATTTTATTTTGATTTTTTTATGACTTTCTGAGTAAAACAAAAGCTGTCTAAAAAAAAAATATGCTGCTGTTTGAAACTGTATACGAACTTGCTCGATATTTCATTCAAAAATCCAAACCAGTCATTTTATAGAGAATTTAAAAACCTTTGATAATGATACTATCGAAATTTCTGTGCGGCCACTCCTTGTCGAGTTTATTTATCAACAAGCGTAGAAGTAAATTTTTTTATCTTGTAAACTTAGCACTCTACGATAAAATTTTAAGTCACTTTAACACTAAAACTTTAACACACTAAAACTTCAATAACTCGACAAAGAGTGGTCGCACAGAAATGTCCATAGTATTATTTTCAAGGTTTCTAAATTCTCTATAAAATGGCCAGTATGGATTTTTGAATGAAATATCGAGTAAGTTCGTTTACAGTTTCAAACAGCAGCATATTTTTTTTAGACACCTTTTGTTTTACTCAAAAAAAGTCATAAAAAAAAACAAAATAATAATATAAATTCCAGTATCGAAAAAAAGACAATATTTCCTTCAACTAGAACAAACATTTTTTTTTTTTGAAAGGTGTTATTTTACCAAGATACAAGCGTTCAAAAATGGGTATTTTTTCGAAGAAAATTTTTGTTCCGTTTTTTAATTAGCGCAGTGTAGGTTTGTATGCTCTGTATCTCGACATTAAATCACAGATCTTTTCCCGGGATGTGAAATATGGTATTAGTTAGCCAAAGGATTGTCCTTTTCTCTAATTTAGTAATATTAGATTTTGACAATAAAAAATCTTTTGTGAGTGATAGTGAAAATTGTTTTTTTTATTTTAGTTGTGAATTTTAGTGGTCTGTTATACTAAACATTGCCCAAATCACAGTTTTTCCAGGATGTGACTTATGCCATTATTTATGCCCTTAACACATATTATTTTTTAAAGAAAGCCTCCAAAAAAAAAATTACGGGCGAGTTCACGCTCAACTCGCAAGAGAATTATGTGAAAACCTTTAACTATTGAATCATTTCAAGTCTCTTCGATGGGCCGGAGAAACTAATGCATATATACGGCTGCTGTTCACTCAGTATTTAAATTACGGTACAATTTTAGTTTAAAAAGTCAATAAATTATTCTATTTTGGATTTGGAGGACGAACCTTACCGAAATTAATTGTTTAATTGAAAATTAAAATTTATAACTGACTATATTTCAGTATAGCCATGTCATGGTGAGCTTGAGCAAAGTACAGTTCTGTTAAGTTAATCATCTAAACCTGCCCTGAACGCTTTAAAATTCACCATTACTCATATACTGCAATTGTTGAAGATTCCATATTTAGACTTTTGTGAATGGTCATGGCAAACCAGGTGAACAAAGTAAAGTGGCATCGCTGATTTGATTGATTTGAACTAAATGAAATAGGGCGGTTCTATTAGACAAAAGCGTTATTTTGATCTAGAATGTCTCCCTGCGGCTTCTTCATTGCGCATATCTTTAGAAAATGGCATTCGAATCTGTTTACCAGTTTGATAGTTTTTGTTTCCTATATGCTCCGCACCGCATAACCAAACTCAGCAACAGCTTGAGCAATACTAAACATAGCATACCGATTAAACAATTTTAAAATTATTATTTTGTTATGTATCAACGCAAGATATATAGAAACAGGTAATATATTGCGCATATGTCAAAAAATTACATCAACAACAATGGCTGACACGGGTGTCTTGTTTTCGATTTTATCGTACAATAAAATATTGTGTTTGTTTATAAATAAAAATAGCTTTTATAAATGATTTTTTTTAAATTAATTAATTAATTAAGAAATAGTTTTATTTAATTTTCCTTTTTTTCTGTTACTTTCTAAGTAAAATTAAGGCTGTTTATTCGAAAATGTATCCGGGGAATCTAGAAAAGGATATTTCACCCTCTATAACCTTCGATGCATTATTTGAATTACACCCAAACAGTGCACAACGTATTTTTATTCAATTTGTATAATTTATTTGATGAAAAATATTATTTAATTAGTGTTTAATTAAACAATTTTCTTAAATAAACATAGCAATACAAATTTTTTAGGCACCCAAAAGCGCCATATTGGAAATTTTTGACAGATGCGCGAAATTGAACGAAAATGAAACCGACTTGTATATTACCTATTGTATGTGTACTGTGGTATCAACGTATAAGTGCCATTTTCACAGCTCGCTAAGATGTATTATATTTAATATTTAAAGTATGGGTGCATTTGTCTTTGTTTAACGTACTTCCACTTCAGTTTTTTGAATCACTTACACAACCCATACATAATTTTTGTTGCTTTTCATTTTAATCTAACGGAAATTGTAATTCCGAATTATATATTATGCAAATTCGGTGCGTTTTGTGTTAGTTTTTCTCGTATATAATTTATAATTTCGATCGTACCGGATTTTCCGTTCCTTTTTTTATATGTAATTTTTGACTTACTCCCGCTAAAGATGTTTTCACATCAAAAACTATTTTTTTTATTATTGAAAATGTTTATTTGTTTCAATCACAGCATGCTACGAAGTGTATGACACGAACAATTTTTTTAACGAAACATTCTCATGGCTTACGTTACTACAACTCGTAATAAACAACTCGTTTTTAAATCATTTGTAGTAGTGTTCGCATATATTTAGGCGCATAAACGTGGTAACTAAGTTACTGCTGTAATAACTATAAACCGCAATATTACATATGTTATTTATAGTAAAATATTTGGTTATTACAGCGCTTCGCCCATAGGAAAACGAAAAACATAAAAATCGAAAAATTTGACAATTTTTAGCATTTTTTCGTTTTGCCTTGCCCATTACTAAACCGAAAAACTATTTTCGTTTGAAATTCCAGTATCAAAACTTGTTTGTTTGTATCTGTGAGTTAATTTTTTTTTAATTTATTGAAAACGAAACGGAATTGTTAGAATAATATTAAAAAATACAAGAAAATGCTTTTGTGTTTAGTGTGTGAAGTTGGTATATCATTCATTTTTTAACCGACATTACAAAATTATAACAGAATAAAAAATTATAACAGAAAAACAACACGAAAAATATTTTCGTGTACTTTTTCTGACAGAAAAATTTAAAATTTAATTTTCTGGGAATATTAAATATTTTTAAATTATTTTTTAAATAAAAATATTTTTGTATTGTGTTTATGAACAAGTTTGAGAATCTTTAAGCTATAATATGCTAAAGATTTTGAAGTTATTGTTAAAAAAGTAAAATCCGTTTTCGTTTTCGTTTTACTATGGACAAAGCGCTTAATACTGAATAAATAATAATAAAAATTAAAAAAAATAAAATTGGATGATAATCGGAAATAAGACCTTTGCCGCTCAATTCCACTGAGTTACCATTAAACCACAAGCCATATTAAAACTAAAATTAAATTTTCATTGTTATTCAAAATAGAAAACACTTTTCGTTTTTCAATGTGTCAAACAACTGAAATAAACAGCCGAATTTTCAATGCAGACTCTAAAAAAATTTGCGTTATATTACAAACTATTTTATTATATTGGTCATATTATAGAAGAATAGCGAAATTTAGCAAAATTCTAGTAATTACCGTGATGTAATTATATAGCGAAATAATCAAAGTAAAATATTTGGTCTGCTACATAAATAATTAGCAAAAAAATTAACTTAAAAAATAAAATTGGCAAGACAAATTCCAAAAACTTTGAGCAGAAACGAACTCTAGAACTTTGCCACGTTGCTCCACTATATTACCACTACGCCACAAACGATATAACATCTAATATTTAATTTGCATTGTTAAATTGTTCTATTATTTCAATACATAACTACTTCACTTTTTGTTAACACTCGGTTTTGCTTCCCATTTAATTTGTGTATCGCGGCCCGCGGGCTATATATGAAAATCGATTCTTAAGGAGTAAACTCCAAAAATCTATAAGCAGAACACGGTGTGCGGGAAGCGAAAAAAAGTTGGTCTAAAATGCCGAAAAAAACTAGCGTCATATATAAATACAGCATGCTCTACAGTGTCATAATCCATTAAACAGAAAATCGCACCTGATCATTTAACAAAGAAATCACGAAATAACGCGATTTTTTTAATTTTAATTGAAAATATCATTTCGGCGGCCAATTTAAAGAGGAAGAAATTAAAGATGATACAACTTTTACACTTTTTTCTTAATCTGTATTCCTTTATCTACAAAATGAACCCTATATCAATATTTTGCGATAACTAGCTTTTGTTTTACAATCAAAAATACACTAATACTGGCTTTACACCGTAGATAGTATAATAGCAAAATAGTATAATACTATTTTGCTATCCGGTGTAAAACCGATGTTTTGATAGTATAATAGCAAAAATAAAATATAACATTTTGATTTGATAGCTATCAAATTTTAATACCTATTATATTTTATTTTATTTTATTGTAGAAGGAAAATTTTGACAGTGAATTATTGATAAATTAGTCTAGAAACGTTTTTGTGTATTTTGAAGTTATTCTTTGTCATTATTTTGTTTTAATTTTCTGTTTTTTATGAATATTTTATGCGGTGTAAAACCGACTACGGTAGATAGTAAAATAGTATTATACTATTTTGCTATTATACTATCTACGGTGTAAAGCCAGTATAACATACAATGCCGAAAATCAAAATACTCCGCCTACGTTGCTTGAAACAATACTAACTCAAGGTCACGGTGTACGGAAAGGTGAAAGAAATGTGCCTAAAAATTTTTGAGTTGGTAACGTGTAGGAAAACTGCCGTCAAACGATTTTGGGAGGAATCAATAGAAAATCGCCAATCTTCGGAATTATATGCATGGTGCATTGTGGAAACCAAACCACGTACATATATGAGTGCAAACAGCGAGTGATTGTTCTCAATTGATTTGAAAAAAATCGTAAAATGCCGGTGACGATTTATTGCACCATATATCCGAACATTTGGAGCCAAAATGTTCACAAGTTTTAAATCCTTTCAGGTGTCGTACCATAATATCCAAACGATTTTGCAAGATTTTAATGTGATTGCATGGCGCAGAGACATTTGATGGTTGATACATTGATACAGGTGTTTCTTATCAGATTCAATTGTTAGTGGTAAATATTCTTTAGTTGGGTTTGATCTTTCCGGAACAAGAATTTCATCTAAATGCGGCTGCGGTAATTGAGCATATGTCGTTACAGTGTATGTCAAAGAACCAATTTTTTTTTCTGTTTGTACCGAAAATATAATTCACGCACCCATAACATTGACTTGGATCATGTACTTGTTGATCTATCCATATCATCGGGACGCCAAATGACATTGCGGCTTCAGTGTTTTGCTATTTAAACAGATGGAAAATGCTTGCCGTACAAACAATAGACAGCGTCCAATTTACACCACTAGTAACATTTTGTGAAAAGTATAGTCGATATAAATCAGCGGTTTCATCACTTATTTTGTGGCTGGTCATAATTTTAAATTTTCCAAACAAAAGCAATTGAATTTAAAACGGCTATCCGTATTTCACCAGATTTCACAAGCCGATTTTCACTTTACTTTTTGTGTTCTTTTATCACTTTATATATTTACATGAAAAGCTTTTTAGTTTTAATTTTTAATTTTATATTGTAGTTTTTATTTCTTCCTTATTGTAACAATTTTTTAATGTTTTTAGAAATATCGATTTCGAGGATAATTTCTACTTCGGTTTCTTTTTTACTACTATTACATAATTTATTTGGAAGCTGTTTATATACTGTTGCTGTGTGCTGTTGTGTGGTACCTCCTTTGTTTTTAAGTTATGGATAATATTAAATCGTAATTTTTATTGGTTTTGGTGTTGATTTTGTCGTTAATTAAATTGTTGTTGTTTTTGTTTTTGTATATTTCCAGCTCTTCTAACCTGTCTAATTTCGGTCCTTGTTTGGTTCTGTGTAAAATAGTTACATTTTTATTGAATCCAGTATACCTATTTGGCAAATTTCTTTCACCTTTCCGTACATAGGACGTGTTCAGTCGGGCAAAAGTGATAAAAAATATCATGATATTATTTATTACCCTAACTTCACTCCGTTGTATTTTATGTCATGCCCGACTGAACAACCAAAATGATAAAAAAATGATAAATTGGTTTTAAATGTCAAACACAATTTTTCACGATTTTTCAAAAAGTGAAATTAGGTTCTAGCTTAGTTTATTACAGTTCTGGGTATAAAGGGGATTAGTTTCAAATCAGTCCTGTTTGATTCGAGTGAGTGTGAATTGGGAGACGAAGTGATTTTAAAGCTGTGCAACGAAAATCACAAGAAAATTTAAAATTTTGATTGTGACTTCGAAAAGTACACTGATGAACAATTTCGGCGATATTTTGGATGTTCAAGAAGAACACTTCAAATAGTTATTGGTTTTCATTACAGACACATTGCAATGACACGAACAAAGTGTTTGAGGAATAATAAAACTAAATTTGTATTTTAATTTAATAATAACTCAATACAACTATAAAAAAAAAAATTATGAACATTGTTTTTTTTTTTTAAATTAGAAACAAACTCCGTTATTGCATTTGCAACATTATTAATTGCCGCACCAATCCCCATCAAACATTTGAGATACTTTTTCACAGATATACATAATTTTATCACATCACAACCGAAATCTTTTGGTTTGAAATATGTATTTATTATGACAGCTAAAACCAAAAAAAATCTTGGTTTTTTTTTGTGATAAATGAGTGCGTTTCATGGCAAACGTGATAAAATATATCATGATAATTTTTATCACTTTTGCCCGACTGAACACTAGGATAGTGACCTTGAGTAAGTATTGTTTCAAGCAAGCGAAGTAGGCGGAGTATTTTGATTTTCGGCATTGTATGTTAGTGTATTTTTGGTTGTAAAACAAAAACTAGTTATCGCAAAATATTGATATAGAGTTCATTTTGTAGATAAAGGAATACAGATTAAGAAAAAAGTATAAAAATTGTATCATTTTTAATTTTTTCCTCTTTGAATTGGTCGCCGAAATGATATTTTCAATTAAAATTTAAAAAATCGCGTTTTTTCGTGATTTCTTTGTTAAATGATCAGGTACGATTTTCTGTTTAATAGATTATGACACTGTAGAGCATGCTGTATTTATATATGCCACTAGTTTTTTTCGGCATTTTAGACCAACTTTTTTTCGCTTCCCGCACACCGTGAGAATTTAGTGTCATTCATTATTTTTTTGTGGTAAGTAGATACATTTTTTTGTATTACCTTTAGGTTAAAATTGTAATGTTTAACTAGTTTTTCACTAATTCACACACGATAAGACTATATCCGAAACCTGTGATATAATATTAGGTTGAGGAAAAATATAGAGATTTTTGTCACTATATGGTGTTTGGTGTCATATATCGGGCAACACTAATCAGATTGCGCATCTTGAATACTGACGCGCGTTTGAAAGATGACGTTTCAGTCTACAATTTTCATGAAGATAGTTTTGTGTTTCGTCAATTGTGCCAAAAGTTTTATTAGTGTGAAAATGAGATAAATTTCCGAAAAATTCCCTTTATTTTGCAATTATACTACGAAAAAGGTAAGAAACACTTCCTCTGGTCGACCAATCAGTGAAAAGTCGTTGAAATATTACAAAAAATCGAAGAAGACCGGAGCATAGCAGCCATGACATGGCTAAGGAATTAAATATCGACCACAAATCAGTTTTAAATCATTTGCGTAAAGCTGGATACGCATGAATTGTCGAAAAAATACTGATTGACCGAAATACCACCGCTACTGAAATGCAATGAAATCGACCCTGCTTTGAAGCAAATCATTAATGGCGATGAAAAATTACTAAAATGCGAGAATGGCCTGGTGGGACTAGGAGGGAATCTTACATTATAAGGTTATAGGAACCTGGTCGAACGGTTGATTCTAATCTCTAATGTCAGCAATTAACCAGATTGCAGCAAGTAATTCAAGAAAACCGGCCAGAATTGATTAATAGAGGTGTTGTCTTCCATCATGATAAGGCTAGACCATCGACATCTTTCATGACCCGGCAAAACTTGAGAGAGCTTGGCTGGGAATCGGACATTGCACCATCTGACTACCATTTGTTTGATCTCTGCATAACTCCTTTGCTGGTCTGAAGTTGGCTTCAATAAAGTACTGCGAAAATCAATTGTCCAAGTTTTTCGCCGATATACCACAAAAGTTCTACACGGATGAAATTATGAAACGTCCCGAAGAAATGGCAGAAGATCATAGATAATAATAGCCAATATATACTTAAATAAAATTCATTTTGATTAAAAGAAGAAATCGAACCAATACTTTAAGTTCGATGACAAATTGCATAAAACCAGTTATAAAAATGTTACCAGTTACTGGTTATAGGACTTCAAAGAAACACGATAATTTCAAAATATGTAATAAGAAAATAGAACTACTAAAAAATGTTGATACTATATTTTTCGTTTACCATTATTTTCTTAACATTATTTTGCATCACTTGTGGGTATTGTGGGTAGGTCTTTTAAATTAATGTAAAAAATAATAAACAAAAATCGTTAAGTAGATATGTATATTCGCCAAAATAAAAAAATGACTGCAATAAAATTATCTAATTGCTTTCTTCCGATAAAGTAAAATGTGGTTTTATTGAAAACGTATGATCATGAGGTCATTTAATATTATCGCTACTACGCCACGATTTTAAATTAGTTATTTTACAACAGTTTACTTCAGATTATTTGTACTAGTGTTCAGGTTCAAAATGCAAGTGTATTTGGCTGCAAAAATTATAAACGATAGTCGTATAATCTCTCCAACATTTGTTTTGGGTATAAAGTTATTCTCCTCTTTGCTTTGTTAAACAGTTCTATACAATAATCTTAAGAAACTGGTAAATTAAATGATATTTTTCGATTCCATTGTAACGCATATAATATGAACTTGATTTTACATAACAGAAAAATTAAATTTTATGAACGCACTTGTATGAATGTGTGTTTGTGCAATATTTAATTTTCCTGTAAATATGAACGTACAATCGTACATATATCAAGTACTTCTATCTAATCTAAAGGTACGTTTCCTTATGTTAAGACTTTAAACAGGTAGACAAAACTGTTGAAAAATATTATTTATTCTAATGTGTTAATTTATTCGTACTTCTTTTTTGGTTGGCTCATATAAAAATAATCGTTCAACATTTTTTCATAAATTATTTAAAAAGAAAAAATCAACAAAAGCAGAGGTAATAATATATCCATTATAAGAAATTATGTAGATGGATAAATTTATTTAATTAAATTTCAATTGAGGCGTTCGGTTTTTGTTGAAGATTATATAACATGAATATGTATTATTATGTAAAATAATTTAAGGTGTGGAGAAGAGATGAGGAACATAAAAAACATTATCTTCACGCTGCAGGTGCTAAAGTTGTCTCATTTCATTGGTTCAGTTTGAGATACTTTCTGGTGTAGCTACTGTAAAACCATCTTTTAGGAATGGGCCAGAATTAACCGCAAATAAGTATTATGGTAATCTAATAACAAATAGAAACATGAATTTTGAAAATTTTATGTGGATATGTGAATGACTTCGGATACAACCCAAAAAATATTTATGTGATACCTTAAAATGATATGACCGCTAGGCTAGTAAATAAACAATATAGCTGCTTTAATGCAAGTTTAGTTATTTCTATAACTTACCACTCCAAAAAATTAAAGGAAAAAAATGTTTTTCAATTTTTTTACTGTTTTTTGAAGAGCTGTATCTTTGTGAAAAATGGTCGAACAGAGATAGAAAAAAAGAATTTTAAAGCTTCGAGTCTCTAGTTTCGAGGTTTTTTAACAGAAAATTCTTGTTAGATACCGTTATCGTGCAATTATATGCAATCATAAGAAATAGCGCGAGTCGAAAAATTTCCATTTTTTTAAGGATCACCGAGCTCGGGAATATTTTTTTAAGTTAAACAATGAATTGGTCAGTTAGCTTGTTAATTACGCTTCCATTTAATTTCTATTTAGTGTCTCTACGTCATTTTATTGCTGAGATATCTGACTTTGAATGAAAAATCTTTGGATGGAGGATCCTTTTGTTTTTGATCTTCGATATCTCAGCAACCAATAATTGTACAGAAAATTTTAGGACAGCTTTAAAAATTTGAGTAAATTTCCTGCAAGAATCTTTAATGATTATTTGAGAAAGAAAATTTTACTCTCACAAACTAATTTGAAAAAGGTACAAAATAATATCAGAAAGAGTAGTTTGCCTGAATTAAAATCAATCAAAATATATTAATAATTATTGCATTCACAACATTTTTCGACTTGTTATTCAGAAAAAATGAAGAGGCCAATCATTTGTAATACCAAAAAAGTAGAAATAAAAAATGTATCGACTCTAAAAAATGAAAACCTCTTCCTTGAGTTTTCTATGTGGTAGTTCGGTTTCGTACAGATAAGCTCGCACAAACAAAAAGTTCGGTCTACTCATCAGGTAGCTACGGCCAAACTACAAAAATACAATTCCCACTTCATACATTACGTATGAGGCAAGAGCGTAGTGACTTAGCGAATTATAAATTCACTAAATCAAAAATCTGAAGGAAAACTTTCATTTCTGTGTGTTTCATGCCCACACGAATAATAGAAAGAGAAGTTTGTCTGAATTAAAATCAATCGATTCTTTCGGCTTTTTATAGACAAAATATATCACTAATAATGGCATTAACAACTTTCGACTTGTTAATAAGAAAAAATGAAGAGGCCAATCATTTATAATATATCTACCAAAAACGTAGAAATATCAAAATCAATCTTCATTTTTTCTAATTAACAAGTCGAAAAATGTTGTGAATGCCATTATGATTAATATATTTTGTCAATAAAAAGCCGAAAGAATCGATTGATGAAAATAATATCAATAAAAAAAATATTTTGTAAAAATAAAATTTTATTTAATGAACTAAACAGTAGAAAATAATTTTTTTTTCCAATTCACTTATATGTCACTTTAAATAAAATCGAACCATAAAACTGCTGTTTTTTTGTTTGTTTTGTTATTAATTGAGTATTTTTAGCAGTAAGTAAGTGCAATCTACTGTATTGTACTTTGTACCCATTATAAAAGCGCTGTAAGTTGATTAGTCTTGTTTGTATCTGTTGTAGTTAAATGAGTTATTAATAGAGTTAATTCATGATCGTGGTTATTTTAAATTTAGATGCATACATGTATACCTAGACTGCAAAAGTTTTAAATTACTCATGAAATTGAGTTTGTTTATGGTTAACATTCCCTTCAATCGAATTCAAGTAATTGAGGAACTATGTGTATGTCTTTTGAACGCTACAAAATTTTATTTATAAGTGACTTGAAAAAAAATTATTTTCTACTTTTTAGTTCATTAAATATGTAAAATCTTATTTTTAAAAAATATTTTTTTAATTATAATATTTTCTACTTTAAAGTCTTTTATACAATTTTAGAGCTCTGCAATTTTTTGCAAAAGGATTAATCCCTTCAATCAAACCGGTGGTATTATTGGTTGATTGCCAGGATTAAATTAACAACGTGTAAAAACGGATTTCTGGCAAAAAATTATTTAGATGAATTCAAATTTTTTTTTCAAATTCGAAAATTCATATAGAAGCTATGAGCTGTCAAACTCACCTTTTAAAGACAAATTCAAATATTTGTTTATATGGCTAAACTTTTAATTTACCGTTAATTTACAAATATTGAAGAGAAAACTAATGTTGTTAGGTTTTGCTACAGCTTAATGTACTCCTAATAGTCCTGTACATTTTCAAATTGATCCATCTCACCGTTTTCCCGGACAGATTGATCAAAGTTTCACAAAACAATTGATAAGGAATAAGTTTTTTTGTTTTTATTAAATAATTTTTCTTAATTATTTCTTTTTTAATTACAATCTAGTCTAAGACTCTGTAACGATCGTTCAAATCACAACGCATGCTGTTAGAGTTGGACAATCGTTAACAGAAATTAATTTACCCAGGCAGAGTGACCAGCTGCAGCATTTTTTTTTTTTGCCGGCTAAGGCTCAGTCTTGGGATGGGTCTGGCTGGATCTACCTGAGTCATGATAGCTGCACTAAAAATCAACACAGATTGCGTGCCTAACTTGCCCCGATACTCAACACCTGAAATTTAAATTATTAAACACACATTTTTTTAAATTTTATACTAGTAACAATATTTCTACTTTATTGACACATTTTCCCGTGTTACAACACATATTGTTGATTAAACAATAAAAAAAAGAAAAACAATTGCGAAAATCGAATTAAATTATTTACGTTAAATAAACAAAAAAAAATACTATTTATAACCTCAGCACAACGCAGATTCGCTATAATACATTTACAACGGCACCGACCGGGTTTAGCTGCTGATGGCGACACGCAGAGCTCGACGTACCTCCGTCAGACCTGCAAATACAACAAAACAAAAAAAAAACAAGAATCGGTGGTCGATTCGCGAACGACCCTGTGCTGAAACTATGAATAAGAATGAACTAATAATACAAATGTAAGCATAAATTATAATTTAATATCAAAATAAAATCTCTAAAAAAGGATACTCTACGTTTTCTTTGCTTCAAATTTCCACGTCCGACGATTCCGGCTGGTTGCGTTGTTGTATTCTCGGATGAATCACGACACTACCTGTGTTATGTCGCTCCACTTGATTTCTCGTTATTTTGTTTTGGTCGATAGAAAATAAAAGAAACGCCACCTCTTCACTGATCCACGTTTTCTTGTTTTGATGATTCTCCGTCGCAGGTCCACCACGAAACGGAACACTCAAAAAAAAATTGCCCGTAGTATATCACCTTCTCCGGAACACCGCGTTTTCCACCAATACACCCTGTGTTTTTTTTTTTTTTTTTTTTTTTCTTGTTGTGAAGGAATGGTTTTGTATTTTTCCTTTCTGTTTGTATTATTTCACCAACACACACAATTTGTTTTGAGACACTAACCGAGGGAATGCGTTCTATATAACAAAAGAATCCACTGAGATTTCGATTTTTGCAAAATTTTTAGATTTGATTTTTAATTGTACGTATATTGCACACCATGCGTTACTATATGGATACTAATTTTCTCTCCATAATTATCGGGTAACACAACACATTCACACACTTAATTTTTCCAGTTTATCTTTTATAATTTACTTTTGTTGTCAATTACACACAAAAAAAACATTATGATTAAATGTTCATAAACTTACATAAATAAAAATCCCATCGGTTTTGAATTGGCGGACATCTTTAGGTGTATGTATGTACTCGTACTTGTCCCGTTTCACATATGTTATTTTTTTGTTTGTGTTGATTCTTTTATTTTTATTTATTTTATTTGTTTTTAGAATTAATAAAAAAATGTTGTATAAGAAACGTTATGTATATTTTTTTCCTTTTAGAATCAACTAATTAATTTATTATTATTATTAATATTGGGCTTATACAATATTCGTCCGCTCGCTTCCAATCCCAAACCAAAAAGAAATTAATGTTCTTCGTTTTCCAAAAAGCTCACGTCATTTCGATTTGTATGGCTGTGTTGGTTTTTTTCGTTTTTATATTCCTCTTCCCGAACGACTACACCATCTACACCTGCTGACAACAACCCTAATTCGAGAAACAAAAGGCCTTTCAAAAGGTCTTTTCATGCACAACGTACCGAAATGTAGATGGCGGATCGTTACAACTCATAACAAGCAATTTTATTCCAACTTAAATTACTGCATTTTACTGAAATTTAAGGGTTCATCCATCGATGCACTCCTTAGTTTTTATTTTTATTATTTGATCACGCTTTTGTTGTGCGCTAGATAAAGATTTATTTTAACTGATTTTACACTAACTCGAAAGGTTTTACTCTTTTGAGCCTTCTAACTAAATCCGTATTATCCAGTAGCTGGATAGCCTCTATGTTAACCTGGTGAAGTAACCGTTGTTCATGACTTCTAGCAAGTTTCATAATTTCCGTTTTGATGGGTTCTATGCCCAGGTCTTTGTGGATGTTGCTATTTCTGACAAACCATGGTGCGTTGACGATGTTTCTTAGCACTTTATTTTGGAATCGTTGGATAATTTCCATGTTGCTCTGCTTATTAAAGAAATTATGACGAAATATTTATGAATCTATCTTCATATTTTCATATACATAAACAAGATACGAAAAAATACAAAATATCATAAGTAAAAAGACACAATTTACTTGATGTCCAGTTCTTGCAGTTTTCGATCTGAGATAAACTACTACTTGGTTCAAAATTTCATGTCCAACTTACAAGTTAAATGACTGTCCATGATAAAAAGGGTTGAATACATACAAAATAATATTTCTTTTCTTGGTATGTACTTATGAATTTGGTCAAGTTATGCAGTTGCAGAGATGTAAACTTTAGAAATTTGACTGTATTAGATGCGACAAAAGTACTCCCATATTTTTGTTGCATTGTTATTACTTTCATTGATGCGCACACAATAATCACTAATTAAAGTATTGCTATTCTCGTATCGCTTCTTCTAATACGCACACAAATTTTAAATTCAAACTAATAGGACGAAACAAACGTATTTTAATTGATTGTTTATGTTAACTTAATCCGATTTTGTTATCTTAGAAAAGATAAATACGTCAAATATTTGTTTGGATGGCTTTAAATTGAACAAAACATAATTGGTGTATTCATTGCTTCGTCAACCAAAAGAAAATTTTCCAGAGATTCATAGGTAATATCAGAAATCTTTACTGTAAAAAAAAATCGTTTTATTATGTGCATCGATTTTTTTTCCGAGTAGATAAATTTCTCAATTATGAAAAACTATTAGATTTCTGAGATTATAAAATATACATTTATTTGTTTACTGGGCGTTTAAATACTAACGATTACTATTTAGCAGCACGTAATAAAAACATACATTTTATTATCAGTTGAGGGATATTTCGCATATGCACGTGAAATTGATTGTATATATTTCATATGTTATGATGATAAAGAGCAAAATGATTATCATTTCAATTATACAGTTTTTATATTTTGGATGTCGAGTTTACATTTTTTTTTACAAAACATACGTACCTACATACAAATTGGAACGTACAACAATTTGTTCTATTTTGTTCTTAATTGTTTTCTTTAATTTTTTTTTTCTATAATTAAATTCTTCAATTTTTGTTTAAAACTCGCAATCGTATGTTCACAGTTATTATTATTACCCACAAATAATTGTTTTATATTTTTGCATAAGTCTACATTGCCAGAGATGCCGAACAAAGTTTTTGCCAACTTTAGTTTCATCTACCTTAACGCTTCTAACTATTTTTCCAGGAATATAAAGGAAAAGTCTACACACTTGTCCAGTTGAATATCCCAAATTTCTTTAATAAGGTCTGTTTCCCACCTCAGTAAGATCACAAATCAATTTGTTTTTGTATTGTTACTCCTGTAATTTTACTATTCATGACCTAATTATATTTTTATAATTACAACGAACAAAAACATAATGTTATATTTATAATAGCCCTAATGATTCCGCCATTTAGACTTTTTTGTAAAAGGTGTAGATTTGGTGATATTCCTCGTCCAAAGCCAGTAATAAAGACATTTTTTAAATGTATATTTTGTGAACGTAAGCAGTATTTTTTCCAGAAATCTTTTTCACCAATCTGTCTGTGGATTAATAATTATATTTAGTTGTACAGTTATGTTTATGTATAAAAAATACTGAACTGAAAAATTTACTAAAAGGTTTATTTTATCTTATTAGCATTAACAGATTTTGCATAACACAATTTTTAAAATTTAGATCAATTTTTATCATCTAAAATGTATTTCTAAATTAAGTGGTTTGGTTACGAAAATAGAATACAAAATCCAGTGATTTGATTTGCAATATTAATTAAAATAAAAACAATAATTATTTTCTAGGCAACTTTTTCCTTTTTTGATAAAATGTACTGAGTACTTTAGTTAATATTTAAAATATGTGTAACTACAAATAAGAATATCAGGTGAACCTTGCACGAATGATTTTGCAGTTTTTTGAACTGGAACTCAACATTAAAGTCTGTCATATTTATGATAAACTCAAAATAATACACAAACAGTTAAAGTACATAAGTAAATACCTTCATCCAATTCATTAGTGGAATATTTTGAAAAACTCCAATTTCATTTTTTTTTTTTTATTGCATTGGGTTTTGGAATAGGCGGGCTTTCTATTTCCTTATTGGATCAAGTTGAAAGTGCTGTTTTAAATGGTTATAGTTCAAAGTAGTAGATCATCCGAAAATTTGTGTCTTATTCTTATTTTACGAAATTTTAATTTATCCACAAATTCATTATCGAATTTGAAATGTTCCACTAATGAATTGGATAGTCGAATAAACAATATTTGTGAACAAACATTTAATTTCATTGAACATTTTTATTTTTTGTATTATGTTTTTAAAGTTAAGTTATTAAACCAAAAATTGTGGTTGTGCTTGAAAATACTCGCAATTCAACATAATCAAATTCACAAATGCAGCAAAAATACAGTTTTTGCAGTCTATTAACACTGCATGCATTGATACAACTTCGAATGCAATATCTATAGTACTGACTGAAATAATGACTTTTGTGACTGACTGATTGCACAGTTGCTATATTTCTGAATGTACACAGACATTATTAAAATGTATGTCTTTCTTTTGTTAAAAGTTAGATAAACCCTTAGTAAAAAAACCATTTTAATTAGTTTGATTATCAGGAATGGGCTACAGAATGAATTTGGAATGAATTAAGCATGTGATATTTTATCAGTGGTATAACTTTCTCATATAAACTTTAAAAATCTTATCGTTCCAGACTTCATTTACACATATGTAAGTATATAACAATTCTTCAGTGTGACTGTTTATTTAATTTTTCGAATACTATATCAGCTAAAATTGATGATAAAGGATAATCCATTGTCAAACCAAATTTTTGACTATATAAAAGTTATTTATGATACAAAGCCGAAAAATATTACTCAGGCGAATATGAGAAACTGCCGGACGAGTGCAGCGAATGGTTCGGCCGATTGTTATGCACAATTTTTAATTCGATTGTAATGAAATGCAGGTAATTATTAATAGTTACATCGATAAATGTGTAAAATTTACTTAATTATGCGCTAACGCACTAAAAAACAACCGACAAATAAAAAACAAATCCAGTTTAGTCTGTTGTGTTTTAAAATGTAGGATGGACAATTTTATAAAGTAGGACGGGAAGGATCTTTTTTGTCCAACTTTTTTTTCATCAAACAAAAAGGCCGAATATTTTTAAAGAGTGTGGGGCGAAAAAAAATCTTTGTCGTCCCACTTTTTGTGAACAAGCAGCCGTAGGGAATAATCTTACTGTCCGAAAAGGCCAGCTTTTCGAAATACTTTCTTAAACAAAAAAACGGTTTGATGGCGATATTCCCCTCCCCCCTTTTAATAAAATATCTTTGGCGTTTTATTTTGATTTTCTATTTTTTATTAAGTTCTTTTTTTGTCTGCCCTATATCCAATGCATTTTAGCATTACTGTAAACCAAAAAACAACTATCAATAATTTACTATGATTTTTTGGGTGAAAATTGATTTTTCGGTTTTAATAGAAAGAAAATTCAACTTTTCTCTGTAGTAAAATATTCATAAATGGTAGAACTTTAAACTAAAGTTAACAAAAGCAAAACCTTAAAATTTGATTTGAATGGTGAACACATTTTAGTCCTTTCTCGAAAATTCTCCAAATGGCGTATAGGATACTATAGTACTCACGTGTCGAAATGTCAAGTAATTCCTGACTTATTGTTGATTCATCAGATACTCTGTGGCAATATTGTTGCTCCAAGCATATTGCAGTTGCACCGGACAGATTATGGCAGGTACGCTAAATATAAATTTAGCATTATTTTTCGTTTTAGATGTCTTTTGGTTTTTATTTTTATCTGTTATTTTGGCTTATGTATTTTCCATTAGCCGTTAACTTGCACTCCTTTGTAATTAGTGAAAAAACGGCCGACTTTTGTTAAAACAAAACATGTGATTTTGCAACACGATAATGCCAGACCTCGCACAGCTAAACAAACACAAAATAAAATTAAATTTGATTGGGAAGTTTTCCCACATCCGCCATATTCGCCTGACATCGTGCCATCGGATTACCATTTATTTAGATCAACGGAACATTCCATTCAAAATAAAAAATTTCGAAATGTGAACGATGTCCAAACATACCTTGAAACATGTTTTTCATCACAACAAAGACATTTTTAAAGGAGGGGAATCGAAAATTTGCCAAAGAGATGGCAAAAGGTTTTGGATAATGATGATGAATGTGTAATTGATTGAAAAATAATAAAAAAATATTTTGGCTCGTATTTGTGTTTTACTTTGAAATAATTGATTACTTATGGGTACCCCTAATATTACGTATTGCCAATATCCGTATGTCAAGCAATACAAAATTAAGGATTTACAGGTCTCAGTCGCTAAATGTTATCTATATTTTGTATTACAAGTACTTTATGTATAGTAGCAGAGCCTTCTAGAGTATAGAGCCTTAATCATTATGACGTATTTTTTAGAAGCTTTTTTAGTGGTATAACTTTTCACTGATTTCCATAGGAATCCATAGTAAAAACGGTGTTTTTTAGCTTCAAGTTTTTCAATGAAAAAAGCAAAAATGTTACAAAATGTTTATAATAAAGTGTTCTACATATCCTTAGCAGCAATATACAAGAAGGGTATATTGGTATTAATTAAATAATAACTGCAGAAATATTAAAATTAAATTATTTCTAAAATATATTTTTCGAACTTTCATTTTGAAAAATACATCAAAGTTGGCTCTGACGAATTAAAATAATACTTGCTAAATTTATCTTTAGTTTTACTAGTGTACGACAGATGTCTAAGATGTTTACGGCAAAATACGAAAACAAATTATTTAATCACAAAATTATACCACGTTCATTATATTCTGTGAATTGGTTTTGCTTTTCCTACAATTTTTGAACTTGAAATTTCCACAGGTATGGCAATTTTTAGTACGATTTTACCAAATTTTTACTTCCATCACTGCCATTTATGTAATGTATATTGACTTAATGCACACGATTTGTAGTAAGCTTTTCTTTTTTATTTGACCAGAATGCTGTTGTTATGAACTTTTTTTTATATTTTGGTTTAAATAAATCAATTATTACAAGAAAATGAAAACGATTTACTTAAATGAGATTTATATATGTTGAAATTCAAACATTTATGAAAATATTTCAGAAATCATAATTAAGAATTTGCAACGTTTTCATTTACAAATTTGTCTTAGGAAGAAAAGTGATTTCCCATATGTTTTTTGTGTTTTACTATGGAAATTTTGGGTTTTCCTCGTTTCTAATTCCCTTATAAAAGCTTCGATTTTTAGATTATGGCTTGTATAATCAAGGTTGCTTTGATAGTAGCCGTTAAGTATAGTAGTGCTTTATACTTTGCAAAGCAACCTTGATGATAGTAAAAAACGAAGCTTTTATTAGGGAATTAGAACAAACCCAAAATGTTCATAGTAAAATACACAAAACATATTAGAAATCACTTTTTTCCAAAGACAATTTTTTAAATGAAAACGTTACAAATTCTTAATTATGATTTCTGAAATATTTTCATAAATGTTTGAATTTCAACATATATAAATGTCGTTTAAGTGATCATTGATTTATTTAAACCAAAATTTGAAAAAAGTTTCATAACAACATAATTCTGGTCAAATTGAAATAAAAGCTTGCTACAAATAGTATATTTATTAACTCAATATGCATTACATAGATGGCAGTAAAAATTTTGTAAAATCGTACCAAAAATTAACATCTGGAGAAATTTCAAGTTCAAAAATTGTAGGAAAAACAAAACAAATTCACAAAATATTAAGAACGCGTCATAATTTTGTGATTATATAATTTTTTTTTCGTATTTCTCTGCAAACAATTATAGACATCTAACGTACACTAGCAAAACTAAAGATAAAGTTAGCAAGTATGTAGTATTTTAATTCATCAGAGGCAACTTTGATGTATTTTTCAAAATGAAAGTTCGAAAAATATTAAATATTTTAAAAATAATTTACTTTTAATATTTCTGCAGTTAATATTTAGTTAATACCAATGTAGTCTTCTTGTATATTGTAGATAAAGATATGTAGAAAATTTGTATGTAGCTCATAATACTACCAAATTTAGGGAATCCAAATTACTCGAGTTTCAATGTACCCGGGTAGTCGAGTATTACTATTTCCAATACCCGGGTTACCCGGGTACCCGGGTAATGAAAAAAAAATTGAAAAATACATGAGACCTTTAAAAAAAGTTATAGAACATGCTGTGCCATCTTCTCTTTGTATTAATATGTGCGCATATTACGTTTTGAGTCCTTCTTAAAATGGTTCCATAGGAATGATTTGTTAATTGCATCCATCGGGCTGTGAATGCATAAGAATATGCATATTCTGCAGATAAATATTTATTACATTTTTCGTAACCTAAAATGTTCGATAATGCCTTATAAATATAAATGTATAATAATTTTCTGTTGTACTCATGAATTTATGATTATAAGCCATTCAAATTAAATCATTTTACTTGATTTAATTTAGTTGCATACAGTTAATTTTTATTCTACCATGTATTATTAAAACAATTGTTTTAAAATCCTTCATGCAATCGTGATTTCTTAATTTAAGTAATAAAACAAAATAAAAATCTAAGGGATAACCAAAAGCCCAAAACCTCTCGTCAAAAATAAAAATTATCATAATTTTAAATAATCTGTAGGAAAATTGGCAGAACACATGCAAATTTACATTTATCACTCGTCACAAACTAAATGTCGATTTCGATTGATCCTTTCCTCCCTCTATGGCGTCTATCGAACAAAAATATCTCATTGATCTTTTATGTTTGTGGTTTATCTGTCAAAATATAACAAACTTGCAAATTGCACATATTAAAATTTAAAAAAAAAATGGTTTGCAAAGCAATGTGAGATTAATTTAATGACATTTCTAAACAAACCCAATAACCACAAAAAATTGTCAAAATGTAAACGTTAGCCAATTAGCCAAATTACAGAGTCAGAATAAACTTATAAACTTACTTATGTAAAAGCGGAGTAAATTTACAGAAAAATCGAGATTTCTCAACGTTTTTTCTTCAATCGAACAAATTAAAAGCAATAAAAAACAATTTTTTCTCCTTTATAGTGGCTTTATAAATTTTAAAAGTTATCCCAGGCACGACAAACTAAAACTCACCCTTCCCATATATCGTTTGAATCAAGTAACCCGGGTTGTCGATCAAATTACCCGAGTAATCGAGTACTCGATAAAAGGCCAAAATATCCGAATACCCGAGTACTCGATAATCGGTATTGGACACCTTACTACCGATTCCAATATTGCATTTGATGCTACACAGATATGTGAATTGGCCTCTAAGTTCGGGTGTATGCTAATAAACCAGACGATGGACGACTTGGAAAATAATATTTTCCAAGTTTTTACCTACATATATTCGGCTCAAGAAGCCTCAAAAGGTTGTCCAAAATTAGACTTTCGAAATAATATTTCCGAAAACATATTTAAATACTAACCGCATACGCATTAAATTATCTTACCAATAAAACCAATTCCATGGCCTATACCACGATTTTTAAGAATTTGATTTCATTTTCAGTTTTTATACATCTATCAAAAAACGCCCTATAATTTCAGAAGGAGTAACTGTAAAAGTATTGTATTTATGGCAATAATTCTATTTATATTTTCAAATACGTAAAGATAAATTCCTAACCTACTTATGTGAATTTAATATACTAAAACATTTCAAACTCGTGCAAATATTACACTAAGCCATATCCAACGTATGCTCTTCATTCTTCGAAGATGAAAGAATCCTCTGTTTCGTATCTCGAAAAATGTTCTATTGGTACTAAACAATTTTTGACGACAATATGATAATTTATTACCTTCAAGGAGAAAACATACACATTATTACATATACATAGCTATTAGGTATGGTTCATGTTTGATGTTAAATTGAAAGGAAAAAGAAAAACGGGATACAAGAAATGTTACGTAATCTAATAAAATTTGGAGAATTTTTTTCTCTTAAATTCGGGTTGACGTTGAAAAATGTCAATTTAAAATAAATTTTTTAAAAATTGTTGAACCCAACTAAAAATGATATTTTTGACATAAATATTTTAAATGTTTCGAGAAAGAACAAAGGTTTGATCTTATCTAATCTATTTTATGTCAATAAATCAGAATTTAAATTTGCCTATTTGTTTGTCTACATACAATCAAATTTAGAACCTCTGAACCGTATAGCGTTAGAGAATAGAGCATTCCCTCAGTCAGATTGTAGATTAAGCTTCATCGTTTGCTATTCAATTTTTTTATAAAATCTATTTTTTATATTTTTTTATACACTCAATATCGATGCCAATTATTTGATTTCGAAATTTAACATAATCAATAAAGTTATTTTGATTAAATTTATTTTATTTTGCATCATCAAAGGAGAACACCTACGCCATTCTTTTTCATCTATATAAATGGGAAAATATCTGTGTCAATTTATTTAACTTCTTAAATAATTTTTCATTTATTTATGGATACATATAAAATACAAATATTTAAATTTTGTTTCTTTTAATTAAACATATTTCCAATTTGAAATTTACACTTATTATGGTTTTTACTTATCGAACAAAAAAAAAAAATGGATTTTTGTGTTAGCTTTTAAAAGTTTTGTGTTTTTTTTTTATTTGTTATTATTTGACAAATATTACAACTGAATACAAATTCATCTAATAATTTATCTATGTATATTAAATGTTGTTAATTGTTTGAGGAGTTTATATCCCATCGGTTAGCTCCATGTTGGTTACTTCATTAATTTATCTGCCCTTGTTCTAAGGGGTTCGTCCTTCGAAGCCATCTTACTGGGTTTGGGTTGTTCAGCATAAGACGCAAATCCGCATTTTCATGTTGACTAAGGAGCTGTATGTGTTTCCTAGCATATTTCTTAATTTCTTCACATACTCCATTTTTAGATCCCTATGAAGGTTATCATTCCTTATGTACCATGGTGCGTTGACCATACCACGCAAGGCTTTATTTTGAAAAGTTTGAATTACTTTTACGTTAGTTTTCTTGGTTGATGTTTAACTCTTCTTTTTTCTTTTTAACATGCTCTTTCCACTTGAGTTTAGCTTCAAGGGCATTCCTAAATATTTTGCCGTGTTTGCATGTGGAATTGGTTGCGAATTCAATCGAACAGGGAACCAATTAACATTTTTGTTGGTAAAGTTTATATGCACAGATTTAGTTTCGTTGAGTTGAAGGCGCCATTTCTTCGTCCAATTATTCAATGAATTAGCGGTGTTTTGAAATTTACTGTTTAACTCCTCTATAGTGTCTCCAATTGCCAAGATTGCAGTATCATCCGCAAATGTTGCAATACTTGCTCCTTTTGTGCTTGGCACGTCTCGTGCATAAAGTATATAGAGTATCGGCCCCAGAACACTTCCTTGTGGAACTCCAGCCGATATTTTATTTAGTTCCGAATATTCCTCTTCATGTTTTACACGAATGTGTCGATCAGTTAGATATGACTTTAAAATCAGGTAAGACTGCTTCGGCAGATCTCCGTGTAGTTTATATTCCAGGCCTCGGTGCCATACTTAGTCGAATGCTTGAGATACGTCCAAGAAGACACCTGAGCATATTGTTTTATTTTCCAGAACATCTTGATCTTAGTCCTTTTAAGACCTTTAGATGCTTTTCAAAGGGAATAATTAGTATCCTTATTGCCAGTAAGGCCAGGTAGGTATTCACTGAAAAATTTGTTTTTGATTTCTTTAATAAGCATTTTTAATTTCTTGCTTAAATAATTAATTCGTGATTTGCTTTGTGGTGCTCGATTCCTCTGCCAGATTTTTCGCGCTTTCCGTTTTTCTCTAACCAGATCTCTCACTTCTACTGGATAGTTGATGTGATTTTCCGTTTGATTACGAGTAAGAGGAGTACTTTGCCATGTTGCTTGTAGAATACTGTTGTTTAGAAGCTCCAATTGAACATTAAGTTCTGCCGGAGTTTTAATTGAGACTTGTAATTCAGTATTGTCTTCGGGCTTTCAGAGTACATCACCGCTGAAGTATTGCCGTCATTGGATATCAACGACTGGGAGCCAGATAGCTCACCCCTCAAAGTCGCTGGCATTGGGTATCCTTTCCCTATATTGGTTATTATATTCAGCGAACCACCCTTACCTAGTTTTGGTCTGCGAACGGTATTTTATTTCTTATCTACCCGCCGACAAGCCAGTTAGGGTTTACCCCTATCAGCCACCTGCACGAGAAATTTTTATCAAAGATAATTTTTTGATCGTAATACATTATGTCTAAAGCGGTTACTATTAAAGGCTTACATTTTGGTGTAGAATGAAAAACGAACTATTCCATGTTCATAACAGTGTATGATTTACTGAAGGTCAGGATCTATCTAAAATAAAAGGGTAAAATGAGGGATTCAACTACAATCATTTGTTTTGTTTTTATTTGTTGCAGTTTTTGCAACTGCCTGCACTGTATTAACACAGTTTCAACTGTAATATCTGAAACTGACTGCAATAATGTCGGTTATGCAATAATGAATTTTTGAATATATTTTTGAACTACAATATTTTTTCCTATTATTGTATATACTCGTACGAATTTTGTTAGACGAAACTTTAATTTTGTTGGCATCAAGACAACCAGGGAATAACTCTTTTAAATCTAGACTCACTTCTTGCACTCTCTCAAGAGTACTTGGCCACTTTAGGTATTGATCTGTTATGGTTACCATACAAGTTTCTTAATTGCCTAAATGTGATGCTTTTTGACACACACATACCACAGGAACGGGTGCGGAATCCATGGGCCGACCCACCTTTCATGTCAGCACTATAGGTTGGCATGAAGCAATGCAATGTGCAGGTGGTTTAAACAAAAGCGGGTCTATAGCCGTACGTCCTCGAGTTGGCTGGCAACGGCGTAAGGTAGGACGTTAAAAGGGAACTGCGAAAGAGTTGGGAGTGCCTTGAGCCCCAGAAAAGATTGCAGAGATAGAAACAAACAAACAAACAAACAAACCCATTCTTCCGGATGAATTGATTAATTTGACAAAATCGAACTGCTGGAGGAGTCTCAGCGATGATCTGCAAATAAAAATCCGTATTTTATGTTACGTTGGATGAGATGCTAAAACAATTTGAACAAATTCTAGATATATCTGAACTAAAAATTTCTGTTCTGTTTCTGTATCCATCTCACTCTATCATTTTGAGGCTAATGTTCCACTTTTTTTATTAATTTACTTCATTTTAATTCTTAAGCGCACCCAGAGTTAAACACACAAAGTAAACGAGGAATTGGATTTTGAATTCCATCAGCTCAGTAGGAATTGGATAGAGCAATTGTTATTTTAAATTATCAAATGAAATACAGTCAAAAATGAAGTCTTGCTTTTTACGGTAACTAGCAAAGGTTTAGTCACTGATCCTTTCAAAAATTCAATTTGACATACATAAGTAAAATATGAAAATTTTCGGCTTTTTATAGACAAATCTATTAATTGTAATGACATATGCAATATTTTCGATTTGTTATATCAGAAAATAAATCGACTAGCAAAAGTAGAAATATCATCCCCCCCTCCCACCGTACTTTACCCCAAGAATTATACTAATGTGTCTACCCTTCTAAACTGAGAAACCTCCTTGAGTTCATATATTGGTTGGCTGTTCGGTTTTCCAAGGTGACATTAAAAATTCGTTTTTTTTGTGTTTTGTGTTATATTTTGAGGTATGTATAAAATTTGTACCTTACGTACAGCGGTGTTAAATTGAAATTTTGTGTAAGATTATCAAATTCTATGTTTTCGAAAAAAAAAAAATGGGTGGAAAGGACGTCAGCGACAAAGAAAAATCTGATGCGACCGCTGTCCTTAAACCTGGGCAACAATCTTATAGTACCATAGCTAGAAAAATGATCATATTTTTCCTAAATTTAAACACTGTAATCGATTTAAAAAAAAATATTTATGTGGTTTCAATAGGTTCAATAGGGCACAAGTTTTTTGGCCAACGGTTATAGTTACTTAGGTATACGAGGAACTCGTACTCTTCCCATCTGGTTTCCAACGGAAATTATTTTTACAAAATATTCAACGGTATATAAAAAAAATTATAGAGATTGTGGTAGTAAGAAATACAGATTTCATTTCCTATTATAATCATTTACATTATCATAAATTGTAAATTCGCCAAAATCTCCCTTTTATAAAATATTTAATTTTTTTTTCCTTTCATTCGAACAAATTGTTCCTGGTATTATGATTTTCTGTGTGAAACTGATACTAAGTAGATTCTCTCGTTTAAATAAATTGGTAAATTTATGGACAGTTAATTCTGGTGTGTTTAATTCAGTTTTTGATTTTTATTGATATCGTTAAATTTTTTTTGGTAATTTGCCAACAAAAATTGTTTTACTTGATTATGTTTTGTCAGTTGGTTTTTATTGTTTAGGTTTTTTAATTTTATTTTGGGTCGATAAAAACCATTAAAACGAACACCCATTTCGTCTTACAGTACTTATTCCACCAAATTTAAAAAAGAGCGGATCTTTTAGTGAAAAAAGTTACTTCTATTATGATACATCGGCGATGACAATTTACTGAAGCATATTATCATATTATCCCTTTATAGATCTTGGAGAATTTTAATTTTTTTTAATATTCCGAAAAAGTTTTAGAGTCCAGTTAAAGCTTAATTAATTCAATTATTTATTCAATTATAATCTTAATTTTTCAAAATACTTTTAAGCAATCGGATATAATAACATAAATCGACCGACGTAAATTTAAATGCTTATATAGTTATATTATAACTAATCGTTGACCAAAAAACTCAAATTTTCTCCACAAAGTAAAAAAAGGTCAAATAAAAAATATTATCTGATATTTTACATTAAAGTTGGGCCGCCTATTATAACCTAGCGTAAATTTTATAACTCAAGGGAGCAGCGATGGGTTATACGGCGCGAGGCTATAGTAGTAGTTCACAGTAGTAGTAGCAACTTAAATCATATAATAAAAAGTTTTATTTTCGTATTATCATTATATTATATCGCTTTTCCCATAAAACAAAATATTAATTTTTATTGATTAATAGTTTGTTTTAATTGAAAAACGCAGATAATAATAACCGATTAAACTTAATTGAGTTTCTTGAATAAATAAGGCCATTAGTTTTTTAATATTCAGGAAAATTAAGCAGCCTATGAATTCCTATTAAAAGAACATCTGTATTTGTAATTATTGATAGAATTAACTGTTTATTTGTTTTATTAAATACGAAATTTTAGACTTCTCAGTCACATCATTAATATAGAAGAAAACTACTGTAGATCAGTTTTCATAATTATTCATTTCGCCCGACGTTTCAACAAAATTTGTTTTGTCATCTTCAGGGGCTAAAATGAAAATACAATAACAACATTACAAGAGCTATACTGATTACAAAAAAGTGTATACAATATAAACACTACTTACACCAGTTATAAACAAACAAACATAAAACAGACAGAATTTCAACAACTTGAAAAACATATCCCTGTCAATTACTGTGTGCTGGCTTAGTAAATCCCATTTATCAGTAATGATATCAATAGCCAGATCCACCGGGATACTGGTGAAAAGAGACACCACATAAAAACTAACGATCCGGTCAACCTCATCAAGCGTAATAGCAGACACTTTGTCTTTAAACTCATATGAATTGACTACATTAAACTCATCATACATCAACATTTTCTTGAGAATGTCAGCAAGATGTTGATAGATGCAATCACCGGTCTCATGGGCATACCCTCTTTATGTGTCTTGGGCAAGGCATAGAGTTTAGGTGCAGTGGTATTATAGTTAATTAAAGAACTCCTTACTGACAAATCAAAAACATTTTTCTTATATAATTCCAAAATATTTTGGTTGTTGAAACGTTGTAATTTTTCTGTTGGATCACCCTGTGTAATGATCTCGTATGTATTTGTGTCAGTAAGCAGTTCCTTAACTTTTGTGTCATAATCCAATGCATACATTAACACGGTGCAATTAGTTTTATCCGACTGTACCACAACAACATTTCTGTTTTGTTTACAAAATTTTATACACTTTTCATATACATCCTCGATTATGCTTTGTGTCTCGATTATGCTCTAAGTGAAGAAAAAAAAGGAAAAATCTAAATGTTGTTGTTGTTGTGTTTTCACATTTATATGTATACCTTACTAAGGCTTAAAAAACAGTTCTCAAAATTATTGTATCAAATGTACCGCACTTTAAGTCTAAAAAGTATTTTCACTTGAAAATAATGTTGCAAATATTACACACACACTTATTATTTTCTTTGAAAAGATTTATTTTCTATGTTAGTAAAATAAACATTAGTAATCAAAAACATTTCGAAAAATGAGATTTTTATCAGTTTATCTATTTATGTATGCCCTGAGTCCAAAAAAATTGGCTTTCGAAGTGGTATCTGTCGGTCTGCCTGTGACTTCTTACAACCCAGATCCTTGAATCAACCGAACTGAAACTTCATATTCATCTTTTTGCATAAATTCCAATCCAAGTGAATTTTAAAGTAAAGTAGTCGGTCAACCGGAAGTGGCAGCTTCCGAGGACCACACAATTTATTTTGCAAATATCTAAAAAAAAACTTACTGCCCCATTCTAAAAAGAAAGTTCAATTTTTTATTATTTCCTTTTTCGATTACTGTGAGCCTCATGTCAGTTTTTTCATCTAAATTTCTCACTAAACTGAATTATAGTATATTGGGCGTATCCAGCGCAGATAGATCTATAAATGAGATATTTCACAAAAGTATTGACAAGAATTTTTAATCTCACTACAACAGTGAGATTAATCTACATTTTTGTACTGAAATATTTATATCCTGCGCATAAAATTTGTGAGGTCTATTTTTTTAGTGAGATCTATCTGAGCTGGATATGCCCATTACATTATGCTATTAACCACCAGACGGCTAACGAAAATTTAGTTATGCATTGATCTATCTGTGATTGTGTTCTCAATCATCAATAAAACCTGACAATACATAGTTAAATTATAATCCAACTACGGTTGATTAGGCAAGTCAAGATAAATTACCATTTCATCTGTTTTTTGCACCAAGTTTTAGACAAATTTGGAAATTAGTGACCGCAACGTTTTTTGTCAAAAATGTTCATGATTGTGAGTGTGATCTTAACGAACGGGTTGTAAAGCCACCAAACCAAATTAATACTAAGACCTAGTAAATTTAACTCTTTAGGGTAAAACATCTCAGATCAATTCTTCTAAAGTATGTTAGATATATTTTCCACGGTATATTAGCTACTATTGGTCAACTCTTCTGTAGGGGCAAAACAGATATCGGTTCATATATAGACGAAACAAAACGGAATGAAATGGAAATGAAACGAAAGACGAAAGGGACATGGTTGTATAGACGGGTTGATGAAAACGTTTTTGACGTTTCGAAATTTGTTTCACCGTATGTTTACACAATTTTATAAAATCCCATGAAACTACCCCACCATTAGTCCAGTAATGTCCATCTAATTATGGGGATGTAGTTTCAGGGACTGGTGAAGTTGTACCAGGACAATGGAGAGAGGAAATAAAATCTTTAGTTTCTAATCGACGAATGGGACAACATTGATCAGCGAATGTTGCCTACAAACTTCGAGATGAATTAAAAGAACAATTAAATCGGGTCGGAGCTAATTTGTAAAACATGAAACATTAAATACGATTTAAAATTATATTTTTAATTAAATTCTTTATTTTTCTCTATGAGATATTTTGTAATAAAACTTATTGCTTCATTCTGTCCGTTTTTTGGGAAATCTTTTAAATAACAGTTAACTAATGAACAGAATTATTCTAATTATTTCTGTAATTTCAGAGTCTTCATTGTTCTTCTTAAGAGATCTTGTAGTTGTATTGGAGCTTGAATTGCCACAGTCATGACTGGTAGATTGTTCCATGGTCTCATGATTATCCATGTCTATAAAATCATCAAATTCTTCAGATATTATTACAGGAGATTTCTGTGGTGCCGAAGTCAATTGAGGTTTCTTGTAATTTCCATTAGATCTGTTTAATGTAGAAAGTAAAATTGTTAATTGTTTTTATATTTATGAAAAAAACTCACACCGAATTTCGAACACAATCTTTTAGAAACAACAAGCTCTGAAAGTGGCTTCAAGTTGGGCTGAAATTAGGTGCGTTACCCGAGAATTTTTTTTTTAATTTCGCGTTGAAGTTTATCTCGAAGATAGGTTCATTTGTTTTAAGTATCTCGGGTCTAAAAAAATAAATGAATAATAAATAAAACATTTTTATTTTTAATAATCAAATTAAATTACCCTTAACACCCATCTCCTTAGAAATTTGTTTCCAAATTCCGGTTTGTACAAGTTATTTTTGTATTTTGGATGACTTTTGGTATAAAGCTCGGGAAATTTTTCTACAATTTAATGTATTTGCAACGATGCACTCCGACTCCTTCTCCTTATCCGAATCCAATTTTTTTGTTTGTTTTGTTCTGATAATTTGACGTAAGTGCTTAAAAGGATTAAATAAAAAACGGTGGTGTATAACCGAAAAGACGAAACGAAACCAAATTCAGTGAAATGAATTTCGCTGCCCTTTTTCATTTCGTTTCAACTATATAACTGTCGTAGTAGCTTTTCGTGTATTGAAATTGTTCCTTTTTATTTCATTCCGTTTCGTTTCGTCTATATAACTAGCCCAGAAGGGTCCTTAGTTTGTTTTAGTAATGGGCGCTTTCAGTTCCTCCAACATGTTGGGGTTGGCATTGAAAATTTACTGATGAAAATTTTTCGATAAATCGGTTGCATTCAGAAAACATCATGATTATTTTACTCAACATGTTGCCAAAAGTTGCCGGACCTGAGAGCGCCAAATAATAAAATAGTCTGTTTCGCCGAACTCATCTATGACGTTAGAATTCTTAAGATCTTATTCCACTATAAAATTAACTTAATATGTTGTAGACAATTTTTTGTACTAAATATTGAGAAATTGCAAAAATTAACTTATTAATTAAATTAATTTAGAAATTATCACGGTTAATAAACATGTATAGTATACCTGCTTATTTCTGTCAGAGAGTAATAACATTCAGTTGACGTTCCATATTGACCCTTACGTCTTCTATGAATGACTGGTATGAACAATTAAGAAAAGTCAATGATTTAATCGAAATAATCGACATGGGGAACACAGCATTACCTTACAAAATGTAAACACGCATGTTTGAATAAGGTAGTATGTTTAACTATATGAACTAACTTTTTATAATTTATACGTGATCTACTGGTGTTATGATAAAATTGCTGATGGTTGCAAATTGCAATATCAAATATAGGTGTACGCTCTTAGGAATCAAATTATTCTATAACTTTCGATACATAACTCTTAAAATTTGTATTTGCGTTATTATGTACATTTGAAAAACAACAACAACTGCGCGTTAAGGCAGAGACATTTCAGAATTGTATTTAACCGTTGATTTAAAAACATTTGATGTATTTGAATATAATAATTTTCTGCATGTGGTCCATGTTCACAAAAATATGATAAATATTTACTTTTTGTTGTCGACTTATTACAGAGGCCTGTCACACGAAGCTAATTATTTTGTTGCATGCTCATCTATTTAATTCCTCCTATATTTGCTTTTATTTCGTTTAACCCGTCGTAGAAGTCGTAGACTTTCCAGTGGACCGCAATTTTATATTAATCATTTTTAACTCAATTAGAACGACACTAAAAATTTCGATTTGGAAAATACTAAAAGTTTCAGAAAAAAATTAAATGGAGTGGGAATACTTTTTTTTTAAGTAGAGCGGTCCCACATCCTCTACACAACGTTTTTTACGGGTTAAGTCGCAACTGGAGATTTTATTATTTTTTTAAAGCAACCACACCAAATCGCTAAAATAAATAAAAAGAAATTGAAATAGATATTTACTAATACAGAATAACCTAATTGTTTATATGCCTATTGCTAATCTCTCAGATTAATTGAAACACACTACTAGACAAATTTAAACTAAGAATTAGTGATGTGCGAAATCGATCGTTTTTGTTCTGTTTTGTTTATTTTATCGTATACTTTTAACAAAAAAAGATCGATTTAGCCTATCGTTGTTAAAATAAAAATGTAAACAAAAAGTTGAAATATAAAAATTGAGATAAATCTTGCGTTAAATAAATTCGAAAATTTTGAACTGGCTTCATTATTCATCAAACAGGTGCTAAATTTGTTCTTTAGTTTTAAACCCTAAGCGTCTGATTTATGTTACGAAAGGTGTTCTATTGTGTTTGTTCTGATATGAGCCGTATGATCACAAATATACCTGTGTGGGCAAACACGAAACAACAAGAGACACGACTTTTAGACACCATGAACTTGCAGCAACAAATAAAGTTCGAATATCAATATCAAGTATAGCGGATCATATGGTAAACAATACCAATCACAATACCGATGTCTGTGATGCCTGCAAATTTTTCTTAACAAACAAATAAGCTGCTGTTTTGTCAACAAAGATACCAGCTCAATAATTTTTAATTTATTTAATATTTGTAAAAAAAATTTGTTTACATTTCTATTTTGATAATTTTCTGAGTTTAAATTGTCCCATAAAGGCTTATCATAAGTTTCAGCCTATACTTCACTCTACCAAAACTTAAAATCCCACCCGTGTCATTGTTGCAATCATAAATTCTAGTGAAATTGCAAAATACTACCGAAGTTCCGATGTAATAATAAAATATTTTAGAGTCCGAAAATTACGGTGGAGAAACAATTTCCAGTCCGCCAGAACTCATGAAAAGGCATTTTGTGTGATGGTTAGATATTTATTTGAAATAACACAGAAATGTTAGGTTTATCCTTAAAACGTGTCTATACGTCACCAAGCCAACCAATGATGTCATGGTTTTTCCTAAATTTCAACAGTTCCCCAGTACCACAGTTAGGCATGACAATATTAATTTCCTACCACCAAACCACCAAAAAGTAAATTACAATTAACTTACATTATTTAGAATTACAACGTGTTGAACACAAGGTTGAACAGCAATCAAAATGTTATTCATCATTTTTCAACTTCGACCTTTTATCAGTATGTTTCTTTTTCGAAGCATCGCTTTGGATCCTCCGAACAATACAAATACGTCACATTTTCACTATCTCCTCATCACTTTAACCTTTGGAACCAACTCAATTAAAGCAATTCACAAATATTCTATCGATCAACATATCGTTGAAATTTCAATCAATAAGGTGTTACAAAATGTCAATAAAACATACAGGTCCGGTTGTATGAACGACGATAAATGATTAATCCTCTGATTTAGCGTAGTGTGCATTGTATGAACGATGCTAAATCAGAAAATTAATCGATGATTTTTTTTACCATCCGCTTTATCCTCTCTTTTTGGTGACTGAATCAGAGACTAAAACACTTTGTTTCTGTTTTTTTTGACATTTCAAATGTGGTGTATCATACAAACGAGACATTTTTTAAAAGAACGTAATTATTAAAAATGGACTCAACAAGGAAGAAAATGTCAAATTCGGAAATTGAAATTGTATTTTCCTCTAAATAAACAAAAAAAAGAATTTAATAAACATCAACAAAGTAAACGTCATAGAAAAAGTATTGCCAGTCATACAAAAAACTGCTATAAAATTGCAATAAAAGAGACGCTAAATTTTTATTTAGCAACGTTCATACAATCGACAAAAAATAAAATCTTTGAGTAGTGATTAATCATTACTCTCGGATTTTTTTTTTTTTTCATTTAGGCCCGATTGTATGAACGAGGATAAATGATTAATCCTCTGATTTAGCGTAGTTTGCCTTGTATTAAACAATGCAAACTATGCTAAATCAGAGGATTAATCATTTATCCTCGTTCATACAATCGGGCCTTAAGCGGTGTTCATACAATCGGCTCACAGTCACAGAAAGAATTTAAATTTAAAAGCTGACTAGATAATTTTTTGGAAATTACGATATTAGCTGTATTCCAATGGGACAAATTTCCTACTTGCTAGTAATTTGCTCATCATATCATTGGAAGGAAGCTGTTAGCTGCATTTCTTAACGAATTAGTGACCCGGATCAGCAGAGGAATTAAGCGCAAATTTCAGTGAAAAAAAGATTCGTCATACGAAAAATACTTTTCAAAAAGAAAACTGTATGTAATCAAAACTGCTTCAAAAGAATTTTTACATGAAAACAAAAACAAAAAAATTGGTCATAATAATAAATTATCTTTAGTGGTATATACCGAGTTACCACTAAATAAATATAAATCGTTTGATATGTTGTATTTACTTTTTACAAATTGTTAAAATAAAAAAAATTGATTTATGTTTAATATTTGTTTTTTCAGGTAGTGAGGGATAAAAAATTTATATTATTTTATGTATTTCTTTTTTTTATGTATTTCATTTATTTAAATAAATTTATAGCGTTGTCATATCTAAACTATTAAACTTTCGCAACTTATTATTTTTATTTTATTCAAAATTTTTGATTTCGTAAAGAAAAATGGCGTTTCATGAAAATTGGTTCAACATTTCTGTGTTCATTTAGCACTTACAAAATAAAAAAATGTATGGCAAATCGTTACGTAAACAAAATTATGTAAAATCGCGTCTGTTTTAACAAATTGCTAGAAATTATGATGATTATCTTTGTTCACTAAAATTTGCGATTAATTCCCATGCAGATCAAAGTTTACTATGATTAAAACAAAACAAATTTTCATTTGCTGTAATCATGCGGTGCTTTATCTAATGCACTTGTTGTTGTAACTTGTCAAGAAAACGCGTATTGAAAGTAACAACAAAATTGAACAAATTTTTGTTTTTGGAACAAAATTTAGGCTCTTTACTTCTTTGTCGATAAACGTCAAGAAATGCAGCTAGTAAATACAACAGCATAATATTGCGTGTTAATATAGAAACTAAAATTTCAAATTACACGATAATTCATTTTATCTTAAATACACATATAGAACAAAATAATGCAAGGTAAAGATTTGTTCGAAAAGTTTTATATTATCTCGGAAAACGGTTCGACTAATTTGCTTAGGGTTTACTGTTAAAATCACCCCCACGGAATATTCCAATTGACTTCAAATTTTATAAACGGGTAGAAGCTGGATTGGTTACTTCCGTTTATGGCAAAGTCGATTTGGTAATTTTTTCATCTCCTGCAACCCCTTGTATTTAATTTCGAACGGACCACAAGTTAGCATAAACTGATTATTACTGAAATCTATTTTTTTGGAAAATTTCGTCTAACACTGTCAAAATGTCGTTTCCGTTCTTCCATTCCTCCAGTGACATCCTCTCATTCTACCAAATACCAGGGCAAGGATTTTGTTCAAGAAACGAGACTTGAGAGTTGCAATTTTTATCGGCTTACTAGATGTACGATAATATTAAAATTAAACCAAACAACAATAATATTTACTGTTGTATATCTAGTACGTACACGAAAATCGCAACTCCCAAGTCTCGTTTTTTGAACAAAATACATGCACTGGTAACTAAATTCGTCGAGAATGTGTATCTGGAATAATTTGTTCCATGATTACAATACTTACCCATTATAATTGGAATGGGTACGAAGGGCAGAATTTCAAAGGGCCGAAAGAGCCGAATGTGAAAGAGTGAAGGAAAATTCTATTCAGACGAACAAAAAAAATTTTATTGTGATTTAATGATGTAAATTAGTGAATAGTAAAAATTCGGCCCTTCGACCCATTCGGCCTTTCGACCCATTTCGGCCCTTCGACATTCGGCCCTTTGATATCATTTCTTATAATTTCGTTATAGTGGGACAAGTAAAAGTCATTCTAAGTGTCATTAAAGTATGAAGCAAAACATATTTAAAAATGATGCCTAGCTAATAACATACTCAATTTAAAAAATAGCCCTAACTCGTTTTTAACTAGTTTTGTAAAATCAAAAACTGTAGATTTGGAGGTAATTAATGTTGTTTATATCGCCGTAGCCAATTTCAGTTTTATCTCAATGCAACATACGCTTATTTAACTATTAAAGCAAAGCAATAGTAAAAAAGCGTTTTGTTCTCATTAAAAGTCATTTAAAGATTATTCAATAGACATATTCGATCAATAGTTCAAATAAGAATAGAAGTTATTTTATTCCCATAACATGCTAATCAAAGCAAAAATTCAAATTTTAAGCAAAACATATTTAATTCAAAATACTGCCCTGTCCTAACAATTTGGCTATTATTCATAAACTGTGTTTTCTTTGAACTAAATAAATTTAAATTGATTTAGAATTGGTTTTTTGATTAACATTATTATTCTATTAATAGTTTTAGTATTAGTCAATAAACCAAAACGGTTTTGAAGCCAATCTAACACAATTAAAAGCAAAATGTTGTAAAAATTGTACATTAGTATTGAGAATTCATTTTTAAGTTATACATATGTACATACATCTACATAATATGAAGGGGAACCGGAATTGTACGAGAGATCATGATTACTACACATAATTACTATCAACACCGTTGATTTATTAACAAACCTAACACACATGAATTCAACATTATAAGTGAATAATGAATATAGATAGATAAATGAAAATGTATTTATAAAAAAAAATTATAAAAATCCAAATTTTTACCAAAAATTAAAAAAAATATGGTTAAGTAATAAAAAAAAATATTTATGATTTTTCGCCGCTTACTTAACAATAATAATTGTTAAAATATGTATTAAATTTAGTTTCATTTATGAATAAAAACTCTGTCCATTGCGGGCGGGGATTATGACTACGAGTGTACATAATTTCTAAACTAAACCAACTGCAGAAAATTCACCAGCCGATTGCTTACCTAAAACGAAAACGACAACGTTTAAGTAAATAATTTTCAATGTTTAAATTTCATAGATTACATACGTGGATTGAATATAAAGATTCGTGATAGAAACCACCAAAAATTGAATTACATAAGAAAACTCAATTGAATTTATAACTAATTAATTTTTGTTTTGATTAACAATTTTTAAAATACACATACTTCTATGTATATACATAAATAATAAATATTCAATTTGTATTTTGGATTTATATAAAAAATAATATTGCTCTTAGCGATTGGAACTGTATCAAAAATAACAGCGAACACTCTTTAGTTCCTAATTTAGAATTTAATTATCATAATAATTAATAGGATAGATGTATAGTCTTTGCCAAAGAGTTTTGTCGGTTAAATAGAACGTTGTTGAACCATAAAGATTTAAAAAGAAAAGATAACTTTAAGAAGAAGAAGCATTATTGATTTTTAAAACTTAGCAACGTAATGTTTGTTTATCAAATATTATCGCTAACATTATCGCTCTCAATGGTACAGTGAGTAGAACGCTTGCTTAATCTTGTAAAAATGTCATAATTGGGTGTTGTGTTGTTACCTGCAACAGTATGTGTGTATATTGTGAATGTATTCCCAATAAAAAATTAGTGCTGGATGTTTGCGTTAGAGCATTCAGATTAAGAATATATAAATTCTAAGCATAACATTGATCCACTCCTTTAAAAAAACTCTAAAAACCTTCAATTGCATCGGAAACAGAAGGAAATAGATTTGCTATATAAAGAAGGAAGTGCCTTTCTAAAATAATTGAATTTCATATACCTGGTAAAGATCATTGCTAGTGCCACTGTTTTGATGTACTATTTGAAAAAAGCAACAATATTATAAAAAAGCCATTCCACTATAATTTAAACCTCTACAGAAAATTAGCAGCACATTAAAAAAATGTTAAGGAATGATCAAAAAGCAAAAGAAATAAATAATGAGCTTCCAATTTTATTAATACAAATTTTATTGAATTGGTTTATAACTTATTCCGGTTTTGTTTACATTTACATTTTGACAAGTGAATCAGTCCACTTAAAATTGCGATACCTTATAAATTTTAGAGTATGATTGTTGTCTACATAATTTTTATTTTTTATATTTTTATTTTTATGAATCACGTTTTCTCTCGAAACAGTGTACGTAACAGTGAACGTCGAAACGTATTTTAAATATTGCAAAACTTAAAATTTTTCTTTAGATGTACAATTAATAGATTAGATGATGATTAGTAATCGAAAACGTTTGTATTTTTTTTTTTAAATAAAACAATCTATTTATAAGTTTCAGAATAAGAGTTAGTATATTTATTTTACATTTAATGAATATTTTATGATTTTTTTGTGGTTTCAAGAAGGAAGCTTTCAGAAACTTGATTGTCTAAAAAAATAATTTTTTTAATAAATAACACAAATTCAGTACTTAGGTACTGAAGAATATTAACAATCAAAGTGTTTTCTTTTGTTGTTTCATTTCATACTGGAATGCCAATAGTAATATGGCGAAGGAAACGTATGTGAAGTTATCACAGGATATCATCCCAGTAAAAAAAAATGAATCAATCCGCGGGAGCGAATCAATCGCGGATCGAAAACTACATATAAAAAAAAATTGGAAACAATAATTTTATATCATAGTTGCATTGAAATTCCTTAGAATATTTTTACAATTCGTCAAAAAAAGTTTTAGAAACGCAATAAAACTATTGCGTTTGTACGGGGAATCGAAAAATGTAAATCACAATATGTAAAGCAATAAAAGTTTTACAGGCTACTTTGATCTACACTAATTGTTTCCTTTTTTTATATGCAGTTTTCGATCCACGATTGATCCGCACCCGCGGATTCTATAATCGACATCAATTATGTGAAGTTAGCCCAGCCAATGGCTTTATTAAATACCGAAATTACATAATATGAAGTCAAATAAAATTCACATAAAAAATTAATAAAATTTAATTCATAACTGACATTTTTGAAGTTATACTTCTTTGCGCTCGTTGTACACATTGGGATGGAGTGTTGGTCGAGAAACTGCGTCACGCTGTTTTGCATAGAAAAAATAAGGATTATAGTAGTAGGCTGGTTCGTCACGCTTTCGACTAAGCAAAAATAAGAACTGTATACTTAGCAGTAGGCTGTTTCGACTAAGAAATAAGAAAAAAAAAATTTACGATTATACGATTTTGTATACTTAGCAGTAGGCTGGTTCGTTGATGTGCGTCATTCTGTTTTGATTGTTTTATTTTTTGATTTTGTTTTCTTATTCTTTTTTTTTTATTCTTTTCGTGTGTATGTATTTCTTGAACAGTCATGGCTTTTACGTATAATAGTTACAGAATAATACCAACCAATCGATCTGTTTTAAATATTTGCTAATGTTCACTTACTATCAATTTTAGTTTACTGCTTAAGCATCAATTTAAATAATGTTTGCCTTAGTAGGCTAAAAATTGTCAACATTTAAAACTTTAGTTAGTTCACTTAGTTTAAATTTTAGCTGATATTTTTGTCAAGAGAGAAAGCATAATTTATGCTAGCGTTTATTTAGCGTATTAATTCGTTAATTTGATATTTTAATTTGTCGAATTATTGAAAACACAATATAGTTTTTCATAGGCTTTTGTTGATACATAGTTGCATATTATTTAATTGAACGGGTAATCTATGTATTTGAGTAGTGTTAGGTAGCTTGCGCAAATGATAGGAACTAAAAGCAGTTTGTTTATCTAAGATACATATATTAAAATCTTTTGTACGGTAAATTTATTGAAATATCTATCTGAAAAATATGTCGGTATCAGGTCGTATTGTCTGTCTGTGTGCGTGTGTGTCAGCGAATGGCCAAAGAAGTTTAACTTCCACCGTCCGGTCCGACGCAGACCCAATTTTTTTGTATCAAGTTGGTTGAATTTGAAGATTTAAACTTGCATGTAAAAATTTGTAGATGATTATACCGGTAAAGATTGGTTTATTTTGCCGAAACTAGAAATAAAATATTCATCTAGTTTGCCAAAACCAAAAATGTCTCGGATTAATGCTTTATGTTTTTGAGATTGGCACACCATTATCTTAATTTAGAAAATATTTTACAGAAATTGTATTGTTCCGAGTGCCCGATATATAGCTATGGGCTGAGAAGTTTCATTCATTTTTATATTTCAATACAAATATTCGTCTGGTTTGTCAAAACTAAAAATATCTCGGATTTTTGCATTTTATTTTTGAGATGAGGATTAGGTGGAATGAAATAATTTTTTTGTCGAAATTTCCAATGCCTACATAACATATAAGAAATATTTTTGAGATTAGGTGCTTAAAATATCCTAAAAAACATCAATCCCAAAAAAACATGTTTTTTAAATACAAACAATTTTTGAAAAATTATTTTAATTCTTGTGTAACTTAGTGGACAGAGGACCCCATTTTTTTGACGGTTTATTAAAATTTCAGTATTAGTAGAAATTATGTATACCGTTTTTCAAAAATTTGTGTTTTTTAATAATTAATCACATACTAAAACAGAAAACTTCCCAAAGCCACTTAGCATTAGAGACTTTGCGCAAGGATGACAAGAAATTAATAGGGTCTTCTGACACTTTACTTTGCGTGTTTCGTCTCACAAAATTGGATAGAAAGATCGATTTTATTTAATCGACTTCATAATCTGGAACAGTGAGATTATTTATTTTACAAAGCGCGAGAGTGCTTCTTGTGTCGTTATTCTTTGTCCTGGGCAATATAATGATACCGTAATGTGTATAGAAAAAAGTGCATGAAGTGCATTGTCATCATCGTAGATGAATAGTTTTTACTTGCTATGGGCTCATGTGCAATAATGTAATTAGTTACAATTGTGCTGTGCGTGATGTAAAAGAACTACTCTCCATAATTTCATAACGTCGCACAGTGGGGCCGATTACCATAAAGCTGGCCAAAATTTGTAAAATCAAGTAATGGATCTGAAGTTCCCTACTCGGGGGTTTTTGGGGTCGCTGATCACGAATTTGTAGGCAGACTTAAAAATTTTCATCCCTGTTCCCCCCTTATTGACAGCCCCTATGCGTAAAATACCGTTTATATCATATTACAGTCAAGAAGCATGTCATTTTAATGGTTTATCGGATGCCAATTACCAATTTCCCGTCACATTTACAAAACTTCACCCTCTTCATCCCTTATTAACAACCCCTATTTGTCAAATAACCGATATTTTATGAAATTTTGATTATCGGATTGAAATTTTGTTTGTGAAACTATAAATAAATATTTACAATACATATAATTAGAAGAAACATTTATTAATCAATTCACGTGTATTGGTCGCTACGAAAAATCATTTTAAAAAAAATCAAGTAAATATATTCCTCATGATGACCTTGTGAGGTCATGGAAAATACATATTCGGACGTCAAATTTCCCATTCTTTCGATTGCGGGTCAAAAACTAGGGATTTCTATTTAAATAATTCGATTTCACTTCAAATGACCTTGAAGGTCAAAGTCAAGATCACCATCCGATTTCTCTTTCCGCACCCAATAATTTTTGTAAATATTTTTTTGGATTAGTGTTTCCCCTCACGAGATATTCAGGTGCGTATTTTAAATGTCACCCTGTATTTATAAATATTATTTTCTCTCTCTCCCTGTTTCTCTCTCTTTCTCTCGCTTATTCATCTTCGGCATCGTGGGAGTAAATTTTCCTTATTACGAGGCTAGGTTGACGAAAATAATAGTAAAGCCAACAATTGTTTATTTTTAAATGTCCATATAAAATCGAGAGGCAGCTAGGGGCAGCGACTGAACATCTCTCGTATTTATAATTGGTAGCTACGAGACTTTGTAACGAATTTGGATGGGCATGGCGGTATAACGATGCAATTCGTTCCCTAAATAACTAAAATGCCATTCGTCACTGAATTTTTTTTCTTTCAACCATTCAGAGCTTCGGTGTAGTCTTTCATTTTCGGGTAAGGCTCAGGGATTAGGGTGGGGTTCGCGAAGATGAATGGAACTTGCTTGACCTCATAAGATAGTAGAAAGGAAAATGGGACTTGGATAGGATCAGAGCGGTAATACTCACCTTCACCCTGTTGTAACTTACCTACATGTCACACTCTCAAGCACTATTATTACTCCATAATGAGATAATCACTATTTCACAAACATGAGCGAAAACAAAATCATTTTCCTGAAAGCGAACTTAACACCGAAATAAGAACACCGAAAATTCATTTAAAGTAAATGAGATATCAATTTATTTATCAGAGATAAAAAAAAAACCATAACCAAAAAAAATGTTGAAAACAAACAATTTAGAAAGCACTAAAGGTATTTGTTGGTGAGCATTAGCCTAAAAATTACCTACACCGAACTATAACTACTAATTGGAAAATTCTAGCCTAATTATTTTTGTACCTTTTAAATATTTATATAAACAAATTTATGAATTTTATATAATAATAAATAAAATTATAATAAAAAAACCTTAACTTATTAATATTTACGGAATTGTACCAAACTTGAATGTTGAATGTTGATTGTAGCAGCTGATTTTTCTTAATTTTTTTTTTTAAATAATCTTTTCAGTGTTCTTTAAAACCACACACTTTTTTTTCACTTATAGTTTTTAATCATTTTGGCATTCTCAATTATGCCATCTTAAATTTTTTCTTTGTTTTTATTTGTTTGTTCCACCCAAAATTCGACGGATACCCCTTTTTTTATTATTAGCAACTGTACATGCAAAGCAATTCGTACTTGTTGCAGCAACTGTACAAAGCACCTTTTTATCTTGTTTTATGCTTTTTTAATTCTAATTGTTGGTACGTTGCTCACTAAACTATGTTTACGTGTAATAAGGCAGAAATTATGTTAAGCGTTCTTTCCGTTCACAAACCACTATGTCCGTTTTTATTTTTTTTTTTAGTTCGTCCTTAATGGAGCTTTTATATTTTCACTTAACAATGTTTCTAATAATTTTAATTTTTATTTTGATGCATTTTCACTTAGCACTAACATTTTAATTCATTATTGATTATTATGATAATTTATTTTTTTGTTTATTAGTTTATTAAAAATTTATTGTAGTTTTTTCATCTAAATTACCTTAACTAACTATTACTAGTCCTTACTTAACTTTAAAAATTTATTTAAGCACAGAAAAAAGGTTAAATTTAAAAAAAAAACTTTATTTATTTTCAATAAAATTTTTCTTAAGCCAATGTTGCAAGTTAAATTATATAAACAAGACTGTCCCGCGTGTTCCAAATTTCCGCTATTTAAATGATTCGCCCAACCCGTTAAATTAGCGGAAAATCTACAATTTGGAACAAAAAATAAATGCACCAATGATAATTTTCCACAAATAGCAATTCAAACAAATTCAGGGAACGTCAACCTAAAATTGGAACGAGCAATTCGTTTCAACTTGCGATTCAAAAGTAGCAGTTGAAAACTCGATTATGGCAGCAATTAGCGAATAACTGCGTTTGCAACAAAACATAATACTTACATTGTTAGCCCATATGTGTAGCGATATCGGATTTGGTGTTTTGTCTTTGAAATTGTCTTAATAAAGGTTTAAATCGAGATTTGAAATTTTTAGTCGTTGAGGTGCGTCCATTTTTAGGTACATATAGGTTTTCGATATTTTATGGGATTTTTCGAGGTTTTGAGGCTTAATGAAGAAATATTTGGCGATGTCGTTACATAACAGATATTATTTTAGATTTTATGGAGTTTTCAATATTATTTACGATTTTCGATATTATGTATATTCGAGTTTAGTTTGAACTTAAGATTTTTGGATATCTGGGTTTGAGTTACTTGGCATTAAATTTATTCGAAATTATCAACATTATTCAATATTTTTGAGATTATTTGAAATTTTTCGATACCTGCATGCTTTTTAAGATTATCCACGAGAGGCTCTTAGTTTTTTTATTTTAATGATTTTATAATAATACTAATGATAACAATTAGTGATAGTAATAATATAAATGAGCTGATACTAATGACTGAACCAATTAATGACTGAATTCTTATTCTTCTTATATCCTCATTTCCTTTAGTGATTTACACTAACAATTGGCATGGTTTAATTTTGTTCATATTCTTCCGTCAACAAATTTGAAATTTTAGTTTAATTTTAATTTGCCATTTCAACTTAACTATTGAATCTTTCGCCTAAAGTTATGAAACAGACGTAAGTTTTATTATAAGCTTTTGTTACGCCTAAATGTTTGTATCTTATAGTGTTCTTAATATTAAAAAAAATATGTGCAGCAGTTAATTGATAATTCACAACTCTAGGCACCACCGCATTTAAGGTCGCCGATTTTCGTTTGAAAACTTCTAAATGTGTTCAAGCGACAATATTATATTCTAAACACCCCGATGATCTAGAATAAGGTTTAATTGAGTGTTTGCATTTAAAACTTGTTCATATAAGGGTGTCATAGCTACCTTCCAAATTTAAAAATGAAATTATTAAATTAAAAAGTTGTCAAGTTACATTTTTAAAAAGGGGTGAGAATGTATTCCATTTATTACAATTCGTAATTTTACTGTAGTACATGCAGAATATTTCGAGATCACGAATAAACGAAAACATTCTATAATTCCTTCGTACCGAAGTTGAAGAAAACCCCCAAAAACTGATAAGAAAATTTCAAAAAACTAGATTTCTAACAAAAAGCACAAACAATACATTGCTTAATAATTTCTAGTCAAATGTAATCAAACGTTTTGGAAATTTTTTTTAAAATTTTCCGATAATCATTGCATAAAAATGCCTCAAAATATTTGATTTTGCGTAGATTTTAAACAATTTCAGGCAATGACCTTCAGAATTTTAAAATATAAAAATAGTTGGTAATATGGATAATAAATAATACACAAAAATACATTTTAAACATTTTGTATATTTGCAAAATCAACAAAATGTCTATTTTTGTCTATCTCTAAACTCGAACCCAATATTTCCTTGCGCAAGAACCTGTAATGGAAACCGAACCCTTAGACCCTGGAATTTTTATTATTACAGTGAAATCTCTTTTTATAACGAACCGTAGTTTAATGAAATTTTCAGTAAAACGAAGATTCGTAAAAAATTTTATTCGCTAAAATGGAAATTTTGGTATTTGGAAACGCACTACGGCTAACCAAGGAAGTAGAATAATTAAATTTTACATTTACATGAATTCATTAAAATCAAAATCCAATATAGCGTACTAATATCTTCGGTCCCTGTGCGAGTACTCATTGAGTTACTCAGATTTTTGTATTACTTGATAATCGACCTTTGAAAAACTAGTTACGGGAAATGAAGTTCATACAGAATTTGATAAAGTCGTCCTTATTCAAAACATCATACGGCGTATTAATAGTGTATTAGTGCAATTGGCGAACTTTTGTGTAGATTTCCAGAAATGAACAATTTGAACTTCTGTTTCACTTTGGTCTTCTCAATAATGTCCGTAAATATAACCATACTACGGGCCTGCGATTAATTTAGGTGGTGGAATTTCGAACAATTTACATAATAATTACTTATTATTTTAATGGCGTTGGAACAAATTGATTCTGTTGTTTCTCAAAAAGTTTCTGTACAAACAACATAATCGGTTTCTGTTTGCTTGTAATTATAAGTTCGTTGATTTTGTTTGTTTTGTAGTTTAAACAAACGGAAGGAACCGTTCTAGTTTACTATTGGCTATAGGAAATGCAAGACTAAAATAAAAAAACACCAAACTTCCTAAGAATTGGCTCTTATGTGACTTATTATTAATCATTAGTTCAACGAACCGGGAGCTAATTTCTTACGTGAATTGAAGAGTATCATCAGATTATTGACTTGATTGAAAAAGTATACTGCAGTTATGTCATACAAGACGTGAATAAAATCCAGCCGCTGCGAAATATTTGTGTTGAAAAAAATGCAATTGTCCAAGACGCTGATGCACAAATTTAATATTTTCCTCTTGAGAAAATATGTATGTATGTATATACAATAGTTTGTATAAAATAAAACAAAATATAATTTAATTTTTTATTTCACCCGTTTGATCACCAATTTACAATTATATTTTCTAGAAAAATCGCGCTATCTTGTACATAAATAATTGAATCAATGCGAAGATTTTATGTATGTTCTCTTTTGCTTGAACTACTACTCTACAACACACAACGTAAGACTGAAAACAAATGGTCGTTTTTATTATACGGGCATTTTGAAATTATTTTAAAGCAAATTTTCAAAATAGTCGAATACATGAGAAACGTATTCTTAAATCTAATAAATAAAACTAATAATTATGCGTGAATATTCAAGAATAAGCAAAACAAAATTCATATTAAATTAATTTAGTTTATTATTCGTTTCACCAACGAATTATTTAAATTTTTTAGTATTCTTTCTTATCGATGGATATGGTTATCTTTCTTAATTTAAAATAATTTTTTGCCATCTGGAACATAAAAAACAGCAGGATAATTTTTTACCTTCTTTACGGAATAAAATAATTAAATTATTTACATTCAGACGGAAATAATTTTTTGATTGCTACCCGCCTTCACAAATTTGTTGTATGCGAGAGCGAGTATTATAAAGATATGTACCATAAGAATGGTCGTCTATATTTTAGAGACGACGACGATAAACAAAGATCTGGTTTACATCTGGTATTTGAAATTTGGCTCAGATAGTAATAAAAACGTTTTTACAATTTCTTAATGGAATTTATTCTGGAGGGCAATAAATTCTGCAAAAAATGTAAATTCATCATATAATTGGGAGAAACAAATCTGAAGAATAAGGCATAACATGTTATTATTACTATTTTTAAATAATAGGATGCAAATTGAACTTAACTTTTTGATTTTTTAGGGGTAATATTCTCTGCAATAGTTGTTGCGTAAAGACATAATGATTGAAAACAACAAGGGATACTAACTAACTGTGGTTGTGTAAACATTACTATGCAACACCTTTGATAGAGTTTAGCTAAAAGCGATTCATTTCTTTTTTTTTTTTGACGTGATAACGTCTTACACCGCATGTTCAGAAAATTACCACGAAATTTTGCCCTTGGTTGTGGGAAATTATTCATCAACTGTAAGCATTACCTTGAATTTAAATGTATGATTGCTTAGGTAGTTTCTTAGGCTTTATGCCTTATGCATAATATTATCGCAATGACATCATTAGGCGACGAGGCAAGCCGCACTGCGAATATCTGGTTTCGAGCGATTTAAATGCTTGAACCACTGTAGCAACAGAATAGCTCATCCGATCTGAATTCTGGTGTCAATTTTTGGCGTAAAGGAATAGTGGTGGTTAATGTATTTTAAATTAAAATATTTAATCTCCATATAAATTTTAATTAAAATTTAAATCTACAAAATAGCGATTTACTGGGCTTGAGTCACTATAACGAGAGAACGCCTTATCTGATCGGATCAATTCTGGTGTCAATTTGTGCGTAGACAGCAACTGTGGTAGATAATTTATATTAAATTAAAATAATTAATGTCAACATCTTATCAGGTGGTCTATCTATGCAACGTTTGCAATTGCATTTGGCTTTAAATTCAAAGACGAATGAATATTTTTCAAAGCGGTTTTTTATTAGAAAGAGTTTATAGGTATATTGCCATTAAGTATGGAACACAATTTCATTCAAATGACTTCCACTGCTGGCTTTACAGTACTCCATTTTGTTAACCCAATTTTTCAGAACATTTTCTAAATAAGAAAAAAGCTTTTCACGTTTATATTAAGATACCGATGAGTCCTGAGATAAATAGCTCGATTATTTTACATTTTAGGAAAAAATATTAAATGGCAAAGCTGTTCTATGGGAAATTTACTATCGATTTACGTAGCTGGTTGTTTCGTTTTTTTTACAAAGAATTCCGAATATCAAGAGAGGGCAGTTTTGAAAAAACGATTTTCAGCAAATACCTCACTAATTTTAAATAAAATCGATAGAGGAAGTGATAGACAATGGGGAAAATGAACCTGTTTTTAAGTTGTCATAAAGTTAAAAATTATTTAGAAAATTTAAAATTTAAAAAGGATAGCGATAGGAATTATAATAATTTTTTTTCATGCTATACAGAAAATCAATGTTTACGTGATTGATTTCAGTCCGGAAAACGACTCATTACGGTACAGAAAAAAGCAGTCCGGAAAACGAGCTAATACCGTACAAAAAAATATAAAGCCCAACAAAACAATAATAACTAGGGTAACTTAAGTTAACTTATAATTTGAAAATCATTTGGATTGATTTTCTTTAAATTTCAAACTCATGTTTTTACTTGAAAATTTAATTTTAAAAGAAAAAATCGAATTAATGTCCCATGTAGTATGAAATAAACCGTTGTACGTTACACGTAAGTTAAATAATCGTTACAGAATTTGTTCAAAATTCTGGACTTGGCTCCTTCGTCGCCTCGCCCATAAACATCGAACTTGTACTGTAACAACTCGTTTACCGCCCTTGTAAAGTAAATAACTATTAAGTTCTTTAATAAAAATACAGACAATAATTTCAAAACAAAATTAAATAAGCGATTCGATATGAAATTTCTCGTAGAAGCATTTTTCTGTCTTGATATTTTTCCTAAAATGTAAAATAACTCGATTATTTACGAAAACACGACCGCGACCCCCTAAAAGTGATAAAAAACATTTGTTTTAGAACCATTTTTCCCCTATTCGACTGAATTCAAGATTAATTGAATTCTTAAACTCGTATCCACGGAAGTTAAGTGGAGTTTAAATAGAAATTAAAATTTGTTCTGAATATGGGCATTAATCTACGTGGAAAAATGCATCGATTAAAAAAAACGCTTTTGACCGCTCTACCCTGATTCTCTAAAAAATACAATAATCTATAAGTAAACGTGAAAACTTGGAAAAAGCAGCTTTTCATGCATGAAAAGTTAATACTCAGTGAAGGCAAAATGATGGTTTCTTTCGATGTCACAGCTTTGTATTCCAACGTACCTGTTGATGTTGCCATTCAAGGTTTAATGGAGCATGTGAGAATTTAGAATGTGGAAGGCAGCAAAATATACATGTCCCAAAAAGTTGCATTGCATGGGATTCGAGTTTTTCCAATTTAAGAGCAGCATTTACAAACAAAATGAGAAAGTGGAGAGAAAGGAATCGGGAGTAAGATTGCGCCATATTTGACTAATATTTTAATATGCCATTCGATCGTCACCATTACCCCCTCAAATTTGGTATCGGTATGTCGATGATGACACTTAAATTGTTAAATAAACAATACAACTCGATGAAATTTACCTACGAGAAAGAGGTTATCGGCGTTTTAGAATTTTTGGATGTAACGATGATTAGAAATAGTAATTTCGTAAGTCAACTAACACAAAAAGACTCATCACAGTGGGCGCATTCCGTGGCACACTGCTTGTAAAACATACCTTTCCCGATTGTCGAGTTTGGCATTGAAGAAAAGTACATCAAAGATATAGCTCTAGTAAATGGAAATACAATATGAATTGTATTCAATCGGGGCTCCAGTAACCAAAAAGAAAACGACAAATCAGCCAACACACTAACCGGCCATTCGAAACTTACCACAACGAAACGGATTTGTGTTCCTTTCTTTCTTGCGATTACGAACCTATTAAATAACCTTTAAAAAGTAAAACATGCATTCGATCGGTACAAGTACCAATCTGAGAGCAGCGATCAGCAAAGACGGTACATAGTTAATTTTCTTAAGATCATTTTAATTAAATTCATTTTAATATTCCTTTCATTTTTTAAAAAAATTGCGTTCGTTTTGACAGTATTTATTCATTATGTTGCATTTTTTCCATCATTAATATGGAATATAGTTATAATATAACATACAGTTTGATTTTTTTATTTTTGTGTGGCTTCGAAAAGGTTTTTTGTGTCAACCTGTTTGTTAACAAAATATTCAATCAACACTTCTAACGGCTGGATATATTTTATCAATCTTCTTTCCTTCGGGTGTTCAGCCAATAAATAAAACAACTTCAGTTAGGACGACGTTTCGGTAATTTTATTACCTTCTTCAGGTCTATTTACAGATACAAAATACAAGAAAGTTTTAGAAAAAGTCATAGAAAATAATTTGCAACGTATAATTTTTCAACATACCGTTAAATGAAAATAATTTAAATAAAAATCTCTCCCATATAATCGTGTATGATATACACAAACAATAAAAATAGAAATAGATTATATACACTAAAAATAGAAATTGTGGTCCTGTTTTAAAATTCTTCTATAGTCCTCAAAAAGAAAAAACAACAATATTGTTCTTCTTATGTCAAAAGTCAAGACATTCCAGGATTTTTCAAAACATTTCAAATTTTCAAGGTCACTACCTAATAATCCAAATATTATTTACAATTTTAGAATTTAAGTACATATTACAGAATTCCATTTTATAATTTAAAAATTGTGTCAATGATACCGGAATAAATTTTGCTGAGATCGTCTGTATCACTTTTTTTATTAACCAAAGTTTCTCGTTTACCCAGAATATGAACCATTTCTAAGAAAAGACGATTCTTATATAGTCTCTCGCTTTCTATAATTTTTACTTCACTAAACCCAAATATATGACCCGTATCATGTGTGTGTTGACACAATGTAGTAGCTTGCGGATTTCTTATAGGTACCTTAGTGTCCGATTTGTGTTGACTTATGCGATTTTTTAGTAGCTGTTTGGTAGTACCAATGTATTTCAAGTTACAGCTATTACATGGTATTAAATATACCAAATTGGATCGCAATAAGTCCGGAGTTCTATCCTTTAGTTGACTAAAAATATTTCTAAGTGGATTTCCAGCCGAAAAAGTAATGTGGCAATTTATATTGAAATTCCGTAAAATTTTAGAAATATGTTCACTAAGACCTTTCACATATATAATGGATTTGTATGTTAGAATTTGGTTAGTGGAGGCAACGGGATTGGAAACGTTATTGTTATTATTTATAGCATTATGGGAACGGTTGATTTGGCTAAAACGATTAATCAATTTAGTGATTAGGTATTTCGGGTATTTGTTTTTTGACAGATAATTTATGATTATATTGTCAGTATCAACTGTTGTGTCTGTTGTCAATTTCTTTACAGCAAGGAAAATATTTTTCACAAAATGTAGAAGGTATGGCTTATTCCCTAGTCACATTATCAATAATGTTAAGTGTATCTTCATGAACATCGAACCACATATGACGTTTAATAACAAAATTCACAATTTGGTTGAAAATTTCAAACGAAAAATTCTTAACATGGAAATCCAAATTACTTTTTGGCGAATTAAAGAATTTGGACGTTGCATTTCCAATTATAAAAACAAACTAGAAGACTATAATATTGACGTACAATTTTTAAATGACTTTTATGCAACGCAAGGACGATTTTATAAAAATTCACTTCAATCTAAACTGAACAGTGTAAATAGGAAATTTGATGCAATGGTTAGACAACAGATCCCTGTGTGTGATATTGCAAATACAGACGGCTGTCGCAATATTACTAACATTGATGTTCCGAACAATGTTTTGGAGATGGTTAGTTTGGGACCTAAATTTAATTTGCCCTATTTTAATAAGACGCAGATTCCTAATTTAAAATTGTTGGCCCAAACGGAATCTGTTATTCAAAGCATTGAGAACGACAACAACGAGATATAGCTAGATTTAGAATATGTATGTCATGTTTTAAAATTTTTTTTGTCAAAAAAGAGCTATTTATGTATTAAGGAAAGACAATTACAGGAGTTAACATCCGAAACAAAAAATTTTATAAAGAACAACCGAAATATTATTGTTTTGAGCGCTGATAAAGGGAATATGTCGGTGATTATGTTGAGGTCGGAGTATGACGCAAAAATTATGGAACTGTTACAAGACCAAGATACGTACCAAACACTAAGCAGAGACCCAACATCTTCATATCAGAGCTCAAACAACAAAAAAATTAAATATCTATTTTCGAAAGAGTACATACCGAAAGAAATCCAAACTAAACTCACAACTTACACATCAGTTGATCCAAAGTTTTATGGACTACCCAAAGTCCATAAAAACAATCACCCACTGAGACCTATTGTGTCGTTCATTAATAGTCCGACATACAAAACTTCCAGATATTTGGCTGACTTGTTGAAGGTAGCAGTTGACAATGAGAAATATAATTGCAAAAACTCGTTTGAGTTAGTTGATTTCCTTAAGGAGCAAAACATCCCACAAGGATACGTGCTCATAAGCCTAGATGTTGTGTCACTTTTTACAAATATTAATCTCAGGTTAGCGTTAGAGACAATTGCTAGTAAATGGCCAACCATAGAACCACACACGAGAATTCCGAAAAAAGAATTTCTAGATATTTTAGATTTCTGTTTAAAATCATGGTACTTCAGTGCTGCGAACATATACTACAAACAAATCAATGGTGTTGCAATGGGGTCACCTCTATCACCCATTGTAGGAGACATTTTGATGGAAGTTTTGCTTGATACACTTCTGAATGCCACTAATTTCAACATTACATTTATTAGAAAATATGTCAATGACCTACTGTTATGTGTACCAGAAGACAAAATTAATGATATACTTTCTATATTTAATAGCAACAGTTTCGGCCTCAAATTTACTTTAGAATTGGAAATAAATAACAAATTACCTTTTTTGGATACCTTATTAATTCGGAAGGACAATGGCCAAATTGACACCGTCTGGTACGCAAAAAACTTATCGTCTGGTCGAATCCTAAATTTTAACAGTTTCCATCCATTAAGTCAAATTATTAATACTGCCTTTGGGTTTATAAATCGGGTGAAGAAATTGACAACAGACACAACAGTTGATACTGACAATATAATCATAAATTATCTGTCAAAAAACAAATACCCGAAATACCTAATCACTAAATTGATTAATCGTTTTAGCCAAATCAACCGTTCCCATAATGCTATAAATAATAACAATAACGTTTCCAATCCCGTTGCCTCCACTAACCAAATTCTAACATACAAATCCATTATATATGTGAAAGGTCTTAGTGAACATATTTCTAAAATTTTACGGAATTTCAATATAAATTGCCACATTACTTTTTCGGCTGGAAATTCACTTAGAAATATTTTTAGTCAACTAAAGGATAGAACTCCGGACTTATTGCGATCCATTGCGATTGAAATACATGGGTACTACCAAACAGCTACTAAAAAATCGCATAAGTCAACACAAATCGGACACTAAGGTACCTATAAGAAATCCGCAAGCTACTACATTGTGTCAACACACATATGATACGGGTCATATATTTGTGTTTAGTGAAGAAAAAATTATAGAAAGCGAGAGACTATATAAGAATCGTCTTTTCTTAGAAATGGTTCATATTCTGGGTAAACGAGAAACTTTGGTTAATAAAAAAAGTGATACAGACGATCTCAGCAAAATTTATTCCGGTATCATTGACACAATTTTTAAATTATAAAATGGAATTCTGTAATATGTACTTAAATTCTAAAATTGTAAATAATATTTGGATTATTAGGTAGTGACCTTGAAAATTTGAAATGTTTTGCAAAATCCTGGAATGTCTTGACTTTTGACATAAGAAGAACAATATTGTTGTTTTTTCTTTTTGAGGACTATAGAAGAATTTTAAAACAGGACCACAATTTCTATTTTTAGTGTATACATATAATCTATTTCTATTTTTATTGTTTGTGTATATCATACACGATTATATGGGAGAGATTTTTATTTAAATTATTTTCATTTAACGGTAAAGCTCGGTATGCTGCTCGCGCTATGATAAATTTTCCATACAAATTTCACGTAAAATTTAGCTAGCGAAATAACAAAAAAATATTTAGCTCACGATTTCGCAGAACCGGTACGCAGCTGACGTGAAAAATTTGTAGTTATCTCATTCAATACAGACTGCGCTAGTGGAAAGTCTACAAACGTTTTCGCAGCAATTTATCTGCCTAGCACAATAAAATTGAGATAAATTTTGACAGCGACTAAAAAATAAACATTTATTTTTTTTAAATCGCAAAATGGAGTACAGTGAAGAAGATCTATACAATAGCTGCGGCACCAATAATAATATTGTCTTCGTCACTTGAATCCATTTGATAAAAGTCGCTCAATACTTTATTTAACTTTCGCTCGAACTATATTTTTTGTTGTAGGACAAATAAAGCAAATGTAAAAATTTATCTCTACATAATCTTTTTAGCTTGTGAATTTATCTGTAATTTAGTGGAGACTTGTGGAGACCGTGTTAAAATTTATCTTAGCGCGAGCTGCATACTGAGCTTATGTTGAAAAATTATACGTTGCAAATTATTTTCTATGACTTTTTCTAAAACTTCCTTGTATTTTGTATCTGTAAATAGACCTGAAGAAGGTAATAAAATTACCGAAACGTCGTCGTAACTGAAGTTGTTTTATTTATTGGCTGAACACCCGAAGGAAAGAAGATTGTTAACAAAATAAATATGTACATATGTTATGTAAACCACACCAACTCTACACTAAAAACCGAATGTTTAGAAGGCAAGCTTTGCTTTTTACATGTCCTCACGTTGACACAGCACCTTATTTTTTGTTTGAGAATCGGACATTAAACATGAACAAAAGGATTCAAAGCCATTCCCATCAGATTTTTCAGGTACCAACCAAATTTTGCAAAAATTTAAACAAAGATTACTAAATCATTTAATGAAATTTAAGTAATTCGACGAATAATAAACACAGTGCCTGAAGGTTAAACTTTATTATTAGTTTAGTGTGTTTCGCATTTTTAAGTGGAGAATTCTTCCCGAAAGCTGGGCAATTATTTTACTTCCATTTAACACTAAACTATGTATTCCTCTAAAGCAGTTTAAAGGGGTTTTGAAATATCAAAAAACCTTTCCCTAAAGTCAAACAACAGCATATTGATTAAGTGACTTTATTGAAGTTCTTTTTTTTTCTTCTTTTGTCTAATATTACAGAACTCTCTCGATTTCGGTCCTATATTTGTTAAGGTTAAATCTTAAGTTGACCAAAGAAATAAAAACAATGAATTCAGTGATGACCTCATATTTGACCTTGAAATTCATCTTCAAAGTCATTTTAAGGTCAATTTAGGTTTTTCAAAGGGGAACCCCTATTTTTGATACCGGATTCGAAAAGAGTGGGAAATTTTACGTCCGAATATGGGTTTACATGACCTACTAAGGGCACCGGAAAGAATATATTTAATTTTTAGAATTTATATTTTTTTAGTTTTTTTTAATTACATAGCAAATCACAAGCTTTATAAATAAAATATATTCCTTTTGGTGGCCTTTGGAGGTCATGGAAAATACATATTTGGACGTAAAATGTCCCGATGTTTCCAATTCTGGCATCAAAATTGGGGGTTCATATTTAAAAAACCAAAGTTGACCTCAAAATGACCTTGAAAATGAGGTTCAATTTGGATTTAAAAATTAAAGGTCAGGATTGAATTCTTTGTTGAAAATTTCCTAAAATTTAACCTTGGTAATTTTTTTTGACCGAACTCCGCGAGATTCCTACGGGTTTCCATACTTTTTACTCACCCTGTATGTAATACAACTCAATCTCCTTCCCCAACATATTTAACGAGACAAGATTAACTAAAACTTAAAGAACAACAGTGTGAGTTATAATTCGAATATGGTATTGTAATGTAAAGGAAAAAAAACCTTGCCGTTGTGAACAAAACAAAATATTAAATTTTGACTAACCCAATACAATTTGATTGAGGGTAATTCAGTTAGGCCTATTTTTCTTAACGATTTGAGTTTCTGTTTTAATTTTGATTGGTCAAATTTGATTATTTGGTGTGTAATAATATCATTCTTGGTGGTCAGGCTGCTGTGTATGCAGGGGGATAAACACAAGACTCGCTTCATGTGCCGTAACTGCATGCAACTTCAACAAGTGCTCACACTGCCTCTTCGTGGCGGCCACTAGAAACTACTCTGTTAAAGGAGTAGGCTAAAGTGTGAGGGCTGTGGTCCTTCTACAGAGGGTTGGCGTTGGGTTAACAGCCCAACCTGTAAAAATTTTTTGTTACGAAACCTCAACATGAGCCTCGGATATTTTTGGATTCACAACAACGACCTCGGACACGATATAAGGACAACGATTTTAAATTTGGAACATGGAACGTACTCAGCCTAAACCGCCCGGAGAGCCTCCATCAACTCTTCGAACAAGCATCTACGTATAAACTCGACCTCGTAGCGCTACAGGAAACAAGACTAATCGGCAATGACATCACCGATTACAGTCGCTTCGGACTAACCCTCTGTCATAGCAATAACATGGATAAACATGAATTGGGCGTAGGTTTCTTGATTAGCAATCGATGCCGTCAATTTGTGACTGACTTCATGCCTGTCAGTAATCGGATTTGTACACTCAGGTTTCATGGACGTCACTTTAACATCACATTTGTGAACATTCATGCCCCCACCGAGGAGAAGCCTGATCAAATCAAAGACGCTTTCTACGACCAGCTCGAAACCGTCCTGAGCAAAATTCCGCAACATGACATTAAAATTGTTTTGGGTGACTTCAATGCTCAAATTGGCAGTGCTGGCAGTACATATCGAAGCACTATCGGCCCAAACTCCTTGCACCATACATCAAACAACAACGGGATGCGCACCATCGAGCTAGCTTTACTGTACAACTTGGTGGTTGCCAGCACATACTTCCCACATAAGCGCATTCATAAAGCCACATGGAAATCAAACGACGGAACAACGGTCAACCAAATCGACCACATCCTCTTGTCCAAGAGACATTTTTCTAGCCTTAAAAACATCAAAACTAAACGTGGAGCTAACATCGATTCAGACCATTTCCTGGTAGTTGCGGAATTAAAATTTCGTTTATCAACCACATATAATCATCGCTTCCAGCGCATCACTCGTTGGAACACTGCGGCATTGAACGACCAAGTTACCAGAACCACCTTCGGGATGACTGTATCAGAAATCTTGGAAAATTAACCACTTCCTGACTCCGTTCAAGAACAGTGGGACATTATCAAAACGGCGGTAACCGATGCCTCAAAGTCCACCATAGGCCAAAATCCGTCAAGGCCCAAAAATCTCTGGATTGATGATGATTGTATTGGTGCTATTCGGAAAAAAGATCGCGCACGACAACGAGATCTATCGCAAAGAACAAGGCAATCACATAACGCCTACATGACTGCGAGGAGAATCGCTAATCGGCTATGTAGACGGAAAAAACGGGAATGGCATGAACAACATGCGCGTAACATCCAAAATTCTAGCCTGAGAGATAGATATCGTTGCATAAGAGAATTAGCTACGGACTTTCATCCACGTAGCAGCGCTATTCGCAACAAATCCGGTGAGTTGGAAATGGACACTAAAACCGTCCTCGAAGTGTGGCGAAATTACTTCTCCTCGCTTTTAAATAAACAGGCACCACCTTCCGAGCAACAACCTCTCTTGCTTCAACGCGATATTAACGTCGAGATGACACCACCACCTCCTCCATCATATGATGAAGTGCGGAACGTGATATCGCAGATGAAAAATTACAAGACACCTGGTGAGGATGGTATCTGCAACGAAATGCTCAAATATGGCGGTGATTATCTGTACTGCCGCATGTTTGAGCTAATATCAACAATTTGGTCTAGAGAAGAAATCCCAGTAGAGTGGAAGACGGCTCTTATATGTCCACTTCATAAAAAGGGAGATCGATTGAACTGCAACAACTATCGCGGTATAGCTTTGCTGAACACAGGCTACAAGGTTTTGGCCAACGTAGTTGCAGTAAAGTTATCAACTTACAGCGAGAGGATCTTGGGTGATTATCAATGTGGTTTTCGTCCAAATAGATCAACGACCGATCAAACTTTTACGCTGAGGATTTTGCTGGAGAAATGCTATGAAAAGGACATCCCTGTACACAGTCTATTCATAGACTTTCAACAGGCGTACGACAGCATTAAGAGGAATACGTTATGGAACGTATTGTCCTACCTGGGCATACCGTCAAAATTGGTTTCAATGTGCCAGCTTTTAATGGATGGCTCACTATGTAAGGTGCTAATAGAAGGGAAAATTTCGGATGCCTTTGAGATAACATCTGGAGTGCGGCAAGGAGACCCAATAGCTCAAACTCTTTTCAACCTGTCATTAGAGTATGTCATTCGTCAGCTCAATATGGCGCAGCGTAGCTGCCTGTATTATAAATCAACCCAGCTATTAGCATACGCTGACGATATTTGCATTCTGGGTCGCAACATCATATCCCTAAAAGAAGTCCTCCTCCCATTGGAATTAACAGCCCAACAAATAGGCCTTCAGATCAACGAAGCGAAGACCAAATACATGGTGACCGCGAGAAGGCAGACTCGTGGGGACTTCATTTCAGGAGACACTCAATATGAAAAGGTGAATGAGTTCAAATATCTAGGATCGCTGATCACTGAGCATAACTCCGTTTCTGTGGACATTTCATCGAGGATCGCAGCAGGCTACCGAGCATTTTACGCCAATATAAAAATTTTCAAGTCTCCTCATATATCGCGCAAAATAAAATTGGACATCTACAAGGCGCTGATAAGACCAGTTATCACCTTTGGTTGTGAGTCTTGGACGCTGACAGCACAAAACATCCAGAAAATCGCTGTAACTGAGCGTAAGATCATAAGAAGAATTCTCGGTCCTATTAAAGAAGGAGCCACGTACAGAATGCGAATGAATCACGAGATCAGAAATGATCTCGATAAAGTTGACATCATTGGATTCATAAAATCATCAAGGCTAAGATGGCTTGGGTACGTACTTCGTTCACAAAATCGGACCACCAAACAGGCCTTGGAGTCGGCACCAACGAAAGTAGGACCTCGTGGGAGACCACCTACCCGATGGATGGACGACGTTGAAAGGGACCTAAACACACTCGGTCACCGTGTCTGGCGTTCTCTTGTGGCGGATCGAATTATTTGGAGGAGCATCGTTGAGGCGGCCAAATCCCTTCATGGGATGTAGCGCCAGCGGAAAAAGAAAAAAAAAAAAAATATCATTCTTCGTCTTAGAATCTCGCAAATACGGATATGTCTTACACAAGAGAATGTATAAAATACATATCTTAATACTTTAATGGTGAAAAATTTACAGATGGCATAAGTGTGTAAGAGTATAACCATATAACGTAAAAAACATATGTTCTTTTAGAAGTCAATCTAAGAAAACTATGCTTGTACAAATGCTAAGCTTGAATCGCGTATCGTTCGTTAAGGACCAATACCTCCTATCATCCAAAATATGAATTTTACAAAGGTTGCTCAAACTAATTTTATATTACTTTTGATTAAAGTTTCAAAAAAATATTTGATTAAAACATCGTTAAAATATTATTAAAAACTACACATAGGTAACAGCTATCTCAATTCAATTTCGAAAATGGATGATAGAAGTTATTGATCCTTAATGAACGATATGTATCATCATAATTTAATATAAATTAGAGATAGAAAAAAATTATATTATAGTCAGTTGCTAACATAGTTGACTAGATAGTAATTCTGTAGATTACTGGAAGGTGTAATACGGTTCAGTGATTTTTATTGACGATTTAAGTTGATTGTGATCCGATTTTATTTTTGCTTGATCATTTTCGAGTCTTGTATTGTATGAAAATATCAAACGCTGTCTTAAAATTTTACAAAGACGGCTATGTCATACACAAGAAAACATAGAAAAACATATCTTAGTAAATTAATGGTGAAATAGCATTAATATAAGCGGATAATCATACAAAATGTAAAAGAAAGAAAATTAGGCTTGTACAAGAAGAGATTTGAATTATGTAATAATTTAATTTACAAATTACAGAGACAGAAAAATACATGTACATACGTGTACTATTGTAGTAGGCTTAGATAATTATTCGGCAGTTCACAGTATTCGTGTTCTTGCTAATATAGCACATTTCCTTAAAGGCTCTTTTTTCTGTTTTGTTTCTTAGTCATTCGTTTCACCTATGCAACATTTTCCACACTCGCAAAGGAACCCGTATACTACTCCCGCTATATTTTTTTTTGGGAAATTTGTCGTTGGTGGTTTTAAAACCTCTACTTAGGGCGTTGTTAATGTTTGTGATAATTCTCAGATTGATGATGTTTCAGATTGTGTTTCCCGATTATTTTCAGAAATCCTGTTTCTTTAGGTATATAAGAACTTGGTTATTAGTCTGTTGATAAGATTATTAGGGTAATTATTCTTTATCAAAATATTGTGTATTATAGTTAAATTCTTTTTTCTATGTGATGTGTCATTTACTTTCATCGTGTAGGGGTGAGCGGATAGAAAATCAACATTCTTTTAGATGAGGTGTTTTTGCCGTGCCAGTTGGTTGTTATTCTATTATAACCCAGGGCAAGAGATCAATTACCGGAATACTATTATTGGTTTCATATTCAATCGTAAATTAAACTTTTTCGTTGAGTGAATTAAATGTGGTTAGCGTCTAGTCAATATTGAATTTAGTAGAAAGTCATCAACATAATATTTGATAAGCGACGGTCTCTTTGTCATCTTAGGTAATTTTTCTTTAAGTAATTTCTCTAGCACAATGTCCGCTAGTATAGAAGTTAAATGTTTAATTTATTTAATATTAATTAATTAATTTTAAGTGCGTCAGTTGTAATTCATGTTTTAATTATTATTTTTAATATATCAGAACGTATGATGCATTAATTCTATTGTTATTTTGTTTGTATGTAAATTAGTGTCCTAATTTTATGATTATATTGTTTCCTAGTCACTGATATTAGCTACAAAGCCGAAATATGTGACATAGATGTCTTAAATTAATAAAAACTTAAATTGTTTTTTATTTCGAGGAATGTATTATTCAAACTCGAAAATATTCTAGTAATCTAACCATACTAATGACGTTTTTATCTCGATAAACTAAAATATCGTTAAAATATCTCGAAAGGACTTATTTATCTCAGAATTTGAAAAAATCGAGAATTACCTGTAAATCTTTAATATCATGCAAGTAACGCTCAAGACTATTGCTATACAAGTTTGAGTAATCTCCAGCCGTCGATAATTTTCAATGATCTCCAAAACTATTGTTTATCGATTAAATGACATATTTTAATATACAACACGAAAAATGCACCTTGTTGTTGCATTTTTTATTGTTATTGATAGGGTTTGGTTTTATTTTATTGGTATGGTATGAAACACACCAAAACAATCACCGTCGAAAATAGTCTATATTTGGAATTTTTGTTATTTTCGTAGAATTCTGTTTTATTTTATCTTAAGGATACATTAAGAATTTTCTTAATTCAAAGCTATATAGGAGGATTATTGGCTAACCAAAGTAAGCTCTTTGCTTATGATTGTTTGTTCTTATTCACATGTTCTTGCGATAATTATCGTGACATCAATGAAACCAATTTTTCATAGGCAACCAAGCCCTTTTTAGGGGTTAACATCATCCCTTCTTGACTTTTGTTAAATTTGTCCTCAAGACATCGCCAAACCCAACTTCACCTCGGTCAGTAACTTGACACGCTTGCATTCTTTTAGACACGTGGTCCTTTTCTGAGGTTCCGCATCTTCTTACCCAAGCCACTGACACCCTTTGTTCCACAGTGAGCTGCCTCTTGGGGTAGTCGCAGCCCACTTGCCTAGGATTCTAAATGCTGAGCGTCGGTTCCTGTTCTACCGCTTCGCCGGTGGGATATCTTCCATCCCCTTCCCTTTAGGCGCCTTAAACTTATCCTCCTTCGCTACATTAGAGAGAGTCCCACTCGCCTGGTTCGAGGTACTTCTCTTTAATTTGTCCGGTTTTTGGAGAGTACTGGTTCTCGCTTGGTATCAAGAGGGCTCCGTTGACGACTGGGATTTGCTAGATGAGCCCTAGCTGGCAGATTATCAGCAAGGGTCGCTTTACACCTTAATCCTGCCCATTTGCCATCATTTAGCGTGCCCCACCTTAAATCTAGGTCACATTTTTATTACCCGCTCAATAAGCGTGAACCCGGAGTCGACGAAAACTATAAGGCAACTGCTACTAAACTTCAGTAACATAACAACCTGACTTGCTTGCTCCCTTAGTCATTCAGTTTCAATTGAATTTAACTTGAAATCGAACATATATTGTAGAAAAACTGTATAAAACGGGGGGATTGATTTGGGGCGGCCACTTTCCACTTAAATAAAATGTTTCTACCACAGTCACACCTAATATCAAATGACCCCTAATAAATAACTTCGCTCACTGTTTTTTTAATGGTGGTTAAAAAACAACATAAATTTTTACGTGTAAAATATATTCTCTTCAAAATTACGTTTGTTACTGTAACTATTGCTATGGTGGTGCTATTACCACAAATCCCAAAGGACACAGAAAACAAATTTATTGACTAAATCCACTTGAATATAAGCTACAGCAATGCTATATATAATTTGCATTCGTTTTTTTTTCAGGGTCTAGTGCTTTCGACGGATTTAAAATGTAATAATAAAAACAAAGGATATTTTTTTTCGCTTCGCTTGTTAAAAATTATTTAATTCAATTAGATTTTTTGTTGTATAGTTAGGTTTGTCGGAGCATGAAGAGGCTGCATTTTTCTGTAAAATATAAAACAAAATAAAATTTACACACTTCAAAGTTCAAATTGTAGACTTCAATTATATGGACCATTACCTTAACCACCATCCACCGTCAAAAATCAAAAATATATTAATCGACACTAATGTCTTGTCGTTGAAACTTCTAAAATTTTACCACATCAAATCTATTAAAAATTTTATTTAGACATTTACATTTTTATACAGGGTGGATTTTAACCAAATTTAATTGAAATTTCTGCTTAATTTATAGTCGATATTGACCAAAAAGAAAAAAATCGTTTGGCACTTTTTTTGAAATCATAATTATTAGTAAAGGCCAATAGCAATAGTAGGTCGTTTAACCAAAGAAAAAGTCGCGTTAAAAATGTTTGTAAAAAATTTGTCAAGAAACAGATATTTAGTTGCATGCTCAAGCGCTTTCAAAAAAGAGTTACTTTGAAATCTGAAAATGTGTTCCTTTGGTTTTTTTACCAAAGTTCACTAAACAAACTCGACGCCGGAGAGGGCCACCGTACGTCCCTGAGATTTCGTAATATACCATGTAAACGCAAAGTTCAATATTTTAGTATTTAAATCTATAACATTCGATAAAGTATTGAACTATTGTACATTCTTTGCTTTTACACCGTGCTATTTTTTGCTACATATTTTTACTCTATACTGCTCCAAAAAATTAAAGGAACAACAATTGTTTTCAATTTTTTAGCGTTCTTTGTGAAAAGCGGATAGCGATGAAAAAAAAAACATTTTAATGCTTCAAATCTCTAATTTTGAGTATTTTGAGCAGGCAAATTTTGCGAGATACCGTTATCACGCAATCATAAGGAATAGCGTAAGAAAAAAATGTTCCAATTGTTTTTTGTAAGGATCCACGGGCTCAGGAAACCGCATTTTTAACCAATGCATAGAAAGGTCAGTTAGCTTATCATTTGAGCATCAATTTAATTTCTTTTTGGTCTCTGTACGTCAACATTTTGCTGTGATATCTGACTTTGAATGAAAAAAGAACCTTTTACTCGCCGTGACGGCAGAAAATTAATTAAGTTCTGGAATATGACGAATTATTATGGAACTTGGCTATTTTTTAACCGGATTTAGTGAAATTTGATATGCGCGATGGAAATGGGATTCTAAAATGATTTTTGGACAAAGTTCTGGAATATGACTTGGCTATTTCTTAACCGACTTTACTGAAATTTGGTATACGCAATGGAAATGGGATTCTAAAATGAATTTTTTATTGGTATATAGCCATTTATTATGGAACTTGGCCGAAATAGCCAATTTTAGTGAAATTTGACAGGCGCGATGAAAATGGGATTCTTAAATGATTTTTTGAGGAAGTTCTGGAATATAGCCAACTAGGATGGAACCTGGCTATTCCTCAACCGATTTTGGTGAAACTTGGTGTGCGCGATGGAAATGGGATTCTAAAGTGCTTTTTGGATAAAGTTCTGGAATATGGCCAACTAGGATGAAACTTGGCTTTTCCTTATTCAATTTTAGTGAAATTTGGTGTGCGCGATGGAAATGGGATTCTAAAGTGATTTTTGGATAAAGTTCTGGAATATGGCCAACTAGGATGGAAGTTGGCTTAGAATAAATCAACTTAAGATCACTTAACAACTTAAACACACCTTTTTGGGTTGCAAACTGGCAATTTTGCCATATTTGGTTTTAATTTGAAATAGAATAAATATTCATTTTTATTTATTGACGTCTTGATTTTCAGGCCTATTTCAACATTTCAGGTGTTTGATTTATCTTGTTGGCGTAACGGAAGTTACCTCCACACGAAAAAAATAAGCCGGTCCTCAGCTAAGAAAACGGACTTTTAATTCAAGAAAATGTACTTTTTTCGTGTACTTAATGGCAAAGTGCGTCATTTCTTGGCTGAAAACAGTAAAGAAAACTGCTACTTTTCTCCTTAGCAACACATTTCTTCACTATAAACACTTTTCTTCATAGAAACGCTTTTTCTCCAAATGATTTTTGAATTTTTGACTTTTATTTATTTGCTTACTGCGATTGTTATGTACATGCTACGCATACATACTTGGATCCAAACTGGGTCTACCTTTTTTATTTTTACCTGATTTGTCGTCAAATACACGAAAAAATACCATGTCCTACACGTAAGAAAAGTGGTTTTCCATGCTCGTAAAATTGTTAATCCACTCGCTTGCTAGCGCTCGCACAATTTTACTCGCTGGAAAACTATCACTTTTCTTTACTTGTAGAACAATCTACTATTTCTTGATTTAAAAGCTAGCTTTCTTATTTCTTTCGAGTTTTCCTTCATTAAAAGCTAATTTTCTTATTTTTTTTCAAGTTTTTCTTTATTTCAAGAAACACAATTCTTACAAGAAGAAAAACTCCAAAGAAATAAAAAAATTAGCTTTTAAATCAAGGAAAAATACATTTTCTTGATTTAAAAGTCCGTTTTCTTAGCTGAGTACCAGTTTATTTTTTTCCGTGCAAAAGCAAAACCATTATTATTTCAAAAGTTCTTAGAAATCAAAATTATGAGACTCCTAGGACTTTCCTCTAAGTCAAGCGGTCTTCAAATAAAATGTTTCATACTAAAATATTTTAGTAGATTAATTATATAAAAGGTACGATTATAAGGTGGCATGTTCAAATATTACACCGTAACTCGATTATTATCGAACTGTGTGTTCAGTCAAATCTACCGTTGACTTTAAGTAATATTTCGTCAAAACTAATCAAATTTTCAGGCGTAAAAGTAGTTGTACCCAATGAGCGCTTTAATAGACTAATTTCCTTTTTTATTTTATCAACCGTTATTAGGATTTTAATTAATAGTAGTTAAAATCAAAACTAGTTTCAAGCTTTCAACATTTAATAAATTGTTAATAATTTTTATGTGCGAATCATTTTTCTTTTATTTCGAAATCATAGCAGTTATATAGTTTTATACATATATAAATTAATATTTTGTCCAAAATCCTTCGTGTTCTATAACTAGCCCTCTAGGCATTGAATTTATTAATCCGGAGATAATATCGTTATCACCACGCAGTGCGTTCCACTTCTCAAAAATTTGTCGCGATAAATTGTCTTTGACAAAAACGCTGCTTTGGTAATGTTGTACCGTTATTCATAGAGATTATTCGATATAGCACATATAACGATGTGATTTAAGATTACCATCTGATCAAATTTGACCCGGACTGGTAAAAAAGCAACAATTTTATGTATTTTAATACAAATCTTGATTATCGTCTTCAAAATAGGCTCCTTTGGAGCCAATACAAGCATGCCAACGCTTAATCCATTTTTCCATACAGATCTTATAGGCCTCGGCCGGGATGGCCTTTAGTTCCTTCAGCGAAATTCTTTTTATGGTTTCAATCGACTCATCGCGCGTTCCCCGGAGCGAATATTTGAGTTTCGGGAACAGGAAAAACTGACTGAGCGATAACTTTTGTTTCGTGTTTGGCCAAAAATTCAGTCACAATCAGGCTGGAATGTGATAGCGCATTATAGTGTTTTGAAAAATCCATGAGTTGTTTGCTTACAAATCTGGTCGTTTACGACGAATTGCTTCACGTAGACTCCTCAAAACGAATCTGGAACGAATTTATGGTGAACCACACCACGGTAATCGGAAAAAACGATGAGCATTACCTAGATTTTCGACCGACTTTGACGTGGTTTTGGTTCATTGTTGGAGCGCTATTTTCTAGATTGTTAAGCAGTTTCGACGTCATATTTATAAACCCACGTCTCGTCACCGGTAATAATTCGTTTGATGAATGTAGGGTTATCAGCTACGTTGGAAAGCATCTCTTTTCCGACCTCTACTCGACGTTCTTTTTGTAAAAGAATCAGTTCTTTCGGCACTAGTCGAGCGGCAACCCGTTTCATACCTAAAACATCAACCAAAATGTGTTGAGTCGATCCATAAGAGATGTTGAGAGCCACTGATATATCTCTAATGCCAACACTATGATTTTCGAGCACAATTTTCTTCACTTTTTCGATGTTATCGTCGTTAACAGAGGTGGCTAGACGACTCGCATGAGGCAAGTTTTCTACGACATCAGAACCCTTACTGAATGCTTTATACTTATGTTCTCGATATAGTAGACCCCCCAAAACACTTCTACAACGTTTTCAATGATCCCGTGGCCGGAATTTCATTGGAAATGCAAGGTTTCATTCAAACTGTTGTTAATTTTTACTTTCTTTTACGTAAGTAAAATAAAGTATATATACATAGTAATCATGAAAATTTTCGACATTGAGATTATTGAAGATTTATCTGTTTTGAGGTCCCCTGAGTCCGAAAAAGTGCATTTCCAAATGATGTGTGTCTGTCAGTCTGCCTGTCCGTCGGTCCGTCTGTCTGTCTGTTAGTCTGTGTCCTTTCTACAGATGGCTTAACCAATCGAACTAAAACTTCAGATTTAAGCTTTTTTGATAAATTGGAAAGTCCCAGTGAATTTTACTCCAAATCGGTCAACCAGAAGTAGCCACTCCCGTGGGGCAGAAAATTTGTATTGCAAATATCGGAAAAAGTATAAGATTTACAAACAACTTAATTAAATTTTTGCCGATATTTCGTGATTGTATACCTTTACTTTTTTCCAGGCATAACTAAAATAGCAAAATAACAACAAAAATATGTAAATAATAATTTAAAATTGAAGAACATAAAAAATAAAATAAAAAATAAATTCAATATATATCAGGTATATGTAAATAAACCATGAAATGAATGTAAACTTTTCGCTTGCCTACACAATTTTTTTTCGTTCTAACACAAACTTTCACGATTCAAATTATTTGATTGAATGAAAAATTGTTTTTCCAAATAAAATAAAAATATAGTGATTGTTGTTGTTTGGCTACATATATCCATGACCTAGCATAAATTAAAAAATTCTACAAACAGCTGATCAGAAATATAAAAATAAACGTCATACGTAATAAATTTTGGACAACAACGATTAATAGAGAAAATCATTTTTTAAAGATACCGAAACATGTTTTTTTCTTTTTTGTACCATTCTGTTCTAATTTAGTCCTCAACTCTGTGTAATTTTAAATCAAGAAATGATAAAGAATTATTGTTTTCTTTTTCTACTGTGAGTTTTAGTTTTTCATGAAACGACTTAAATAAAATTTAAATTTTCTCTGAATTGGATTAAACTGGAAATTTTGGTTGTTGATCCAATAACGGCAATGTTTTTTGTGAATTGTTTCTAGTAACATGATTTGCCATTGCTAACCCAAATGTCTGCTTATAAAATACCTTAGTTTTTAAAGTAATTATTATCACGTATGCACAAATCCTACACCTTAAAAAATGTATTTTTTGTTAATTCGCAATTATCAGAAATTTCATCCCATCTGTCAGAAATAGCCGTTTTTAAAATTTCTAGTGGCACATTGGGAAACAATAAAACTAACATTTAATAATGCAAAGATTTCATTTCATCAGCAGTAATATTTTTAATTATGTGTTTAAATAATTGTTTATTTTAAATTTACTTACACGAGTCAAAGGTTTAAGAGTTTCACAACAAAATTTAAATAAAATATATGCCGATGAATTAATAGTTGAAGCAATGGCCGAGAAGGTATATTAATTTTGTGAGTTTTTGAATTCTTGGTATGATCAGATGATTATTTTTTATAGATATTTCACCTGATTACTAATTAAATTTTTATTTTTTAATTCGTCAATTATTTTGTTACATTTCAGATTAATTTTGTGAGTCTCGTCATTTTGTATAATTTTACATTTATCCGGATTAAGTAAGTCATCATTTTATGTTCGTAAATGTCGATCAAAACTGCTTTATGTATTACATATATAAATATAATTAAAAGGCAACTTTTATATTATTTTTAATTTATATATTTTTTAAAATAAGTATATTCCTTATAGTGAAATTTTATTTTTTAATTTTCGATTCAAAATCGATTTCGATGCCAACAAACATCATCTTCAGTTGAAGCAATACTTATTGAATTGAAACGATTTTTTCCTCGCTTTTTATACCCAAAATTTTTCCAGTGGTTGCGTTGAATATTTTCCAAATTTACAGAAACCTTCGCTTACGTTGATTAACCGTTGGAAATCAGCTCGTACATTTTATTTGTAGCAGTGTTTATTTTGCTGTTCAACATAAATTGATTTTCCTTGTTCTTGAATATTTCTAATTCCTCTACACGATCCATCATATCTCCTTTTTTCATCCTATACAGCACCTCTAAATTTGTTTCAAAATTCACGTAGTTATGCAGCGTGTGGTTTATATGTTGCGCGAATTTGGATTCTGTATTCATTCTCCCGATTCCTCTGACATGTTCTCTAAATCTCTCTCTAAATGAACGTCCCGTTTGGCCTATGTAAAAAGCGGGGCAATCTGAACATGTTAATTTATAAACACCCGTGTCTAAAGTGGAATTAATTTTGGTTTTAACAAAACTTTCTAATTTATGTTGAGTTTTGTGAGCAATGCTATATCCGAAATTTATGAAAATATTTGTTATTAAGTCAGCGAATAGACATACATGTCATAAACGAGATTGTCGCTTTGTTAAAAGAAATCACCAGGCAAAATTACTTCGAACATGAAAACAAATACTACATACAAAACGATGGTTTACCTATGGGTAGCCCACTTTCCGGAACTTTGGCAAATATATTCCTAAATTACATCGAGAATACATATATTTTGAACAGCCGAAATAAATTCTATAACAAAATTAAATACTGGCACAGGTATGTAGATGACATAATTGTACTTTTTACGGGAACCAGTAGGCAGCTGGACCAGTTTCACAATTATTTAAATGAAATTCATTCAAAATTAAAATTCACTTTGGAAATCGAAAATAACAAAACTATAAATTTTTTGGATTTAACTATAAAAAATATAAACCAGAAACATGTTTTCCAAATTTTCCGTAAACCAACTCAAACATTTCAAACCATTCATCAGCAATCATGGCATCCATTCCAGCACAAACTATCGGCATACCGCCATATGATCCATAGGCTAAATAGTATAACAATGGCAGAGGAGAGTTACAAAATTGAACTTGACATCATCAAGTTTGTAGCATATCACAATGGATATGATACGAAAATGATCGATACATTGAATAACAGTTATAAAAGAAAATTAGAGTATAGATCGAATACAACATTGTCTTTCGACGATAATAATAATAATCGAAAATACCTAATTTTGGAATGGAGCCAGGTTAGCCAAAAAATTCAAAATATTTTCATAAATTTCGGATATAGCATTGCTCACAAAACTCAACATAAATTAGAAAGTTTTGTTAAAACCAAAATTAATTCCACTTTAGACACGGGTGTTTATAAATTAACATGTTCAGATTGCCCCGCTTTTTACATAGGCCAAACGGGACGTTCATTTAGAGAGAGATTTAGAGAACATGTCAGAGGAATCGGGAGAATGAATACAGAATCCAAATTCGCGCAACATATAAACCACACGCTGCATAACTACGTGAATTTTGAAACAAATTTAGAGGTGCTGTATAGGATGAAAAAAGGAGATATGATGGATCGTGTAGAGGAATTAGAAATATTCAAGAACAAGGAAAATCAATTTATGTTGAACAGCAAAATAAACACTGCTACAAATAAAATGTACGAGCTGATTTCCAACGGTTAATCAACGTAAGCGAAGGTTTCTGTAAATTTGGAAAATATTCAACGCAACCACTGGAAAAATTTTGGGTATAAAAAGCGAGGAAAAAATCGTTTCAATTCAATAAGTATTGCTTCAACTGAAGATGATGTTTGTTGGCATCGAAATCGATTTTGAATCGAAAATTAAAAAATAAAATTTCACTATAAGGAATATACTTATTTTAAAAAATATATAAATTAAAAATAATATAAAAGTTGCCTTTTAATTATATTTATATATGTAATACATAATAAAAGTGAAATAGCCACAGCAATTGAAAAGTATTTTTTTAAAAAAATGAGTTTCAATAATATAAAACTGCTTTGTTACCTTTATATAATTGTGTAACGATAATTTGGTCATTGGCTTTCAGAAACCCTATCGTAACTTTTTTAGGTTTAAGTATTGCTAAATCATTGTTTGCCATTTCGGCTTCTTTTGAAGGTAGTTATTGCGTTATATGATCAGTTATTTTGGTTCTTTCTACATTTGTTGATTACAATTGTTCATATATAAAATCCTTTCTACTTCAGCTAACATTTCGATAACCGGAATTTTATTGATTTATATTGGAAAGCTATATTTCCATTTAAAACTCCAAATCATAGAAAACTGTTCTGGTATGTCAAAGTAAGTCAGATTAATTACATTATAACTTTCTGTTGGAAAAAATGTTGTTTGAGAAAATTTTCACTGAAAAAATGTTGACTGAGACAAGGTTGATTGAGAAAAACTGCGCTTTTCTCAGGCTGCATCATTTTTTCAGTGAAAATTTTCTCAGACAACATTTTTTCCAACAGAAAGTTATAACCGGAGAAAATAAAATTTGGAAATAATTACTTAGCTGCTTTGACACTTGCTTATTTGAAGTCGGACAATATTAATTTCTAAATTAAGTTTAATTGTTTTTGTCGCCATATTTCGATAAAGTTGAAAATGTTGTTTTACAAAAATTAGAATTGGTGAAGATATCGATTGTAAAAAAAAATAAGACTGAGAAAATGTCGATTGATAATTTGCCGAGAATTGAAGAAATCGCTAAATAATTTACCAACATTTGAAAATATTACAATAAAAATTACCGAAAAAAATGTTAACACAAATTTTAAATTTAAAAAAAATATAACAACAAATGTATTTCTTCTAGAAACAATAAATATCCATTCGCAAAAAACTAAAAGAAAAAATAAATAATAATAATGTGGAACAACAAGATAAATAAATTTACTAAAAAATGGTTTTTATCCCATTACTGTTTCACTGGAGAAAATACTGCATTATTATATTATTTACTACCTTATTTTCGCAATCAACATTTTCTCAGGCATCATTTTTTCAGTGAACGTTTTCTCAGACAATATTCTCCAGGCAACATTTCCTCAGTCGACATTTTCTCAGTCGGTATTTTATACAGTCGATATTTTCACCCTTTCGACTTTTTCTAAATCGACATTTACAGCTTGACCGGTTTTTGTCATATACAAATTCTAATTTCTTCAGTTCACTTATTTATGTTTTTTACTTAACAGCTCTTTTTTTATTTGATTACGTACAATATTTATATTTACTATTATTTTGAATTTTGTAATCAATCTCCTGATCTAAAATTTGTATAAGCAAAATTACAAAATTACTTACCTCATTTTTCAATTTTTGTAACACAAAATTACAAATTATGAATCCTAATCTTAAAAACTTATTTAGAAAAATGTTCATCGAGCGCACTATATTCTTTTGAAACAGATGGTTTTGCTGCACCAATGATTCAAAACATTTTCTTTTTTGCATAGTAAATCTCGGTAGTATTATGTTTTCTTTTTTGCATATTCGTAAGAGATTTTGTCGTTATTCTATGTTATTTAATTTTTGCTTTCATACATGTATTTCTTCGCTATTTTGATTACTTCATTTCCATACTGCCTTCGAATCGTGATTTGAACACACTATTTAATTGTTATGTTGTAGTGCGTACTATAGACTAATTGAATTTATTTATTTTAGTTAAACCGTGAAACTATAAAATATGATAAATAAATCTAAATAAATTCAATTCACCACTATTATTCAAACCATTTTATAACAAATACTAGGAGACCCCTGTGCAATTACATAATTTTATTATTTATGTGAAACATTTTTGCCATAATAAATACAAACAACTTCTGCAAAAGGAATACTTCACTACAGGTTGCCCCGACGGAAAAAAGACTTCGAACTCGAGACAAAATAATTACATTAAATTGAAAAAAAAAAAACACAAAGTTATCGGGAATCGAACTCAAGACCTTTAACTTCATAGCGCATCGCTCTAACACATGAGCTATTGAACTTTGCTCAGTTAACATATGAAATGGAAATTTATAGCTCAAGAAAATATTGAACATTCTTGTATATTATATAAATATAGATTAAAGAAGACCAAATATTTTACAATATGTATAAGAATTTAAAAAGTTTTGAATTTGTAAGATTTATAGAATTTAAAAATTTATAGAATTGACAGAATTTATAAAATTTATGAAATTTAAAAAATTCATAGAATTTATACAATTATTACAGTTTAGGGAGACTTATTAAAATTTATATTTATAAAAATTTATAGAATTCATCTAGAATTAATAGAATTTACAGAATTTATTGGATTTATAAAATTCAATTTGTGAAATTTATAGAAATTAAATAATTTATAGAATTTATAGAGAATTATGGAATTTTTAAAATAATTCAAATTTGAGCTTGGAGAATTTAAAGAACTGACATAATTGAAACAATTTAGAAACCCACGGGAACTATATAATTTAAAAAATTTATAAAATTTATAGAATTTGTACAATTTATAGAATTTATCATATGTAATTAGTGAAATTTATAAAATTCATAAAGTTTGTAAAATTTTAAATCATTTGAGAATTTAAAATATGTATTTATAGACTTAGTAGCAATTATAAAATTTATAGAATTTATTGGATTTTTAGAATTTATAGAATTTATCGTATTTACAGAATTTATAAGAATTATAGAAGTTATGAGATTTGTAGAATTTATAGAGCTTAGTTAATTTTTAGATAATTTTCTCTTGAAAGAAAATTTTTAATTATTCATAAAATTTAAAGAGTTTATAAAATTTATTGGACCTTTAGAATTTAAAGAATTTATAGAATTCCCAAATCGTAATTATTGAATTTATAAAATTTTTAGAATTCAAAGATTTTATAAAATTTATAGAAATTATGAAATTTTTAGAATAAGTAAAAATTGTGTTTGTAGAATTTATAGAATAGACAGAATTCAAATATTTTATAGAATTCAAAAAAATTAAAGAATTTATATTATTCATAAAATTTATAGAAATTATCAATTTTGTAGAATCTGTAGAATTTTTTAAATTCATAACATTTAAACAATTTATAGAGTTTATTTATAAAAATTTATAAAATTTTTAGATTTCATATATTTATCGAATTTACAAAATTTATAGGATTAACAGAATATATAGAATTTAAGAAACTTATTCAAATTTTAGACTTAATAGAATTTGTAGAATATCCAGAATTTGTAGAGTTTAAAATCATTTTACAATTTATAATATTTATGTATAGACTTAGTAGAATTTATAAAATTTATAAAATTTACCGGATTTACAGAATTTATAAGAACTAAAGAATTTATGGAATTTTTAGAATTTAAAGAACTTACTGAATTTGTAGACTTTGTTAAAGAATTTTTTTAATTATTCATAAAATTTATAGAATTTACAAAATTTATAGGACTTATGGAATTTAGAGGATTTATTAAATTGATTAATCGTAATTTTTAAATTTATAAAATTTGTAGAATCAAACGAATTTAAAAAATTTATAGAAATTACGGAATTTTTAGAATAAGTAAAATTTGTGCTTGTAGAATTTATAGAACAGAGAGACTTAAAACAATTTTTAGAACTCATAGAATCTAAACAATTTATAGAGATTATTTATAAAAATTTATAAAATTTAAAGATTTCATAGAATTTCTAAAATTTAGAATAGAATTTATTGGATTTATAAAATTTATCGAATTTCGAGGATTTACAGAAAGTAGTATATAGAATTTAAGAAATTTATTCAATTTTCAATTTCAAAGAATTTATAGAATTTTCAAAATTTATCTACAAATTCTATATTTATAAATTTGATAAATTTTGAAAATACTATAAATTGTGTAAGTCCTATAAATTCTGTAAATCCTACAAATACTGTAAAGTCTAAAAACTATTCTCTAAATCTATTAAATTCGCTAAATTCTATAAATTTGTTAATTTATTAGGATTAATAGAAATTTGAATTTTGTAGTATAAGTAAAATTTCTGCTAAAAATATGCTGCTATTTGAGACTGTAAACGAACTTGCTCGATATTTTATTCCCAATAATATTATAGATAATTTAGGAACCTTGTAAATGATTCTGTGGAAATTTCTGGACGGCGACTTCTTGTCGAGTTACTGAAGTTTTAGCGAAAACGTATCAAAAACCGTATGAACGTTAACAAATACATTTTTTTTCTTGTAAACTAAGCTATGATAAAATTTTAAGTATCTTTAAATTTTATGTTATTTTATGGAAAACAATAATTTAATTTATCACATAGTTATTTTAAGAGTCAAGTGAGATGAATCGAAAAGATCAATCACTCGTACGCGCTACAAAAATTGTGGCTTTAGAAATAAAAGTTTGGAAAATTGGGCGAATCTGTGATATTAATGTGTTTGTTGTGAGCCGCACTTGGCTGAGAAATACGCAGTTTGGATAGGAGTGAAGGATCTGGTCGACCAAAAACAACTATACCAAGGGAAAAGCACGCTACGTTATGCTAAAAATAACATTACAAGCTGTTTGTAGTCCTGTGCGATGGCGTCTGGCTAATATTTTTTCCAGCTCTAAAATGGCTGATCGATTGGAAATTGTTGATAGAAAAAGTATTATTAAAGTCATGCGCAGGTGATGTGTTTAATTCCAAACAGGCGAATTTTAAGGTTTTTATTTTAACACACTTGTTCTTTCGATCGATTTTTTGAGATTAAAAAATTTATTTTCGATGGCTAGGAATAAACAGCCACGTCATAGGTTGGAATATAGCTCAATTAAGCTTAAGCTTTTGCACTAACTTAAGTTCGCTTAGCTTGTACTAAATTATAAATATTCTAATGAACGCAACCAATCTGTTACGTTTTTGATTACGTATGCATGCAACTTATGACATTTTGATTATTCTTGACAATTTGTTTACATTTTGGAGTGTGTGCAAGAAGAATACAAAAGATAAGTATATAAAATATTAATTAATTATAATAAAAAATATTAATCGATCTTTTTAATTTTCAAGTAATTAATTGTGAAACGTCATGCAATACAAGGTAAGTATATTTTAAGCATTTATTAAGAATTTTTTAATGTTGTTTTTTTTTGTATTTTTAGTTTTTGCACGTGTGGGGTACAGTTGGTGTTGACAAACACAAGCAGTGCTCAAGAAATTAGAATTAATGTAGAGTTCCGTAATTGACTGATAATCATCGTCGGCAACGAAGAAATTATGCATTGTAGTATAGAAACTGGACTCAGAGAAACTGGTGTAATGTCCTTTTTTTGGATGATTCGCGGTTTAATTTGTATGCATCAGACGGTCGATGTAGAGTTTATCGTTCACCAGCAGAACGATTAAAACCTAATTGCGTGATGCCAATCGTAGCATCTCATGGTACAAGACTGATATAGCAGTAATACCACATCCAGCTTTAACGATATGTGGAAGAAATTTTAAGGCTTTATGTGCTTTCCATGAAAAGACAAATTGAGCGTGGATTATTTTGTATGCATGATAATGCCCGGCCGCACACAGCTCTAAACACACGCCAGTTTTAAACCTTATAGAGCACGTCTGGGATATGTTACAACGGCGTGTAATAAAACCGGCAAGGCAACCAACAAAATTACAGGAATTCCGAGATGCCTAACAAGAAGAACGGCAAGAAATCACTATGCAACAAATACATAATATTTTAGAATTTAAAGATTCTTAAAATTTTAACGTGCATTGCTAAGTTTACAAGATACAAAAATGTACTTGTCAACGTTTACACGATTTTTGATACGTTTTCTCTAAAACTTCAATAACTCGACAAGTCGCCGTACAGAAATTTCCACATTATTATTTTCAAGGTTTTGTAACGAGACCGAGACCTGTAGTGGGTATCGGCCTGTTAGCAGAAAATATTGTTTACCCACTCAGAGGCTTTGGACGGTCATCTTTGGCCGGCTAAGCTCAGTGGATTAGGGTGGGGTTTCCCAAAGCTTGAGTAAGTCTTGTCTCATTTGTCTGTAAAAAAACTGAAGTAAAAACCCTGTATTTCGTCGGTCAAACTGCCTTGAAAATTATTTATTTTATGACAGCAATTTTGCGACAATCAAATCTGGTGATTGACGGTCAAAGAAACTAAATGGAAGCTACATTTGTATAACCTTCCTTCGGTTTTAATGAGGAATTTATGACCACGAATTTATTGTTTAAATCCAGTCTGTGTGACTGTTAGGTATAGGTACAGTCCGATTACCATATTTTCATACCATATTCACGGTCATTATCAAGTAAATAAAAACACCTATATTTCGACGGTCAAACTGGCTGGAAAATTATTTACTTGGATAAGCAATTATGTAAGTTATGACTGCAATTTTCCAACAACCAAGTCTGATGATTGACGGTTAAAGAAATTGAATTTTAGTTACATTTGTAAATCCTTTCTTCGGTTTAAATGGGAGATTAATTACCACGGATTTATTGTGTAAACTCAGCCTGAGTGACTGTGAGTTATACAGTCCGATTACCATATTTTCATGGCGTATTCACGGTCATTATCAAATAAAAAACAATTGTATTAGATTAAAATACAAATTATTTGGTTGTATTTAAATAAATCATAATACATACTTCTACAGAGTTGTATGTTTTCCATCTTCATAAGAGATAAAAAGTATTTGATATCAAAATTTAAAAATTATCTCAATTTCAATAAAAATATTTTAGACATTTATTATACTTATGTATGATATATGTAAATATTGTAATGATTTTGGCCATCATACAACAAGTCAGCAATAGCTCAGACGGTTGGCGCATGGAGAGGCATAACAATTTTTATTATAATTGTTTATTATAGACATCGAAACGTATTTACATTCCCAACGCACAAATTCTTTATGATCGAGCAAGACAAAAACGTGCGAGATATAGCGTACAAAGGAAGGTGTTGTTAAGTAATTGAAGAATGAGATACTTTTAAGTTTCTTAAGATTATCAAAATGTTTATAAGTGACCAAACTAGATTTTATTTATTTTTAGGTGACTCAATACACTACATATTTTATTTGTCTTAATTGATAATATTTTTTTTTTCACTGTATTTTCGGGATTTGATCAATTTCTCCCAATTTTACAAGAAAATTTATCCCACACACTATTGTTTATAATCTACTAATTACAATGTTTTTGGTATATTGTTATTTTGACTTAATAATAAATTAAATTGTGAATTATATAAATTGAAAGAAAATGTATATGCTAGGTAACGTTAAATTTCATAAATTTTCACATACATATTTAGATATAACACGATGTACCAGATAATTGTTCGTAAATATACATAATTAATAACGTTTAATGTACATGATTACTATACAGCACTATTTCTCGAATTTTCTTATTCAACTCACATGAATAATTATGTGATATTTTTATTCACACCGAATAAAACAAAATTCGATTTATAAAAAGACACTAAGAGCTTTTTGACTTCCTATTCCAGAATTACTTTTCTGTACAACCAGAAATTGATGTACATTCGATAACACTCAACTGATTAAACGATAAAAGTAAAAAGATCTCGACTAAACCAAAACAGCTCATATTTATAAAAAAATATAATGGATCACCCCACCCAATATTTTTGAAACGGGATAATCCAAAACGGCCTCCTCTACAATTACAAAATGTTTTCCCGCGGATATTTTTTTTTAATTGTTTTATTTGTTTATTTTTGTTTGTTTTGTTTTGTGATGTATGAATTAAATAAATTAACCACAAACAACTAAGTCAGCCCATCCTTGGAACGACGAGCAATTGCTAGTGGGTTGGGTACGAAATTCTGTTTTTTATAATTCTGTTTTTACAAAATTCTGTTTTACGTAATTCTGTTTTTACATAATTCTGTTTCACAAAATTATGGTTCACAAAATTCTGTTTCATAAAATTATGCTAAAAATTAATTCTGCAATTAATTTTTTTGCGGCAAAAAAATTAATTGCAGAATTGATTTTTAGCAGAATTTTATGAAATATGTGTTATAATTTTTATTTACTCTGTGTGGCTGTGTGTGTGTATGTGTGTGTTTGTGTGTGCGTGTGTGTATGTGTGTGTTTGGGTGGGTGTGTGTAGGTGTGAATGTGTGTATGTGTGTGTTTGGTTGGGTGTGTGTGTGTGTGTGTGGCAAAAAAATTAATTGCAAAATTAATTTTTAGCAGAATTATATGAAATATATATAATTCTTATATAAATACAAAGTGTTTATGTATACATATACTCGTACATAGGTATATACTGTATGGAATATTGTAGTAACGCAGTATCTTTGCTGATTTTGTCTTTGTTGAAAAAATAAAAGATTAATTATTTTTTTTGTACATATTATACTGAACAGATAGTAAAACAAAAGTAAAAAATTAATTCAAAATGAACGTTAACATCATCAAAAGTAATAAAGGCCAAGAAAAACTTACCGTTAACGGTTTTTTTTTTATTATTGTGAAAGGAAGCACTAAAAAGGAATTTTTAGCTGGGCTTGTGCTAAAAGAATTCCCTTGCACTGTAAGGGCAGAGTTACCACTGTAATAGAAAATGGCATACACAAAGTTGTAAAAGAACAATGTGAAAAGCATATGCATCCACCAGTGGTCTGGAAGTTTGCATTGCAAACAACAATATTAAAACTTTAGCCACAATATCAGAAAATAAACCATCCCAAATTATAAGGAATTCAGTTGTTCAATGTCCTGCGGATGTTAGAGTTTATTTACCAACAAAGGAAGCCCAAAAAATGAAGATACATCGGGTAAGAAAAGATATAATTACTGAGCCACAAAATCTGGCCCTTATTGACATCCCTGAAGAATTACGGCAATTAGAAGGGGAATTGTTTGTCTTGTGTGCGTCTGAGGTCGACAGTGAAAAGAATATCATAATGGGTACCAAATCATCTTTACAACTCTTAGCAGAGTCAACATGCTGGATAATGGATGGTACATTTGAAGTGGTACCGTCCATAATGCGGCAATTATTTTCCATCCACGGCAACATTGAAGGTGAAATTATTCCATTACTTTTTTGTTTAATGAGCAAAAAAACTTTAAAATTATACGACCACTTCTTTTTTGAATTAAAAAAATTATTTTTAAAATTTGAAATTAAAGCAAATCCACAAAGAATCGTATGTGATTTTGAAAAAGCCATTATCTCATCGACTAATTTTTTTTTTTCCAAACACAAATGTGAAGGGATGCTTGTTCCACTTCGGCCAAATTTTATGGCGTAAAATCCAAAAGGAAGGTATGAAGAAACTTCATGGAAATTCCGTATCATTCTCGTTGGAAATTAGGATGATAAAGAGCCTAGCCTTTGTTCCGGAAGATGAAGTAAATTCATATTACTTGGAACTAAAAGAAAACTTTGAGCACAGGGAATCTAAAAAATTTGGAAACTGGTTTGAAAAAAATTATTTAATGACAAGAAATCAGTCTTTATATTCTCCAGTATTTTGGACAGTGAACCAAAACAAACCCGGAACGAAGTATTTCCCAAGAACGCAAAATAGCGTTGAAGCGTGGCACCGACGTTTGAAAGTGGTAGTCGGGAAACGCCATGCGGGGCTTTATAAATTGAGAAGAGATTTATCAAAGGAAATGATAATGTCTAAAATGCAGGTGGAAAAAATAAAATCGGGGAATCACATTAGAAAGAAAATATCGATCATACAAAAGAGCAAAAAAATTGAAAAAATTATAAAAAAACGTCGGATGATGGGGCAGCTTGATTTTCTTAAAAGGATTGCAATAAGTTTATCCTTATAAACCCAAAAAATTAGTACATATATAAAATTGCTTAAAATTTTTAAATTGATAATTTTGTTAAAATTGAATTAAATAAAAAATATTAAATTTATTGGTTGGTTATTTATCACTGCGTGTGTATGTGTTGATGTGGATTTTGTGTGTATGCCTGGGTTTGTGTCTGTATGTATAAATGTGTGCGTATTTGTATGTGTATGAAGGTATGTGGGCAAGTATAATGCTGTGCCTGAGGGAATGTGTATGTTGATTTTATAAAACAGAATTGAAAAAAACCAAATTTTTTCAAAACAGAATTTTGTAAAAACAGAATTTTGTAAAAACAAAATTTTGTAAAAACAGAATTTTGTAAAACAGAATTTTTGAAAAAAATAAAATTTCGAAAAAACAGAATTTTGTCAAAACAGAATTTTGTAAAACAGAATTATATACCGATCCCATTGCTAGTTACAGTTTCTAAATTCTCTATAAAATGGCCAATTTGGATTTGGGAATGAAATATCGAGCAAGTTCGTTTACACTCTCAAATAGCAGCATATTTTTTTTTCTTTCAGACAATATTTATTTTACTCAAAAAAGTCATAAAAAAAACGAAATAAAATAAAACAAATTCCAGTAAGAAGACAAAATTGCAAAGAGTTTTATTTTAAAATTATACAGTTATTAAATATTCTAAATGCTACATAATACTTCTTTTTTCTGCTTGAATTCGAATAATTTACTAGGAAAAGTATTCTATAAGCACATAGTATAGTATGAACAGAAAAAAAATCCATATAGAATAATCGTATTTGCAGCGATTTGTTAAAAAATTAAAATGTTAAAAGAGCGAGAAAAAGGATTTGGTATAATTTAGTTAAGAAATATTTTAATTTTGTGCCCTTACAAATTCCGTCGTATAAATCGTCGGTGGTATAGGACTGGCCTAATTTTTTGACAGAACATGGTGACTGTAATAATATTTAAATATTATTGAGCACAATTTTATATAATTAAAATTATTTATTGGTTTAGGGCTCTCTATATTGTTTTTATTTTTTAAAAAATTAACTTGAGCTTTCGGACTCACTTCGAGTCCATTTTCAAAAGCGTTTATAAAAATATTTTCAATACAATTTTCCTTTTATAAATAAATCAAAAACAAAACTAAAAAATTGAAGGTTTTTTCGTAGAAACCAAAATTCGTGTGTCTAGACTAGAAAAATATTTTCCAACCGTGACAAAAAACTTGTGGTAAATTTTACGAAAAAAAACTTTTACAAAATATGAATAAAATTTGAAACATTTTACAAAAATATAATGAATCAATTATAAGTATAAGACAAACAACCAAATTTAGATAAATAAATCATAAGAATTACCAATATAAGCATAATCTCCAACAATGTTTATTGAGTTATCACTGGATTTTATGTGTAACATTTCCAAAAACGATCTTTTCCTAAAATTTTTTTGCTGTTCCAAAATTTTAACGTTATCTAAAGTTATTTGATGATTTGTGTTTTTTAAATGTTGAGTGAGAGCACTATTTTGGTTTAAATCTCGATAAACTGCACTTTTATGTTGATACAACCGTTTTTCGATAAATTGTTTCGTTTGTCCAGTATATGTTACGTTACATTCACATTGGATCTGATAGACAACATTGGACTTTTTCTTTAGAGGAGTGACTGTAATAACATTGACCAATGTAATAGCATATTTTTTTAAAAAATTATAAGCGGACATAGTATACTGCCTCTGAATCTACCGAAATATTTCTAGAATATTTTTGCGTAAGTTTTTTGTGCGGAAATGTTTAACATTGAGAGCTAAATTATTACCCTTTTTATTTACAAAATGTTAAAGAATCCAAAGCCGTTAAAAGCACAAAAGCTACAATATAATTTAGCAAAAAAGATTTTAAAAAAATTATTTAAAAAATTTTGCTAACACCACCGACTAAAAATGATTCAACTTTGATCAAAATATTTGTTCATCAAATTCGTAGTTTCCAAATTAGTCTTGGAGTAAGCTTTCAAATAAACGCACTGATTAAATTGTACAATGCATGAATGAATGTTAAACTCGAAAAAGCAAGATTAATCACATCTTTTTAATGGTTAATAAAAGGATAATGTTTAATTAAATTTTGTAAGATTTCCTAACAATATCCGCAAACAATCACTCAACATGTCTTTAAGCAAAAACTTTTTATTAAAAAAATTGTTTACAAAAAAAAATTTAATATTGCTTAAGTTTTCCTGCTAAACCCATCTTATTGGAAAGTACATAGAAAGTTTCTTGATATAATGGAAAATAATTTCATGGACAAAATACTAAAATTATAAAAAATAAAGAAATTAATTTTAGTTGTTGCTTGAAAGAAACCTAAATCATTTTCCAGTAAAAAAAATGTTTTGTTTTTATCGGAAATTAATGGCACAAGTTATTTTTTAAGGCATATTTTCTTGGAATTTTTGCATAGCTTGTAAAATGCTTAACTTTTATCACCATCAGACTGATTTTCTAAAAAAATAAGATAATGGGTACACGTGTGAACTTGCAAAAAGCGAAGCCTGTTTTAATGAATCGCAATTTTTTGATTTGAATACTACTTTAAATAAAATCGAAAAATTGTAAACTAATAAAAGAAAGCTTTGCTTTTTACGAGTTTACACATTTATCCATTATCTTATTTTTTAGAGAATCAGCATCCAGAAGAGTGTTTTGGTTTATTTCTAGTGTATTATTTTTTTTTTGCTTAGCAAATTATTAAAATGTAATTAAATGTTTGTCAAAAAAATTTATCAGAAACACCACAAAATGGATACATGTTGTTAGACCGGGAATTGACAGGCCATAATCCAAAAAATTGTATTGCTTTCAGCAAATCAGTTTCAAACCACCTTTGCTATATGTACGGCTGCGAGATCATGCTGGAAAATCGAATGCCAATCTTAAATCGTTTGGGTTGCCTAAACCGCGACCATTATTAAGCTAACTTGGGTATGTCTTATACAAAGATGTACTGGTTCCTTAGTTAAATCGTGGATATATTTCAGCCATCTCATCCATCCAGCTACCTCTTCAATTTTGGAGGGCTTTTATTTAACATTTTTTTGGTTATTCTTATACTATATCACCACAACTCTTTTCGTTGCTTGCTGCTCGTTTCTCATTCTGATCTTTTCCATAGTTTCAAGATTGTTTAAATTATTGTTCATGATATTTGCGGTTCTTCTCCTTATTCAAAAGTATCAATTTCCTCTCGTCCTAAATTTGAACTTATTATTACAAAAATAATTCGCTACTAACTTTACTTAAAAACTTGTTATATTAAGGATAAAACGTTTTTTTTTTGTTTTATTATGATGGAGCTCTGCTAATGGAAAAATATTAAGTCGGATAAAAATCGTCAGCGTCAATATATCGTAAAATGAATTAAAAAATTTTAGAAGCAAAAGTTTTATTTAAATTTTAATTTTCAGTTTTATCGTGAAAATACAATAAAAATTAATTAAAACATAAATCAATTTAAAATTGACTTATATTTTCATCTCAACGAAGTAAAATAATTTCTCAACGTCTATAAAGAGGGTCTTTTGTATTTGTATTTCATACTTGTATATCTATATTTCGCATTATCGTCTAACGACGTTAAAATACTTATAAATCATAATTATGTACGTTATATTTTTGGTGTACTGATAAATAATAAGAAAATATTTCAATACGATGGTTTTAGTTTACGCTACAGCTTCCTGATTTTTAAAGCCAGCACCCTGATTCTCTAAAAAATAAAATAATGGGTAAACGTGTAAACCTGTGAAAAGCAAAGCTTTCTTTTATTAGTTTGAAATTTTTCATTTTATTTCAAATAGCAGCCAAATCGAAAAATTGTGAACTCATTAAAGTAAACTTCGCTTTTTGCAAGTTTACACATTTACCCATTATCTTATTTTTTAGAGAATCAGGGCCCTGCATTGATGTACATAAGTCGCCTTTATAATTAAGCCACAATTAGTAGAACACATATTTTGTAGAAAATTAGAAGTGGCTTCGGCTGGCATTTTAATTAAGACACTTACTTATACAAATAAACAATTTAGAAAAATCAATGTTTAATTGGGAAACCCTATTGCTTGAAGGATACACTTCATCTTCTTCATCTCCTGATTTTGGGTTGTCGGTTACCTTAGTGGGCCTTGTCATTTAACATTTTTCCATTGGTTCTCGGTTCTTTACCGTTCTAAGTACGCCGTTCATACTTTTAGATTACCTTTTGGGTGCTGATAATGCCATCGTACCGGAAGACCATGTAATCATTTAAATTCTGATCGAGAATTTCGATATATTTAAAGACATCCATAATTCCATCGATTTTGACGACAGGCCAAATCACAATCTTGTTTTTTTGCATACCGTCGGTTAAGCTGCTGGTTTGGGAGTCGTCTTACGTATATTTGATGCGGAGGGAGAATCTCTCTCCGCATAAAATATAAATTATTTGGCTTGTACCGATAAACCTAACGCCTTACGTATAGTCTTTCATCACCTTTAACCAAGTTGGATTTACTCTCATCTCTCCAAATTATTAAATTACAAAATGTCCTAGGTTTTGCCAAATGCTAATTAGCAAAAGCAATTCTTTCGGCAACGTTCCAAATGCTTAATTATGATTACCTCTTCGATTAAGCAAAAATGGCTTTATTTCAATGCCACCACTGTAAGTAAAATAAAATATTATAATAAAAAATTAGTATTGCATCATGCCCTGACCCAAATTATTATTACGAAATTCGATGTGTATGTAGTATTAGATACTCTCGGTGTAATTAGTAATAAAATAATTATATTATTTTGATTCCTTACAATCGAATAAAAAATAGTTGGTGTATCTCGGAATCACATGAGTATTTGTCGGAGAACACTGCATTTTTCGGTTTGATTTCATAAATTACTATTTTGTATACGGAAATTTATCAAACCCAAATTTTCTTTACTAGCTATATTCCAATATGCCAAAATGTGGGATGACAAAACTTTCACCATTTTTAAGTGATTTGGCTGAAAGAAATAATTTACAGAACGCTGCGCGACTATATTACTCAGGTCCACAGAGTGAGCTTTAGCGAATGTAATAATCAGCATCCTTATCCACTTTTTTACTATTGTTGCGAGAATATGTTGAATACATATATACAACGAGTTTTTGCGAATGTGCCATACATGAATTGATGCATGAACATCATCAAGAACATAACATGTATATTCCTTCCCTGGGATTTGTGAATTGTAAGAGTGCAAGCAGGAACTATTCGTAAGAGAAAATTTTAAATTATTCAACAAAGTACAACATCAAAATCAACTAATCTGGCCATTGACTTTGCGCCAATAAATCTTTCGTTATAACAATTATACAAAATCTATCTGTAATTATTTTTATTAAAATTTCAAAAAAAAAAAAAAATGATTTGTAGCGTCGCAGAAAGTTTTGTCAATATTAAAATTTTTTTCACAATAAATGTTTAAGCAAGGCGATAAAAGATTAATTGCGGGCTTAACAAAGTTGTTAGCAAATCAAATTAAACAATTTTAATAAATGTTTGATTAATATTACTAATTTTTATTAATATACAATAAAACTTTTAAAATAACCATAATTTTTCAGAACGTTTTGTAGAATAATGCTCCGTGACATGAAATGAATCAATTTGAGTTAAAATTGAATCATTTTTGAAACCTGTAAGTGAGACGTCATTAAAAAGTAAATGGAATGAAGGCGAAAGAAGAAGTACATTCGGTGGGAATTAAACGATACTAACTTTTTTATATTGTTGCACAAATCAGCCTTCTATATGATATTCCTGCAGTTGCTTAGTTCTTTGTTAATACACAAATATTTCCAGACTTATAATTTGGATTAGGTAATGATTCTTTAAATAAAGTATAAACTTTTATTTTACTAGCAACAATAATTAAGAAATGGTGTTTGCCAATAAATTTAACTTGTCTCGTTGATTTTGTATTGAACGCTGGTTTAATTACTTTCTGGTGTTATTTGAACCAAAGATGAAGTTGTTTTCAGTTTCAATTTAAATCATAAATAAATCATTCAATTTATTTATTGAATGTTTTGTAATAGCTGCATTCCAGTTACGATCTGAGTGAGAACAACGAAAAGTTTTTAATTTTTTTTCCCATCAGGCTATAGCGACTGCAATGCTAACTACACTTTTGATTACTTTCTATATATCACGAATTCCATGGAACGTACTGTGACAGTGTGCGAATGTTTTTACCAAAATTTAATAACAAATTACTTTTTCTAAAACAATTCTTTATGATTTATAATGACCAATTTATCTCTTCATTTAGAATATATTAAATATTTAAAAATCGCATTACTAATTACCAAAATATTTAACAAAATACGTATAACGTACATGTGACAAATTTTTTCCTCTGATTTTGAGTTGTGTACGTTATATAAAATTACTTGCGAATTGGTTTGGACCTGAAAATCAATTTTTTTATCTAAATAGAGGGAGATATGCTAAAACATTTTAGTGCTGTTTTCATTTAGAATAAATTAATACTAACTGACTTTTCAATTTTTCACTAAATAACGTACATGTCACATGGATAACGTACGTGTGACACCATACAAACTTTTCTATGGCGAAAATTTTTTAATTCTTTATTCAAGTGCAATTCGTTGTGCAAGTGCAAAAACATGAAAAATTATGTCATATTTTAATGTCGAAATATTTCTTTTCTAAACAATATAGCTGTTATTATCATCTATCGATTCCATTTTTCAAGTTTGAGGGTTACCTTTTTGTGGAATTCGTGATATATAGAAAACAACCATGTAGTTAAGTATTAGCGAATTATACGCAAACAGACATATTAAACTCTTGATAAATTTCAATTTTTTATTTAACGAATAAATACGATTTCTGCTTTTTTGAAATATTGGATTTATCGGTATTAGCCAAATTATTCTTTTTTTACTACTTGCAAAATTCTTAGTAGTTTTCTCCCTCCGTAAAAAATGTATCATATACTGTTACATTTAATTAATTATTAGTGCACGCTACGCAAACGACCGTCTTCTGGGAATACTCGGTCCACACATTTTTCTGGGAAGTTGTTTTGATGAACGTTCATTAGTATAGGGACATTTATAGCAGCGTCAACGTTGAGTTGATGTTTGTGATACGAGAGCCACTGCATGATTTGATAGTTACCCAAAACTTCGTGTATTGTAGCCCCGCTATTGTATATTCGAGATGATTAAGTCCTTCAATAATTCTTGTAGAGATAGTTTTCGACGTTTAATTTTTTCTTATTCCAGTTTGGAAATAAATATATTCAACCACATAACCTTTGCTCCACAGATCGACAATGTTAAAATATTTTCGTGAGGCCATCTCCGCGTTGTTTGGACACCCGACATTTGTATACCCGACCAATCAGTTACATCTTTTCCAGCAAATACATTCTCAGAATTTGCTTCATCTTCTTCTTTTTCATCGCTATCGCTGACTAATACTTCATCCTTCATTTCGGATGCAATCTCTAGCATATCTGCTTCGCTATCTAAGAAATCGACATCTGAATCTTTGTTGTTTTCTTCCTAAACTTACTTTGTTACTTCGTAATATATCACTTGAATGAAAGACAGGAGCACAAACCGATCCAACTGCGACATATTTCTGACTGATTATTCACGTTTTAGCGAACGATTTTTTTTTAACCGAAATAAAATGGTGAATTCCCTTATTTTTTCATCCATATATTTTATTTCGCATTACTGTATCCATTTATATAACTATTAGGTGTTTCTTGTATAAAGAAAATATTATGGCTAATTATAAAACCTTATTTAAAATTATAATAAAAATAATTAATTTAAATAATTCTCCTAGTTTTCGGTGATGTGCACCATTCTCAAGGAGTTTTTTAATAACAATAAAATACCAAATTCAAACAACAACAATTTTTTTCCTCGAAAATTCAAAATGTTTCAAAAAAGCTATAAACAGAACAGGAGCGACAACGAAAAGCGACGACTGCAAAATATATTTATCTGCTAGCGATTTCGCTATAGTAAACACAAACAGTGCGTGAGCGCGAAAATATTTTATGAATTCTCAAAATGAATAATTTGATTGAGCTTATTGTAAAAATTGGAAACGTTGGTGACATTGTAACGCTGGCGACACAATAAGAAATAGATTATAAAAAAAGTTCAGCGATATTTTCGTCATCGCCAGCGACATTGGTTGTGGACGTGGTAGCATCATATACTTTCTGTGTATTTTAATTTGACAGGCGTCATCGCTTGTCGTCATCGCTCTTGTTCTGTTTATATCTGTTTAAGGAATTTTTCAAATCAAAATCGTATTTCATTTCGTTGACATAATGCTAATGCTGATCTGTAGTGATTGTGTGTTACAATTGATTGTCTTTTTATATGAGCTACGTTCGTATTATGCTGTTGCATTCTTTGTAATTTCGGTTTGCTTGTTTCTCCCACATGAAATGAATCACAATCTTTGCATTGAATTTTATAATAAAACGCCGCCTTTTTGTTCCACTGGTATTTTTAGTAATTTGATGTCCGAATCAAAAAATTAAACAATTAAATTTAAATTATCCAGGTTGTGAAAGTTCATTTGGTTGTGTAAATGAGGTCTGGATCAGGAAAGGGTCGAGTCAATTTTAAGAAATTAAAACAACTGGTACTGCATATTTCTAGCAGATGCAGTTAAAGTTTGGCGATGATACTGGCTGGGCGAGTTTTTCTTTTCTTATACCAGTATACCGGTGGTGGGTACCACCCTGACCGCTGTATATATATTTAGTGTGGTATACCGGTGGTGTCCTGACAGCTGGGAGTATTTTTCATCGTGGCATACCGGTGGTACACCGGCAGAGAACCTGTTAATTGTGTATACATATATGTATATCCGAAGCTTTGTAAACAATTTTGTTAGCTAATAAGATTTTAGAATTTATTTTTAAAGTTTTATGAATTTTTCCTGTTAAATTTGGTACGCATTCTATTGAGTTATTCTTAGTTTTCTCTAAATTATTTGATTTTTTTGATTTTTATATGTATAAATGTTTAATAATCAATTTGTGTTGTATATATAAAACTCGTTTCATGAAGAGCTATGAATTGTATGTTTATTTTGAAAAATCAGCTGTTCGTAGAAAATATTAAGTTCAAGTACACTAGCTAGGTCAAGGATTCGAGTATAAAATTGTTGTTGTTTAAATTTGTTTTTTATTGTTACTAAAAAACTCTTTGAGAATGGTGCACATCATCAAAATTTAGGAGAATCATTTTATATTACACTACATAAATTAAAATAAATATTTAATTTATTTATAATTTTAAATCAAGTTTATAATTAGCCATAACATTTATATTTTCCATATTCTATTTTTAATTGAAAGTATATACATTACAATGCATAAAAAATATTCACACCACAAATTCTAACAAATATTTGTAATGCAATAAAATCAAATATGTATGTAGTAACTGTTTTTTTTTTGTTCTTTCCGTGAGGTTGAAAATATTTTCTTTTTTTTTGAAGAAATTATCCACTTTATTATTATTTCACAGTTTACACTAACTTATTAAAACACTCACTCCATATATTAAAATACTCAACATTCAATTAATTGTTATATAGTAAAATAATTTTAAGTATTTTTTTAAGTATGAACCATCACGAACGGTTGCACGTGTCGATTAATAGAAAAGTACTGCATTAAAGTTGCGTATCGAGCAACACAAAAATGATTTTCAATTAATGTTTAGTTAGTATAGGATTGATAATTGGTATAGGATTGATAATTTTATATTAAACATGTGTACATCATCGTAGGTTGTATTTTGTAAAAGTATACATCATTAATTACCGCAGTTGAATTAGATATTACGGTGGGATTTCTACAAACTCTTTAAAATTAAAGTAATTTTTGCTCGTCCCTTATTTTAAGTGCAGTTTTCACATCTCTATTTACAACAAGATGGTTCTGGTTTTACTATGGAAATTGTGTTTTTTCTCGTTTCTAAAACAGCATCATTTATTAGACTATGGCTTTGTATAATCTAAGTTGCTTTGATATAACTGGGGTTACTGATGTGATCTAGACTTTTTACATTTTAACCGCAAATTAAATTTCCGTTGGTCAACCAAATGTTAAGTACAATATTGCATTATTAAATTAGAAATTTGATTTGACTGGGTGTCAATCAAATTGGGAGATTAAGTTTGTCTTATTCTAATCTTCAATCCGTAAGTTTATCAAAATGCGTCAAAGATCGCTTGCTTGTTAATTAAATAGTCCTAGCTCAGTAATGTCTAGGGATTGCAAATTTAGCAAAAACTCTGTTAGTAGGTTTTGATGGCAATAAAATGAAACGCACAATTTAATTTTATTTTGTTTTTAATTTCAAAAATATTTCTATTTAGAATTATTGGTTTATTATAATTTGAGATACAATTGACAGCAGCCCCGATTGTTCGGCTGTTTATTTAATTTTAAAACTGGCCCGATTATTGATTGGAGACGGCTATTTATATTGAAATATTTGACTGCATGCAGTAGCCACAATATTTCGATAATCGATATTGTCTATTATTATCTAACCTATGAAATATTTATATTCAGCAAACGAGCAATATCTTGTTTTAGTGGCGCGATATAAATATTTTTGCTACGGCCGATGTTAATGTCTGTTTGCCTAGTTATGTAGGGATTTTAGCCGCTAAATCACTCCACTCATTGATCAAAAACCTTAGTGTTTAGAAGTGAAATCTCACGGTTTTGCGGACACTGTGATTTTCGACTGGTCTAAGCATAATAATTCCGTAAGCTGTACTTAAATGATTTTTAACTCTGTCAACACGAACGAAATCCAAGACGAGTACTCCAAGAATTTTTAATTCTGTCAACACGAACGAAATCCGAAGTATCTGTGCTTGGGTTCGAATTGTGTACGTTAATGAAAAACTCACTGCGAACATTGATGTTTTGACGATACACAAGCTCTGCTGTATTGCATCGAGCTGTGAATAAGGCTATTATGGCCTGTGAATACGTTCGACCAGACCATTTGCTTTGTCAGTCACTTATCTTTCGAAGGGTCAATTTTGATCAGTCGATGCATTACAACCAATCTGCTGCTTATTATCCAATATGTTAGGTCAGTTTCAGGTTTACTTTCAATTTCGGGTTCCAAACTGAAATCAATTTCTGCAATTCGTATAGTCACGTTGTAGCTATTGTAATAATTCTTTGGTGTCGAGAGAGGAAACTTTTTCTGGTGAAGATGATTCACTAAAACTAGCTAAGCAGTCGCTCGCCTCATTTTGTTTATCTTTGATGTGGTAAAAACAAATGGTGAATTCTGCAATATAATCAATAGTTGTAATCTCCGGGGACTATGTTCTGATTTTGACGCAAATGCTGTAAAATCAGTAAAAATTGAGAAATTTCGCCCTTCGACAAAATGCCAAAAGGGGTTGATTGCTAGGTATATAGCAAGAAGTTCTCTATCGAATGTGAGCCTTTTTCTACTGGAGAGAGCTTCTTTCAAATTAACGCTATGGTTGTCAACATCCATGGTATCGTTGTTGTTAAACAGCTTTAACCGCTAAGTTGGAAGCGTCTAACCCCAAAATTTAAATTTACTTTTTTTATATAAGTACATACATATTTGATTAAAGTTTGTACATTTGACAAAAAATGGTGTTATATTTAGTTATGAAATGCCGAATTCCTAAAAAATCCATTTTAACGCAATACCAATCCAAGTGGGTGGTCTTTTTTTAAAAGAGTAGGTACTTCGCAGTCATCGTTCGTTCTGCATTAATTTTTTTAAACATTTTAAATTAATTATTTAATTAAACGAAAAAATCAGGTGGTGATATAGTTATGAAACATACTGAATATTTTTAGGTACTCTTATTACCAGTAAGATTACAGAAATATTTAATTTTTTTTTATAACTTTAATGTGGTTCTTTCTTTTCTGTATGTGGTCGTGTTAATTGGTATCAATAATTTGCGTTCTTGATTTTAAAGCAATACTGCGCAACTTTATAGTGGTAATTTCGCAGCACTTGTTGTTGGTATTACGAAATATTTACTTATTGAAAATATGTGTTCGTGTTTTTATTTATTATATATATACGAGTGTGTAAAATATTTTTAATGTTTTTATAAAATAATTTTAGCACTTCAATGTCTTTTTTGTTTTCCCACACTACACGAACTACACGTTGTATGTATTTCTTTTTTCACGCGGATCAGAGAATCAGTTTTTATTACGACCATTAATTATAACCTTTAATTGCTTGAACCACAAAGTGCACGTCGAGGTCACCATTTTTAGTGGGTGTTGATATCAATAAAATGAAATGCACAATTTTATTTTATTTTATTTTTAATGTTACATTTATTTATCTTCCTTAAGAGTTATTGGTTTATTTTATTATAAAATTTGAGATACACATGGTATCATTCCGATTATTCGCTTGTGTATTTAATTTTAATACTGATCCGATTATTGATTGCGGACAGCTATTTATATGAAATATTTATAAATAGCTCTTATTTTTAAATTGAGATGTTAAGTTAATTTGGAAATTGAGAAACAAATATATTTAACTTCAATACAAAACTTAATAAAACTTTAGTAACTTTTATCAAATTAACACTAATTTTACTTTGATAATATTAATTTAAAATTTTTGTTAATTCAATTAAAAATGATTTCGTTTTGCGACGATGGTTATTTTATTGTTCAATGTCGTTCAAGACGCACTTAATATTTGTCGTTCAAGACGCACATCTGAGTGACAAATATTGTTGAAACTTTCTTACACCCTGGCTTTTAGTGAATCGCGAAACTCAAACAATATTCCCATGGTTTACTGTTAGCCAAATATGGTATCTTCGATTTCTTGGAATGTTTCTGTCGACTTTAAAAAAATTTTGTAATTTTTTGATGGAGTTTCTTCTTCATTCGGCATTATCACTTGTACACATGATTTAACCATTTTATCAAATGTTTATATATAGTTCAGGTAAAATTTGGATCGACTCTTACAATATGTTTGTAAATTTGTGTAGCACGAATGGATGGTCATGGAACATCAAGTCCTCCAAACTGTTTTTAAAATTCCCCGGTAATCTACTTGATTCTAGATTTTACAAGCTGCGCCTGCCCAAGATAAATTTAAAATGGGAATTTTTGAAAAAGTTCATCAACTGTAGCAAATCTGTATTTTACCTCAAAAAATTTGGATGCAATTTTCGCGGTCCTTAACAGGTAATATATAAATTGTATCCGTCCTAGGACGGGCTGTATCCCCTGGTATTTAAATAGTGACCGGTATTGTTGAGCCACTGCAATAACTAACAGGAGAATTCTAAAAAGTTATATTTTAATCTTTGATCCACACGTTATATAGGTATTGTAACAACTTTACATTTTTTTTATTGTTTTAAAATTCACTGAGGCGAGTCCCTTAATGCTTGCATAGCTTTCACAGTGTTTTCAATCTTCTAGTGATCTCTCGTTAACATTTTTTAAAACGAAGTAGGACAGATTAAATTCGACACATCAATACATGTAAGTAAAAGATAAAGAGGGCACCAACGTAAATCGTATAATCTAATAAAGCTAATGGACGCATTACGGAGCTGCAATTTTCCGGCTAATTCTATTCTCGATGCGATATAAAACAGTCAACTGAGTACAAGTGGCCCCGTTTAGAGTTATATTCTAAAGAGCAATAAATATATGCTTTATAAATTGTTCATAATTGATTAGAGATAAAGAAAACCTGCATTCCTGTTACCCAATGCAATTGGTGCAGCTACAGCCTATATTTATCGTTGGCAGCCCACTGGATAAATCCATGCCCAAGTGAACCGATTGAGAATTGGTGGCGGAGTTGCCAATTAACAAAAAGTACTAGAAGTCACCATTGTAAAGTACTTAATCACAATTGAAAATTTTCGAAAATTTTTCGCAAAACCCAACCCGGTTAACAAGGAAACCTTTTGAACTATCGAATTCTAAAAATTATAAAAAACTATTTTAAGTTGTAATACTTTGTAAGACATTAACGAAAACATTTTTTTTATCGGCAACCAAGCCGTTTTTAGGGGTTATAACCACTCCTTAATTTGCGAAAAAGGTAATTTCATCTCCTGAAAAAACAGAGACGTAACATAATCTCATAATCTAATTTACTATAAATAAATTGTACTTCTTGTAGTGGAGTAGAAGCCGATCATTTTTGAGGTTAAATTAAGGGATGGTTTTAACTCCTAAAAATGGCTTTGTTTGAATTTGACAGTTTCAAGGTTACCCTTGTAAGAAAGCCTCATTTATCCGCTACATTATAGGTTGTGTAGAGTCTAAACAACCTATATAGTCACAATATGGCCGCATCTCTGTGATTCTTGTTAATTGGCAATGTACTTTACCGCATAGATTCTGTTCTATATACAATTTTTGGTCAAACTACTTTAACGTTGTCATTTATTTCGCATTACAATTTCATATTATCCTGGCCGGATTTGGCTTTGACACGTTACCCAACACAAACTGCGGATTGGCTATCCCCGAACAATGTAAATTTCGAACGAAAAGAGATGAATCCTCCGCACTGTCCAGAGCTGCCCCCAATCGAAAGATTTTGGCCAATTATGAAACGCCATACAAGCCCTTATGGCAAACATTAAATAAAAAATTTGTGAATTCCAGAGATTAAATTAAACAGACATTAAATTAAATATTATTTCGGTTCAAAAGGACCAACCCTAATGAAATCCTGTCAAAAATGACAAATCATTTTATTTGTTCAAAACCACTTTTTCTGTCGTTTTGAAAGTCCCTGAGCCTCCTGAAAAATAAAAAAAAATGTCTTTCAAAACTTCGTTTCCAAAAACCAAGAGCTCTAAATGGGTACCCCGAAAATTAATCGAAACACAATTCTGCGAAACAACAATTAAACGAACAACAATTCATCGAAAACAATTCATAGAACAACAATTCAACGAACAACAATTTTTCGAAATCACAATTCTTCGCAATAACAATTCATCGAAAAACAATTCACCGAAAAACAGTTATTTTCAATAGCGAACGAGAAGGAAATTGAACTCAAGTTGATCAATTGTAAGTTTCAATGATATATTCAACCAGCTATAAGGCCGACCTCATTATACATAATAGAAATAAATTATCTATAAAAAATATATTGTTTATAATTTTTTGTGCTATTATTATTTGTATTTTTGCTAAGGGAGAGAGTCTTTTTTTATACATACATATGTATATATCATACATAAATATGTTCGTTCGAAAAATTATAAAAATTATATTGTTAATAACAAATTAAAATTATAATGTTTAAATAATTTTATTGTTAATTTATTTGTTATAAATAAATAATTTCATCATAATTATTCTTGTTAAGAATAAGTAATCAATTGAAGAAAAAACCAAGTCTCATACAAAAATCATTTTAATATGGAATTTCTAATATGAATTTTTCGGTGAATTGTGTTTTCGGTGAATTGTTTTTCTATGAATTTTCGTGCCACATAGGAATTTTATATGAAAATTTAACAATTCACCGAAAACACAGTTCACCGAAAAGTTTATATGGGAACTCGATTTAATGTATGTAGCTAAGGAATAGAATAATTGATTTCTTCTAAGTTTGTTAATAACAAAACGATTTATTTATAACAAAAACTTATTGTTTATAATATTTTCTAAACCAAATTTTAAATTAAAAAAAAAAAAAAATCTAAATAAATAATTTTATGTGTTGTTCATTGAAACAGGATTTGAAGAAGCTTATTTGTTAATAAAAAAATATATTTGTTTATAACAAATTATTTTGTTTTAAACATGATCAACTGATTTCCTATACCTTTTACCACAATTTTTTGTATGCACTCAAAATTCCTAATAACAATTTTAACAATAATTTAAATAATTATGTTTTCAACCGTAATTGTCATTAATAAATGTATTTGTTTATATTATACATGCATTATTAAATAACAAAAAAATATTGTTATATTGTATTATTTGTATTTTTGCTAAGGGAGAGAGTCTTTTTTTATACATACATATGTATGTATATACATAAATATGTTCGTTCGAAAAATTATAAAAATTATATTGTTAATAACAAATTAAAATTATAATGTTTAAATAATTTTATTGTTAATTTATTTGTTATAAATAAATAATTTCATCATAATTATTCTTGTTAAGAATAAGTAATCAATTGAAGAAAAAACCAAGTCTCATACAAAAATCATTTTAATATGGAATTTCTAATATGAATTTTTCGGTGAATTGTGTTTTCGGTGAATTGTTTTTCTATGAATTTTCGTGCCACATAGGAATTTTATATGAAAATTTAACAATTCACCGAAAACACAGTTCACCGAAAAGTTTATATGGGAACTCGATTTAATGTATGTAGCTAAGGAATAGAATAATTGATTTCTTCTAAGTTTGTTAATAACAAAACGATTTATTTATAACAAAAACTTATTGTTTATAATATTTTCTAAACCAAATTTTAAATTAAAAAAAAAAAAAAATCTAAATAAATAATTTTATGTGTTGTTCATTGAAACAGGATTTGAAGAAGCTTATTTGTTAATAAAAAAATATATTTGTTTATAACAAATTATTTTGTTTTAAACATGATCAACTGATTTCCTATACCTTTTACCACAATTTTTTGTATGCACTCAAAATTCCTAATAACAATTTTAACAATAATTTAAATAATTATGTTTTCAACCGTAATTGTCATTAATAAATGTATTTGTTTATATTATACATGCATTATTAAATAACAAAAAAATATTGTTATATTGTATTATTTGTATTTTTGCTAAGGGAGAGAGTCTTTTTTTATACATACATATGTATGTATATACATAAATATGTTCGTTCGAAAAATTATAAAAATTATATTGTTAATAACAAATTAAAATTATAATGTTTAAATAATTTTATTGTTAATTTATTTGTTATAAATAAATAATTTCATCATAATTATTCTTGTTAAGAATAAGTAATCAATTGAAGAAAAAACCAAGTCTCATACAAAAATCATTTTAATATGGAATTTCTAATATGAATTTTTCGGTGAATTGTGTTTTCGGTGAATTGTTTTTCTATGAATTTTCGTGCCACATAGGAATTTTATATGAAAATTTAACAATTCACCGAAAACACAGTTCACCGAAAAGTTTATATGGGAACTCGATTTAATGTATGTAGCTAAGGAATAGAATAATTGATTTCTTCTAAGTTTGTTAATAACAAAACGATTTATTTATAACAAAAACTTATTGTTTATAATATTTTCTAAACCAAATTTTAAATTAAAAAAAAAAAAAAATCTAAATAAATAATTTTATGTGTTGTTCATTGAAACAGGATTTGAAGAAGCTTATTTGTTAATAAAAAAATATATTTGTTTATAACAAATTATTTTGTTTTAAACATGATCAACTGATTTCCTATACCTTTTACCACAATTTTTTGTATGCACTCAAAATTCCTAATAACAATTTTAACAATAATTTAAATAATTATGTTTTCAACCGTAATTGTCATTAATAAATGTATTTGTTTATATTATACATGCATTATTAAATAACAAAAAAATATTGTTATATTGTATTATTTGTATTTTTGCTAAGGGAGAGAGTCTTTTTTTATACATACATATGTATGTATATACATAAATATGTTCGTTCGAAAAATTATAAAAATTATATTGTTAATAACAAATTAAAATTATAATGTTTAAATAATTTTATTGTTAATTTATTTGTTATAAATAAATAATTTCATCATAATTATTCTTGTTAAGAATAAGTAATCAATTGAAGAAAAAACCAAGTCTCATACAAAAATCATTTTAATATGGAATTTCTAATATGAATTTTTCGGTGAATTGTGTTTTCGGTGAATTGTTTTTCTATGAATTTTCGTGCCACATAGGAATTTTATATGAAAATTTAACAATTCACCGAAAACACAGTTCACCGAAAAGTTTATATGGGAACTCGATTTAATGTATGTAGCTAAGGAATAGAATAATTGATTTCTTCTAAGTTTGTTAATAACAAAACGATTTATTTATAACAAAAACTTATTGTTTATAATATTTTCTAAACCAAATTTTAAATTTAAAAAAAAAAAAAATCTAAATAAATAATTTTATGTGTTGTTCATTGAAACAGGATTTGAAGAAGCTTATTTGTTAATAAAAAAATATATTTGTTTATAACAAATTATTTTGTTTTAAACATGATCAACTGATTTCCTATACCTTTTACCACAATTTTTTGTATGCACTCAAAATTCCTAATAACAATTTTAACAATAATTTAAATAATTATGTTTTCAACCGTAATTGTCATTAATAAATGTATTTGTTTATATTATACATGCATTATTAAATAACAAAAAAATATTGTTATATTGTATTATTTGTATTTTTGCTAAGGGAGAGAGTCTTTTTTTATACATACATATGTATATATCATACATAAATATGTTCGTTCGAAAAATTATAAAAATTATATTGTTAATAACAAATTAAAATTATAATGTTTAAATAATTTTATTGTTAATTTATTTGTTATAAATAAATAATTTCATCATAATTATTCTTGTTAAGAATAAGTAATCAATTGAAGAAAAAACCAAGTCTCATACAAAAATCATTTTAATATGGAATTTCTAATATGAATTTTTCGGTGAATTGTGTTTTCGGTGAATTGTTTTTCTATGAATTTTCGTGCCACATAGGAATTTTATATGAAAATTTAACAATTCACCGAAAACACAGTTCACCGAAAAGTTTATATGGGAACTCGATTTAATGTATGTAGCTAAGGAATAGAATAATTGATTTCTTCTAAGTTTGTTAATAACAAAACGATTTATTTATAACAAAAACTTATTGTTTATAATATTTTCTAAACCAAATTTTAAATTTAAAAAAAAAAAAAATCTAAATAAATAATTTTATGTGTTGTTCATTGAAACAGGATTTGAAGAAGCTTATTTGTTAATAAAAAAATATATTTGTTTATAACAAATTATTTTGTTTTAAACATGATCAACTGATTTCCTATACCTTTTACCACAATTTTTTGTATGCACTCAAAATTCCTAATAACAATTTTAACAATAATTTAAATAATTATGTTTTCAACCGTAATTGCCATTAATAAATGTATTTGTTTATATTATACATGCATTATTAAATAACAAAAAAATATTGTTATATTGTATTATTTGTATTTTTGCTAAGGGAGAGAGTCTTTTTTTATACATACATATGTATATACATAAATATGTTCGTTCGAAAAATTATAAAAATTATATTGTTAATAACAAATTAAAATTATAATGTTTAAATAATTTTATTGTTAATTTATTTGTTATAAATAAATAATTTCATCATAATTATTCTTGTTAAGAATAAGTAATCAATTGAAGAAAAAACCAAGTCTCATACAAAAATCATTTTAATATGGAATTTCTAATATGAATTTTTCGGTGAATTGTGTTTTCGGTGAATTGTTTTTCTATGAATTTTCGTGCCACATAGGAATTTTATATGAAAATTTAACAATTCACCGAAAACACAGTTCACCGAAAAGTTTATATGGGAACTCGATTTAATGTATGTAGCTAAGGAATAGAATAATTGATTTCTTCTAAGTTTGTTAATAACAAAACGATTTATTTATAACAAAAACTTATTGTTTATAATATTTTCTAAACCAAATTTTAAATTAAAAAAAAAAAAAATCTAAATAAATAATTTTATGTGTTGTTCATTGAAACAGGATTTGAAGAAGCTTATTTGTTAATAAAAAAATATATTTGTTTATAACAAATTATTTTGTTTTAAACATGATCAACTGATTTCCTATACCTTTTACCACAATTTTTTGTATGCACTCAAAATTCCTAATAACAATTTTAACAATAATTTAAATAATTATGTTTTCAACCGTAATTGTCATTAATAAATGTATTTGTTTATATTATACATGCATTATTAAATAACAAAAAAATATTGTTATATTGTATTATTTGTATTTTTGCTAAGGGAGAGAGTCTTTTTTTATACATACATATGTATATACATAAATATGTTCGTTCGAAAAATTATAAAAATTATATTGTTAATAACAAATTAAAATTATAATGTTTAAATAATTTTATTGTTAATTTATTTGTTATAAATAAATAATTTCATCATAATTATTCTTGTTAAGAATAAGTAATCAATTGAAGAAAAAACCAAGTCTCATACAAAAATCATTTTAATATGGAATTTCTAATATGAATTTTTCGGTGAATTGTGTTTTCGGTGAATTGTTTTTCTATGAATTTTCGTGCCACATAGGAATTTTATATGAAAATTTAACAATTCACCGAAAACACAGTTCACCGAAAAGTTTATATGGGAACTCGATTTAATGTATGTAGCTAAGGAATAGAATAATTGATTTCTTCTAAGTTTGTTAATAACAAAACGATTTATTTATAACAAAAACTTATTGTTTATAATATTTTCTAAACCAAATTTTAAATTAAAAAAAAAAAAAAATCTAAATAAATAATTTTATGTGTTGTTCATTGAAACAGGATTTGAAGAAGCTTATTTGTTAATAAAAAAATATATTTGTTTATAACAAATTATTTTGTTTTAAACATGATCAACTGATTTCCTATACCTTTTACCACAATTTTTTGTATGCACTCAAAATTCCTAATAACAATTTTAACAATAATTTAAATAATTATGTTTTCAACCGTAATTGTCATTAATAAATGTATTTGTTTATATTATACATGCATTATTAAATAACAAAAAAATATTGTTATATTGTATTATTTGTATTTTTGCTAAGGGAGAGAGTCTTTTTTTATACATACATATGTATATACATAAATATGTTCGTTCGAAAAATTATAAAAATTATATTGTTAATAACAAATTAAAATTATAATGTTTAAATAATTTTATTGTTAATTTATTTGTTATAAATAAATAATTTCATCATAATTATTCTTGTTAAGAATAAGTAATCAATTGAAGAAAAAACCAAGTCTCATACAAAAATCATTTTAATATGGAATTTCTAATATGAATTTTTCGGTGAATTGTGTTTTCGGTGAATTGTTTTTCTATGAATTTTCGCGCCACATAGGAATTTTATATGAAAATTTAACAATTCACCGAAAACACAGTTCATCGAAAAGTTTATATGGGAACTCGATTTAATGTATGTAGCTAAGGAATAGAATAATTGATTTCTTCTAAGTTTGTTAATAACAAAACGATTTATTTATAACAAAAACTTATTGTTTATAATATTTTCTAAACCAAATTTTAAATTAAAAAAAAAAAAAAATCTAAATAAATAATTTTATATGTTTTTCGTGAAAAATCGTGTTACAAATAACATTAACAATTACAATATAATGTTTAAACAAAATCAGCTAATATACATACGTTAACAAAATCAGCTGATTGTACCTCAAACATTATTTCTCTATTCAAGTGTTAAAAGGTAAGTCGACTCTTGCCCTACTCAACTTTTGCGTATTTTCTGTTTAATTTCCCATCAATTCGTTTTCATTTTTCCAATTTTTAAGGTAATATCAGAGAATGTAAGCTGAAAACGTATTAATAGGAAATTAAACAGAAAATCCACAGAGTTTTGACATGATTGATTACGTCCTACACCTCAGAGCCCCATGTCCGGAAAGTGAACGTCACCCAATGTTGCCATCAACAATAACCATTACCTTTAATTTAGATATATGATTGATATATTATATTACGTTGGTCTTTAGGCTTCATATCTCACGCGAACTTCTGATTTTGGGCGATTTATAATTCTTGAACTAGGAACGGCTCATCTAGTGGGCATTTTTGGTGTCAATTTTTGCATAAAGAAACAAAATTACAAACCACAAAATAGCGATTGGCAATGCTTGTCAGTCAGCACTGTAGTGAGAGAGAATGCCTTACCTGATCGGAGCAATTCTAGTGTCAGTCTGTGCGTAAAGAAACAGGGGCGATAAATTAATTTTAAATTAAAATAATTAATCTCCACATAAATTTTAATTATTAGCTAATTGATGTCAGCTTTTATTAGACAAATTTTATTAATTTCCAAATACAACTACATAATTTAATTTTTTTTTTTTTTTCAATTTATTTCATGATATTTCGACCTTTTGGTCATATTCATAGAGATAAATTTAAACTGTAACAATTGAGATGAAAAAATTACAACACGATAATTTTAAATTTTTTAAAAAAATTTGAAAAACAGAGAAAAGAAAAGAAAATCGTTAACCTATTAATTATTCCAGAGTAAGTACCTACATAAGCTCAAAATGTTTTCAATCAGTTCTAGGATACATTTTTAAATTGTGGTATGGCAACAGACCTGTTTTTTTGGTCCTAGTGAACCGCCACCTAAATTTGATCTAACCTAAGTACCTACCTAATGCATATTACATAATAAAAACTCTCGTATTTCCAATCACATCCCGATTTATATTTAAGAAAAAAATTTATTTTTGGTGCAAAAAATATGTCTCATAAAGAACTGATAACGTCATAATATCTTAAACTTAATATGTATGTGAAAAGAAAACCTTTATTCCTATATATTTAGGTGGTAAAAAAGCAACATTGTCCATTAAAATAGTATAGAAGTAGAATATGAATTTTTTACGGAACAAACAAAATCGTATTCAACCTTATTAATATTATTGTTTTTCATTATTATAGATGTACATGTGTGGGTAAGTGATTCATGTCGAAGCTAAGTTAAATTGATAATGGAAAAAAACCAATCATATATACTGATCTCTTCTTTTATTATTATGTATATTATTTTTTTTTATAATACTAATGCAAAAATTAGGAAGGAAAGAGGAAGCATATCCACAGGTGAATAAACCTATTAAAAATAAAATGCACATATACATACATATTTATTATCGCATTTACATATTTTGACGTTTAGAAGTAGGTCAAAGATATAAAATAAAAATAAGAAACAACAAACCATATGATCGATCAAATATTATCTACAGATGATATTTATAATTTTATAATTATTGTAGTCTTACTTTGGCAATGCTTTTTGCATTGCATGCATTTTCAATGCTTCATGTTTGGGATCAGTTGTGTTACAATATTTTAGTTGTGTGATAGCTCATATTAATTGCCGTGTTATCAAACTATAGCAATTCTTATTCAAAATGATCCTTATGGGCTAAAATAAGACCAAGTTTGAAGGCTAAGTTCAGGGCTGTGTCAGCAAACTAAGATGCCTCTTAATAATATGTTTAAAAAGCGCTAGTCATGTTTTTAAAAAATTAAGTTAGTTACTAGCTGAGTTATATTGGTAATGAAAAAAAAAAGCCAATCATGTATAGGTACTTATTTTGGTATTATGTATAATATTTTTTGTAGTATTATAGTTGTCTATGATGGTATTATACTAATGCAAAAATTTGGAAGGAAAGAGGAAACATATCTACAGGTGAATAAACCTATTAAAAATAAAAAGCACATATACATACATATTTATAATCACATTTACATTTTGACGTTTAGAAGTAGGTCAAAGATATAAAATAAAAATAAAAAACAACCAAACCATATGATCGATGAAATATTATCTACAAATGATATTTATAATTGAGGGGCTCAGAACCATAGTGGCCTAACCCACATTTTTAAACATTTTCCTTTAATCGGCTATAAATGTTCTTGGAAATGGAATCTAATTATACGGACCTCCAATTTCAAAAACAGGTTTTTTCAGGTTACTTATTATAATATTTGTTTTATAATAAATTACCATTTCAATGGACATTTATGACCAATTAAATGAAAAAATGTTGAAATTTTGAATGTGGGTTAGGCCACTATGGTTCTGAGCCCCTCAATTATAACTCTAGGGAAAAAGGAAAACTTTGGTAATGGATTTGTTATGTAATTGGTTAAATGTAGTATTCTTGGGTTATACTTATTTATAACGTATACTCACGATAGACACATAAAAGAAAAAAATTTCGAATGAATATACATATATGTATGTACATTTGTACAAGTTCTACAAAAAAATTATAATTGTAGATGGTTTCAACGCAGCCACAGAACATATAGTTTTTAATTTAGACTAGGTAGTCTACTTAGACGCAATTGCTATCCTCTTGTTTTCGTGGAGGTTGAAGGTTTTGTGCAATAAAAATCCAACGAAGTTTTGTTTATGTACAAATGTTATAAACAAATTTGTTGCAAATGTACCTACGCAAGTTTTGCCTCGTTTAGACACGCACGTGTTATTTTATAATATGTATGTATAAAATCTGCGGGAATTCTGTCTTGAGAAAAAAAATTCGAAGATTTTATGCTTGTATAATAACAATAGCCGCATTTCTTGACATTGAAAACAACAACAAAAATTTAATTTTTTGTTGTTGTATTCAATGTAAATTTTGAACTGATCCAGATCACCATGCGTCAAGAAATGCGGCTCATATATCGTAAATGCACCATTTCAATAGTCACCTTATTAAAAATAAGAGACGTACGGCATAGAATGTTATACCGTTGTTGAACGAATTGGCGATATGCCTATGTACATATCGTCGGTTTGCGAGAATCTCAAAATATCATATTTTTGAGGAAATCGATTGGAATTTTTTTTTTTTGGTATAAAATAGTTGAATTCATCAAATTCAACGTCACATCTATTGAAAACTATGTGTAGTTTAGAAGTGACACTATGCCAGATAAAAGATTGTTACATTTAAAGGATTTTTTTCCTATCATCTCAAAATTAGCCATTTTTGAGATGTGTCACTATTCTCGCAAACCGACGATATGTATGCATAATTTGACTACAGGAAAACCCCGATGTATATTGTGTTTGGGACAACTCGAGAAAGTGTATTTTATAATTTTCGAGATTCTCATTTCTCGAGAAAATTTGGTCGAGATTCTCGAGAAATTGAGGTCTTACTTTGAGAATTTTACAACCACAATTCCATTGTTATTCGGATTTTTAATAATTGTACCTACTTTTTGGTGGTGTAGAATAATTCCATTCCACTTGTATGAGTAGTTGTAATGTTTACTACGAGAGAAATCATGATGAAAAATTTAGTTTTATGAATTGGTATTATAATATAAATTAAATTATTTTCTTTAATTATTTAAATAATTTATTTTAATAGTATTTTAATTGTGTATTATAATTGTAGTAAATAGAATTCTCGCTATTTATCAATTGATCAAACAATAAATTTAACTCAAAACACCTTTTTTATTTTACGATACCAACTGAAAAAAATAATGCAAAAAACTATTCTTAGATGCTACTCGCACAGCAATCACATTTACCATAGCAAGACTACAAATAAGTGAAATAATTGATTCAAATTTTATAATTTTTTTCTAATTTTGTAACCATTATTCAATACGAAGTTGTTTAAAATGCATACAATACATTTTGAAAAAATTTCGGGAATCTTGAGATTCTCGAGAAAATTTACTACAATTCTTATTTTCTCGAGAGTAAAAATTTGAGATGAATTCGAGATTCGGGAAAACAGAAACTCTAACAACAACCTTGTATTACTCGCCTTTCATTGATAAAACCATACATAAACAAAAACCAAAATTCTATTTATATTTCGGATATGCCCATATGCGTAATAATCAAAAACATCTATAATTTTTTCTATAAATGTTTTTGATAATAATTCACCCATACTTTTCGAAAATAATATACAATAACCATACGATCTATTTGGATCTTTAACGTTTTTTATTCGAGTTATGTTTCTGCTTATGAAATACAAAAGAGAGACAGGGACATTTATGTTCTATATATTCATCTCTTAATTATTACATTTACATAGATTATTTTTATGAAATTCGTATTTGAATTTCCCTTTAAATTTTTTTCTCATACAAGATACAACACAAGTTATGTATTGCGTTATATCCTATTCTCTTTACGTTAAAGCCATACGTAAGTGTTGGTTTTGGATTATAGTGTTCGTGTTATATACCCGTTTATATACTTAAAATTTGTATTAAATTATTGTAAATGGAAACATTGTTTCTATATTTCTGTCTAAAATGCCAAGACACTTCTAAATTAACTCAGTTGACATGTGCGATTAATTTAATTTTGTAGGTTTAATTAGAACGGTTTTTCCTCTTAACAGGGCCCAGAATTTAAACATTTTCAGTTCATTTTCAGAGCCCAATCCGAGAACGTACGTCGCTTAATATGATCGAGTAGCTTTTGTTCTTGTGTTAACTTTATCTTATAAGGGTGCAAGCAGGATCCTTTCGTAAAATACGCCAAAGTGTGGTCTGAGCGATGCCAAATTCTTGAGAACGCCGTGAAATCGACCGGTTAGGTTCGTTTGCGACGGACGCTGCCGTTCAACAGCAATATTCTCGGAACTTCGGCCAACTTGCTGTCTCACTGGCACCTGATCATCCGACAGCGAATATTTAGACTCAAATTTTTTCACTAGATTATGAATTGCTTGTCTACTGGGACGATAATTACGACGACAAATTTAAATTAACGCTCTTGAAGTTGCAGTCACAGACTCGGAATTTTTGTAGTAAATTTTAATTATTTGTAAACGTTGTTCGTTCGTGCACTTCACCATGATGAAAATGTTGACTTTACTGAATGTTTTGACACTGGTTTAAGAGTGCTTCACAGTGAAAGTCCAAAATTTTCAAGTTTCAAGTTTTATCAGCATTGCCAATGGTATCTCTCGATGAAGTGGGACCAAATGATAATATGTAATTTGTTTCAATAAAATCTGTTATGGCTAACAGGGTGTTCTATAATGACATGTAGTGTAAAAAAAATTAAAATCGTCCGTTAATTCGTTGATCTGGGTTCAAAGGAGAATCATAAAAAAGTGAAATAGGTAGTTCAAGATGGACAATAACAACAATGTGGCAACCGAAAAAAATAAACCAACATTATTGGTCGACGGATTTCTGTTCATTCGTAATAAATAATACAAAGAAAAAAGTTATTGGCTATGTAACGATTACAAGCCGAAATATTGCAAGGCCAGATTGCACACGAATTCACAAGATTGCAAAATAATAAAAGTAATTGATGAGCATACGCATACTGGCAATGCAAGTAACATAGCTGAAAGAAAGATTATTACAGAATTGAATAAAAAGGCAAAGACGACATACGATAGCACTCAATTAATAATTGCACAATGTCCAAATAATACGTCGTACGCCGTAAAAGCGCACATGCCTTCCGAAGCGTCCATGCAACGAGCTATTAAACGAATAAGGCAAGGAATTGAAACAGTTCCCCGAACCATGGCACTGAATACATTGGATCAATACAAAATTTCTGAATTTTGTAAACCATTTCTATTATACGATTCTGGAGCAGCTGAACAACATACATTGTTGTTTTTAACTGCAGAAAATTTACAATTTTTGAGCGATTCAAGTGTAGACGGCTCACTAAAAACCGTACCTTTACCATTCAATCATTTATTTACGATTTACGGTGCCAAAGAAAAGCTGTATTTACCGCTTGTGTATGCGCTTCTACCAAAAAACACAACCCAGAAGTATCAGGATTTGTTTGAGCAACTGAAATTATTGTGCCCCAAAGTAAATCCGACCATAGTTTTGTCCGACTTTGATCAAACATTTGTAAACGCCATTCAATTATGTTTTTCAGGTGCCAAACAACATTTTTGTCTTTCATTTAGCACAAAATGTGTACCATAAATTAAGTGCCGCCGGATTTAAACGCCGGATTTGCTGTTTGTTCCATTAGCAGACGTTATAAATGTGTCTGAGTCATTTAAAGACAAAAATGTAATTGCTGATGAATTCATTGAAGTATTAAACTATTTCGAAGACAATATGTGGGGCGACTGCGGTTTTAAAAATATAACTGGCAGACGAGACCCTAAATATGCGATTCAAGGGTGGAATTTTCATGAAATCACAAAACAAGGATTATTGCTGGCATATAAAAACGTTGGGGGATTGCGTAATAAATTTAAAAAATTGATTGCCTCAATCAACGCCCTTCGGTTTGGTGTATTTTGGACAAGTTACAATGGGAACAATCGAAAACAGAAATAATTACGCAACAGTTTGTTGTTGGTATGTCTCCACAAAAACGGAAATATCGTGACCATGATCAGAGACTAAAAAATATCGCAAACAATGGCCATTATTGAGTTTTTGGGTAATGTCGCGCTTACCATAACTAATAGGTTAATATAGTCAATTAGAAATTGAAGAAGGACGAAAGTCCGAAACCGATATTCCGCACAATTATTTATATTATCACAATAATGAATATTTGAATTTTTAAATAAAATAATTTTTTGTGAGTTTCGGAAAAACATATTTTTTAACGTGTGTTTAATTTATTATTTTTTAAATATATTTCTAAATAAATATTATCCGGAAATTAGTAGAAATTATATAAAAAATCGTTCTTTTAATAATTATTTAAATTCGAATTCTGTTATATTTAAACAAATTATTAATGAATTAAACTGATCAATAAATACTTATACATGCTTAATTGTTTTATTTAGCAGTCTTCCCTCGACGTCTTGCTTCAGTTCTGTTTCAGTTCAGTTCTGTTAGCCATTATTTACATTTTTTTTTGCGACATTGTTCTTTTTGTTTTGTTTTGTTCGCTTTTGTGACAGTACAATTTAACGTACTAGCACAGAAAAGAATGAACAGATATGGAAGTTCCATGTCAAGTATTTACATAGAAATATTCAATCTAAAAAATGTATTCCTGCTCTAATCTAACCAGTTAAGACAGGGAAAATATAATACAATAATATGTTTCGCTTCTCTTCTTTTTTGTTTTTTATACAAAGAAGAGAAGCGAAATATGTAATATTTAATTATATTGTCTCTGTCTTAACTGGTTAGATTAGAGCAGGAATACATTTTTTTGATTGAATATTTCTATGTAAATACTTGACATGGAACTTCCATATCTGTTCATTCTTTTCTGTGGTACTAGTACAATGTCAGATAAAGAGGAAGAGTCAGTAATTGACAATACTCCTCGGAACAAAAACAAGTCAGAGGTTAATGCTAATGAAAGCACATTTACTCTGACTAATAATCAATTACAAAAGCTGATACAAAAGTCAGTAAGCAAAATATTAGCAGCTAAAGCTTCAAATTCAAATTCTTCAGTATGTCAAAGTGATGTGGAAAGTAACACTATTTAGTTACCCAAAAATATCGCTCAACAAGGAAAGTCATCATATCGCATTTAAACCACATCAACCTCTATTCAGTAAGAATCCAGAAGTTTGGTTCAACATTTTGGAGATACAGTTTAGTATAGCAAACATCACAGAAGAAAAAACAAAGTATTCACATGCTGTCAGTGCATTAAATTCGCGTCTACATAACCAGTTCGTTGGTCTAATAACTAGGCAGAAAGGAAATCAACCTTATACCACATTTAAGCAGGAAGTTATTCGAGAATTAGGTGAGTCGGAAAAAACCAAGTTACACAACGTGCTGCATGGTTTATCGTTAGGGGAGAAAAAACAATTCCAATTATTAGAACAACTCAAAATGAATGCTAGAGCTACATTCGGTGATGATCCAATTAGACAACTATTGATTCAGAGATTACGACCACAAGTACAAATGGTACTAACACCGTTTGAAAGGGATTTAACATTAACTACACTGACAGAACGTGCGGATGCATTAATGGAAACCATGATCCAATCACAAATCCAGACAATATCAACGGCTGACAATATCAAAACTAACGTGCCCAGCCCGGATATACAATCACAACTTAGCTATATTTTAGGAAATTTCAAATACCTCTATGTTAAGTGAGGTTTTCGCAGTAATGGGTACTCACAGCAGATCCCGCAGTCCAGGTAGAGATCAATTACACAGCAGAAACCGCTCAGCGCAACCGCGTGATAAAAGTCAACGAAGAGATGAATGTTTTTATCATCAGAGATTTGGCGAACGAGCTACCAAGTGCGTTACACCCGTGAGAAGTTTTCTACAGAATTTAAAAATGTAGCTACAAAAATTAACAGATTTCAAAAATGTAGTCACACAATATAGAAAATAGTGTAGTAGTACCAAAAATATGTGTATATGTACATAGTGTTAGCGTGAAGTTTATGATAAATTGACAAAAAACCTTACAACAGCACAAAGTGTAAAAGCAAGTATTACACACTTTCTAAACTGCGGATTTCAAATAGTTTTAAGCGACAGTACCAAAAATTTACATTTTACAATTATACAACAAACTTCCCTACTATACTAAGTAAAATTTAAATTTTCGAATAAAAATTTGCATGAGTGTAAATCAATTTTCAGGTTTAAGTTCTTCTTAAAAAGTGTAGGCTGACATTAGGTGAACCACGACAAGCAATCATTCAGACTTCTAAGTAAATGTGGGCGCACAGTCATATTGTTTGTCCTAAGGAACACATTTGTGAAAAGAGGTGTATTAGCTTTAGGATCACACCTCCGAGTTCTAATCGATGGTGGTTAATTTGGATGGTGCAGCGTAAAGGAGAGAGCAAAAAATTATCGAGAAGTAATTGGCCTATAATCGCACTTTTATGCAGTGATTTTGCGAATGTAGAATGTTATATTGGAAACACCGCCCAAAGCTAAAACTTCAGGGTTTAAAATATAATTGTTACCTTTATTATAAAAAAGTACTTAGTAACTGAATAATACTAAATAACTGTAAAACAACACAAATGATCACATTAGTCTCGTAGCTCTGGAGTTGCCATTCCAGTATGGGTAACCCTATCTGGTATTGCCAACTCCTTCATTGCTATGCTCAAGCCACTCCGCCACGCCAAGGCTGTGATCTAGGAGGGTTGGGAAAGGAAAGGATAAGGAAAATAAGGAATTCAGGAATGGGATAAGGATCTTCTGTAACAATTCCTTAACAATTCCGCCTAGCACACCTTCAAGTAAGTTGATCGTAGATTATATTCAAAAAATTTGTGACTCTAAAACGCTTTTTCCAAAAAAAGCCAAGATAAATTATAAATGACTTGTTTAAACTTTAAACACGGGAAAGAATTTATTTTCGATTTGATTCTATCCAAAATGTCACTATTTTAGTATTTGCAACGAATGAAAATAAATTATTTGCAAAATGAATTTGAATGGAATGATGATAGATGCACAATGTTCCATAACATTCCATCAGTTATGTTCTATTCAGAAATAAAAGAAACTTCGATTCCAAAAGTTTTGCTGTTATCCAAAACAAAAAGGAAACCAACCTAAACTAACGCTTTTGAGAACAAAAATTAAGCTTTGCAAAAATCTCAACTAAAATGGGTGTTATTTCGCAAGCTATCACTAATGTCCATATCTATGAAAGATGATAAATCCAAGTAGCACTTACATAAATGAACATTTTACAATATTTTCGGCTACATTCGTAATTTTGAATTGTTATCAAACAAGGAAAATTACAATTCAAAATTACAAGTATATCCGACCACATTATAAAGTACGCATTTATGTAAGTGTACTACCTGAATTTAGTATTTTTCATAAATATGAGCATTAGCAAGAATGTGATTCCTATATAACACAACGTTTTGGTTTAAATCATTTTGAGACTCAAAACAAACTATTACACAAATGCTCAGTTTACTCTTCTTGAAAATGAATAGCTCTAGCAAGAGTCTTGTAAATGATGATATTACAGTACGTTGATTATCAAAAAAATACCAAATAGGTCTGACAAGTCAATATATTGCAGGCATATAATTTGAGAATTTCGACAAAATAAATTTTATCTAATCTTCCCAAAATATATTGCCTACAACATATTCCACGCAATACGCAAAACAATACGTACCAGCAAATAATATCGAAAGAAGTCATAATGCTTTATTGGCTTGCCGAGCATCAACATCCAAATATATGGGAACAATCTAAAATGAAATAGTAAAAACAAATAAACGCTTCCTTAATCAATTTCATTCACTTCTAATATTCTATTGTAAAATAGTTCAAAATTTACCTAAGTTAAATTAGATAAATTTATCCTTACTTAATTTACAATAGATTACTAGATGTGACTGAAAATGATCGAAGGTTTACAGTGAAATGTTCACCGCCACATTGCGTAAATACGAGAGCTTGTCTGCGGTAGAGAAATACCGTGCAACGACATTTTTCACTCGCAAATTAAGGTCGCGATATTTTTTTTTTGGCGGTGGCATTTCACTGCCAGCGTTTATTTGTTCGATTACCATTTCATTTGTTGATTGTTCCAATTGAAGTTTCGTTAGAAACTTCCATATGTTTGGATGTTGACAGCCTACAAGCCTCATAAATGCATTATGCCATCCTTCAATATTATTGTTAGTTCTTGGCGCATTGTTTTGCGTGGAATCAAAATGATTCCATGCGTGGATAGCATATCGAGGATTTCGTCTGTGTGGAGGCTCTCTGATACGATCATCGAGCGTTCCAACATAAAAATCCTCAAAATATGCTATGACATTATCAGCACTAGATGGTATTTGGCCAGAGGCTTTTAACGCATCAAATACAGTAATGACATCATTTACAGGAACAAATGCTAAAGCCATAAGCATTTTCAACTGAAGAGCAAACTCAGCGCTTGTATCGTAATTTGTTTTAAGCCCTTCGGACACAATTTTGCGATAAATATTCTGTCCGAAATGAAATAAACAAAAACGTTGTGTTACAGTAGGGAACACATTTCTTGCCGAATTCGCAATAGCTTGTTCAAAATCACTCATAATAGAAGTAGGATTTAAGCAAGGTCTTAATTTTTTAAGTTCTTCAAAAACACTAGTATAAGTGGTTTCCAACTTATTAGGGAGAAGAGCAAATACTAGAGGAATCGATTTCTTTTCTAATATTGCATGAATAGAAAATAACTGATAAAATATCAAAGGAACAACCTTGTACGTTCCATCAACGTACCATTCAGATGCATTTTGCAAACAATCTAAATTTCGTTCCGTTGAAAATATTAAAATTCGATTTTGAATAGGACCAGAATCGAAGAATAAAAACTTTTCGCCGCGTTTCGATAATTTAAACACGTCAGGTATAACCATATCTTGCCTTGTTAAGGGCAAAGCGATTTTACAATCACGAATATTTTGAATAGTTCTAGCCATCGAACTAGTTGACGGCATGCAAGGGGCAACTGCTAAGGAAATCGTTACAGAGTTAAGGGAAATAATTTCGCGGGTGGGAAGGGTAGATTCTGAAGCAAGTTCTTTTAGGGAATTAAGGGATCGAACTGCTTCAGTTTGTGCGGCATCTGGCACATGACCAGAATGGCCTTCTATGAGTATTGCTACTTGGTTTTCAGTATGTACTCGCCCATTGCAGCTTAGCTTCTGGTAATGGGAACACCGCCAGTAAGTTTTATTTTTATAAATTTTATCTTTATAATAAAGAAAACCTTCAAATAATAAAATATTCTTGTTTTTTTCCGAGATGACAATTTCAAAACTCATTAAGGGGGCAAATAAAAACTATGAAAAATAAGAAAAAGGAAAAAACAAATTAAATTAGACAAATCAAAATTAACGATACCTAAAAAACAAACGAATTAACAAATTAAAAACCTAAAAAGAATAAAAAAAGTGAATGTATAATTCACCAAACCCAAAAATCAAATAATATAATATATTATATAATATGTAGATATATAAGTATGTATATCAAAAATTGCAAGCATGCAAGAATATCGGGTAAATTTGAAATAAAAATATTTATTTTAAGTCAAAGTTTTACATGCAGGAAGTGGAAATATAATTATTTATATATTTATACTGTTTACAAGAGAGAAAAGAGAATTCTCGCAGGTTTTGATGATATACAATACACACAAAAATAATTCACACAGGGTTCATTCGAATAAAACAGAAGAAACAATTAAAACCCAAAAAAGTGAAACATTACATTTGATTTTCGTAAATAACACAAATCAAAATTGATAAATAAATTTCCTCGGATGATGTTTTAATCGAATAGCGGTAGTAAAAGGCAAATATTATTTTTTTAATTGTATAATCTACTCTTACATACGAAAATTATTAATTAAATCTGGAACACTCTGTGTTTAAAAATAATATTTCAGTTTTTATATATTCTCTCATTTATGTGGGAAACCAAACCAATACCAACAAAAATGCATAAACACTAACATTTTTTTTATTCTTTTTGTAGTAGTAGTTTGCCAACTGACAAAAAACCTGATATTTATCTATCTATGTATTATACATATGCTAAACCAAAGTTTTTGAAAATATCTGTACATATATGCTGGATTTTTAACTGAAAATGTTTAAATTCTGGGCCCTGTTAAGAGGAAAAACCGTTCTAATTAAACCTACAAAATTAAATTAATCGCACATGTCAACTGAGTTAATTTAGAAGTGTCTTGGCATTTTAGACAGAAATATAGAAACAATGTTTCCATTTACAATAATTTAATACAAATTTTAAGTATATAAACGGGTATATAACACGAACACTATAATCCAAAACCAACACTTACGTATGGCTTTAACGTAAAGAGAATAGGATATAACGCAATACATAACTTGTGTTGTATCTTGTATGAGAAAAAAATTTAAAGGGAAATTCAAATACGAATTTCATAAAAATAATCTATGTAAATGTAATAATTAAGAGATGAATATATAGAACATAAATGTCCCTGTCTCTCTTTTGTATTTCATAAGCAGAAACATAACTCGAATAAAAAACGTTAAAGATCCAAATAGATCGTATGGTTATTGTATATTATTTTCGAAAAGTATGGGTGAATTATTATCAAAAACATTTATAGAAAAAATTATAGATGTTTTTGATTATTACGCATATGGGCATATCCGAAATATAAATAGAATTTTGGTTTTTGTTTATGTATGGTTTTATCAATGAAAGGCGAGTAATACAAGGTTGTTGTTAGAGTTTCTGTTTTCCCGAATCTCGAATTCATCTCAAATTTTTACTCTCGAGAAAATAAGAATTGTAGTAAATTTTCTCGAGAATCTCAAGATTCCCGAAATTTTTTCAAAATGTATTGTATGCATTTTAAACAACTTCGTATTGAATAATGGTTACAAAATTAGAAAAAAATTATAAAATTTGAATCAATTATTTCACTTATTTGTAGTCTTGCTATGGTAAATGTGATTGCTGTGCGAGTAGCATCTAAGAATAGTTTTTTGCATTATTTTTTTCAGTTGGTATCGTAAAATAAAAAAGGTGTTTTGAGTTAAATTTATTGTTTGATCAATTGATAAATAGCGAGAATTCTATTTACTACAATTATAATACACAATTAAAATACTATTAAAATAAATTATTTAAATAATTAAAGAAAATAATTTAATTTATATTATAATACCAATTCATAAAACTAAATTTTTCATCATGATTTCTCTCGTAGTAAACATTACAACTACTCATACAAGTGGAATGGAATTATTCTACACCACCAAAAAGTAGGTACAATTATTAAAAATCCGAATAACAATGGAATTGTGGTTGTAAAATTCTCAAAGTAAGACCTCAATTTCTCGAGAATCTCGACCAAATTTTCTCGAGAAATGAGAATCTCGAAAATT